>JAHZTW010000001.1:382479109-382516927 GCA_020283515.1 Alliaria petiolata
TGCTCGTCGGTTGGAGTGAAAGAGGCGTTTGCCTTCTCCCTTAGGGTGGTGAGGTGAATGCAAGGTAGCTTGATTGTAGCCTCCTTGTTCAAGTCCACATTGAACTTGTACTTGAAGTTCTTCCCTTCCTTCACCAAAAAGTGACCCTTTAGGAGGTAAGAGGAATCGATATACTGCTCTTCAGCCGTGGGTATGCCCAAGGTGATGCCTACTTCTTCAAGGATGGGGGTGATCATGCCACCAATGGCTAAGTGGTGGCTATCCTTCTTCTTGGCTACGTCCTTCCCTTGATAGCTTGCTGCGTGAGCAACCCAAACTTGCACCAATCTGTTTCCCGTATCATCACCACGCATCTCGTAGCCGCCAATATATCGGAGGATACCCTTAAGACCCGCGTCAAGCATCTCCCATTCTTCAGCATTCATCACCACGCTTTCCTTTTTGGCAAAGAAGGTATGGGCCAACACCTTTTGAGCATAGCGAATCCCCGGGTGGCGGATAAACTTGCTCTTGACCCTCCCGGTCTTGTACGTCCCGCTACCAAGCAAATACCAAAGCTTCTCCAACTCTGCCTTCCTCACGTCCAACCGAGAACCGGGGCCAGTCCCCTCATCAAAACCGAGAACCTCTCCAAGCTTCTTGAAATTCATCTTGTAGGACTTGTTGTGCACTCGGAATTTGATGAACCCGAATCCATCCTTTTCTCTATCAACTTCCGAGCTTAAGGTTGACACCTTCAAGGAAGAGAGGAATTGACAAGTCTCCTCTTGGTGGCTTGGGTAAGACCGGTTGAACCATCTCTCACACCCCAAGTTTCGAAAAATCTCGGCAACATCTTCCAAGAGACCCAACTCTTCTAGCAGCTCGTGGTCCGGATACTTGGTCCCCTTGAAAGGCATCTCCATGAGAACCTTGTAGATGGATGAAGGCGTCGGGTTTGATGCCGCGCCCTTCTCCCTCTTTCCTTGCTTGCTCTTCTCTTTTCCAACATCTCCCTTTTGAGACAGCTTTCTCACACGTGATGGACTCTCTTCGGGAACATCTTCTTCGGCTTCAATAGGCCTCTTGCCTTGTTTCTTGCTAGCATCTCCCCTTGTTCTCCCCATATTACCTATAAAATCAAAATTCTTGGAGAAGAGTGAGTATAATGTGATTTAAAAATTCTTGCAAGCATGTAATTATGAAAATTGCATGGAAGCTTCAAGAATTAAAACCCAATAGCAATTAAATTAGAGCAAGAAACAATTCAATTTGAAAAATCTCTCTTGAAATCAAATCATTAATCAAGGAATTTGTACCAAATTAAGCATCCTCTAATTGATAATTCATTAAAATCCAAGAGGATTCTAGCTTAACTACTTGTATAACAATGGAAATCAATCTTAAACAAAGCAAATACCAAATTTTTGAACAACACTTAGGCTAAAATTCAAATTTTCGTAACCCATGAAAATCCTAAGGAGAAATTGTTCAAAAATCAAAATTTTCCATGTAAATCCTTGAAAAACCTTTACCAATCATAACCCATAACAAATCTCAACTATACCCAACTCAATCAACTCAATCCAAGCCTATCTATCCATCAAAATTCCCAATTTATGCAAATTGAGAAATTAGAGAGTAAAAGAGAGGATTAGAAGTCAAACCTTGGTTCCTTGCAAAGAGGTGGCCGAAATTCTCTAAGGAATGGAGATTAGCCAACAATTTCGAAAATAAAGCACTTGAAATCAATAAATTTGATTGAGAATTGAGAGAGAAAGGTGAAAAAGAAGTTTCTTGTTTATGTGTATGGGTTTGAAATCGTGAGAGAGATAGATGAGAGGAAGAGGACTCTTAAAAACCACAAAATTCGGTCCATATTAAGTGAGAAAGTCAACATTAAACCGGTCAAAGGAAGGAAGAAAAGTCAAGCAAACCTGATTTTTAGAAACGGATCGACGTGGTCGTCGATCCATGTCGTCGATCTGGCTCCCTGGAAAAACGGATCGACGAGCCTTCGTCGATCCATGTCGTCGATCTGGCTCCCTGGAAAAACGGATCGACGAGCCTTCGTCGATCCATGTGGTCGATCTGGCTCCCTGGAAAAACGGATCGACGAGCCTTCGTCGATCCATGTGGTCGATCTGGCTCCCTGGAAAAACGGATCGACGAGCCTTCGTCGATCCGTCTCGTCGATCCGTGTCGTCGAGCTAACATCATGCAGGACGGATCGACGAGCTTCACCGATCCACTTCACCGATCCGTCTCCCTGGATTTTTGGATCGATGAGCTTCATCGATCCACCTCACCGATCCTCTTCCAGAAACTTCCTCCTTGCTTTTCTCTTCAAGCCTAAGTCCTCATACTCAACATAAAACTTACAAAAACTCAAAGAAACAAAATCATAGCACCAAATAAAGAATATATACAATGGATAACAATGGGAATGCCTCCCAAGTGCGCTTGTTTTAAGTCGCTAAGCTTGACTTTGCAAACCTTTTAGGCTAGAGAAGGGTTTTGAAGAGGGATTGAGCTTGCCTCTTCCTTTGATTCATGCACCAAGTATGGCTTGACCCTGTGACCGTTGACCGTGAAACTCTCCCCATTCTTCCCAATCAAAGTGATGGCACCATATGGCAATACCTCTTGAATCTCAAAGGGCCCTCCCCACCTTGATTTGAGCTTACCCGGGAACAACTTCAGTCTTGAATTGTAGAGAAGAACCTTGTCACCAACACTTAGCTCCTTCTTCACAATCCTCTTGTCATGGAAAGCTTTGGTCCTTTCCTTGTAAATTCTTGAGCTTTCATAAGACTCAAGCCTTATCTCCTCAAGCTCTTGGAGTTGAATCAACCTCTTCTCTTGGGCAGTCTTGATGTTGTAGTTTAGAAGCTTCACAGCCCACATAGCTTTGTGCTCAATCTCAACCGGTAGATGACAAGCCTTCCCATACACAAGGTTGAAAGGAGATCTCCCAATTGGAGTCTTGAAAGCTGTCCTATAAGCCCACAAAGCATCATCAAGCTTGATAGACCAATCCTTCCTAGTCAAACCCACGGTTTTCTCCAAAATAGCTTTGATCTCACGGTTTGATACTTCCACTTGACCACTAGTTTGGGGATGGTAAGGGGTAGCTACCTTGTGCTTGACACCATGCTTGCTTAATAACCCTTCAAAGACCTTGTTGATGAAGTGGCTTCCTCCATCACTAATCACAACTCTTGGAACACCAAACCTTGGGAAGATTATGCTCTTGAACATCTTAACCACGACCTTGGAGTCATTAGTGGGACTTGCCATTGCCTCAACCCATTTTGACACATAATCAACAGCTACTAGGATGTACTTGTTTCCAAAAGAAGAGGGAAAGGGTCCCATGAAGTCTATGCCCCAAACATCAAACAGCTCCACTTCTAAGATTGGATTTTGGGGCATCTCATCTCTCTTGCTAATGTTCCCTTTTCTTTGGCAAGGCTCACATCTCTTGATATACTCATGAGTGTCCTTGAACAATGTAGGCCACCAAAATCCACTTTGAAGCACCTTTGTAGCTGTCTTGAAAGTTGCAAAATGTCCTCCATACTTAGACCCATGGCAATGAAAGATCACACTCTCAACCTCTTCTTGTGCTAAGCATCTCCTATATATACCATCAGCACATCTCTTGTAGAGGTAAGGCTCATCCCAATAGAAGTGTGATACATCTCTCATAAACTTCTTCTTGTGATAGGCATTGAGATGAGTGGGTTCTTCATTGCACACCAAGTAGTTGACAAAATCAGCGTACCAAGGTTCACTACTTGCTTCCATGCCTTGAATTTCTTCAAGCTTCCTTCCAAGTCCATGTACACCAGCAATGCTCTTGATCATCATAATCTGCTCCTCCGGCAAAGAATCATCTATTGGCAAGGCATCTTCAATCTTCATTCTTGACAAGTTATCAGCCACACCATTCTCTACACCCTTCTTGTCAACTATTTCCATATCAAACTCTTGTAAGAGCAAGATCCATCTTAGGAGCCTTGGCTTGGTCTCCTTCTTGGCATAGATATGGCGCAAGGCTGCATGGTCGGTGTACACTATGACCTTTGATCCCACCAAGTAGGACCTAAACTTCTCAAATGCAAACACCACTGCCAAGAGTTCCTTCTCGGTTGTAGCATACTTGGTTTGGGCCTCATCAAGTGTTCTACTTGCATAATAGATCACATGTAGCTTCTTGTCTTTCCTTTGTCCAAGCACAGCACCAACTGCATAATCACTAGCATCGGCCATGATCTCAAATGGTAGACTCCAATCCGGTGCTTGCACAATGGGAGCACTCACAAGCGCTTTTTTGATAGTCTCAAAGGCTTGCAAGCACTCCTCATCAAACCGAAACTCCACCTCCTTGCAAAGTAGCCTTGTCAAAGGCCTAGCTATCTTGGAGAAGTCCTTGATGAATCTTCTATAAAAACCCGCATGCCCAAGAAAACTCCTTATGCCTTTCACATTAGTGGGTGGCGCCATCTTCACCATGACCTCTATCTTGGCCTTATCAACTTCTATACCATCTTCAGAAATCTTGTGACCCAATACAATTCCTTGGTTGACCATGAAGTGGCACTTTTCCCAATTGAGCACCAAATGAGATTCTTCACATCTTTGTAGTACCTTGCAAAGATTAGAAAGACATGCAGAAAAAGAGGCACCATACACAGAAAAGTCATCCATAAATACTTCTACCATTTCCTCAATAAGATCCGAGAAGATACTCATCATGCACCTTTGAAAGGTGGCTGGAGCATTACATAACCCAAATGGCATCCTTCGATAGGCAAAGGTACCATAAGGGCATGTGAAAGTAGTCTTCTCTTGATCATTTGGATGAATGGGTATTTGGAAGAACCCACTATATCCATCAAGGAAACAATAGAAGGGGTGGTTAGCCAATCTTTCAAGCATTTGGTCAATAAAAGGGAGAGGGAAATGATCTTTTCTAGTAGAAGCATTAAGTTTTCGGTAATCAATACACATTCTATGCCCGGTTATGGTTCTAGTTGGTATTAACTCATCCTTATCATTCTTTATCACTGTGATTCCACCCTTCTTAGGGACAACATGCACGGGAGAAACCCAAGTGCTGTCACTAATAGGATAGATCACATTAGCCTCTAAAAGTTTTAAGATTTCCTTCTTCACCACTTCCTTAAGGTTTGGGTTTAGTCTTCTTTGATGTTCAATTGAAGAAGCATTCTCATTTTCAAGGTGAATCCTATGAGTACAAAGTATAGGAGATATGCCTTTGATGTCACTTAGTGAATAACCAATTGCTCTCCTATACTTTCTCAACTCATTTAAGAGAGAGTTGAGCTCATCATCACTCAATTGTTCATTTACAATGATGGGGTAAGTAGAGTTGGGGCCTAAGAAAGCATACCTTAGTCCAATGGGAAGTGGTTTGAGGTCCACCTTTGGGGCCTTAAGCTCGCTCCAATCTTCATCAAGATCCTTAGCCAATTCGCCATCCTCAAGCTTCTCTAGCTTTTCTCCTTGTCCTTGGCTTGAAACCTCAACTTCCATGGATCCCTTGTCTTGGTCAAACCCCAATCCACTTTCACATGAAGCTACCAATCTTGTAAATCCTTCCTCCCCATCTAGAGCCTTGCGTGAATCAAGCATTTGAGTGTATGCTTGTGTTTCCTCATCCAAGTACCCTTCTTCTCCATGTGGTTTAGTGAGGGCAATACCTAGATGGTCCTCTTGAGCTAGTTCCTCTAGCAACTCATCAGCTAGCTTATCCATGGTCTCAATGTAGAATACTTGACCATCAATGGTAGGTTTCCTCAAAGTCTCCTTTATGTCAAACTTCAACTCAACTCCTTTCCCAAGATGTAAAGCTATCTTCCCATGCTTAACATCAATTATAGCACCAGCTGTGGCTAGGAAAGGTCTTCCCAAAATCAAAGGATCCTTTGGCTCCTCATCCATCTTGAGAACCATAAAATCTGTGGGAATGATGAAGTTGCTAACCTTGATAGGCAAATCTTCAAGAACTCCAATGGGCAATCTCACACTTCTATCCGCAAGTATCAATGATATCCCACACTCCTTGTACTTGGTGAAACCGAGCTTCTTGGCTATTGAATAGGGCATAAGGTTGATGCTAGCTCCAAGATCACACAAGCAATTCTCAAAGCTAAGAGGCCCTAGGGCGCATGGAATTGTGAAAGAACCGGGGTCTCCTAGCTTCTTTGGCACCACATTGTTTTGGATGATGGCACTACACTCTTGAGAGACTAGCATCACTCCTTGGATGTCCTTTGCTCTTTGTGCCACGGTTTCCTTCAAGAATTTGGCATATTGTGGAATCATCATGAAAGCATCTACCAAAGGCATCTTGAGCTCTATATCCTTGATTTGCTTGTCAAACATGGCCTTGTATTTCTCCACCAATTTCTTCTTGAACCTCCCGGGAAAAGGAAGCTTAGGCTTGTATGGTGGAGGAACAAACCTTGGCTCCTCCTTGTGCAAATTCTCCTTTGGCTTCTCCTTTACCACTTCCTTACTCTTCCTAGCAATATACACATCATCAAAAGTCACAGCATCTTGAACTTTTTCAAGGTCCTCCTCCCCATCTTGAACTTCAATGTCCTCATTGATCAAAGGACTAGACCTTGGAGGTAACTCCTTTCCACTTCTCAAAGTAATAGCATTGATGTACTCCTTGGGATTTGCTTCACACTTTCCCGGTAAGGTACCTTGAGAATTGGAGCTAGAAGCTTTGCCTTTTTCTAGTTGCTTGAACTTTTGTTGAAGACCACCAATTTGAGTAGCAAGCTCATTGAGTGAAGAGTCCATCCTTGTGTTGATTTCAGCAATCTTCTTTCCCATGTTGGCGTCACTATTAGCTTGACCTTGGAGGATTTGTTGAAGCATAAGTTGAACATTGTCTTGTGGATTCCCTTGTGGATGATTGCCTTGGTTGTTCCTTTGTCCACCATAGTTGCCTTGATTTCCTCCTTGGTATTGTGACCTTGGTACATAGCCCTTTTGTTGATTGTTGTAGTTCACAAAGGGCTTCCCTTGAGTAGTTTGAGTAGGGTAGACTTGGTCTTCCGGATTAGCCACATTAGTACTCCTATAAGAGAGATTGTTGTTTCCCTTATAGTTGTTGCCATAGTTGTTGTTGTAACCTCCTTGGCCTCCCACGAAATTTACCACTTCTTGACCCTCTTTGTACCCAACTTGATCACCACACTCCTCTTCATTCTCTTCTACAAAATGCACATGCCTTTGGGAAGAAGACATAAGCTTATCCATCTTATCATGTAGAGACTTCATTTCCTTCTTGTGAGACTCTAAATCGCTACTTCTTGGGGCTCTATCATAGTCCTCATTGTAGTTACCATCACTCAAGGCAAGATTCTCTACAAGCTCCAAACCATCTTCAACATCTTTACCCAAGAAATTCCCATTACTAGCGGTATCAAGAAGCATCCTTATCTTTGGTAGAACACCTCTATAGATGGTGCTTAGGAGAGACTCTTGTGTGAAGCCATGATGAGGGCATTGCATTGTGTAGCCCTTGAATCTTTCCCATGCTTCATTGAAGGACTCATTGTTCCTTTGGGTGAAGCTAGAGATCTCATTCCTCAACTTGGCGGTTCTTGAATTTGAGAAGAACTTTGAGAGGAAAGCTTTCTTGCACTCATCCCATGTAGTGATAGTAGCTTGAGGCAAATTTTTCTCCCATTGCCTTGCTCTATCTCCAAGAGAGAAGGGAAATAGTCTTAGCTTGAAGGCATCTTCACTCACACCATTAGTCTTGAATAAGCCACAAACTCTATCAAAGTTGTCCAAGTGATCTAGAGGATCCTCCATTGGCAACCCATGAAACTTGTCTTGTTGAACCATAGAGATGAAAGCTGGCTTCACTTCAAATGTATTGTTTTGAACCGGTGGAGGTTGAATGCCATAGCGGTTTTGATGTGTATTTGGAGCATCTCCAGCTCCTATAGTCCTCCCTTGTCTAGGCGCATGTAAAGGGTTGCCATTCCCTCTTTGTGCATGCGCCATGTTTGGTGGAGGGTGTTGATTCCCTTGTTGTTCCTCCATCCTCAATCTCTCTATTCTTGCAGCTTCCCTTCTTGCAATCCTTGCAACCTTTTCCAATTGATCAATCTCTTGAAAGCCCTCAAAGTTGTTGCTTCCTTGTGACCTCAAATGCATTCAAAGGAAAACTGAAATTTAGAAAATGAGAATGTCAATAAACACAAAAAGGATTACTTAGTCTCAAGCTAAATTCAAATCTTAAAGATCAAACACTCCCAATATGGCAACGGCGCCAAATTGATACACGACTTTTTAGTCTTGTAAGCAATTCCTCAATTGCTCATGTCATTGCAATATTTGAGGTATCAATCCATCTTGGGAGTTTGGTGCAATAAGAATGCAAAATTCAGTTTAAGCTAAGCTAGAATAATAGAATCAAGTCACAAACAAGAATTAAAAGCTAAACACAACCTAAATAAGACACTACTAGAGCAATAATATGAAGCTAAACCTTAAATACCACTAATTAAGCACTAAACAAGCAATTAACTACTAATCAAGATTATCAAATTAACTAAAACGAAACCTAGGGATGGAATCATTGATTTGGGAAGCCTAATGGACAATCTTGCAATCATTTAAGCAACTAATAAAGCTACCTCTATGCCTAGAACTCTTAATCAAGTTTAAACCATGATGTGTAGCATTAAACCCTTTGTTAATCACCCTAATGAACTAATGATGTTTTAGCATTAGAATAATCAACAAGCATTAAACACAAGTCTATAAGGCATAATAAACACTCTAAACATCTAATGTCTTAGGCTAGAATATGTAAATTTCCTATTAAGTTGGTTCAAGCATTTCATCAAACACTTGGTGGGTGTATGAAATGCTTAGGATCCAAATTAGCAAAAGTTAGCTAATTGGCATTAGGAATCACTTAATAGAAAGAGGTAATGAAAGAATCTAACCTAGATTGCAAGATTAATCCATTGAACTTCCCTAAATCTAACCCATCCCTAAGTTCCTAAGGGAACTACTCACTAATCATGCTTAAACCCATCAAATCAAAGATAAGAGAAAGATTAAGCATAATTAGAGAAAGATAACAAGAATTCTAAGAAAGATATTGCATTAAACTCAAATCCAAAGCTTAAACAAAGAGTTTTGCCCAAAAAGGCTAAAAGTTTAGTCTAGAAACCAATGGATAAAAGTTCTCTAGAAAAATTAGGTTAAAAGAGTATTTATAGGTGGTCCCATAAGATGCAAGAAAAAGAAGTCGTCTGGGGTCGGATCGACGAGGTCATCGATCCATGTCGTCGATCCGACCCTCAAAATAAACTGGATCGACGTGCTGGTCGATCCGCTTCATCGATCCATGACTCTAAGCTTGACTTCTGGTTCGGCGTGGCTCGTCGATCCATCTCACCGATCCGTGTCCCTGGAAATATGGATCGGTGAGTCTTCGTCGATCCATGTCACCGATCCGTGTCCCTGGAAATATGGATCGGTGAGCCTTCGTCGATCCGGTACGCCGATCCGTGCTTCTGGATTTGTGGATCGACGACCTTCGCCGATCTGGGTCGTCGATCCATCTTCAGAAATCATCTGCTTCCTTCTCCTTGCTCCTTCTTGCCATTCCAAGTAGCTAGCATCACCCTCCAACTCCATCCTCAT
This sequence comes from Alliaria petiolata, assembly GCA_020283515.1. Classification (NCBI taxonomy): domain Eukaryota; kingdom Viridiplantae; phylum Streptophyta; class Magnoliopsida; order Brassicales; family Brassicaceae; genus Alliaria; species Alliaria petiolata. The sequence goes on from JAHZTW010000001.1 coordinate 382,488,803, forward strand.
CTTCAAAGCCTCCTTTTTCACCTGATTATGGTACCAATATGCAACAAAGTATGCAAAGAACCATGCAAAAGACCCTAGGACTCTAAATGATACAATGCAACACAATGATGCTACTTTAGACTCTAAATGATGAGAAACTAATGCTTAAAGGATGCTAGAATGATGCAAAATATAGACATATCAATCAATGAGGGTGAGCCAAGAGAAAAAGGCTTGCAAGAAGTTTCTTGACAGCGTGTCGAGCTATGTATCAAACTACCAAGCTCGATACGGCTCTCACAGAAAAACACGGGAGGTTGTATCGAGCGTTTGTATCGAGCTACGTAGCTCGATACGAACCGACCAGGGATTTCTCAACCTCCGTATCGGGCATCTGTATCGAGCTACATAGCTCGATACAGTTTTAAAACCCGCGTCTGCAAGTGTATCGAGCTATGTATCGACCTACATAGCTCCATACACTCTTTTTTCAGATAAGTCAACGGGGTTTGACCGGTTTAATTCACTCGAATTAAACCGGTTTTCTCCCCCTTCTTCATCCCCAAACACGAAAATTCACCACTTTCCCTCACACACGCGATTTTTTGGCACTCCCTCTCTCAAATCTCAAGCAAATTTTGTGATTTAAAGTGCTACTAGCTCGAATTCTTGTGCTACTTTTGTCTCTAGACCTATTTTCGTTCATCCTTTCACTTGTTTTCAAGGTATGCAATCCATAAAATCGAATTTTCTCTCATTTGATTTAATGGTGACAAATTTGAGGATTGATATTATATGATGATCGAATTGGTTGTTTAAGGCTTGGGCAATGCTTGATTATGGTTTGGGGGTAGATTTTGAGTGTTATACTGGGATTTCCATGGTTAATTTTTGAAAATTTGACACTTAGGGTTCATAGTGCGAAAATTCAAATTACTCTCTTGAACCTTGTTAGATTTTGGGGCTTTCACTTGCATTAGCTTGCATTAACCTTGCTTATGGATTGNTTTTGAAAATTTGACACTTAGGGTTCATAGTGCGAAAATTCAAATTACTCTCTTGAACCTTGTTAGATTTTGGGGCTTTCACTTGCATTAGCTTGCATTAACCTTGCTTATGGATTGCCAATTTATAGCACTCAAATTTAGACAACTTGAATTTTTGCAAAAATTTTGTGTTTCCCAAATCTTTGCTAAGTGTGGAATTGGGTTGAAATTCGAAAATGTGGCATTTGATCTTGTTTGTTGAATGCTTAATGCGATTGTTGGTTGTTCAAAATGAGTTGATAACTCCCTCTACGAGCTTTGTTTCTCTTATAGGTACAATGGGAAGGACTAGAGGAGATCAAACCATCCAAGGGGCAAGCTCTCAAGTAATATCTTCTAAAAGCCATGGGAAGAAGAAAGTGGTTGAGGATCAAGAGGTTGGAAGTGAAGAGGAACAATTGGTGCTAGGGTCCAAGAGAAAGGGGTCTAAGAAGGTCTCTAAGGGCTCTAAAAACGTCGGGCTTTCTTAGATTCTTAGCTTCAGTTTTATTTTTGAATTCAAGGATACGTTACATTTGTATTTTTGAATTTTTACTGAAATGGAAAATATTTATATTTTTTTCTCCAAAACACAATTAAAGTCCTATTCGTTCCTCCATCCAGATCAGAGATGACCGATTGTCAAAACAACAACCCCAAAAACAAAAACCAGCCAACTGATCAATCTGGATGGATTTATAAAATTTAAACTAAATTGGTAAACTCAGTTGGCTGAACCAAATCGGACCAGTTAACTAGAGATGAACCAGTTAAAAAATTAAAATGACTAAAATTGCCCTAATTAAAACCAAGAATTATAACTAAATTTGTAAACCCTAGATCGTCTCTTCTCTCTTGCGTCACGACTCTTCTTCCACTCTTCTCCGACTCTTTCATCACTCGAGTCGACGACTCTTCACTCTCTCCAACGGAACCCGGCGATTCATCACTCTCTCCGATGGAAACCGCCGATTCACACTCTCCGACGGAACCCGACTCTCAAGTGAGCTTCTCTTCTCTCTCTTATTCTTATCTCAATTTGATAGCATTTTTTGGGTTTTTGGAGCTGATTTGTAGACGAATACAAACTTGAGTGATTGAGGCGAGCGAGTTTTGGGTTTATCTAGTTTGATCATGTTTGAATTTTACAGAGGAATTTTTTTGGATTTTAGAAATCTGTATGATTTCAATCGTGTTGAAGTTTTGTACCTGTAATCTTACCGTCGACTTTGTAGCTTTGCTTGACTTTGGTATTGGCTTTGCTTGACTTTGGTATTGGCTTTGCTTGACTTTGGTATTGTGATGACCAGTTGCAGGATTGTTACTTAGCCCGTTTCCGTGAGGTAATTCACCCGGTTTCTTTTTGCTCTCTTGCAAGTAGGCTTTTTGAAGCTTGATACATTGACTTGTAATTTGCTTGAGCCTTGCAACTTTATTTTTCGTAACAGATTAGGCTTCCTATTAATTTGCCACACGAGTTGCTATATGGTAGAGCAGGGTACTTATGGGCATGCTTGTTTTTATTAGGCAAATCCTCGATCACAATGATGAAAACTTTCTAAACTAGCATCTAGTGCTGGGGTCTTGGGTTTTGATTTATGGCTGTCTATGTACTTTATATTTTGTTGTTTTTTTCTATTTCATCTTGTGTTTACAGTGTTTATACGTTATAGCTTAAGAATAGTTGTTTCCTTTTTACAGATCGTCCTCTGTTGTTTTCTTTGCAGGCGGTTTGTTGGGTTTGTGTTTTGTTCCAAGGGCACTGACTTGATTCTATCGGTTGAGTATTTCTGCTGTGAGCGGCCTAATCCTTTACTCCAAGTTAGTATTTCTTCTTTGCTTTCATGTTTAGAGGATGTTGAGTGTTTTATTTCTGCTGGGATCGAAGTAGCTAATGTGTCTGAAATGTGTTTGTGAATTGCATCTGTTTGTCACTTGTGCATCTGTTTGTCACTTGTGCATCTGTAACTTGTCTTATTTTTGTGAATTGCATTTGTTTACGTTTAGAGCTTGGTCACTTGTGCATTTCAGTTTGTACAATGACATTTGTACCTGGTTCTGAGAATCTTGCTTGGAGTGATGAGCAAACCCGTCTCTACCTTTAATTACGAATTGATGAAAAACTAAAAGGAAACATAAGAAATCAGATAGTTAATGATACTGCAAGACAAACAATTATGTTCAAGTTCTTTGAGGCATATGGGGAAAGACATCCATGGAAGAAGTTTGGGATCAAGTTTACTACTTGCAAGAAGCAGTACGAATCTTTCAAGAAACTGACTCACAACAAAACATGACTTGGTTATGATTTGACTGGGTTCATAGACATGTCTAAGGACTGGTGGAACGAGCGGTGTAAGGTATATATATATATGTTCATTACACTTGTTTTCATTTTGATTTCTTCCTGAGCCTTTTACATTTTTGTTTGATTTCAGGAATGGCCTGGAGCTAGGAAAATAAAAGATAAACCAGTGGCAAACATGGATTTGATGGAACAAGTCTTTGGTACGGTTCATATAAGTGGAGCTGAAGGTTGGGCTGCTCAGCAAGGTGAAAAGCATTTGGACACTATGAATCTGGATCAAGATGCTGATGCTGAATCAACACAAATCCCTCCTACTCAAGATGCTGATGCTGATGCTGAATCAACATGAATCCCTCCTACTCAATTCAACACAAATCCCTCATCTTCCAATGTTGGCAATGGACCCTCATCTTTTAGCAGGGCAATGGCCAGTAAAAAAAAATCAAGTTTTGTACAAGCAGGACAAGCTGTAGTAGAAGTTATTAGGGGAAGTGTTCAGTCATGTTATAAGATTCTTTCACACAAGAACCATCTTATAGAGAGCCATCCTGAGTTTAGTTGTAGCCAGCTTCGAGCTATGGAAGTTCTACACTCGTTGCCTACTATAAAGATGTGGTCTCCTTTGTACAAAGCAGCGATTCAACATCTCAAGCAAGATATTGCCAATCGTCAGACGTTCTTATTCTATGAAGATGAAGACAACAAGGTTCTGTACTTGGAGTTTGCAACTGGGGAAAGCAGGGTCGCATGAGGACCAACGAGTGAACTCTAGTGTCTTATTTTGTGTCTTTCAATGTTTTTTTGTGAACTCTAGTGTCTTATTTTGTGTATGAGAATTTTATTTTGTGGGAATGAGAATGAAATTATCATGTTATTTTGTGTATGAGAAGCAAGTTTAAATATGATGGTAATTACTTTAGTTATATTGGTCTAATTATTTTGTTTTCTTTGTTGCAGAGTAAGCTTGTAAGGAAGAGCATCAATGATGAACAGTAATGTATGCTTTGAATCCCTCTTCTTTGGCATGTGTCACGTCTCTGAATGCCATATGCTTATTACTGCTTTGATGAAATTCTTTGTTGTCGTGATGTGTTCTTAGTTTGGATATGTATACAGATTGTGTTATGTTTGTTTTCTATTCTGGTTTTGCAGGAAACATTTAGATTTTTAATTGAGGATGATGACATGGATTTTGTAATAGAGGAGGAGAAAAACATGTATGCTCTTTTAGAAGAAATGTATGCAGTGCCCGGATTTAATGTTGATAGACAATTAGTGAAGACAAATCGTGGTGGAGGCTGGCGTCGTGTGCAACGATTTATGTTCGAATCTGAGGTACAATGCTTTGAAATTCTACACATGAAGCAGTCAACTTTTAGTAGTTTATGTAAGAGGTTGCAAGAACAGTATAAGTTAGAGGAATCATGCCATGTTTATCTAGAAGAGAGTGTTGCAATTTTCATATAAATTGTTGCACAAGATCTAACTGTGCGGGTCATAGCTAAGCGTTATCAGCATTCACTTGACACAGTGAAAAGGAAATTAGATGATGTCTTGAGTGCTCTCTTGAAGCTCGCATCAGACATTGTGAAACCGACAAGGGATGAGTTCACAAGTCCTAATCCTTTTCTAGAAGATAATGGCATGTATATGCCTTATTCAAGGATTGCATTGGAGCCCTTGATGGTACTCATATACCAGTTCGTCCTCCATCAGGGAATGTGGAACAATTTAGAGGTCGAAAATCAAAAGCAACGATGAATGTGCTTGATATATGCAATTTCAGCATGAAATTCATATATGCATACGTTGTAGTACCTGGGAGAGCACATGACACACAGGTTCTTACCTATTGTGCTACAGAAGAATCCTCGTTTCCTCATCCTCCCTCTGGAAAATACTACTTGGTGCACTCAGGTTACCCAACTAGAACTGGTTACCTAGGCCCTCATAGGAGAACTAGATATCATCTAGATCAGTTCAATAGAGGAGGACCACCAACAAACAGTAGGGAACTACTTAATCGCAAGCATGCTAGTTTGAGATCGGTTATTGAGAGAACTTTTGGTGTATGGAAGTCAAAATGGAGGATTCTAGATAGGAAACACCCCAAATATGAGCTGAAGAAATGGGTCAAGATTGTGACAGAAACAATGTCTCTCCATAATTTTATCTGAGATTCACAACATGAGGATTCTGATTTTTCACATTGGGAAGCAATGGAAGCGTATGAAGTGCATGTTGATGAAAATGATGGGCATGTTCCATATATACCGGCTGGTGATAGGATGATGGAGGCTCTGCGTGATTCTATCACTGCAGAGATGGCGCTAGGAACCAGACTTTCGTACTAGGTATGTGATCTTCATAATCTTTGATGTTTGTGAAGTTCTCAAGTTATACAGAAATCATGGTCTTGTTGTTTTGGTTAAGATGATGTGTTTGTGTCTTGTTGTCTTGGTTAGTCTCGAATCATGCTACTGTTTTATGAATACAGATGTGATGGTGAAGACTCTGTTTTGTGTTAAAAACGTGACTGAACACTTGGCAATGGTGATGTCTGCAAGTGTGTAATACCCAAGTATTTTGTTATGTATTGTGCTATCAATACTTAGATATGTATTGTGTTAAAGACATGTGTGTTAAACTTTTTAGATATGTGTAATACCCAAGTATTTTGAAGATCAATACTTTTATTTGTGTTAAAGACATATGTGTGTTAAACTATTTAGATAAGTGTTTAACTTAATTTTTAACTTTATGTAAATATTAAAAATAATAATTTGAATATTTAGATGTAAATATATTTTAGATCAAAGATTATATATAGTTAAGATCAAAATAATAAGGTAAAAATCAAAACAAAAAAATTGATTGGATGAAAGTAAGGCCATTTTAGTCATTTTTATTAAAACCATTCAGATGTTCCATTCAAATTTGAAACCAACTAATGAAACAAACACATCTCCATCCAGATGAATCATTCAGATGAATGACCAAAACTGAAACGAACATCATCTCGATGGACCATCTGAATGATTCATCTGGATGGAGATGATTGATGATGAAATGAACAGGGTCTAAATCATTTCAACCCATTTTTTTATATAATATAGTAGTTTTTTTTTCCAAGTTCTAGATTATCGTTTACAAGGCCCCAAACCCTTGTCTATCAAAATTAGAGATGTGAAAAAATAAAGAAGTTTGTGCAGACCTCAAAACTTATAAAAAAAAAATTATTTATCAAATATATATATATATATATATATGGTTGATAATATACATAGTTGGTGGTTTCATCACTTTTTCTGCTTAGTATTTTAGAAAGATGAAGAAAGCTTATAAAATGTGACCAATTAGTTTGGCATGCTACGGGTTGTTAAAAACTTGACAAAAGAAGAAGAAGAAGAAAGAGAGGGATTGGTTCAGTGAAGCAAATTGACTAACATACTCTATAGACTTTCCACTTGTCAGCTAAAGAGCAGTGGCAGATTCCTTCCTAGCGCCACCATCTTTTTTCAAGAGTTTATGTTCTCTCTTAGCAGCAAATAGTTGGCGAATGAATGCAAACTTCCCTTTTGCACTGCTAGAGAACTCAGTGATGGCTCCACCGTTGCCTCTGTTGACCTCAGTCTCAGGCAGAGGAGGAGGAGCAGGAGGAGAGAGGGTAAGGAGGAACTCGTTGAGCAATCTGATAATTTGGCTGAACCTTGGCCTCATGTTCGGGTCCTCCACCCAACACGATTGCACTATGAATGCCATGCTCGGAGATATTCCCTCTGGCATTCCCGGCCTCTCCTGGTGCAATGTTCCCAACAACAACAGAGGTTCAGTTCCATCCAATTAATAGTTCAGAAGAAGAAGAAGAAGAAGAAGAAGATTCATTATACCTTGAACGCTGCTGCATAGGCGGCTTGCAGGTTGGACATCCCCTCGAACGGCATCTGATTAGTCAGAAGCTCCCATAGGACGATTCCAAAGCTGTAGACATCTTGTCAAGAAACTTAGTTTGGTATAAAGGTTTTCTTATTGATAAAGATACAAATATGTTAATTACTAAACTATACGTACATAAGTAATTGACAATTACATAAGAGATTCTTATATCTCCCAATACCCCTCCTCAAGTTGGAATATGTAGGTCACAAATACCGAACTTGCGAACAAAACCTTTGAACTCCTTTCTTCCGAGTAGCTTTGTAAAGATGTCTGCGAGCTGCGTAGTTGTCGAAACATTTATGGGAGTGTTAACACCACGAACTATCTCATCTCGTACAAAATGACAGTCATTCCCCACATGCTTTGTTCTTTCATGGAAAACCGGATTTTTACTCAAGTGAATAGCCAAGAGACTATCACAGTGTAGAGGAATCAGAGCAGAGCTATCAACACCAAGTGTTCCCAGCAACTCGCGTACCCATAAGATCTCACTAACAGTATCGGCCATAGCACGATACTCCACTTCTGCCGAGGATCGAGAAACCACACGTTGTTTGCGTGTTTTCCACGGTATAGGTGAGCCTCACAACTGAAGAATTCATCTCGTAAGTGAACGAAGAGATAAAGGGCAAGCACCCCAGTCAGTGTCACACCACGCAACCATACGCAAATCCGAATCAGATCTTAAGAAAATACCTTGTCTAGGATTGAGATACCTAACAACACGCACTGCAGCATCCCAATGATCAGTTTTAGGATAATGCATAAACTGAGAGAGAACGGGTATGGCATAGGAGAGATCCGGACGAGTCACAGCAAGGTAAATGAGCTTGCCTAGTAAGCGACGATACCTAGTTGGATCAGGAAACTGCGGACTAGTAGATTTAGCCAAGGTCTAATTCTGCTCCACTGGGTGAGAAACCGGTTTGGCACCCAACAAGCCCATCTCAGAGATGATATCAAGAACATACTTTCGTTGACATAAGTACATACCTGTAAATTATCAGCAGTGTGAAAACCAGGTGGCATCCGAATGTAAACCTCTTCGTCTAAATCGTCATGTAAAAAGGCGTTATGGACGTCCATCTGATGGATTTCCCAGCCACGAGACACATAAACTTCCAACCCCGAGCGAACACTAACCGTCTTAGACACCGGTACGAACGTTTCATCATAGTCAAGACCCTCTGTTTGATTGTTTCCGAGAACTACTAGGCAAGCTTTGTACCTTTCAAGAGTACCATCATATTTATACTTCAGTGTAAAAAACCCATTTACAACCAAGTGCCTTCTTTCCCGCAGGTAAAGGTTAACCTGTCCAAGTACCTATTTCCTCAAGCGCATCTATTTCAGTTCGGACAGCACCCCACCAATTTTCATCCTCAAATGGTTCAGAGTAAGTTGATAACATGCATATTTTACGCAGGTAAAGGTTAACCTGTCCAAGTACCTATTTCCTCAAGCGCATCTATTTCAGTTCGGACAGCACCCCACCAATTTTCATCCTCAAATGGTTCAGAGTAAGTTGATAACATGCATATTTTACGCGTATATCAAAGTAAGGTTTTAATGCATATAACGAGCTAAAATTGCACTTCGCCAAAACTAGGACGAATTAAGTTATACGCGAACAAAGCAAAAATTAGACGAACTAAATCGATCAGTTCCCAACCTAATAAATAAAATTGTAACAGTTGGCAACATCATGTAAAAGGAACCAAAACATGCTTAAAAGTGAAAGGATTAAAGCCCTCCCGGGCACCAACAAACTTGTTCAAAAACAACCGAACTTGGATAAAAACCCTCCCGGGTACTGAGTTCGAAAATAAAAAACATAAAGGAAAAGAGAGAGTAGAAAGGGGAGCTCAGCTCTGTGCCTTCTCACTCTCCACTGCGACCTCGTCGAGACCCGTTCCCGGAACCTCGCCATCTATCTTCCCTTCGCCGTTCACATCCTCCATTACTTGATCTCCTTGATCGATCCGCTATCAAGCTCGATGACCCCATCGTTCGTCCCAAACTGGTTCAAACCGGTTGGCGCTTGTGTAAGTGGATCAACTAACATTACCGAATCCTCGGACATTGACGGAAGAGGGAGCTTGCTCACGGAAAAGTTTGAAACAGCTGCCGCGGCCAGCTTCAGAGCAGCAACTTCCTTCTTGGCAGCCAAATCTGCGACCTCTTTTGCAAGGTCGACCTCGCCGGCAGCAATCTCTGCAATCAGATCAATGTTCGCAATCACCTCCCGGAATTTAATCTCGGCATCCATCGAGGCAATTTTCTTCACCCACTTGGCCTTGATGGAACCAAGTATCTCGAGATACTTGGCGTTGAGCTCCTTCCTTGCCGACCTTGCCGCCTCCCTAACGACTATCTCGCGATCGGTCTGAAGCTGCCACTTCTCCTTAACCAACTGAGCCGCTTGATCAATTGCCTTTCCCCCTTCCTCTTGGAGGGCAAAGATTTGATTAGCTGCGTTGTCAAGCTTCTGCTTTAGGTCGACCTCGACATTCTCTATCTCGTTGATACGAGCTTCCATCTGTTGAGCTCCGGCTAATTTACGAGATAACACCTTCTCACGCTCCTTGTGCTCCTGCAAACTTCGGTTCAACTCTGCCACCACATTCTCAATTTGAACGAGCTCATCGGTTTGAGGAACCGCCTTCATCCTTTGCTCGAACACAGCAGCCGCCTTGTTCGTCGCCACAAGAGCCTGCGTACCAAAACAAAAGAAGAACAATTAGAACAGCAAAGACGTCCCAAGGACAAAAAGCCAAAAACCTAGACTTCTCGGAAGGCTAACCTTCCCGTGAGCATCCATCATCTCGATATAAGCCTCCTTGGCGACCATGTCGCGAACCGATGGGAGCCCGCATCTTTCGGGCTTGAAGTGCTGCAGTAAGTTGCAACGCCCCAAGCATCCTCCGCAATAGGGCAATCCTTCATGTGGTTGAAATTTCAGTGAAACGGCTTTTTGGCGGTTGAACCATTCTCGTTGGAAGAGCCCGATTTAGCTCCGGCTTCATCATCTCCACCATGCGAGCTCAGGTCGACCTTGGACCACGCTCTCTTCGAACCTTGACGGGAGATTGTTGCCGGGATTGTTGGGTCGATCCACGCGACATCGAAGCTCATGCATCTACCGCCGATTGAGTCGGCGGAACACCGGTCGCATCTCCACCACGAAGCGAATGATGCACCTGAGACTGAGATGCAACCGGAGAAGCCAGCTTCTGAGTCCCCCCCCGCCAACCACAGCGGTGGGGTTCACTGAACTAGCCTCTAGACCCAACCCAGTAGCTCGAGGCGGTCCTGTCCCCAGTGCCCTCATCAACGCGCTAGCCAGCTCGCCGGTCTTAATCGTACCAACATCGATGGGATCCTTGCCAGAGCGACGGCTGCTTTGTCGTGGAGACATTTTTCGATCGAGATGATTGGTCGCAGTAGAACCGGAGTCAGATAACTGACGAACTGGAGCTGCACCATTAAGCTAAATAAATGCTCGGGAGATACACGAAAACGACGCACAATGAAATCTCATTAGACTAACCTCGCCGAACTGGATTCTCGACGCGAACTGGAGGAGGAAGAGGAGATGTCGTCACGTCTCTCGGAATTTGCAGATCGAAGGCGTAGCGAATCCTCTCCGGGGTAAACTGATCCCAGTGAACTTTTTCCTTTCGCAGCTCGGCTACCAAAGCCTTTGTTAAAACGTCGAGGGGAACTGAGTCAGGAGTTTCAGCAAAAAGAAAAAAGATTCGACTTAGTCACAGATCGTTTCAAAACACACAAGCACGTTTAAAACAAACTAACTACGAGTTAATCGCCTAGCTCCCTAACCGGCGCGAGTAGCCCATACAGTCGGAATCCTCGAAGGGTCAAAATCCCCAATAGAGGCTCGGTTAACGCGAAAAAAGAATGCCTTCTCCTTCCAGCTGTCCCTGACCGGGATCTCCTCCAGGACCTTATGACTGCTACGAGGAGAAGGATAATAGGTTCCGGGAAGTTTGACGTTGTGCTTCGCCGAACATAGTAGCAGGAAGGTGTGGGCATCGAAGTATTGATTTTCTTCCCGAGAGCGAACAACCAGGCCTATCACCAAACGGACGAAGTTAGGACACATATGGGGAAACGCCAGGTGCAGCTCCGCCAGTGTCTCTAATAAGATAGCCGGAATCGGGAACGTCAGGCGACACTTCGTGAAATATGTCGAGTACGCGCACCAGAATCCTTCTCGAACGAGCTCCGGGGACTCAGATTCCAAAGGGAGCACTATCTCAACGTCGTTTGGAACACCATAGACGTCGCGAAGCTCCTTCAGATGTTTCGCCGCAAGCCTTGAAGGTTTGTGAGGACCATACGCCTCGATCGATGAGTTCTCGGCTACCCTTTTACCCCTTGATTTCGACATTGTCGGATGGAAGTATTACCGGAGTCTTCGAAAAGAAATTTAAGGAAGGAAAAAGCAAACAAAGTTTTTCAATCCAAATCGCAGAGAGCAGGAGCGAATTTGGATTCGGCTAAAGTGAAAGATCTACAAAAATCTCAGGTTTGGCTCTCTCTGAAATTAGTTTTTACTTTCTAATAAATTACAGAAGAAAGTAAAACGATTAATTAAGAGGGAGAAGAGAAGTTACCTCGAGGTGGCGTCGACTTTTACGTTTCCAACGAAGACATGGAAGTTAAATTTATAGGCGTACCTTCATTGGCAAATCTCAGAAATCGCGAGAAATCTTTCGCTTCTATTGATCTCAGCCGTTCATCTCTAAAGCATGATAACTTCATGTAGATCTGACGTCACTCACGGAGCTCGAGATAATGATGGTGTTTCTCCGGATTTATCTCGACCGTCCATCTTTAGGGAGATATCCCAACTAGAAAGATCGTATTTAATGTCGTCAGAGATTCGATGACACCTGTCAAAATCGCAAAAAATGTTTTTTCGTTCTCCCCTAACCGTTCGATCAGCAAGAAAAGAGGTCGCGAGAATCAAGACACGCTAACCATTAAATATCCGTCCGCTAAGTTCGATGATATCACTTAACGGGCTGGGGGGCAATTGTTGGTGTTGGATTTGGCACAAATCCGGCCCATGTCAAAAGCCCATTAACCATAGTGACAAGGATCCAAGTACCGAAGCCCTTCCACTACAGAAGACAGCTCGCCGGCCAGCATAGCTCGATTAATGTCTAGCTCGACCATAAACCTGCGAGCTAACCAAGGAGTCAACCGAGCAGTTATGTGACCTCCTGAAGATCAGGTAGTCCGAGATATTCGGGTGATTAGCTCGGTCAAGATATGCCGAGATACGCGGAGAGCTGGAGCTAAAGAGCGAGTATAAAAGAAGAGGAGGACGCTCGGAGAGAGGACTTCTTCACGTAGAATTCACTTGTAACCCTTGAACTATCAGTTCTACTAAATTTATCTCCTTCGAGATCTCTTGTAAACCTTTACCCGATTATCAATACAAAGTCCAGTTCTTTATATCAATCTTACATTTCATCTTTGATTCATAGAATATCTAGCCCTCTTTTCCTTCACATAAATCACTACAAAACTTTGGTGTGAGTTTCAGATCTCACAGGCACCCGTCCCGAACGAAATTTGCAGGGCTACTAATATATATTAAAGACAAGTTAATCTTTGCTGCCACAATTACTTGCCACAATTACTTGCCACAACTAGTTCAAGTTAGTAATATTACTGAAAAATACAATTTTTTTTCTATACATACCATATTTTGAATTTTTAAAAGCGAATAAAATTACTCAAAACGCATATATATTTTATTTTATTTTGACGACGACTCAAAACGCATATATAACACAATGAAAACATGTATGTTTATATATTATATAGTCAGGCTATGTAAACTGACGTCTATTCTACATATGAATCATATAACATAATAACTCTTTCAAAATTGAGATAATACAGTATTTTGGGGTTTTAAGATTATTTACATGATTTAAAACTTAATTTATGGTTAGGATTTATGCTTTTGGGTTTCAGGTTTAATATTTTAGATATTGAATTTATATGAATTATGGTATATATTATTTGTATATAAATTAAATAGACCAGCAGGTTCTATATAAACTGGCGGAGATTCTACCTCTTTCAATCTATTATAACTACTATTTTTATATAATTTGATTTAATTTTGTGATCACACTGAAAATGGTTTATAACTATTTTTGTATTTACCCCTATTTGAATTTTAAAAACAGACACATGTATCTCAAAAAGAGATAAGTAACTTTTATAGTAGATATGTTGTTTTATATGAAACAAGAACAAAAAGTATTCCATTTTATATATGCTGTTCATATTTATAATATCAACCCATTTTTAAGTGTAAATACTATCCTCCATATATTAACTGAGAAGCATTTTAAGAGAGTACTTTTATTTTTTATAATATTTACAGTAGTGCTATTTTGTTGATGTGTCATTATCATATTCACTCTCATCAATCTTTTTTTTTAAAGATTTGTTTAATAGATTAATTATATTATATGCCATTATCCATTTTAAAATTTTAATATAACCAGAAAATTTATAATTCATTTTTTGTTATGATTCATTTTCTAAAAAAATTCAAAAGCAATAATTTTATACAAAATAATTTAATTAAAACAAATTTATAAACAAATTATGATATACAAAAAAAATATAATATTACACAATATTTGTTTAAAAATTACCAGAAAATATATTTATAAGAAGAAAAATTATTCAATGTGTAATTTTAATAAATAATAAAAATTGCATATCATGTACAAATTAAAACAATTAGTTATGCTTTGAGGGATTGAACTTAAGACATCAAAGACAGCATAATCACACACAACCACGTTCACAAAGATATTTTTATGTTTGTCAATCAATTTCTTTTATATATCTTATTCCAATATTTTTAATTAAATTTGTTTTAACAAAAAAAAAGTAATAATACTAAAGTAAGACTTTTCTTTAACTAATTCATGGGTTATCAGATCTAATCATTTAATTTTATTTTATTAATAAGACCTACCATATTGAAAGAAGAGAGAATTGCTAAAAATGACCTAAAACTTGATTCTTTCTCCAAAACTAGACCCTCTATTGCATGTTTGGCAAAAGTAACCCACATGGGTAGTGAAATTACAACCCTCACCCTTATGACCAAACAAAAAACGCTCGTGATAATGACGGTTTTACCCTAGAGAAGTCTACTACGAGAGAGTAGACTTCCCTTGTAGACTTCTTGACCTCTCCAAGAAGTCTACTTTCGAAGTAGACTTCCCGCCTATGACTTATACTGCAGAGTAGACTTCTCTCAAATAATTTCCTTAAAAATAATTATAAAAAATTATAAAAAAATTAATTTTATAAAAAACTTTGATAAATAACAAAAACATATTCATTTTCCATCTATTAAAAATAAAATTTCAAAAAAATGTATCAATTTAAATCACCATATCCAAATTAGTTAGAAACCAATACATCTAGAGAAGTCTACTATAGAAGTCTACTAAATCGCTAAATCTCAAATTTTAATAATAAAAATTATAAAAAATAATTTGGTTAAAAAATTATAAACACAATTAAAACATACACAATTGGCATCTATATAAAATAAAATTTCATGAATATGAATCAATTTATATGTTTCATGAGTATTCAGTTTAAAAGGGTTAGGGTTAAGGTTTAAAGTTTAGGGTATAAGGGTGTAATTGTTAGGGTAAGAAAAACATTTATATGAATTCATAATTTATGGTTTGGTTAATGATTTAGCGTTGATATCTTTATTATTTTAACGGTAATTTGTGAATATGTTAAGTAAATTAATGTTTTGATATAAGTTTTAATCGAAAATATTTTATTTAGGGTTTAGGGTAAGTAGACTTCTCGAGTAGACTTCTCTCGAATAGAATTATACTATACAGTAGACTTCTCTAGTAGACTTCGCGAGTAGACTTCCAAAGTAGACTTCACTCGTGTGACTTATACTGCAGAGTAGATTTCGTGAGTAGACTTCTCGAGTATACTTCTCTCAAATAATTTCCTGAGAATTAATTAAAAAAACATTATAAAAATTAATTTTATAAAAAACTTAGATAAATATAGGGTATAAGGGTGTATTTTTTAGGGTAAGAAATTTTTTATATGAATTCATAGTTTTTGGTTCGGTAGATGATATAGCGTTGATATCTATTATAATCAAAAATATTTTATTTAGGGTTTAGGGTAAGTAGACTTCTCTTGTAAACTTCTCCTGTAGACTTCTCGAGTAGACTTCTCACTAAACCGAAAAACACATCGGTTTAACCGAGCAATTTTACTAACCCATGATTAACCGTGCTATATATTTCATTTTACCATTTGTGCATTTACTTTTCATCGGACAAAACCCTAGTTTCTCTGAAAGGGAGATTTTGGAAAGGGAGAAATTGGCCATTTCTGTCGCCGTCGCCACTCTTGTCGTCGCTGTCGCCATACAGTGGTAATCTTTGTTCCGCTCTCTCAATTCTCTCACTTCTCTCACCTTTTCTTCTGTATATATACCTTAATCGAATTCGTTTATCTCTTCTCATCATTGCCGCTTTTCTGCCCCTGCTGGATGTTTCTTCATTGTCACCGCCGGTGGTAATTCTATCCTCCTTTGTCTTTGTCGGGCATATGTTAGATTCAAATTTTGGTATTTTATTATCATCGCCGCAAATTTTAAAATTTCTGGTTTGATTTACTGATCTCTGCGACGCCATTGGTTGTCTCCTCCGGATTTCAGTGATTTTAGTGTTCTCGAAGGTAATTATACGGCTCCTTTGGTCAGATTAAGTGTAACTAGTGGTTTATTTCAGACTTCATATCAGACTTCTCCAGTAGGCTTGTAAAGTAGACTTCTTTATGAAGTATAATTTTGTATGAAGTAGACTTCTTTATGTAGTAAACTCGAAAGTAGACTTCTCTCGAGTAGACTTCTCGCGTAGGCTGATCGAGTAGATTTCTCTCGAGTAGATTTCTCTCGAGTATACTTCGCTCGAGTAGACTTCTCTCGAGTAGACTTCTCGAGTAGACTTCTCGAGTAGACTTCTCGAGTAGACTTACTTTTGAACTAGACTTCTGAACTAGACTTGTGGGTTTTGCAGGATGGAGAAGGCCATGTTTCCAAGTAGATTATACACAAAGGGCGAGGAGCCACAGTTTGGCAAAAGTATAAGCTACTACATCAACGATAGTAAGCTGATTCCGGCATTGGAAGAAGTATTAGAAGAAGATGAATGGGAAGAGCTTTTGGACTCGCAGCTGGGTATTTTTCTGAAGTTCTACAAATTGAAATTTGGCTGGGCATCGAGGGTGGTTCAGTATATACTCGGTTTTCAGCTGGTTTGCAATAAAAAGTACGAGATATGGAGTCTGGTAGATGCAAACCCCTTGAGGTTTTCACTGAATGAGTTTAAAGACCTCACTGGTCTCAACTGCGAGTATGTTCCGGCACTGGATGAGCAAGAAGTTACCCCTGAGATTAAAGTTTTTTGGGAAAAGCTTGGCGTCAGTGTAGATGTTGGTCCGAGCATTAACGATCTTACAGAAGCGTGTAAGCATGCTGGGGACTTGACAAGGGATGATAGGATTAGGTTAGGATTTTTATCCATCTACGCTGGATTCATTGAGGCAAAGAAAAGGGATTCACCCACACGG
The DNA here is from genome assembly GCA_020283515.1 of Alliaria petiolata. NCBI lineage: Eukaryota > Viridiplantae > Streptophyta > Magnoliopsida > Brassicales > Brassicaceae > Alliaria > Alliaria petiolata. Next base: position 382,505,741 of record JAHZTW010000001.1, read on the forward strand.
GTGGACTATGCAAGGCTAGTCATGGTTGTCGGGTCATTTGCAAATTATCCGTGGGGAAGAGTGGCTTTCAAGTTCCTTATAGAGTCTGTCAAAAAATCTGATTTGACTAAGACATGTTGGATTTATGTGTTTTCTGAAGTGCTCCAGGTTTGGGCGTATTATGCCATTCCAGATTTCTGATCTGATTTTGGGAATCCGCTTCCCAACAACCCAACTCCACCGGTGCTGTCTTACGGCGGTTGTCGAGGACGAAAATACATCAAAGAGGCTATGCTGAAACAGGTAATTTATATTTGTAGACTTCTTTTGAATACTTTTTTGTGTAGACCTCGGTAAAATATATATCCCAATTGTTTGCAGGTTAGCTTCAATAACTTTACTCTGAAGGAACGGGAAGAGATGTTCCCTATTTGGGATGATGAGGTAGCTGATCCTCAGATCGAGAACATTATCAAAGCCATATTTGGGGAGTTCGGTGAGGGTAGATGGAAATGGAAGTCCACTCACTGGCGGTCCGAATGTGTTAAGGAGTCGAACGTCGTGAAGTTAGAGGACACAAAGGGCCAAAAAAGAGGCGTTCATTCTGACGACGAAAGCCGGAAGAAGACTTGTCCAGCCCCTCCTCCTTCCATAGACGATGATGTTTTGAAGAAACTAGTCGAGTCGATGAAACAACATGTCTCGACATTGATATATCATGGTTTTTACCCGTTTTTAAGCCATGATATAAGTGTTTTTATAGAGTCTTTTGCTAGTTTTGGAGTCTTTTTAGAGTCTTTTGCTAGTTTTGGAGTCTTTTTAGAGTCTTTACAGGATGGAGAGCATTTGGAGCTAAATGGGAGAATCTGGAACATTTTGGAGCACTTTGGAGAAGCAGCCGAAGTGATGAAGTCAAGAGGCTGGAATTCACGAGCAGAGTGTCGATCGACACCATCATTGTCGATTGACACCAAGGATAGACGGCGAAGCTTGACGGTTTCCAATCTGGAAAAGGAAAGAAGAGCAAGTTCTGAAGAATTACAAATCTACCCCTGGACGAAAAATCCCCTTCTATAAATAGTTTTCAGGCATTGTTTAGCCAAAAACCTGATCATTATTTTCTGTTTTTGAGACTTAGAGAGAGATTGATCCTGAGCTTTTGGGGAGACAATTCTAACTCATCTGAGCCAGATTTCGAACCCCTGTATCATTCTCTATTCTTTTATGCAATATTATTCAGCCATGTTTTGTGTTTGCATTATTATGTCTGAGTAGTTTGCTAGTTAGGTTAGGATAATTTAGGGTTTGATGAAGAGTTTGTAGAATCACTAGAATTATTAGGGAAATCAATTGGATCTTCACCTAGATTTGTGCTTAACTTGATTCTCTGAATTGATCACTTAGAAATCAAACCTTAGGTTGTTTAATAGATGCGAGAGCATTATTAATAACTTGAACTAATCTTAGGTGAGCAAATTATCTATTCGCAAAGAGATTTGGTCTAGGTAATTTGTGAACAAATCGAACATGTTCTTATTGCTTGCTTTGATTGTTTAAATTAGCAAAGAGATTTGGAATTTAGGAATTTAGGCATAGATAACTTCTGCAACGAGAGTTGATTGGTTTTACCTTAGAGTTTCGAGTTCTAGACGGTTCTTAATAAATCCCTAATAAACTTAGTTTCTGCAATCTTGGATTCAAATCTGATAATTATCCTTGCCTAGCGCCTCGTCTCCTGAACTTTAATCCATCTAATTCTGATTTATTACTTGCTTTAATTGCTTAGTTTTCAATTTCATTATTCGACCTAGCATAATCAAAACCTAGAAACCATAAGTGTAGCTTTAACTTCCCTGAGGATTCGATACCCCTTATACTTCAACTGCACTGCTGTGCACTTGCAGTAGTTGATTATTTGGGTAAAACTAGACCCCTATCAAGTTTTTGGCGCCGTTGCCGGGGAAGCTAATAGCTACCTAACGGGATCTAGTATTAGGATTTTGTCTAGGTTTTTGTTTTATTTTTGTTACTGATTTAGTTCTCTATCTTTTGTTTCAGGTGCATGCCCAGTACCAGGAGCAACAAGGAGGAAGAACTAGTCACTTTGAACCAGGAAATCAACCGTCTCGAACGTACGAACCGCAAGTCTGCACGAGCATCGATCGACACACCAGGTGTCGATCGACACCGTTCTCAACCAGCATCGATCGACACACCTAGTATCGATCGACACCTTGCGCAGACAGAGATGGCTGAACCTGTAATCATGATACGCAACGAGGATGGCGACTTTGTTGACCTGCAGGGCAACAGATAGAACGCCCAAGGACAGAGACTTGATGAGGCTGGCGCCATCATCGTCGAAGCTGCAGAAGCTGGACGTGGAAGAACACTAGGCGAGTACAACCGCCCAGACCAGTTATATGCCAATAGAGCTGCGATCCGTCCTCCTGCATTCCAGAGGAATGACTTTGAGCTGAAGCCCGCTTATTACACTTTAGTGGCTCAGCATCTCTTTCATGGTCTTCCCAGTGAGCACCCTATGGACCATATTGAAAGATTCAAGGACCTCGCATCAAGCATCAAGGCCAATGGAGTGACCTACGACTACATTTTCTGCAAGCTCTTTCCTTACTCGCTTGCAGGCGATTCGTCTTACTGGCTGAAGCAGCTTGATCCAGGATCCTTAAACACTTGGGAAGAAACAAAGAATGCATTCTTATGCAATTTCTTTGATGATGCAAGATCCGAGGAGCTGCGGATGAAGATCACTACATTCTCCCAAGGACCTGCTGAAGCATTCAAGGCTTCATGGGTGCGATTCAAGGCATACCAGAGGGACTGCCCACATCACGGTTTTAGCAAACCACAGCTTATCGGTATCTTTTACCGAGGAATCGATTGGAGGTACCATATGGCCTTGGACGCTGCAAGCAATGGCAACTTCAACACAAGGATTCCGGAAGATGCGATAGAGCTTATTGACAATTTGGCTTCTAGTAACAGCACCAAAAACGCAGACTTCGAGAGAAGACAAAGCGCAGGAAGAGCTGCAGGAAACCAAATCGCTGAAGTCAACAGGAAGCTGGACAACGTACACAATCTCTTGGTGGGGAAGAAGCAAGTCAATTTTTCCAATGAGGTGGAGTCATTCGAACCAGAGCCAGACTGCGAAGAAGAAGACGTTAATTACATCAACGGAGGAGGATTTCAGGGCCAGCGCTATGGGAACCAGCAGGGAAACAGGAACTTCACTGGGAATTATCGAAAGAGTTCCTTCACAGGAAATCAAAACTCTTCTGGTTACACGCCGAAACCCCCATTTCAGAGCAGCAACTACACTAGGAGCTATGGAAATTCTTCATACCAGAAGCCACCTCCGCAAGACAACAAAATGGAGGCCATGCTTGAGCAGATATTGGAAGGACAGCAGAAGATGACAGTGAGCATCAATGGCAAGATTAATGCACTGTATGAAGACCTGAATGGGAAGATTACCAACATACATTCTCACATGAAGAAGCTGGATATTCAGGTTGCTCAAACCGCAGAAACTGTTAACAGGCAAGAGGGGTTCCTTCCAGGGAAGACGGATACCAATCCCAAACGCCACGTAAATGCCATTGAGCTGAGGAGTGGCAAGACCCTTCAAACCGTGCAGAAAAGAGGGATCAGCACTACATAATTCGAGGAGCTTGAAGACACAGAAGATGCTACGGAGCAGAGTGTCGATCAACACCATCAGTGTCGATCGACACCCGAGGAGATGAACGACAAATTAGAGAAACGCGACACGAAAAATTCGACTCCAGAGACCAGTGTCGATCGACACCAGGAGGGTATCGATCGACACCCACCACGGACTGAACCAAATCGAGCTAAAACTAAGACTGTTGCTGAAGAAAAAGTTTACAAGCCAAAGATCCCTTTCCCACTGATCACAAAGAAGTCTAAGAAGGAACTGCTGGAAGCCAGATGCAAGGCTATCATGGATAGACTAGTGGTAGAAATCCCCTTGATGGATGCCATTAGAACTACTCCAATGATAAAAAGATACCTGAAGTGGATGATGACCAACAACATTGACATGGAGGAAGGAGTAATGATGATATCAGAGCAAGTCAGTGCTGTCATTCAGAACAGGCTACCAGAAAAGCTCTCCGATCCAGGGAGCTTTGTTCTTGATTGCTCCATTTTCTCAGACAAGTTTGGGAGATCTCTATGCGATTTAGGCTCAAGCGTCAACTTGATGCCTCTTTCGGTTGCTCTCAGAATGGACATGACAGACTTCAAGGCCACCATAATCTCTTTAGTCCTTGCTGACTTATCTATCAGGATCCCTGAAGGTGTTTTAGAAGATGTTCCTATCAGAGTTGGAGATTGCCTAATACCCACAGACTTTGTGGTATTAGCCTATGATGAGGAACCCAAAGACCCCCTCATACTCGGTAGACCATTCTTGGCTACAGCTGGAGCCATCATTGACGTGAGGAAGGAAAGGATTGCGCTGAACATTGGTGATTTGGTGATGAATTTTGACATGGAGAAGCTGATGAAGAGACCCACAATTGATGGACAAACCTTCTATGTTGATTCACTCACCAACCTTGCTGAAGAAATCTTCAAAGAGGACCATCCTACAGACCCTTTGGAGCGAGCTCTGACCACTTCTACAAAAGATATTGAAGATCTCGACGACGCTGCTGCTGGTTACACCAAGATGCTCGACGCAAGTGAGCAAGTGATGCAACTTATCGCACAGGAAGACCTGTGTCGATCGACACCAACTGGTGTCGATCGACACCATGCGACATCGAGCAAGGATGCATCGTTTGGCGATTGGAGCGAGATCAAAGCACCTAAAGTTGAGCTCAAACAGCTCCCTGCCGGGCTAAGGTACGCATTTCTTGGTCCTAATTCGACATATCCTGTTATAGTAAATGCTTCCTTGAACAACGCAGAGCTCACCTTACTGCTAAGCAAGCTACGCAAATATCGCAAAGCTCTTGGCTATTTTCTTGATGATATTTCAGGTATCTTACCAGATTTATGCATGCATCGGATTCACCTTGAGGATGAGACCAAGTCGTCAATTGAACACCAAAGGAGGCTAAATCCGAATCTGAAGGAAGTTGTCAAGAAGGAGATCATAAAGCTGTTGGATGCAGGGATTATCTATCCCATCTCAGATAGTGCTTGGGTCAGCCCTGTACACGTGGTCCCTAAGAAAGGAGGAGTCACAGTGGTGAAGAATGAGAATAACGAGCTGATTCCCACAAGGACTGTGACTGCTCACAGGATGTGCATAGACTACAGGAAGCTGAATGCCGCGACCATAAAGGATCACTTTCCTCTACCTTTCATTAATCAGATGCTGGAGAGATTGGCGAATCATCCCTACTACTGCTTCCTTGATGGCTATTCAGGTTTCTTCCAGATCCCCATCCATCTGGACGATCAAGAGAAGACCACGTTTACATGTCCTTATGGTACTTTTGCATACCGCAGAATGCCGTTTGGACTTTGTAATGCTCCTGCGACTTTCCAGAGGTGTATGATGTCTATCTTCACAGACATGATTGAGAAGTTCATGGAGGTCTTTATGGATGACTTTTCTGTTTATGGGTCATCTTTTAAAGACTGCTTGGAGAACTTATGCGCTGTACTTCAGAGATGTGAGGAGAAACACTTAGTCCTAAACTGGGAAAAGTGTCATTTCATGGTCGCATATGGGATTGTACTTGGACATCGAGTTTCAGCAGAAGGAATCGCAGTAGACCGCGCCAAGATTGAAGTCATGACAACTTTGCAAGCACCTGATTCTGTGAAGTCTGTGAGAAGTTTTCTGGGGCACGCTGGGTTCTACCGAAGATTCATCAAGGATTTCAGCAAGATTGCAAGACCATTCACTGCTCTTCTCTGCAAAGATGTGAAGTTTGAATTCACAGAAGAATGCCTTTCAGCCTTCGAGCAGATCAAACAAGCTTTAGTGAGTGCTCCAATTGTTCAGCCACCGGACTGGGATCTACCCTTCGAGGTAATGTGTGACACGAGTGACTCCGCAGTAGGAGCAATTCTGGGACAGAAGAAAGACAAGAAGTTGCACGCCATCTACTACGCCAGCAGGACCTTAGATGATGCTCAGAAGAACTACGCAACAACGGAGAAAGAATTGCTAGCTGTGGTCTTTGCCTTTGAGAAATTTCGCCAGTATCTTGTTGGCTCAATGGTGATTGTCCACACTGATCATTCTGCATTAAAGTACTTGATACAGAAGAAGGATGCAAAACCAAGGTTGCTAAGGTGGATTCTACTTCTACAAGAGTTTGACATAGAAGTCAAGGATAAGAAAGGAGTTGAAAACGGAGTAGCTGATCATCTCTCACGGATCAGGATTGAAGATGATGTGCCCATAGATGATTTTCTGCCTGAAGAAAACGTTTATCTCATTGAGAGTCGTTTCCAAGCTGAGAGTTCTGACCCTGCGAGCTTAGTGTCGATCGACACAACATGTGTGTCGATCGACACCCCTTCCGAAACAAAGTTCAATAATTCATGTGCCCGAGTGTCGATCGACACCACCTGTGTCGATCGACACCCGTCACGAGCTTCACTTCGCATGATCCTGGATGATGTGTTTCGACAGCCAATCTTTGCCATCAATGCTGCGAATAGACCTTGGTATGCTGACATTGTGAATTCACTTGCTGCTGACATTGAACCAAAGCATCTCAAGAATTATGAGAAGAAGAAGTTCATGAGAGAACTTAGGAGATACTATTGGGATGAACCTCACTTGTACAAGCATTGTTCAGACAATGTCTACAGAAGATGCATTGCAGAGAGTGAAGTTCGAGATGTGCTTTTCCATTTTCATGGTTCTGAATATGCGGGACACTTTGCTACTTTCAAGACAGTGTCCAAAGTTCTTCAAGCAGGCTTTTGGTGGCCTACTATGTTCAAGGATGCTCAGCTGTTCATAACTCAATGTGATGTTTGTCAAAGGAGAGGAAAGATCAGCAAGAGACATGAGATGCCACAGAACTTCATCCTTGAAGTTGAAGTCTTTGATTGTTGGGGTATTGACTTCATGGGTCCTTTTCCTCCATCTTATGGAATGCAGTACATCTTGGTGGCTGTGGACTATGTTTCTAAGTGGGTCGAAGCAATTGCTTCGAAGACCAATGATTCTGCTGTAGTACTTAAGCTCTTCCAGACTATCATTTTCCCGCGCTTTGGGGTACCTCGGATAGTCATTAGTGATGGTGGTTCTCACTTTGTCAACAAAGTCTTTGACAAGCTGCTGAAGAAACATGGTGTTCAGCATCGCGTAGCCTCTCCATATCACCCCCAAACGAGTGGACAAGTCGAAGTCTCCAACAGACAGATCAAGCAAATTCTGGAGAAGACAGTGGGCAAGACAAGGAAGGACTGGGCCGTGAAACTTGATGATGCACTTTGGGCGTACCGGACAGCCTACAAAACGCCACTTGGGACTACACCGTTTCAGCTGCTCTATGGCAAAGCTTGCCATCTTCCAGTGGAGTTAGAACACAAGGCATATTGGGCTATAAAGAAGATGAACTTCGATTTGAAGCCTGCTGCAGAGAGGCGCCTGATACAGCTTAATGAGCTAGACGAGCTGCGCCATCACGCTTATGAGAACTCAAAACTCTACAAGGAGAGGACAAAGGCATATCATGACAAGAAAATTGTCACCAGACAATTTGAGCCAAATGACCAGGTACTACTTTACAACTCTCGTTTACAATTATTTCCTGGCAAATTGCGTTCTCGTTGGTCAGGTCCCTTCACAATCAAAGAAGTTAGACCATATGGAGCTATTGTTCTTACAAATGCCAAAGGAGAAGAGTTCACAGTGAATGGCCAAAGGGTGAAACACTATTGGGCTGAAGCCGCGATTCCAGACGGACACATTGTGTCTCTGGATAATGCACCCAACGCTTAAACGCGTGAACAGTCAAGCTATTGACGTTAAACGAGCGCTGAGTGGGAGGCAACCCACTGTTAGGTACGTTTTTCTTTACATTTTGTTTTGATTTTACTAATTATTTTGGCTTTTACATAAAAAAAAAAAAGGAGGATCGATCACAAGCAGTGTCGATCGACACCCCTTAGTGTCGATCGACACCCAGCGAGGATACAGGTAAGTTCTTCAAAACCCGAGACTTCTTCTTTGTTTCTTCATTTTTTTTCAAAACCGTGCTTTGAGAGTTTTTCCCCCAAAATCCCAAATTCTCATTTCTTCACCGAATTGAGTGATTCAAAACTCTAATCCGTGCGGATTCTTGCCCTTTTTCATATTCCATAGTCAATTCATTCGATCTACCAAGGTATGTTCTTCAAATCTCCCATTTTCAATTTTCGACCTAAGGTGAAAATTTTCGAAATGAGCCTATTTAGCTTGATTTATTTGTTGAATGATGCTTGTTTAGGTTGTATAACACGATTCCAACCATTGCCCAACTGATTTTCACACTTTAAATTGGACAATTTGAAATTTTCGAATTTGGAAATTAATGATGCATATTGTCAAATTTTGGAGTTTTTCTTGGGTTTTATGGTCTCGACTAGGTCGATTGACGATATGGGGATTGTTAAGAATGCTAATTGTTGTTGCATATAGCTACAATCGTATGTTTTGGTTCGGAATCAAAATCCGCGCAAGGTGTCGATCGCCTCCGGAACCGCTAATGATGAGGCAATATTGTGTCTTGCTCCATGGCCTAAACCTGAAAAGGTGAAAGTTCGTGTTACAAGACGATGGGATGACTCACCAGCTGCAGAGGTGGCAAAGGACGCGTGCATTTACAGAGATATCAGCGAGACATGGGACGATTACGACACGCTGTTCTACAATGCGTGGCTGCGAGTGGAGATCACTCCAACTCGTTTTGCATGTGAGAAGACAATGAACGCGCTAGGAATCAAGGATTACATCTTGTCCTTGATGAGCAGAATTGGGATGGGCACCATAGCGACAAAGCAGTTCGATCTCTATCCAGACCTACTCCGCTAGCTCATTGCCACAGCCAGGGTCTACTATTGGAACGAGATCAACAGGAATGCTCTGGAAGGGACATTGACCTTCCTCATCCGCGGAATCAGATACCGCATTTCCCTTCCAGACCATTGTGGGATATATGGATTTGACGACGAGCATGCCACTGGAGTCTCTCTTCAGACTCAGCTTCCAGATAACCAGGACTTCTGGTCGCACTTCGGGAATGGGAGGTATGATTCTAAGACCTCCACTCACACCGACATTCGTCATCCTACTCTGCGCTATTTGGTTCGATTGTTCTCCACTACACTTCTGTGTAAGCACGAGCCAGGGAAGATGCGAGTGTCTGAGTTGGTGCTGCTATATCGAGGTCTCTGGTCTGAGATATTGAGGATGATGACGCGGCAGTTAGCGCGAACCTTGGCGCGGTATTTGCTCATCATTTGGCTTCTTTGAAGACGAAGCCTTTCAGTGGGACGAAGCTGAAGCCAGAGACCATAGGGAGTCTTCTTACACCCATCTTCCAGCACTGCGGGATTGACACTTCTACATGTTCCATTGTTACATCGCGTGCCTTGGTGGATATCGATTACATGAAGAGGACTCACTGGGTGACCGGAGAGAGACTGTGGGCATTCAGCGACGAGCAGAGAGTGCAGCGTTTGATTCAGCTACCTGACAGAAACCTCACTCACATTACCAGCAACCCAGGGCGCCTAGCATTTCAGCCTAGTCCGACCAAGCTCAGGGATGCCCCCGTTGCTAGACGCGGAGGTACTTCATCACGCACAGCTGCGGATCCTCCACGACCATCTAGACGCAGAGCACCGTCTACTTTAGAGCCTATTGGACCGCATCACCTTCCAGACGCTCCTGAGATTCCTATGGAGCAGGCTGCTTTCCAGCGATACGTGGTTCAGAGTTTCCAGGCCATCTGGAACGCCATTGCATCTGTGTCTACCTGCGTTCGACCACCTACTCCACCACGTTCTCCACCACATGCTGATGACGATGAGTGATTCTCCATTCCTTTTAGTCTTTTGAGTCAGTTTTTCTTTTACTCTTGAGTCTGCATTTGCTTCAGTACTTTGCTTCATAACTTGTTAAACTCATTGAGATTATTGGATTATCTGTGCTTTTAACGTTTGTTTGATTTTTTCTAACAGCTAGGCTAACTCTAACAACAAATATGACTTAGCAACAATCATGTTCGAATGGCAAAACTCTGTCTACGAACAGAGTGTCGATCGACACCATCTGTGTCGATCGACACCACCTTCAGACACAGCAACGATCGACACCACCTGTGTCGATTGACGCTACGCGCAGAGGTCAGGTAATCCGATGCTTCTCTTCGTTTGTAACAGTTTGGCACAAATTTTTTCTATCCAAACTCATTCTTAGTAACACTGGGGACAGTGTTATTCAAGTCTGGGGGAGGTGGTTGCTAATTTTGTGTTTTGTTTTGAGAGTTAGTTGAGTCTTTAGTCAAAAGTTTTCAAAATCTGTTTTATTGAGTCAAAATTAATTGGAACTTTCAGTTTTTCTAGGGACTAACCACAGAAAATTAGCACTTGAAGAACCATTGCTATAAGAGTTGATTGCAGGACTTACTAAGTAGAAAGCTACAAGTGGAATCAGTCTAACAGGGGGAGTTCAGATCCCCTTACAAAGAACTAGGTATGCGCAGAACTTGATTCTTCTTTCAGTCCAAACAGATAGGCAATTGCAGTCTCTCTTTGATCTTCCCTTAAGAAAAAAAAAGAAAAGGAAAGAAAGAAAAATAGTCTAAGTCTGGAATAGTGCCTTTGTCATGAGTCTGTCTCCTCACAAGGAACAATATTAGTGATGCTCTTGAACACGTCTCCTAACAAGGAACACAAGTAGAGAGTAGCATTATTCCAGAGATCCCATAAAAAAGAAGAATAAGAAAAGTCAATGAAAAGATCTTAGAACACCCTGAAAATGGGCAGAAGTTGACTAAGGGAAGAGAAAATAGGGGAGCTGTATGAGAATGTCTTGTTCAGGTACTAAGGAAGGGAAAGAATCAGAAAAGTTCTATGGCATTACCAATGTTAGAGTTCGAAATTTATACCAAGGAAAGGATCTGGATTCGAACTGGGAGATTGCTAAGCTTGTGGTAAGTACATTGAACATTTCCTAAGGTTAGCTCTAATATCATG
>JAHZTW010000001.1:382519279-382559968 GCA_020283515.1 Alliaria petiolata
TGCGATGTTGCTAGTCTTTATGTTGTACCTGTCTCCAGGGAAATGAACTCGTGACCATAACCTCGGGTCCGCATCCTGCAAATATTGAGCAAGTCCGGGGTTTACATCTCGGATTGCATCCATGTATCGGTTATAATCGTAAGACGTATGCGCGTATGCAACCCCTTTCACCAAGTACATGAGTTGCTTCCCGTGAAAGTTTGTCACTATGTTTTGCTGAAGATGATAGTAATATATGCCCCGTGTTGCCCATGGTATCACATTCCTACATGCGGCAGCGATGGAGTCGTGCCGATCAGAAACTATGACAAGCGGATACTCATCTGAGAAACATCTACTCAATTTGGTGAAAAACCAATTCCATGAAGCATTACACTCAGAATCCACAACTGCAAAAGCCAAAGGAAATATCTGAAAGTTACCATCTTGTCCGGCTGCCACTAGCAAAACATCTCCATACTTTCCATTTAGATGAGTCCCATCAACAACAATCACTCGCCTCAAGTACTGAAAACCAGCTATGGAAGCTCCAAAAGATATAAATAGGTACTTAAACTGATTCATCCCATCGCATACAAGGTCGGTGACACTTCCCGGATTGGCTCTCACAATTTGACGCAAATAAGAAGGCAGCTTTGCATATCCATCTTTTGTTGTTCCCCTCACCAATTGTTGGGCATATATCAAAGCTCGATAAGATGTGGTGTAACCGAGGTTTAGACCGAACATCACCTTCATAGAATCATTGATATGCTTTGGCACAATTTCATCGATTATGCCAACCCGCTCTATAAACAGAGCTCCATCGTACTTGGGTGTACAACTTCTACGGTGAGCTGATCGGTCTACCACAGAACAAGTATGATCCTTCATATACTTTTTCACCCAGAATGTGCGTGCTTCGTTCTTCACACCCGCTCTAAGCTTCCATGTGCATCCTTTGACAGAACATTTTGCTACAAACAGAATCTTCGTAGACTTATATACTTTAAAAGCAAATCTTCTCATCACTGCCACCAATCTCAACTCTGATACAAGCTTGTCCTTGCTAGAAAAACTTTGACCAACAAATATATTAGAGGACCAAGTAGAATTGGATCGATCAAAACCACCACAATGCTCTTTCAAACCCTCAACAACAAAAGACATATCAGTTTCATCCTCATCTTTAACTTTCCCGTACTCACTGTAATCCACATCTGAATCATCCAACTTATCTTTCACTTCCACATTCGGATTATCAGCTTCATCCTCATCTTTAGCGTTTTCACCCCATTCTTCTTCATCGTCTTCATCCCACTCTTCTTCATCATCAGAGCAGGGATCCGAATCTCCATCTACATCAGCATTTTCATGGTCTATTATTCTACTCGAAACGCAAAGGCGTACACCATGGATCCTATTCAACTCAATCAAGGTGTGAACGTGTCTATCATTTCTGACATATATAGGTGGAGAATCAGGAGGCATTTGTTGAAGCATCAGAGGTGGTAATGGATAGGATAACTCCACAAACTTTGTTTCTGTTTCCAGCATATAATCCTCTTGTGCCATTTCAAGAAGCTCACCATGTGTGCAACCATCTCTCAAAAAAAAAACATTTGCCCTCCTTTGCTATTATCCACCTCGAAATGCCACAATGATTCTTTCGTCACCCATTCTCCATAAACCGCTGGTATGTGAGTCATTCTCTGTAAGAAAACAAAATCAAAAACACATTAGAAAGAAATAAACATTGAAAAGTAGACTTCTTGTATTTCTTCGAGAAGTCTACTACTAATATGCTAAATGCCTAATAAGAGAAGAAAATTAATTAAAGCTCAACTATATTAAACAAACATGTAAAATTCATACATAAGAAAGACTAATAAATAACACAAACTCAAGAGTCAAAAAATAATTTTTATTTTTCATAAATTACAGATTAAAGAATTTTATAAGGAAATTAAAGAAGTAGACTTCATCTGAAGTACAGAGAAGTCTACTAAGTAGACTTCTTCGAGAAGTCTACGACTAATAAGCTAAGTAACTTGTATAACATAAAACCTGATTTCACCATCCCTATAAACTATAAACACGTATAACTGATATAGAGGGAAGAACACTTACTAACACAAGCTCATGACCAAGAAAATCTTAAAAATTCATTATATATTTGATAAAAAGCGTTTTTTTATAAAATATGAAAAAAGTAGACTTATAAGACGGTTAATGAAATCTACTAATAGTAGACTTCGTCGTTAAAAGTAGACTTCTTCAGAGAAGTCTACTCGAAAAAATAGACTTCTCCCAGGTCAGTATTGCAATTGCCAAAAGATGAGTAGACTTCTCCTCCAAAAGTAGACATCCCGGGAGAAGTCTACTTTCGGAGTAGACTTCATACAGGTCATTTTTGCAATTGACCAAACTTTGACTTTTTGGAGTAGACTTCTCCTAGATAGTAGACTTCTCCATGAAGTCTACTCCTAAAAGTAGACTTCTCTAAGAAGTCTACTCCTAAAAGTTTACTTCATACAGGTCATTTTTGCAATTGACCAAGTTTGACTTTGGGAGTAGACTTCTTGAACCCTGGTGAAGTCTACTATGGGTTAGTTTTGGGGTTGACCAAACATTGAATTAATTAAAAAGTAGACTTCTTCTGAGGCCAAAAGAAGTCTACTTTTTAATTCAACTTTTCGTCACCCAAAAAAAGCCGAGTAGACTTCTCCAGCTGTATACTACAAAAAGTCAAAGTTTGGTCAATTGCAAAAGTGACATGTATGAAGTCTACTTTTAGGAGTAGACTTCTTCGAGAAGTCTACTATCTCGGAGAAGTCTACTCCAAAAAGTCAAAGTTTGGTCAATTGCAAAAATGACCTGCTTTGAAAGAAGTCTACTCGAGAAGTCTACTCCACTTTTTTTGTTCTCAAAGGAAATGGAGTAGACTTCATCTGACCTGGAGAAGTCTATTTTGTTCACGCGGTCAATTGCAAAACTAACCTTTTCGTTGACTAGTAGACTTCTTGAAGGCCAGATGAAGTCTACTTTCGCAGCACAAATCTGGAAAACACGAAATTCTACTGAAAAATTGACTTACCACTCGTCTTTAGCTTCTTTTCTAGCTGATATCTTCGATTCTTGCCACCACCAAGAAGCCCAATCGCAATGAACGACCAATTCAGCGGATATAGCAAGATCTAAGAGCTTTAATTTTTTAATAGCTAAATTATAGAGTTTTTGGGAAGAAAATAGAGAGAAAATGGAAGAATAGAAGCATAAGGCAAGAGACAATGAGCTATCCAAGCTCAAAAATGGGTTTTTGGTGCAATTAAAGCTTCAAATAGGTTGAAAATGGTGGTTGGGTGAATTGATGATGATGGCATTTTCGTGAATAAGTAAGGAAGATGAGGATTATTTGGTAAATTGGATTTCCGAAAATTAAAGAAATTAATTTGAATTAATGGTAATTTCGTAAATAATTGAAAGTGAGAAAGATGGTATGGAGAGAAAGTGGTTAATGTTGAAATGGAGAATTTGGTGGGTTATATTTGCAATGACCTCAAATTTTGAGTCAATTTTGCAAACATCCCTTGAAAGAATTGAAAAACAAATCATTAAGTCCAAAAATCATTTAGTTCGATTACCTTTAGCTTTGAATTTTAGGATTAGTATCAATTAGTAATGAATCAGTTACACCAAATTCGGACTGATATTCTATTTCTAAAATACACCTAATCAATTTATTTTAATTAGTAATTAATCAATTAAAGGGGGTATATTGGATTGATGATTTGAGAGAATTTCATTTTTTTTTTCAAATCCTCCCTTATTGGATCTAGTATTTACAAAAAATATTCAAAATCCAAGGTTATTGGATTAGTTATTTGTAAAAATTCTTTCAAATCTCAACTTATTGGAAAATAGGGATTTGAACAATAAAATATATCAAAAATAATTTGGAATGATTTGTAAGATAATTTGTAATTAAAAAATAATAGATCCAAATACCATCCTATGAGATGGAATTTGAGAAAATAAAAAAACTCATGACTCGTTAGTCAACTTTACTTCTCACTTTTTACGTTTATCCAAACATTTGGGATCATTGGTTTGAATATTTTGTTTTGTAGTAGTTCTAGAATTGTGTGTTTGTATACTAGAAAAGTATAATACATTTACATCCAGTAGGTTTGGGCTTTTTTGAACACTAATATAAAATTCATTGTATTCACACTCGTTTTGTTATGGCTATGGTATATACTTAAAAAACTGTAAGAAATATACTTAAAAAACTGTAAGAAAATTTGATTGATTAGTAATAATGCTATTTTTGATTTTGTTATAAAAGATATTAAAATTTTAATTAGTGGCACATCTTATTCACATTCCTGGAATACAAGCATTCATATCGATGTAAGTATGAATATCTCCTAATTAGTGACCTATGTTTATTTATATGTACATAACTCATTAGTAATACATGATTTACAAATTAACAGGCTTCCGGTCAATCCCTGTTGATGATATTTAAGCATTGCTGATGACCAAAATATGATTTAATATGCAGATTTAGTTGTAATTTTTTTATGTCTAGGGTAATTTTATTTAAAAATAAATATTTCTAACGACATATGTTAGTGCATTTAATTACAAATCATATTATTAATAATTTCAGATAGGGGTGGGCGTTCGGATTACCGGATCGGATCGGGTCGGGTATTTCAGGTTTCGGATAATTCGGAAGTCTAGCTTTTGGTACCGATCGGGTATTATTAGATTTCGGATCGGATTCGGTTCGGTATCTTCCGGGTTCAGATATAATATTTCGGATCCGGTTTTTTCGGGTTAGATTCGGGTTCAAGTATTTTTATCTGAAAAGTAACCAAAAATAACCAAATTTAACCAAAAATACTCAAAATAACCGAAAATATAAACATGAGAATTCAAAAGTAAGTAAACTAATATATATTATAAATCCAACTAAACATTTAAAATTCAAAACCAAAATAAATATTCAAGTTCCAACTTCAAATTGTCACAAAAAAAAGAAATACAAAAAATATAAAACAAAAAAAAAATCCATTACATAAAAACAAAATAATATAAGTTCAAAGATAATTTATGTATTTACATAAAACCAAACTAGAAATATATATATATATATTTGGTTATATTTTATTTATATAATACCAAAAGGATAATTTCGTAGCTAAAACTGATTTTTTGACATTTCAGGAGAAAGAGAGACTGCGGAGAAACAATTAAGGGTGTACAGATTTTTAGATTTGTGAATGATACTTTTTATATTTTGTGACTTGAAAACCAGGATAGAGCGAAGTACAATCGACGAGAGATAAGAAAAAAAAGTTAAGAATTGTATCTTAGAAATAGGATAATTTGGATACGTTTTTGGATATTTTTCGGATATCGGATCGGATAGGATATTACCGGGTACCCAAACTATGTGAGATTACTCCCGTTCGGATATTTTGATGAATCCGGATCGGTTCGGATCGGATATTTCCGGATCGGTACCGGATCGGATTTTCGGATCCCGGTAAAATTAATATCACATCATGTGGTTTCGGGTCTGAGGGATTAAGATATTCGGCCTAGAACCTCCTGGTACTCCAAAAAAAAAAACGGGAAATGAGGTTGAAAAAGAATGAGAGATACTATTGTCTATTCCAACTGTCAAACACTATATGATAGTGTGTTATATCATTTTTAAATTCCTATACTATATTCTTAATTTTTTGACTCAATATAGTTATTAGGCAATTCAACTATTTTCTCAATGTGGTAAGTGTGGATGTACAAAAAAACAAAACTTAAAATATTTTTTTTATCTTTTTTATTCCTTTTCCCAAAATAACTAAAACTTTTCTGCATATATTTGTAAATTTTATTAAAATTTTCTTTTTATAGATTAATTATTGTCTTTTTCATAATTTTGAGATCCATATCTCTTACTTTCTATATTCAACTTTGACATAATTTATATTTTTTACAAAATATATAATATTTTTTAAGTAACAATCACATTCTACAGTTTTTATTACCAATCACATTCAATCAGTTTTTATTGCGACAAAGGAACATACCGTCGGAAATCCATCGAAACTTTCCAATGTAACCATATCCGTCGGAAATTCGTCGGAATGTTCCGACGGATTTTCGATGGAAAATATCCGTTGATTATTTCCGAAGGATTTTCGACGGAATTGCAACCATATTGTGACAAAGTAAAGGGCCGTCAGAAATCGGTCGAAAATCCGACATATTTCGTCGGAAATTTCCGACGGAATTCCGAGGGATTTCTTAGCCGTTTCAATATTACAGTCGTTACTTAGCCGTTGGAATTATGTCAGAGATCCGTTAGAAATCCGTGGGAATTCCGTCGGAAATATGCAACGATTTTCCTATAAATGCAACTTCCCCTTCCCTCATTCACTAGAACAACAACAAAGAAAAAACTTATGTCTTCTAAAATATTGAAAAATGTCTTCTTTAGATCCTTATAATTATTTTTGATCAGGGATGCAAATTCCGGCAACGGGTCTTATCACGGAAGAGTACAAAGAAGGTTTGCAAGAATTCATGGGAATCGCGATTATGCAGCCGAAAGCAAAAAAATCCGGTAAAATTTATTATCCTTGTATAAAGTGTCGGAATCGTAGATTCATCGTGATAAACGAAGTATGGTCACACCTGTATTGTAATGGATTTGGGGTAGGTTGCAAAATTTGGTATTATCATGGCGAAAATGATACAATGGTGGATATTGCTAGTACTAGTGAACAATTTGTTGGAGATAGTTTAGAGGAACCTAGAACGGATTAAGTAGAAACTGTAGGTCATGTTCAGATGGTGAATGATACGTTTCGTGAAAGTATACCATCGATTGCTGAGTATGGAGATAGAGGTGAAGAACCTAACTTAGAAGTTCGGATGTTTTTTGATATGTTAGACGCCGCCAAACATCCGTTATATGATGGATGTAGAAAGGGACATTCTCCTTTATCAGCTGCAACTAGGATGATGGGTATAAAGACGGATTTCAATTTGAGTGAGGAGTGTGTGGATCCAATCGCAGATTTTGTGAAAGATATTTTGCCTGAAGACAATCTTGCACCTGAATCGTACTATGTGATACATAAACTTGTTAGTGGCCTTTGATTGCCCTATCAGATGATAGATGTGTGCATCGACAACTGCATGATCTACTGGAGAGAGGATGAAAACCGTTCGACATGTCGATTTTGTCGGAAACCTCGGTATAAGGAAACAGGTGGAAGAGTTCCAGTCCCACATAAATGGATGTGGTATTTGCCATTAACTGAGAGATTGAAGAGGTTATATCAATCAGAGCGCATGGCGGGGGTAATGAGATGGCATGCAGAGCATAGCACAACATATGGAAACATTTTCAATCTGTGTATCCGAGTTTTGCGTATGAGGCGAGGAACGTATACCTTGGATTATGTACTGATGGTTTCAACCCTTTTGGAAATAATGGGAGGCAATATTCATTGTGGCCGATAATTGTTACACCTTACAATTTACCACCAACTTTGTGCATGAGACGATAATTCTTGTTCCTTACCATTCTCGTTCCTGGACCAGAGCATCCAAAGAGATCACTTGATGTGTTTCTCCAACCATTGATTTATGAGCTGCAAATGTTATGGGAGCACGGTGTTGAGGCGTTTGATGTTTCTTGTCAGCAGAACTTTGTCATGCGGTCGGTACTTATGTGGACTATTAGCGATTTTTCGGCATATGGCATGTTATCTGGATGGACAACGCATGGAAGGTTAGCATGCGTTTTTTGTCAAGATAACACAGATGCATTCCAATTGAAGCACGGACGAAAAACGTGTTGATTTGATTGTCATAGGCGATTTCTTCCAAGCGACCATAGTTATCGTCGGAGCATGACGTTGTTTAGGAAGAAACGTCGAGTATTTGATGGTCCACCTCCTGAGTTATATGGAAATTATGCTTTGACTCAGTTCAGTGATTTTGGTGCAGAGAGGACCGTTGAATGTGGTGGTAACAGGCATTATCCTGTGAACGCTTGTGGCGACTTAAATAATTGGCACAAGTGGAGTATTGTTTGGGATTTGCCTTATTGGAAGGACCATTTATTGAGGCATAATCTAGATGTGATACACATTGAGAAGAATTTTTTCGAGAACATAATAAACACCGTTCTGAATGTCCAAGGAAAGACGAAGGACAACCTAAAGTCTAGATTAAACTTGCCAGAATTTTGTTATCGTAAGGCGCTACATATTTCAGCGAATGGGAAGGCCCTGGTCCCTGCTTTTCGATTGGATGCACCTTCAAAGGACATGTTTTTTTACTGGATTGCCGATAGCGTTAAATTTTCGGATGGATACTCATCTAATCTTCGCAACTGCATTGATCGTGCAGAAGGAAAGTTTTCTGGGATGAAGAGTCATGATTGTCATGTTATGATGCAGCGCCTCCTTCTATTTGCTTTTGCCGGTCTTCTACCACGTAATGTCCATGAAGCAATTGCAGGTACAATTAATAATTAAATATATTATATATTTTATTCAAGAATTTCATTAATATTAATTTTTTAATTATTTCTTAATATATTTTTCGTTAATGTAACCTTTGCAGGGATTGGTTCATTTTTTCTAGATATATCCGCGCGATCTCTTACGATAGACGGTATCAAAAACTTGGCTGATAGAATACCCGTGATACTTTGCAATATAAAGAAGATATTTCCACCCTCCTTCTTTGATGTTATGGAACATCTACCAATTCATCTACCTCGAGAAGCAGAACTTGGGGGTCCTGTTCAGTATCGTTGGATGTATCCTTTCGAGCGGTATATGTTTCATCTCAAGAAGAAGGTAAAAAATTTAAGCATAGTCGAGGGTTCTTTTATCGCGCAGAGCATCAATGAAGAAACTTCTAATTTTGCGGAGTTCTACTTTCCAACACAAGTTAAAACAAAGAGTTGAAGACCCGTTCGACATGATGACGGAGGCGAGAGACCATTATATCTGGTCTATGTTCCTAATATTTTCTCCCAGATTGGAAGACTTAGTGGAAAGGGGGAAGAAGCGAAAATTGTCAAGCGTTGAGCAAAATCATTTGCGTCGAAGAACTTCTCCGGCAGCCGAACCGGAAGCACTGCATCAAACTCGACCCTGATTGCGAAGATGGGACATGGTAATTTCTTGTCTAAATTTTTTTATATTTCTTGGCCATTAAATTTTTTTTTTCAATTAAATTTTGTTTCTAAACTTTTTTAATCTATAATTTTTCAGGTTCGGCTAAGAGTTTGAAATCAACAAGGCCATATTGCGGATGTTTCATACCATGTTGCACCACCCGTATGAGAAATACTCATCGATGCCGCCTGGCCTTAAAGATTCGATTCATCGATCTTTCGCCGTAAGAGTTTTTTAAAGATTTTCAAATTTTTAAACAAAATTTTATTGTATTATATCTTACATAATTTGTTTTTACAGCAAGATCACTTGGGACTGGCAGAGAACCAGAACCGTTCTCGATGAGTTCGACAAGTTCGCCGCTATCCAATACACGAGACACATGTACGAGTGGAAGCAAAATTTCATCGAGCAAAAAGATCCGCCGAAGGATCTCGAGGAGAATGTTTGGAACGGTTTATGCGAGTATTGGAGTCGGCCTGCCACAAAGATACAATCCGAAAAAAACTCAAAGAACCGGAATAGTCAACGAGGAGGAAAGGCGTTTATGTTCACAACGGGGGCGCAAAATCGACCATGCGTCAAGTGGCAGAATGGTAAGTAAATTTGTATTTTTTTTTATAATTTACTTATTTACTATATAGTTTACCTTACATAATTTAATTTTTCACAGACGATAGAAGGGGGTGGAGTCGTTCCCGATTACCTCGACGTTATGGAGACAAGGCACACCANATACTTTGCAATATAAAGAAGATATTTCCACCCTCCTTCTTTGATGTTATGGAACATCTACCAATTCATCTACCTCGAGAAGCAGAACTTGGGGGTCTTGTTCAGTATCGTTGGATGTATCTTTCGAGCGGTATATGTTTCATCTCAAGAAGAAGGTAAAAAATTTAAGCAGAGTCGAGGGTTCTATTGTCGCGCAGAGCATCAATGAAGAAACCTCTAATTTTGCGGAGTTCTACTTTCCAACACAAGTTAAAACAAAGAGTCGAAGACCCGTTCGACATGATGACGGAGGCGAGAGACCATTATATCCGGTTTATGTTCCTAATATTTTCTCCCAGATTGGAAGACTTAGTGGAAAGGGGGAAGAAGCGAAAATTGTCAAGCGTTGAGCAAAATCATTTGCGTCGAAGAACTTCTCCAGCAGCCGAGCCGGAAGCACTGCATCAAACTCGACCCTGATTGCGAAGATGGGACATGGTAATTTCTTGTCAAATTTTTTTTATATTTCTTGGCCATTAAATTTTGTTTTTCAATTAAATTTTTTTTCTAAACTTTTTTAATCTATAATTTTTTCAGGTTCGGCTAAGAGTTTGAAATCAACAAGGCCATACTGCGGATGTTTCATACCATGTTGCACCACCCGTATTTGAAATACTCATCGATGCCGCCTGGCCTTAAAGATTCGATGCATCGATCTTTCGCCGTAAGAGTTTTTTAAAGATTTTCAAACTTTTAAACAAAATTTTTATTGTATTATATCTTACATAATTTGTTTTTACAGCAAGACTTCACTTGGGACTGGCAGAGAACCAGAACCGTTCTCGATGAGTTCGACAAGTTCGCCGCTATCCAATACACGAGACACATGTACGAGTGAAAGCAAAATTTCATCGAGCAAAAAGATCCGCCGAAGGATCTCGAGGAGAATGTTTGGAACGGTTTATGCGAGTATTGGAGTCGGCCTGCCACAAAGATACAATCCGAAAAAAACTCAAAGAACCGGAATAGTCAACGAGGAGGAAAGGCGTTTATGTTCACAACGGGGGCGCAAAATCGACCATGCGTCAAGTGGCAGAATGGTAAGTAAATTTGTATTTTTTTTTATAATTTACTTATTTACTATATAGTTTACCTTACATAATTTAATTTTTCACAGACGATAGAAGGGGGTGGAGTCGTTCCCGATTACCTCGACGTTATGGAGATAAGGCACACCAACAAAAAGACCGGGGAAGTCCAAGACATCGGTGTTCGGGAGGTTGTCGAGAAATGCAAGAAAAAGAGGAGCGATCGCTTGACCCAACCCTCCCATGAAAATTCTGATGGCTCGACGTCCTCAAACGAGCTAACCCGAGATGAGATCAACGACATTGTTCTCTCGGTATGTTTTATTTTAATTATAATTGTTTTTTCTTTTTTAATTTTTATTATCTAATATCTTAATAATTTTTTTAGGAAACTCGGAAAGTAAAGGGTCGAACCGTAGGGTTAGGCCCACTTCCGAGATTTGATGGAGCTGATTCTTCTTCTGCGGTTTTTCGTTACTCTTCGCAATATCAAAAAGAGATCCAAAAGCTCAGCCAAGAAGTTAAAGACCGTGATGTGATTGTCGAAAAAATGGGGAAGAAGCATGAAGACTTGGAGTCTGCACACCAATCGACACGGGAAGAGCTACTTCAGATGAAAGAAATAATGGAAGCTTCTTTTCCACATTTGTTTAAAAAGTAGTTCGTTTGTTCTAAACAATTTCTTTTATTTCGTTTTTAATTTTTTTTGTAAAACAAATTTATAATATATTTTTATTTCATAAAAAAATTTTAAAATTTTTTAAAATTTATTTTTAATTTTAAATTAATTTCTGTATAATATATTTTTAAATTTTTAATAGTTTAACGAATTACAAATCCTTCGGAAATAGTTCCGTCGGAAATCTGTCGAAAATTTATCCGTCGGCAATCCGTCGGAAAAGCGTCCGTCGGAAATCGGTCGGAACCGTATGCATCGGTAAGTCGTCAGACCCGTCTCCGACGGATTCCCGACAAACTTTCGATCTACTATTTCGACTACTGTATCGTCGGAATTCCGTCGGAACATATTCGACGACTTGTATCCGTCGGAAATCTATCGGTTTATTTCCCTCGGTATTCCGTCGGAAACTTCTAACCGATTACCGACGACTTCAATCCATCAGAAATTTCCGACGGATTTTAGACCAAAATAGAATTTCCGACAATCTGTAACCGACAGACTTGTTTGGTCTAAAATTCGACGTAAATGGCCATCAGATAAGGGTCTCTCTCTTGTAGTGAAAATAACAGTCATAGTTCATTATTTCCTACAACCAAAATTTTTACAGCAAAAAATATACAATCATAGCATATTGTCACAATACTTATCAATTGAGGTCAATACCATATGGTCCAAGTAAGCAAACCAAACGAAACTATACTTTATCACATGGCTATTTGTTTTGATATATGTTTTTTTTTTTATCATCTGAAATTTTATTAAAACCCACAACGGGGTATTATACGGAGAATGATACAAAGCAGAATGCAAACCTAATTCGAAGCATAATACGGAGAAAAATACAAATCCGACGGAAGACAATGAGTTTAAGACTTAAAACCCAACCAAGCAACTTATAAACGAAAAGATCAAACTAACGAGGAACTAGAATCAAGAGGAAACCAAACAGAAATCACCTAATCTCATTTAGCCTTTGACCTGGAACCTTTACACTAACTACACGCGATCTGCAAAGCCATGATAATACTCACAATAACCAAACCTCTGCGGAAACCTCATGATTAAGAAACCCCAAACTTGACGGGAAGAAATCACTTCGAAGAAACCACAACTCTCACTCCAAGCCGGTTAACTCAGCGACAAACCCTGGAAGGAGCTGTAAAGAAAAACCAAGCAAGAAGACACCATCGGCAGTAAGTAGCACACCAGAAACAGATAGAAAACGACTCCCAATAGAAGCACCACAGAAAAGCCCATCCGAAAGGGAGCTTTCGCGAGCAGGAGAAACGTCAACGAAGCAACACCAACCACACAAACACTAGAACAAGTCACTAACTGACGAAGTGGAGGAAGATCGGGAAAGAAACCACCGAGAAGATCAAGAACAGCCCAACCCAAAACACGGCAAAGCCTAAGGAAAAAACCCCAACCACTAACACCACGTCATAACCAAAAATGGAAGGATAGAAAGCCTAAAAACCATCAAAACCTCCGCAATAAAACCACCTAAAGGAGGAAAGACAAAAAAGTAGATCTAAAAAACCAGATCTATAAACTCTAGATCTAGATCTCGAAGAATCTACCCCAAATGAAAGAGATACAAGAGAAAAAACAGGAAAATAAAACAAACAAACAAACAACCGACCGACATCGGAGCTAAAGAAAGCCTCCGCCTGTCGATCAGAGAATCAAAAGCCAAAAACGGTTCTTATTCTGGGTAGGATGGAATCAATGGCTCAAATGCCCTCCTGGCTACAAAAAAGATCGGAGATGCCCTCGTTATAAAACCCTCATTTCTTTATAAATTTTTTAATTCGGAAAGAATGTTGTTTACTATCTTATCCTTCTAACTTTGCAACAATTACAGATCCAACCAATCATATGGGTCGGTTATCCAATCAAAACGGATTCAATCCATCGGGCAACCCGGATATTCAATCCATCCCCATAAACCTAACCCGATATTTCCCTCTACGCGATACGACGCAACCCAGAAAAAATCAAACACACCATTTGTGCGATAAGTTTAAAATCGATCTTCCTTCTTCTCCCTCGCTATCGAACGGTTACAGAAGAACTAAGAAACACTATCGGACTTGAAGATTGACAAACCGTTACCAATTTCGCTAATATCTCGATGAGTCCCGGAGATTCTCCCGGAGAAGGTAGGTTTATTCCCCGTTTATTTTCCCGAATCCCTCTACACTCATATGTCGTCGATTCCGTTAGTTTCTATTGCAATGTTGGTCGAACTCGTTCATAATGTTATTGTGATCGGGTTTCAATTTCAATTTTAAACATAGTCGATATGCATATTGTGATCGGGTTTTCGTTTTAAAGTAGAAATAGAGTTGATTTAGTGTAGACCCAATTTCTTATCAAAAACTTGTGTCGAGTTATGCAGGAATGAAATTGGATCGAAATAAAACAAGAAGGGCCCGTACAAATAACGCCTCATATATAGGAGATAAGTTTGTTGGCCGAGTTGAAGAGGATCCGACTCGAGCACAAGAAGAGAGCGGCGACAAGAGCGACAACAGCAGAACCCTGACCAATTCTCCACTCGAACAGGTATGTAGTTCGATTATATGTAGAACAAGTAGTAGTACTTGGTTAAACTAAATGATTGTTGATGTCCTAGTATTCTAAGAAAAAAAAAGTAAAACTTGGTAACACTTGATACAACTTGAATTGATTGCAACATTTCGAAGAGGATACAGAGTTGATGCAACCTATGCGGATGTACTTTAGACCGAGTGAGTACAACAAACAGGTGAAGATATCAACCCGATGTTACATCCACAAGGCTGTTGAAACTTTAAATTCTCTAAACCTCCAAGCGTCCGAGAAGAAATGGTTTTACGAGCACTCGCAGTTCAAGCACTTCTTCCATATGCATGCTGACCTAAACCACAAGGTTATGGGCATGTGGATGCTCCTGCTTAGAACGGCTGAAATAGAGAAGAAAAGGGAAGCTTGGTTCGTGGTCAACGGAGTCCCCATTAGATACTCTCTCAGAGAACACGCTCTGATTTCTGGGCTAGATTGTCATAGCTATCCAGAAAACTTCACGCAAATGGGGGGTATGAAATTTGCACAAAGGCAATTTGGCCAAGGAGTGACGATAAGCTATGCAAAAGTGGAGGAGAAGCTCCTGAAAATGAAGAAATCTTGTCCAGATAGGCTGAAGATGTGTGTCTTGTACTTCCTATCTAGCATCATTGTAGGTAAGGAGAAGACAGGAGCAGGAGCACCATCTGTTGATAAGTTCTTTATAAGAGTTGTGGATGATCTTAAACTCTGTGAGACATTTCCATGGGGGAGATACGCGTTTGATCAGAATTTGAGAGATATCCAGAAAGAAATGAATGATTATAAAGGTGTCGTCGAAAGAACATGCAAGTTTCCAAGTTTCTGTACTTCTTTGGAGGTAAACATGATTATTTGCGTATTTTTAGTTAATTTTATTTGATGTTTTCTCTAACTAGCTAACTATATGTATCATGTGTAGATGCTAGCATTTGAAGCAATTCCAAAGTTTAATAAGAAATTCCGAGAGGACCATGTAGGCGCCAAGAGCAGTTGCCCTTGTATGTGCAAGAGAAAGTTCAGGCCATCTGCAATGAAAGGATTTCCACTTTCAGATATTTATGAAGTACTCGGTAATACTAAGGTTAGAAATCTAAACTAGTAATCCTTTTCATTTTCATTATTTATGGTTGGATTCTTTTGAAAGTTTATTCGTTGTTTAAATGGACAGGAAATTCAGAGTGTGTTGGTCCCAACCGCTGATGAAGAACGTCTTTTAGATCGAGTCATGGAAGATGGAGAAGACGATGATGTCGATGATGTCATTGTTGATGGTTGGATGAAGCATATTGATCAAAGGAAGGCGATATGTTTTGAGAAGATGTACAACGAAGACGTGAGTTCCCGAGAAGAAGAAGAGGAGGAGGATGAGGAGCATGAGGAGGAAGAGAACGAGGCCATCCCTGTGGAGAATGCGGCCATCCGTCATTGTGGGGAGAATGCGGCTACCATTAGTATGGTAGTAAGGCTGGAGCAAAGCATGGACAAAGGGTTCAAAAAAATCAATGATAAGATTGATGGATTGGACAAGAGAGTTCTAGAAGTGGAAGGGTATGTGAAAAAACAAGTAGATGCTAGGAGAGCGTTTGAAGACGGAATGGATTATCATTTTAATGATAATCATGTTTCGGAAGAACAAACAACACTCACGGATAAGGTATTTTGTATGTTTTCTTGTATAGTAAAATAAAAAGTGACACTAGAAAACACTAAGTAGAACTGAGTTGGTTTTGCAGGATCCGAATGATCAAGGAGTTTTGGCAACTCCTCATGAAGTAGCAGCAATGGTGTCGACGGAAGTAGAAATGGTGGGTGAGGAACATCAAGAGAAGGAAGGAGAAGAGACAGAGAAGGTATTTGTATGTTTTTTTGTATGGTAAAATAAAAAGTGACACTAGGAAACACTAAGTATAACTGAGTTGGTTTTGCAGGATTCGAATGATCAAGGAGTTGTGGCAACTCCTCCTGAAGTAGCAGCAATGGTGTCTACGGAAGTAGACATGGTGGGTGAGGAACATCAGGAGAAGGAAGGAGAACAGACGGAGAACATACAAATACCTTCTCCGTCTACGGAAGTAGACATGGTGGCTGAGGAACAACAAGACAAGGACGGGGAAGAGAAAGAAGGAGAAGAGAAGGAAGGGGAAGAGAAGGAAGGAGAAGAGACGGAGAAGGTATTTGTATGTTTTTTTATGGTAAAATAAAAAGTGACACTAGGAAACACTAAGTATAACTGAGTTTGTTTTGTAGGATCCGAATGATGAAGGAGTTGTGGTTCCTCCTCCTGAAGTATCAGAACTAGTGTCTACGTCTACGGAAGTAGACATGGTGGCTGAGGAACAACAAGACAAGGACGGCGAAGAGAAAGACGGAGAAGAGAAGGAAGGGGAAGAGAAGGACGGAGAAGGAGAGGAAGGAGGAGAGAAGGACGGAGAAGGAGAGGAAGGAGGAGAGAAGGACGGAGAGAAGGAAGGAGAGGAAGGAGGAGGAAAGGTGATTTCAATGGACATATGTAGCCGTGTGAGTATTGTAGGAGATAAAAAGGTGAAGGTTACTAAGAGGAAAAGGTCATCGTCCGAGTTCGCAACTACGCCTGAGGTGAAGTTAAATATGAATTTTTAAAATTTCAAAACAAAAATGAAATACTTGGAAATACTTAGAACAATTGAATTATTATTGTGATTGCAGGCTTCCGCTGAGAAGGATCGAGAGAAGGAACCAGATCAGGATCCAGAGAAGGAAGCACAACAGAAATCAGAGACAAAGATAACTTACAAGAAGAGAAAAACCCGTGTTGACAAGAAGGAAGGAGAGAAGAAAGTTGTGCGAGGTGAAGGAAGAAAAATGCGTAAAAAAAAATCCCAAATAATTTCAACTCCTTTCACAGAGGAAAAGGGAAAGAGAGTGACAAGGCAGAGTAAAAAACAATCCTAAGGGATTCAACTGAAACACTGATATTCAGTTTTTATGTTGTTGGTTATCATTTTGGATATGTAATACTGGTATTCTTAGGTAAAACTGTGTTGTTTGGATTGTTTGGTTCTGATGTTTATGTTTATCTTAAGTTTGTTTATATGCTAAATATCAGAAAGTATCATAACATAGATTAGAAATAGAAACATAGAGTATTACAAATTACAAACAAAGGGTAGCAAAAGATAGACTTGTTTGATTACAACATAAATTATCTACTTGAAGAAGTAGATAATGAAGGAGATGAGAACCGAAAGGAGGGCAATAAGCCCTCCAATCATTAGCTTCAACTCCCTCTCTCCATAAACCATGGCCTGAAGTTTGACCACCTTATCCTTCAGCTCACAGATATCGAAACTTGAACCTTGAAAAGCTCCGACCATCTCCTTAAGTTTGTCCAAATCTGTAGCTTGAACCCGCACAGATTCCTTCAATGGGAAAACCAGGTCCCGAGTTCGCAAAACGTTGTCCCACATCATGCGAGTGTCAACATTATCGCCTTCTTTGGTCGTTGTGATGAAGCGAATGTAGTTGTCTATGTTATCAATTTGTTCCTTCATGTCACGGAACACCTCCATCATTGCCTCATCCCACCATTTCGATATGTGGTAATCTCCATCCTAAGCATAAACGTATAAGCAATTATAATCATATTTGTTTCCAAAGTATCAGAAGTAGAGAATTAAATTACTTGCTCACATCGTAATTGACACATGAATAGTAAAGCCTTCCATGATTCAAACCCCTCTGGTTTGTTTGAAGCACTGCTGCACCACCACAAAAACAGTGTGTTGGAATCCCAGAATCTTTAGTTCGACGAGCATTGGAGCCAAATATAGATTCCAAAGAAGTTGTGTCGCTGTTGTTATCACCATAGTCATACAACTCCATGGTCCCTGTTCCACAGATAAAAAAGTATTACTACATGCAGTTTTACCTAGTATTACTGAACTAAATCTGAAACCCTAAAAATTCCAAACTGGATAAATCACAGAAATTCGAACCCGACAACCCCGATATCCCCCTGAAATGCGAATGAAAGACCAGAACCGAGAAAGCCCAGAAACAGAAGCGATTGATATGTAAGTGTAAATGTGATCTCCAGAACCGAGAAAGCCCAGAAACAGAAGCGATTGAATTCAACCCTTCGAATAAGAACAATGACCAATCAAGATGTGAAAAAATCCAAAATTGATATGTAAATGTGATTACCTTGAAGCGATTCAAAAGAACACGTCAGTGCGGGGAACTTAAGGAGGAGGGAGGAAAAGTAGAGGGAGGAAGAAAACCATAGGAAAAAATATATATTTGGGTCGGTTTCACACGTGCGTCGTTATTTTCAGACATTTGGATCGGTTTCACACGTGCGCCATTATTTTGACATGTGTGCGCCGCCAAACCGTGTAATATTTTCACATAATTGTACCTAGTTTTCTAATATTACTTGCTTCCAAACAGTTTTACTTTTGGTGTTTTTTCTTTTAATTAGTATTACCTTGCCAAAACCATACATTTTCTAGTTGTACCAAACATTTAAGTCTAGTTAAGTACATTTGAAGGTTTTCATGTTTTTAAAACTGTTAGATCATTTTTTACCAATGTTTTGCATCTTAATATGGTTCATACTAACAAAGTGATCATGAAAGGGTAAGGTGTTTGTTGACTACATTTTCTGATAATACCATAATTGTAAATTTAATTTATTTTTGTGAGTAATTCATCTTTCTTATATTGTATGATTACTTACATAACGTATATTTTTTTGGTTCGTGTCAATTGAATTTTTGTAATATTAAATTTCAATATATTTTCAAACTAAAATGAACTTAGGGGTTGATTGTTTATTAGAAAACATATTTTTTTGAAAACATTTTTTATTTCTTAGGAGAGATAATGCTATGACATTGTTAAATACTTCCAAAACCACAACCTAAATCTCAAATGGTCCAATATCGACTTAAACATTCACGGTCTTAGTTATACCATTACGAAATTCAGTTTTACCAAGTTGTACAAAAAAATTTGTGGCCAAGAGATACAAATTATTTTACAAATTCGAAAACAAATCAAGGCTCACTACTCCCAACTGGATTGAACCAGTCACCCAAGTTTCTTCCTGATACCCTTTTATTTCTCGGTTTTGGACGCCGTTCTCCTACCGATGGATACCTCTTTTCTTTATTTCTTCCCTTCTTTTTCGTGTAGTCCGGAGGTAAGATCTGCAATTCTTTTATTTCCTCCGAAATACTCCACTCAGACCTTGCCGGCACTGGATAAATGGTCCTGCAATATGCCAATGCCCACTGCTCTATCAAATAATAACTTGAACACAAATCATGAAATTGGATATCTCGCACTCTATCATGACCCTTCATGTATTCCATGACAGCTGTTATTCCGTGCTCACAAGGATACTTGTCAATAACGAAACATCTACAACTGCAACTTTTCCTTATCAAATTCACCACATAAGTCTTCCCATCACTTCCATTGACACAATATTCAAGCTCGAATGCGTTTAGCTCAATCATGGTTAAGACCGACGCAGTCCTGCATCTTTCGTGCACTATGTTCTCCACAAGAGGCACCAATTTTTGTGTGATCGATCCACCTTGAGATTCAGTTCTATTTTTGTTAAACCATTCAGCTATTTTTTTCAACTATCGTATCAATCAACGCTAATAAAGGGTACTTTCTTGCTGCCCTAAAAACATTGTTCATAGATTCCCCTATATTGTTGGTGTCTATGTTGTACCTTTCTCCTGGAAAGTAACACCTCGCCCATTTCTCCACCTCGCAACTGTCTTTCAGATACTCAGCCACAGAAGGATATCTCCTACAAAATTCATCATAAACACGATGGAACTCAACCACTGTATAAATCTTACCAAGCTCTATGAATCTAGCTGAAACTGCGTCTTTGTTCACGTTCTGAGCTTTAAGCCTCACATTTTGGGACAAATGCCATAGACAATAACCGTGCTGAGCGAGCGGGTACACCAAACGTATTGCCTTGATGAGGCTTGGATTCCGGTCAGTAGTAAATACCAACTCCGGAGAATCAGGTATAATGGTTTTCAGCCTATTGAAAAACCACGTCCAACTTGCATCTTTCTCACCATCAAGTACACCAAATGCTATGGGATAATGGTGGTGATTAGGATCCTGAGCTGTGGCAAAAATTAGGACACCTTTATATACAGTCTTCAGGAAAGTGGCATCCACAACTATCACTTTCCTTATGGCTTGAAACCCTTCAATTCAAGCTCTCAAAGCAACAAACAAGTACTTGAATTTTTTTTCTTCATCCACCACCACACTTGTTTTTGTACCAGGATTCACCTTCTCTAACATGTGCATATAACTGTACATCAGCTCATAACTTTCTTCTTTATTACCACGCACATCTCTAACCGCTTGATGTTTTCCTCGCAATGCGGTGGAGTATGACACTTTCACACCAACTCTTCCCTGAACCAGACTTATGAGACTTTTAGGGGTGGGGGTGTTAAATTGTCCTGGATAATCATCGTGCAAAACAGAAGCAACTAGTCCCGGTGTGCCTTTCCTTTTATAGCTGCTTGTACTCGCAGTAGCTCGAGAGCATGTATGCATCTTTGTGTATACTCTAACGGAGAAACAATCTGAATTGCTAACCTTTGCAACTCGTAAATGCCATTTGCAATCTTGTTGATGACATTTCAGCACTAATCGCGTCCTATCAGATTTCACCACACTGAACACAAAACAGTTCTGAAATGCACCTTTATCAACCAAATCTTGCACTTCATGCTTAGTTCCAAATTCTTGACCTACTTCCAAACTCAAACCATCTTCCCAGGCCTCTATAAACTGACTATTCTGTGTAACACCTGCATGATCAACATATTCATCATTCCCAAAATCGGTTGCACAGTTATCCATATCCACATCGTCATGTGATTCATTCGCACTCTCTCCATTAACATCATCCTCCAACGGCTCTTGCTGTTCTAGTTGAACATTACCTACGTAAAGAGTAATGGCACCAGCATTTATTACATCATCAGTTGAATGAATCTCGCTGTAATTCACACCAAAAGAACTTCCTCCACCTACTCTAGAAAGTTCCTCAGCCCGCTTATCTATCCCTAAATCACTGATGACCTCTACATGCAAAACACTTCTACATTGCTCTTCATCTTTGGACGTCATATAAGAATACACATCATCATCATCGAACATCAGTGATGCTCTCTGTGGTTTGCATACCAATGGAATGAAGCTCAATTGTAGTTTCACCGTACGTTCATCTACCCCAATCTTCTTGCATATCCTATTCTTTAACACCGAGTAAGTTATCTCCTCAATACATGTCTTAAACGTTAACCCGTAGATATGACCTACGGAATTCCATATTTCATTTGCTCCAGTCTTTGAATAACTTCCTCCGTAATCAAAAAATAAGTTTACGGTCTTGCCCATTGTCGCATGAAACAATATAATTTAAAAATTCAATAATCAACAACAATCAGTTATACCAAGTACTACCCAGTTACGCTTTCTATACAAATCAGTAATACCTATGACACCCAGTTTTACCTTCTTACGCAGTAATACCAGTTCTATCCAGTTTTACCTTCGTACTCAGAAATACCAGTTCTACCCAGAACTACCTTCGTACTCAGTAATACCAGTTCTACCAAATAGTTATATTGGTGCAACTTAAATTGAATGATTTCGGGCGGATCTTCTTCTAATCTACTTACGATTCACAGTGATTCAGCTACTACAATCCATTCACTAATCGACGCATACCCAATAGTTAGACACTCAAATGTGCATACCAAATGGATTCAATTTCTCAATTTTTCAGTTTTCAAAAACAACAAGAAATGAATTGATTTCTAGAGATGAAATCGAGGTCTATACTTGATTTCCACTTCGAGGACGAAGGCTTACGACGTAAACGTACCTGTATTTGAAGATGTAATACCCAGCTAGTTTCAATGGAGGTGGAGGAGACCTGAATACCCGAAGAGCTCGAGGTCGTCGCCTTCAATGGCGGAATCGGGTTTGGTCGAAAGAGAAAAGAGAGAGAGGAAAGAGGGAGAACCGATCTAGATTTTGATTGGTCTAAATCTGATAATTTTGATTGGTCCTCCTATTTTTCTTTTCTTAAAACTGTTTTTTATTTTGTTGGATTTCATTAAGGATAATATAGGGTTTTCAAGTTTCATTAAAAGGGTGAGGGGTATGTAAATTTTGAAAAGGATATTTTGTTTTTTTTCCCTTCATTAAAGGTATTCTAACCTTTCACCCGGTAGGATGCGATATTTTGTTTCGGGAGAAAAAGAAAAAGGCAAAAAGACAATTGTTTTGATATATGTTAAAAACACTTTTATTTTATTCGTTTGACTTTTTTTTCACATCTAACCTTTAAATAAAAAATTTACTCCAATTACAGAATCCCATAATCTAAAACTTCATAATAAACGTTGTTAAACGAAATCTTTAATTAAATTAAAAAAGGAGAAAACGAATAAGTGGTAAAGAAATATATCGTCATTTAGATGAAAGACATAAGAGACAATATCATATGGTCCAACTTTTTAATTAAGACACAAAGACATAAAAGGCCAAAAGGTATAAAACAACTAAATAAATCATCCACGCATTGGATAGGCAACCTTCTAGTTTATAATAAAGACAATATCATATGTCCAACTTTTTAATTAAGCAAACCAAACGAAACTATATTTTAATTTGAAGTAACTAAATACAAAAGATACTTTATCACATGCATGGCTATTTGTTTTGATATATGTAAAAACACTTTCATCCTATTCGTTTGACTTGTCAATTTTTTTTCACATCTAACCTTTAAATAAAAAAATCTACTCCAATCGCAGTATCCTATCATTTTAAACTTCGTATTAAACACTGTTAAACGAAATATATAAACAAATGAAAAAGGAGAAAAACGAATAAGTGGTAAAGAAATATATCGTCATTTAGATGGAAGACATAAGAGACAATACCATACGGTCCAACTTATTAATTAAGACATAAAGACATAAAAAGGTATAAAACAGCTAAATAAATCATCCATGCATTGTGGGCAACCTTCTAGTTTTTTTAAAAAAGACAATATCATATGGTCCAACTTTTTAATCAAGCAAACCAAACGAAACTATATTTTAATTTGAACTAATTAAATATAAAAGATACTTTATCACAGGGCTATGTGTTTTTGATATGACAAAACAACCACGAATTCAGAAAATTGCCATAATTGAAATAACAAATAAATATGTAAAAGTAGTAACTAAGTAAGCCTCGGCATGTGCTCGACAATTATATATATAAATATATAACAGTAGAGGTTATTCTTTTAGTGTGCACAGTTAGCAGAAATGTGGAAGCTGAGGATTGCAGCTGAAGCAGGAGACGACACTCACTTGTTCAGCACCAACAACTACGTCGGCAGGCAGATTTGGGAGTTTGATTCAGACTCAGGCTCTCCAGAAGAACTTGATGAGATCGATAGAGCTCGTCAGAATTTCTCTGGAAACCGGTCTCGTTTCAAACCTAGTGCCGATCTCCTTTGGCGCATGCAGGTATTTATACCTTTTATAAAAAAAAAATTTTTGGTTCTTACCAATCGTTGCTTTCCCCTTAATAGAGTTCTCCTTAGCGCGCCACTTTGCTTTCACCTTGCTTTTATATTATCCGGTTTCCGATCTAAGCGAGTTGGGCTTGGGCCGCTTGGCCAACCCTCCTTCGTTAGGCCTTCCCATGACCGGATTGAAGATTTAGGTTTGATTTCCGGCGAGTTCGGCTTCTTCTGCGAGAAGTTACGGCCCGGCGTTGGTGGTTTGAGGGCCGTGCGAACTGTTTCCTTCCGACGTTTAAGTTTCATTTTCCGGTTGCTTTTGTCTGATTTTGGTTTTTGTAAACCACATCTAATTCCCGGTTTGGGTTGATTTATTAAAATTCATATTATTAAAAAAAAAAAAAATCTTGTTACTAGTTTTGGTTTCTTACGGCATCTATAAAATTTATTGTTTTAAATTTTTTTTTAATTTTTTTTGTTTTCGAATTTAAACAGTTTCTGAGGGAGAAGAAGTTTGAACAGAAGATTCCACAAATAAGAATAGAGGATGGAGAGAAAATAACATATGAAGACGCCAGGGCGGCATTGAGAAGAGGGGTGCTCTATTTCGCGGCCTTGCAGGCTGATGATGGACACTGGCCTGCTGAAAATTCTGGTTCTATGTTCTTCAACGCCCCCTTTGTGAGATACTTGATCTGCACTCAATTGATTATTTATTTCTGTTAAGAAAATAATGTATATACTGATTCGAAATTATAAACAAAAAATTACAGTTTTTATCCTTGTACATCACTGGCCATCTGGATAAAATTTTCACTCTTGAGCATCGCAAAGAATTCTTGCGTTACATTTACAACCATCAGGTACTTGTAGACCTATATATTCATATGAAAGATAGGTTCTTGTTATTCGTTACACATAGTGGTTTGTTCATATGTAGAACGATGATGGTGGATGGGGAATACATGTGGAGAGCCATAGTGTTATGTTCTGTACTGTCATCAATTACATCTGCCTAAGAATTTTCGGGATAGAGCCCGATGATCAAGAAAGTGTTTGTGCAAGGGCACGTAAGTGGATCCTCAACCACGGTGGTGCCACCTATACGCCCTTGATCGGAAAGATTTGGCTTTCGGTATGTATATTATTAAATACCATTTTCAAATCGTCTCGAAATTTTGGCTTTCAGTATGCTTCTCTCTTTGTGAGATCTCTCTGATGGTTCATTTCTTGGGTTTTGGAATTTGATACAAATGCTGTTTTTTTTTTTTTTTGTTAAATTAGTAAAACATACCTAATATCTTAACAAAAAAAAAACAAATCTGCATTAAATTTTGTATTTGTTGTTAGAAGCTAATGCTTCTTACAAAGAACCCAACAAGTGTTTTACTTGTTGTAACAGAAAGAGAACACATTTGATTGTAATCTGAATAAAACCAATTTCTGATAATCTACTCTGTTTCTGATAAACCAAATTAAATTTTTATTGATCTGAAAAACTGTAGTTTACATCACGACAACAATGAGTTAAATAGAAAAACAGACACTAAGGCACAAACAAAAAGAGTTGTAACCCTTCACTTATGACTCTTAACATAAAACTACTTTTGGACAAGACACGACCCTTAATTGATAAACTTAACAAAATTTGAAACATGAACTAAAACTCAATTATCGACCAACACTCCCCCTAAATTGAGTTTCGGTCTCACGCCAAACTTTTTGCTTAGTTCTTCAAACATTGCGGTGGCAACTTCATGCTTTCCTTTGAACTTGAAAACTCCATTCATTCTCCTTTGAAATCCATGTTGCAGAAGCCATAAGGTATGAATCAATTATTTTATACCAAGCCCAACATCTTTGCTTTCTCAACCTTAGAACTTTTTGTCTTTTTCACCTTTGACTATGAATCCAAGTGGTTGTGTGACTTAAGTCTCTTCTTCTTCTTTTTGAGAGAACCCTTTCATGACTAACCTTGCTTTGCACTTAGTTGGATTTCCATACGTATCCGTCTTGATACGATATTTCCATTTCACGCCAATGATATTCTTCTTCTCCGGTTTGTCAACAAGTAACCATGTTTAATTCTTCTCTATCCTTTTAATTTCTTCCTTCATCGCCTTTTTCCATGCCTTAATCTCAAACGCTTCATCCGATGAGTGTGGTTTCTCCGACACGTTAAAACAAGCTTCATGTACTTGAGCCGAATCTTCACACTCCAACATTTGTGTCGTTTGTATCTCACCCAATGACTTGTATTTTGTTGGTGGTTTGGAAGTGTCATTTTCTTCTTCTTTTTCTTCTTCAAATGTCACGTCTCTTGACATTTTCACTTTTTTATTTTGTAAAAGCATATCTTCTTCACATATGATTTTTGCAATTTCTTGAGAAAAGTTCCTATTTGATTGGAAAACTTTTATGCACCATCTTAATCTTCATAATCTTCATTCCCTTAGAATATGAGATTATGCATTGCTTGTTCTCGAACAAAACTCGATAAAACCTAGATATCATTTG
Organism: Alliaria petiolata; assembly: GCA_020283515.1. Lineage (NCBI taxonomy): Eukaryota > Viridiplantae > Streptophyta > Magnoliopsida > Brassicales > Brassicaceae > Alliaria > Alliaria petiolata. The sequence continues at coordinate 382,545,635 of JAHZTW010000001.1, forward strand.
CGGAACACTAAGCAATTTTTTTGCTAATCCAGGAACTAGAAAGACACCCTTCATAACTCTTCTTCTATTGTTCGTCATGATACCGATATCTCCTTTCCCGGTTGTCATTACAACTCTCCATTTCTAACTTTGATTGGAACAATAATGCTTTTGTCTAGCCTTATGAAGTTTTTCACTTCATTCGTCCTGTGGTTTGTGCAGTCATTATCCACTAACCAGACATCTTCTTCCACTTTTGCTGACTCTTCACTTGCACTAAAAAACATGTGAACTCCATCATCTTCTTCCTCAAGACCCATCTCTGCTCGTTCGTATTTTTCCGAACGACAATTTCTTGAGAAATGTCCAACTTCTCCGCAGTTGTAACATTCCTTCTTAATTTTTGCTGTGATCCTTCTTTGATTTCCTTAAGAAAATATGATTCTGTGTGATTTTCCCTTTTACAGAACCCACAGGTCCCACACCATTTTTTGCCTTTTCCATGATACCCATGGCTTTTGTTGTTTTCTGATATGAACCCAGGTTTTCCTCCTCTTGGTTGAGCATTGAATGCTCCTTCAGTCGAACTCTCATATCGTGAAGAAACACGAGTCTCATGTGCTTGAAGAGTTCTGATAAACTCCAACACGGCCAATGATGTTAACTCCTTTGTTTGCTCCATCAAGGCCATCGAACCTTGCAGGAAGAGAGATGAGTATTTTTGAACAATTTGATAGTCTGTTTTCTCTTCGCCATGTACCCTCAATTATTTCCCAAATCAATTAATATTCCCGTGAAGACTTTGACGTTGTCACCATCATTCATCTTCAAGTTTTCATACTCTCTTCTCAGCGATTGCAGTTTGATCAATCGTACTTGTGGAGATCTCTGAAATTCGGATTTCAAAGCATCCCATGCTTCCTTTGCAGTAACCGTCAGTGCTATGCGAGAGAATATATCTGATCCGTCACGGCAATTTGTAGAATTTGCAGCGCCATCATATCTTTTGTTGATTCTTCCTCCCATTCATTCCTCAACCGCAAAGCTTCCGGAGTTTGCTCCACTTGTGCCGGTCGGTTTGAGATTCCATTCTCCACCACCGTCCACAACTTTCTTGTTTTGAAAATTGTTGTCATCTTGATGCGCCAGAAATCATACTTGTCCCCATTGAATATGGGAATCACTTGTTGTGATGTTCCTTCCATGATCTCTGTTTTTCGCTTAAACGTTTCTATGAATTTTTGCTTGTCTTTGTATTTGGATTGGCCCTCAGATTCAGTAGAGCTCTGATACCATGTTAGAAGCTAATGCTTCTTACAAATTACTTGTTGTAATAGAAAGATAACATATTCGATTGTAATCTGAAGAAAACAAATTTCGGATAATCTCTTAGAAGCTAATGCTTCTTACAAGTTTACTCTGTTTTTGATAAACCAAAGTAAACTTTTATTGATCTGAAAAACTGTAGTTTACATCACGACAACAATGAGTTAAATAGAAAAAATAAACAGACACTAAGACACAAACAAGAAGAGTTGTAACCCTTCACTTATGACTCTTAGCATAAAACTACTTTTGGACAAGACACGACCCTTAATGTATAAACTTAACAAACTTTGAAACATTAACTAAAACTCATATTTCGACCAACATTTGTTATAATTTGCTCACATACACAGGTTCTTGGAGTGTATGATTGGTTTGGTTGCAAACTGATACCGCCTGAGTTCTGGATGCTCCCTACTTCTTCTCCCTTTAACGGAGGTTCTACATCTTCATTATGATATGAATCAATTACATGTTAGTTAACTTCGATCGCTCCAAGCATGTCCCTTGTTGAAATTAAATTCCACCTGTATACAGGTACCGTATGGATTTATTTTCGAGACATCTTCATGGGCTTGTCATACTTGTATGGCAAAAAAATTTTTGCTACCCCAACACCTCTAATTGCACAGCTCCGAGAAGAGCTTTATCCTCAGCCTTACAACAAAATTAATTGGAGCAAAGCTCGCTATCTATGTGCAAAGGTAATCCATCATCATAATCCTCTTGACTAGGCCGGTCCAGGTCAAACATGGGTTTTCCGCCATTATTTTTACATGAAAAAATTATTAAGCAAAACGGTCCTCTTTTTAAAACTGAACAAAACAACACAATTTTCTCTATATACCTTGTGGTCTTCTTAAAGTCAGGACCAACTATTTCTACCGCAAATGTTAAGCAAACTAAATTTTCAACTTACTGATAATTCATTATTAAAACACCAAATATTGTGGTTTTCTTTGAAGTAAACACACTATTGTAAAAATAAACACAAATGGGAAAAGATAATGGAAGACTAAGTACATATAAGGTTAATGGATGGATGTGATGATGATGATGCAGGAAGATCTATACTATCCACAGTCATTTGTACAAGATGTGTTTTGGAAAAGTGTTCATATGTTCTCAGAGAACATCCTGAATCGATGGCCTTTCAACAAGATCATAAGAGAAAGAGCTCTTGGAATGACAATGGAACTCATTCACTATCAAGATGAAGCCACCCGATACATTACAGGTGGATGCGTACAAAAGGTATATTTTTATTGTTTTACAGAGAAGTTAATTCTTTATATACAAACAATAACATACAATTTAAGAAAATATAATTTTATTTGTAGCCGTTTCATCTGCTTGCTTGCTGGGTAGAAGACCCAGAGGGTGATTATTTTAAGAAACATCTTGCTCGAGTCCCAGATTACATATGGATTGGCGAAGATGGTCTGAAAATCCAGGTTAGAAGTAGCTAGTTTTCTTGAGTTTTAGTTATAATTTATATATAGTTAAGTTTTGTGGACTTTTAACTAAAAAATAATTGGCAATGGGTAATTGTTCCATATCACTTATATGTTACTTTGGTCTCTTCTAAATTTCTGATTTGAGATGTCAACACACTCCATCGAGATGATGGTTCTTCCATCCCATTTCGTAGGGTTTATTTTTCTTTGGGAGCTTTCGGTAAAACAGAATTATAAGAAGAAGGATCCTCCCTATTTGTACCCAAAAAAAACTTTGGGATAAAAGAAAACATATAATAAACACGAAAAGAAAAGAGTTATTATAAAATAGTTAATTTTTTATAATAATTACTTCATTTTCTTTTTTTAAAAAGATAAAATTAAGAAAATCTTATTCTTTGAAAGAAAAGTGATAATGTTTTTAGAGAAAATGAAGTAATGATTATATCAAAAGGAAAAATGAAATTAAGACTAAACCGATTAAGATTTGAAAAAAAAAACAAAATAACCGGGTGTTACATAAATGCTTAAACTTATGATAGTGAACCAGTTTACATGTATTTTGTAGAGTTAACTTTCACATAAACTAGTCATTTTGTTTTTTACTTGGGACGTATAATCCAACCCTTTTTTAGTTATTTAAATATTTAATTTATAATCTAACCCTTATTCTTGGTGCAGTCTTTTGGTAGTCAGTTGTGGGATACAGCCTTTTCGCTCGAAGTCTTGTTAGCAGCTGATATGGATGATGAGATTAAATCAACATTGATCAAAGGATACGGCTTCTTGAAGAAATCTCAACTTACAGAGAGCCCTCCCGGTGACCATAGGAAAATGTTTCGGGACATAAACGAAAGGTGGGTGGACTTTTTCCGACCAAGATCAAGGATGGCCTGTTTCTGATTGTACTGCTGAGAGTTTAGAGGTGTGGCCTCTAAATTCTTAACCACTAAACATGTTCAATAGGGAGTTAGTTTTCATTAATTAATCATAACCATCATGATCGATATACTAAATATTGACCTAATTAGTGCTGCCTAATCTTCGAGAGCATGCCAATATTGGATGACAAAATGGATGTAGAGAAGCTCTATGATGCCGTTAATTTGCTTCTCTATTGGCAGGTAATACTTTAAAACAAAAGTAATTTCATGAGTTTTATAACAATTTTCTTAATAATACTGTTAAATGTAGAGCGAGAACGGAGGTATAGCTGTGTGGGAGCCTGCTCGTGGGAAAACCTGGCTAGAGGTATTTATTTGTCTCAAATTTTGTTTGGTTATAAATGAGAAAGTACTAAAGGCGCAGTTGTATCAACGTAGTGGCTGAGTCCTGTGGAATTTATGGAAGAACAATCGTCGAGCATGAGTACACTCTCACAACAAACTCAACTTTTTTTCTTTTGACTAAAATTTAATTTTCTTAGGGGCGGGCTTACTCAAATACTTTGTGATTGTTCGATCTTTAGGTATCTAGAATGTACAGGGTCCGCAATAGTAGCACTGGCTCGCTTCATGAAAATGTTTCCTACACACAGAAAGGAAGAGGTCGAGAGGTTTATAACAAGGGGTGTTAAATACATAGAGAACTTCCAATTGCCGGACGGTTCATGGTATGGAAACTGGGGAGTGTGTTTCATCTATGGGACCTTCTTTGCGGTCCGAGGTTTAGTTGCTGCAGGGAAAACTTACAATAACTGTGAGGCTATCCGTAAAACGGTTCGGTTCCTTCTCGATACACAAAACTCAGAAGGCGGATGGGGTGAGAGCTATCTCTCTTGCCCGAACAAAGTAAGTTATGATCTTTTTTAATCTATTATTGATTTATATGTTTCTATTATGATCTTTTTTATTTTCCAAACTGATTTTCTCGATAAAATGTTGTGGTGGATTGCAGAAATATACTCCTTTGGTGGGAAACAAAACTAATGTTGTTAACACAGCCCAAGCACTGATGGGTCTAGTTATGGGTGGTCAGGTTAGTGAAACTGAAACAGCAATGTAACAATACTACAACATCTATGTATTACACACTTCTTCCAATTTTAAGAATATAAATTTCAGATGGAGAAAGACCCCAAGCCGGTTCATGATGCTGCCAAAGCGTTGATCAATTCACAACTAGAGAATGGTGATTTCCCACAAGAGGTGATTTAGTTTTTTTTTCTCTTTATAATTCCAAAATTTAGATAGATCCATGATACATTTTGTGTGTATATGCCAAAAAAATGCAGGAAATAATGGGAGTGTTCAAGATGAATGTGATGCTACATTATCCAACCTATAGGAACATGTTCAGTCTCTGGGCACTCACATATTTATACTCAAGCTCTGCGTCTGTAATTACTTGATAATTCATCACAACTATTTTACGATGTATAAGAATCTTTAGTTTTATTTGCTCATCCAGAAATAAGATATAAAACTTACATCTGAAACTTATTTTTACGAGAAGAGACGATAAATTTTTAATCTGTTATGAATAACTTGTATTCTATATATTATTATGCAGGACTAATGGTCTCTTTATATAGTGGTTACATCAAGGAGAGAAAAGGAAATTGTCCTTTTACTACTCATACAAGGAATAGGAAAACTTCTACTAATCCTATTGGTATTAGGAAAAGGAAATCCTATCTCTAATAGGACTTGGTCTTCACGCCGAGACTAGACCACGGATTGGGCCTGATGAACTGAGCCGGTTATGGACATCCAAACCTCAATGGTTTATAACACTCCCCCTTGGATGACATAACTGTATGTGATGATGATGGGATCTCAGTAATACGCTTGGGGAATGCTGCCTCATTAAAACATTACNGGACTAACGCATATTCCACTACTTGTTTGGATATGTTGACTTATTGATCTAAGTCAAACACATTCTCTACTTGCTTCATGGAGAGCGATGATTTCAGCATGATTTGAGGAAGTGACTACAAGTGTTTGTTTTTGAGAACGCCATGATATGGCGGTTACTCCAACTGTAAAAATGTATCATGTTTGTGATCGGGCTTTATGAGGATCAGACAAATATCCAACATCTACAAAACCAACCATTTGGCCGTTGAGTTTTTAGGATAAAATAACATCACCAGTTTGTGGTTCTAGGTATCGTATAATTGATGGAAAATCATAACCAACATATATTCCCATCCTTCATTGTGGATCCGTTTTTGTACGTTGTTGTAGTGCTATGGGTATGTATAACACACAACAAAAAATCCTTAGATGAGAGATATTTGGTTCTCGACCAAATGCTAATTGTAGTGGGAAATATTTATGGTACGCACTTGGTCTTACCCAAATAAGTGCTTCAGCATGCACAATTATATGTCCCCATACAAAGGTCAGAAGTTTTGATCTCATGATCAGTGGTCTTGCAAACAGTTGCAGACGTTTAATTAATGATTCGGCCAAACTATTTTGTGTACGAACATGAGCAACGGGATGCTCAACATCGATACATGTTACCATAAAATAATCATTGAATGCTTAGGATGTGAATTCACCATCGTTGGCTAATCTAACTCTCTTAATTGTATGATTAGGAAATTAAGCTCTTAGTTTGATTATCTGAGTTAAAAATCTCGCAAATGCCACATTTCAAGATGATAGTAGACAAACGTGTGATCATCTACTGGACGCGTCACTCATTACCATGAAATAGTAGAATGGTCCACATGGGGGATGTATAGGTCTAAAAATATCGCCTTTAATCCGATCAAGGAACTTTGGTAATTCTTTATCGATTTTTAATGGGGATGGTCTTATAATAAAAAAAAATTCTAGAGAACACGCAACATTTGTCATTTTATTCCACTGATTTATCTTATGGATTTTCAGTGAATGACCATGTGAGCTTTCTACGATTTTACACATCATCGAGGTGCCTGGATGGCCGAGGCGATCATGCCAAAATATGAAATCATCTAGATTTCTTTCAATCACTAGATATAATTATATTGCATCTATATAAGTATGATGCAATCCAGAAGAAAGTTATGCGAATTTTTTCAATATAAGCTTTTTGTCTGATTTATTGTAGTTATGTACATATATTTCTTTCCATCCTCTGTTGCAGACAGAGTGTCATATTCTTGAAGGTGTATGTTCTTAAAACTCAACAAATTCTTTTAGAATTCGAAGAATACGAAGCGTTATTTATGGAGATTTTTGTTCCATTATGCAACATAAAGTTGGATTTACCAATTCCTTCAATCAAGTTTGTAGGACCCGAAATTGTATTGCCAATGATGTTTGTCGGTTTGAGATTAGAGAAATATCTCTTTTCTCTAAGAATATTGTGCATTGTTCCACTATCTTGTATGCAAGTTTCTCGAATCTTTTGTCCGCATATTTTCCATTTGTATTGTGATCCATTTCTGAGATAAACAAAAACAGTCAATATAGATAAGATAATTTGATTCATGAAACAAAGTTTATACAGTAATTATATATTAATAAACAAACGTCACACAATCTCATGGTGAATAATCAGTGGGCGTGAGGCAAGTGCGGAGCATAGATCCCGTCATCTTGTGTCCAGCCTTCCAAATTGGAGGAAGGGCACTGTTGCTAATGAAGATCCATAGCTTGTTGGTTTCATTCGTTTTCAGCCTAAACCGGTGTGCGATAAAATTTGAAAAAATATGTGTACAAATTTAGTACTGAAAAAATTAAAAGGTTTCATACCAGGTTGATTCCATGGATACACTGAGAGCCTGTCCACATTGCCGAAAAGCACCGGAATTCCACGATTCACAGGTGGGTCTGAATTTAGGGCTTGTATGAGATTTGGTATGAACTCTCTCTCTCATGTGAAGCAGAACTGGTGTCCGTGGATCCTTAGCCCATGTGGCATTGGGTAGATTTGCTCGATGTCAGCACGCGCCTCACAGTGATTTGTGCAGAAAATAATTTTGACACCCGTCCCTACGGCAATCCTAGAAGACGCACTACATGAAAGGATTAATAACCAGCTCGCCGAGAGGTAATTCTACGTTGTCATGAGCTCTGTCCATTATAAATCCTGAGAATGAATCAAGCAGATTCTTTAACACCTAGTTACCCATGTACATATCAAAAAAATATCTGAATTATGAGAGACCGTTTCAAACAGATTGCTTAACCTTGAGAATTGATTCACAAGGTTAAGGAAGCAGAAGCAATTACAAAATCAGCAAAAAAAAAACAGACATTTGATTCCAGATGGCAAATTATCACAAAAAGGTATAACAATCCTCGAGTCCAAATAGAAACTTATCCATATGTAAATGAAGAGTGATATACACTTAGAAATAGGAGAGTTAACATAAATGAGAGAGAAAACGAAAGAGAAGTGCACAGACCTAAAGCTTTCACTGAACATGAATAAAACAAGGAGTATTATAGTTTTTATCAAGCAGAACACAAGTTGAAACATCACTATATGTAAACATCTTGGCAGGAAAAATGTGAAAAGTGAGAAACGACATTGAAACATCAGCCTCTAGATATGGCAAAAAAAGATACAATGTCAAATGTTTCAAGCAGCGGAATCCCTCAAGGTAAGATATGTTTAGTTAAATATAAATGAAGAGTAATACACACTCAGGAATAGGAGAGTTATCATAAAGGAGAGAGAAATGCACAGACTTAAAGCTTTCACTGATCAGGGATAAAACAAGGAAGTATAATTTTAACCAAGCAGAGCACAAGTTGAAACAAAGATCAATAAGATCTAATCTCGTGAAATACCAAGACATAAGTTCGACATAAGTCAATCTCCAAATGGGCATGACATCACTACATCTAAAAATCTTGGCAGGAAAAACGTGAAAAGTGAGAAACAACATTGAAACATCAGCCTCTAGATATGACAAAAAAGAAGATACAATATCAAATGTTTCAAGCAGCGGAACCCCTCAAGGTAAGATACGTTTAGTGAAATATGAATGAAGAGTGATACACACTCATTAATATGAGAGTTAGCATAAAGGAAGGATAAATGCACAGAGTTACCATAAAGGAAGGAGAAATGCACATACCTATAACTTTCACTGATCAGGGATAAAACAAGGAAGTATAATTTTAATCAAGCGGAGCACAAGTTGAAACATAGATCAACAAGATCTAATCTCTTGAAATACCAAGACAGAAGTTCGACATAACTCAATCTCCAAATGCGCATGACATCACTACATCTAAAAATCTTGGCAGGAAAAAGGTGAAAAGTGAGAAACAACATTGAAACATTAGCATCTAGATATGACCCAAAAAAAGATACAATGTCAAATGTCTCAAGCAGCGGAATCTCTCAAGGTAAGATACGTTTAGTTAAATATGAATGAATAGTGATGCACACTCACGAATAGGAGAGTTATCATAAAAGAGAGAGAAATGCACAAACCTAAAGCTTTCACTAATCAGGACTAGAACAAGGAAGTGTAATTTTATTCAAGCAGAGCACAAGTTGAAACAAAGATCAACAAGACCAAATCTCGTGGAGTACCAAGGCAAAAGTTCAATATAAGTCAATCTTCAAATGTGCAGGACATCAAAACATCTAAAAATATTTGACATTGATTGGGTGTATAATGAATTGTAAAAGATCAGGGATGAAACAAGATGGAATTTGTCCCTCCTATATAACGGGAGATAAATATCTCTGGCCTTATCGAAGATTTGGTACTGAAAAATGCATGGTAGTGCTCAAACGAAGTGAATGTTAGTCGTTTATTTAATCAGTATATATTGAATTTCGATAAACGTGATCTAGCTTAATAAGGATGACATTGTTTCTTGCCTTATGCTATAATCGAGATATAGAGACAAAGAGATTATAAGAATGGATGATTCCAGTATAAGTGGGATATTGTTGGGAATGTCATGAAATCATTTGTACTTTAATCTAGTTAAAGTTGCATTGTCGAGGTTAACAATCGTATAGTATTAGGTGCTTATAATATTTTGATAGAAACCACTTATTATCTATGGGCTAAAAATCTATTACTAATATTATACGATCATATTGGATCACACACCTAAGCAAGTTAGATCAAAGTATTTTTGGATTTTTATAATGTTTTATTTATATGATAAATAAAATATTAATATATATATATACATATATGGATGTGTAAGTATATGTGCGTAACTGATTTCAAATATGCATTCACTAATTTAATGGACTTCACATGTGGGCATATAATTTAAGCCCATTAACATTACTTAATTGGATTAGGTTTTATGTGTTCATTATAAAAGGTGAAGCGTTAAGAAAAGCGGCCACACTTGTTCTCTTATTAAGTCACTTAAATCCTAAGGTAGAGACGAATAGTTCGTCGAAGTTTTGGAGATTTGATCTCAACGGTACCTCATCTCGTCTCGATCCAATTTATGTGTGTATACCGATAGAGGCATGACACTTGTAGTGGTAAACAATCTAGATCTAATTCTATTCATTTTTCCGCTGCGGAATATCCAGGTATATTCAAACTCTATAATCTCGATTTATTTCAGAATTTGTATGAGATATTAGCAGATAAATTCATAAGTAGTTTTATAAATTATTATAAACCGGTATGAATTCCTAAAAAGGTATCAGAGCCTATTAGCATAATTTTAAATTTGAATTTGATTTAATGTATATATTTGATAGACATGTTAATTGTGATTAGCTTCGACGTGTTTAAATTTAATAGATGAAACATGTGTGCATATATTTGATTTGATCAAATTATGAAGCTTGTATAATTAGAGCATCGCAATGGTTAGAGACTCATTTGAGTCTCTCATCTATTATAATATTAATATTATAAGTATAATTTAATTTAACAATTAATTTTAGATCTACAACAAAAATTGAACCAATTATAAGAAGGCATATGTTTCAAGAGTCTCTCATTTGAGAGACTCATCTCATTCTCTCTCATCTTTTTTTATTTTTATTTTTATTTTTTTTAATAGTGAGAGACTCTTTGAGAGACTCCCATTGCAGATGGTTTTAGTCTACGAAAGTATGTCTGTTTAAATTGGGGTTAATAATTATGAAAGTCATAATGATGCAATTTGATCTATCTATGTTTGCCAGTGTTTTAGTATTCACCATATTTGATATTACATATGTACTTTTAATTATTCTCGTACAGTATAACCTCTATAAATTAATAATATTGCGACTTCAAAATTTATTATTTTATAAAATTATTAATTTATAGATAGATTTTTCTGTTTGGACTTTTAATATTCATCAAGGAACAATAAAAATAATCATTTTAACACTTCAAAGTTCGTTCAAAATGTCATATCACTAAGTTTGAAAGATGATTCAAACAACATTTATATACTTGAAACAGTAATAGAATCATATTTACTATATTATCTTAGTTATATATGCGTATATATAATTATTAATTTATTTTATTATTGGGACTATATTTTTACATAAATGTTTTTTTAAAATATTATCTTATTATCTTATCAAATTTTGCTAATTTTTACAAAAGATCGACTCGGGACCGTCAAAATTTATTAATTTATAGTGACTATTAATTTTGGGTATTAATTTATAATGGTTCTACTATACATGGATAGTTATAATTAGCAAATTAATTATTGAATTGTTCATTGTTTAAAAAAAAAGGTTAATATATGTATATATAGATATACAAGTCAAATATTCTTGTTTTGGTTAAAGTAATCATATTTATTAATATTTGCATTAAATTCCTAATTTGATTTGGAATCATTCTTTTTTACAAGAAAATTATTATAGTGAGAATTTTATATAATCCAAATTATTTTTACTCCAATTAAATACATATAAGATATGTATTGGTTATATTAAATATTTATATTGGATATAAATTTTAGATGTAAACTAAAATTGGGTTAAAATATTTTATTTCTCCTATAATATCAAGTATTTAGATGTCTCTCCAATTTTATCAACTGTCAAGGCTTGTTTCGTTGTGCGATGGACTTGCTAAGCAAAGTGTTCACAACTACATAAGTGAAGCAGATGGTAATGGTTATTATATGAAACAAAATCGGTTTATTTGACTAAACTATCAAAACAGTTTTGGGCTTAGGGGCATAGGTTGGATTTGACATAAGATGTCATCCAACAACCAAAATTTATATTAGATATAATTTACAATGGTGTTGCTTACCTAAATAGCTAGACATTCAGGCAATGAGCTAAAGCTCACTTAAATTCTAGTAAAATATGGATCTTAGATTATTATATTCAATTTGAAGATTGTATTGTTTGAATATAATGTGAGTCTTCTCATGTTCTTTTAAATGGATCGAATTTCGTCGAATGGATCTAATTTCCTCGAATGGTATCGAAACTTGAGAATTATTCTCAAACAAGAGAAAAGGACTATGTATAAGAATGACTTAAATTCTTATTGTCAAAGGTTATGCAAACTACTCCTAGTGTATCAAACTGCATTTGAAAGTTCTTGTCATTCTTTAAGATTTAGATCTACTGTTTATGTTCGAGAATGTATTTGGGGAAGTAAATATCTATTGACCAACAGAAGCAGTAGATCTAAATCTCAAAGCATGACAAGAACTTTCAAATGCAGTTTGATACACTAGGAGTGGTTTGCATAACCTCTGACAATAAGAATTTAAGTCATTCTTATGCATCAAGTTCTCCACAACTCCTGCAAAAATAGGAAAAATTAGAGCAAAGCAAAACCTGAAACAGCAATGAACAGTGGAAATGAAAAAAATCATGTCACTTAATAGTCGTTAATACTTTGATTAGAAATCTTAATTTGTTCCTTCTCCATTAGATCTAGGTTTTAGAGATCAGGATTGATTCCTATTTATAAACTCACTCCAATATAAATCATTACGGATAATGTGAAATTGAGATATATCCACAGAAGAAAACGAAGAACTAAAATCCCAAGCGACCAATGAATAAAGGGGCTACTGAGAGTAGGAAGGCGATAGTTTTACCTCATGTGGGAGTAGCGGACCAAGACTGAGAAAGGGCTCAAACGTTAGATTATGGCGGCACGAAAGCGGTGACTTGTGGTGGAGCGTGAATAAGGGGAATGGGAACGAGACTCGTCAGAGACAGAGAAGCATCGCCGGACGGTGAGAGAGATTCCAACGGAGTAAGAGTTGCGTTTACCACTGTGGATAACACAGAAGTCACATAGCGACAAAATACACAGAAGTCACATAGCGATAAAATTAGAGCATAAAGTTTGGAAATTGTTTAAATTGAAAGTGTCTAAGGAACACAACTAAATGGGGAGTAGGCTTCCTTAGATAATTTCAATTTAAACAGCTCTCAAACTTCCTGCTCGCATTTCCAATTATGTCGCTGTGTGATTTATGTGTTCTCCACAGTGGTAAACGCAACTCTTACTCTGTTGCAATTTCTCTCACCGTCGGGTGATGCATCTCTGTCTCTGTCGAGTCTCGTTCCTATTCTCCCGATTCACGCTCCACCACAAGTCACTGTTTTCGTGCCGTCACAGTCTAACGTTCGAACCCCTTCTAAGACTTGGTCCGCTATTTCCACATGAGGTAATTCTATCGCCTTTCTACTCTCAGTAGCCCATTTATTCATTGGTCCCTTAGGATTTTAGTTCTTCGTTTTTTTCTGTGGATATATCTCAATATCATACGTAAATGGGAATCAATCATGATCCTGAAAGATGGATCTAATGGAGAATGAACAAATTAGGATTTCTAGTCCAAGTATTAACTGCTATTCAATTTGAAGATTGTATTCAATTTGAAGATTGTATTGTTTGAATATAATGTGAGTCTTCTCATGTTCTTTTGAATGGATCGAATTTCGTCGAATGGATCGAATGGTATCGAAACTTGAGAATTATTCTCAAACAAGAGAAAAGGACTATGTATAAGAATGACTTAAATTCTTATTGTCAAAGGTTATGCAAACCACTCCTAGTGTATCAAACTGCATTTGAAAGTTCTTGTCATTCTTTGAGATTTAGATCTACTATTTCTGTTCGAGAATGTATTTGGGGAAGTAAATATCTTTTGACCAACAGAAGCAGTAGATCTAAATCTCAAAGCATGACAAGAACTTTCAAATGCAGTTTGATAGACAAGGAGTGGTTTGCATAACCTCTGACAATAAGAATTAAAGTCATTCTTATGCATCAAGTTCTCCACAACTCCTGCAAAAATAGGAAAAATTAGAGCAAAGCAAAACCTGAAACAGCAATGAACAGTGGAAATGAAGAAAATCATGTCACTTAATAGTCGTTAATACTTTGATTAGAAATCCTAATTTGTTCCTTCTCCATTAGATCTAGGTTTCAGAGATCAGGATTGATTCCTATTTATAAACTCACTCCAATATAAATCATTACGGATAATGTGAAATTGAGATATATCCACAGAAGAAAACGAAGAACTAAAATCTCAAGCGACCAATGAATAAAGGGGCTACTGAGAGTAGGAAGGCGATAGTTTTACCTCATGTGGGAGTAGCGGACCAAGCCTGAGAAGGGGCTCAAACGTTAGATTATGGCGGCACGAAAGCGGTGACTTGTGGTGGAGCGTGAATAAGGGGAATGGGAACGAGA
>JAHZTW010000001.1:382684339-382697459 GCA_020283515.1 Alliaria petiolata
TCTCTGTCTCTGACGAGTCTCGTTCCCATTCCCCTTATTCACGCTCCACCACAAGTCACCGCTTTCGTGCCGCCATAATCTAACGTTTGAGCCCCTTCTCAGGCTTGGTCCGCTACTCCCACATGAGGTAAAACTATCGCCTTCCTACTCTCAGTAGCCCCTTTATTCATTGGTCGCTTGAGATTTTAGTTCTTCGTTTTCTTCTGTGGATATATCTCAATTTCACATTATCCGTAATGATTTATATTGGAGTGAGTTTATAAATAGGAATCAATCCTGATCTCTGAAACCTAGATCTAATGGAGAAGGAACAAATTAGGATTTCTAATCAAAGTATTAACGACTATTAAGTGACATGATTTTCTTCATTTCCACTGTTCATTGCTGTTTCAGGTTTTGCTTTGCTCTAATTTTTCCTATTTTTGCAGGAGTTGTGGAGAACTTGATGCATAAGAATGACTTTAATTCTTATTGTCAGAGGTTATGCAAACCACTCCTTGTCTATCAAACTGCATTTGAAAGTTCTTGTCATGCTTTGAGATTTAGATCTACTGCTTCTGTTGGTCAAAAGATATTTACTTCCCCAAATACATTCTCGAACAGAAATAGTAGATCTAAATCTCAAAGAATGACAAGAACTTTCAAATGCAGTTTGATACACTAGGAGTGGTTTGCATAACCTTTGACAATAAGAATTTAAGTCATTCTTATACATAGTCCTTTTCTCTTGTTTGAGAATAATTCTCAAGTTTCGATACCATTCGATCCATTCGACGAAATTCGATCCATTCAAAAGAACATGAGAAGACTCACATTATATTCAAACAATACAATCTTCAAATTGAATACAATCTTCAAATTGAATAGCAGTTAATACTTGGACTAGAAATCCTAATTTGTTCATTCTCCATTAGATCCATCTTTCAGGATCATGATTGATTCCCATTTACGTATGATATTGAGATATATCCACAGAAAAAAACGAAGAACTAAAATCCTAAGGGACCAATGAATAAATGGGCTACTGAGAGTAGAAAGGCGATAGAATTACCTCATGTGGAAATAGCGGACCAAGTCTTAGAAGGGGTTCGAACGTTAGACTGTGACGGCACGAAAACAGTGACTTGTGGTGGAGCGTGAATCGGGAGAATAGGAACGAGACTCGACAGAGACAGAGATGCATCACCCGACGGTGAGAGAAATTGCAACAGAGTAAGAGTTGCGTTTACCACTGTGGAGAACACATAAATCACACAGCGACATAATTGGAAATGCGAGCAGGAAGTTTGAGAGCTGTTTAAATTGAAATTATCTAAGGAAGCCTACTCCCCATTTAGTTGTGTTCCTTAGACACTTTCAATTTAAACAATTTCCAAACTTTATGCTCTAATTTTATCGCTATGTGACTTCTGTGTATTTTGTCGCTATGTGACTTCTGTGTTATCCACAGTGGTAAACGCAACTCTTACTCCGTTGGAATCTCTCTCACCGTCCGGCGATGCTTCTCTGTCTCTGACGAGTCTCGTTCCCATTCCCCTTATTCACGCTCCACCACAAGTCACCGCTTTCGTGCCGCCATAATCTAACGTTTGAGCCCTTTCTCAGTCTTGGTCCGCTACTCCCACATGAGGTAAAACTATCGCCTTCCTACTCTCAGTAGCCCCTTTATTCATTGGTCGCTTGGGATTTTAGTTCTTCGTTTTCTTCTGTGGATATATCTCAATTTCACATTATCCGTAATGATTTATATTGGAGTGAGTTTATAAATAGGAATCAATCCTGATCTCTAAAACCTAGATCTAATGGAGAAGGAACAAATTAAGATTTCTAATCAAAGTATTAACGACTATTAAGTGACATGATTTTTTTCATTTCCACTGTTCATTGCTGTTTCAGGTTTTGCTTTGCTCTAATTTTTCCTATTTTTGCAGGAATTGTGGAGAACTTGATGCATAAGAATGACTTAAATTCTTATTGTCAGAGGTTATGCAAACCACTCCTAGTGTATCAAACTGCATTTGAAAGTTCTTGTCATGCTTTGAGATTTAGATCTACTGCTTCTGTTGGTCAAAAGATATTTACTTCCCCAAATACAATCTCGAACAGAAAGAATAGATCTAAATCTCAAAGAATGACAAGAACTTTCAAATGCAGTTTGATACACTAGGAGTGGTTTGCATAACCTTTGACAATAAGAATTTAAGTCATTCTTATACATAGTCCTTTTTCTCTTGTTTGAGAATAATTCTCAAGTTTCGATCCATTCGACGAAATTCGATCCATTCAAAAGAACATGAGGAGACTCACATTATATTCAAACAATACAATCTTCAAATTGAATACAATCTTCAAATTGAATACAATCTTCAAATTAAATAGCAGTTAATACTTGGACTAGAAATCCTAATTTGTTCATTCTCCATTAGATCCAGCTTTCAGGGATCATGATTGATTCCTATTTACGTATTATATTGAGATATATCCACAGAGAAAAACTAAAATCCTAAGGGACCAATGAATAAATGGGCTACTAAGAGTTGAAAGGCGATAGAATTACCTCATGTGGGAATAGCGGACCATGTCTGAGAAGGGGTTCGAACGTTAAACTGTGACGGCACGAAAACAGTGACTTGTGGTGGAGCGTGAATCGGGAGAATAGGAACGAGATTCGACAGAGACGGAGATGCATCACCCGACGGTGAGAGAAATTTCAACAGAGTAAGAGTTGCGTTTACCACTTTGGAGAACAGATAAATCACATAGCGACATAATTGGAAATGCGAGCAGGAAGTTTGAGAGCTGTTTAAATTGAAATTATCTAAGGAAGCCTACTCCCCATTTAGCTGTGTTCCTTAGACACTTTCATTTAAACAACTTCCAAACTTTATGCTCTAATTTTGTCGCTATGTGACTTCTGTGTTATCCACAGTGGTAAACGCAACTCTTACTCCGTTGGAATCTCTCTCACCGTCCGACGATGCATCTCTGTCTCTGACGAGTCTCGTTCCCATTCCCCTTATTCACGCTCCACCACAAGTCACCGCTTTCGTGCCGCCATAATCTAACGTTTGAGTCCCTTCTCAGGCTTGGTCCGCTACTCCCACATGAGGTAAAACTATCGCCTTCCTACTCTCAGTAGCCCTTTATTCATTGGTCGCTTGGGATTTTAGTTCTTCGTTTTCTCCTGTGGATATATCTCAATTTCACATTATCCGTAATGATTTATATTGGAGTGAGTTTATAAATAGGAATCAATCTCTGAAACCTAGATCTAATGGAGAAGGAACAAATTAGGATTTCTAATCAAAGTATTAACGACTATTAAGTGACATGATTTTCTTCATTTCCACTGTTTATTGCTGTTTCANTTTGCTCTATTTTTGCCTAGTTTTTTGCATGATTTGTGGAAAACTTGATGCATAAGAATGACTTAAATTTGTCAGAAGTTATGCAAACCACTCTCAATGTATCAAACTGCATTTGAAGGTTTTTTCATACTCTAAGATTTAGATCTATTGTTTCTGTTGGTCAAAAGATATTTACTTCCCCAAATACATTCTCAAACAAAAACAGTAGATCTAAATCGCAGAGCATGACAAGAACTTTCAAATGCAGTTTGATACACAGAGAGTGGTTTGCATAACCTTTGACAATAAAAATTTTAGTCATTCTTATGCATAGTCCTTTTTCTCTTGTTTGAGAACAATTCTTATTGTAGGAAATTCGATCTATTCAAAAGAACATGAGAATTTAATCTGATGTTCAAGTATTAGAGAAATTTCGACAATTAAGAAGACTCGCATTATATTCAAACAATACAATCTTCAAATTGAATATAATGATCTAAGATTCATATTTTATTAGAATTTAAGTGAACTTTGGCTCATCGATCGAATGTTTATCTATTTAGGTAAGTAACACTATTGCTAATTATATCCAATATAAGTTTTGGTTGTTGGATGACATCTTATGTAAAATCCAACATATACCCCTAACTCCAAAACTATTTTGATAGTTTAATCAAGTAAACCAATTTTGTTTCATATGGTAACCATTACCATTAGAGATGTCAGTTGGATTCGCTGCCCGCGGGCCAGGCCCAAGTAGAACCGATGCGGGGCGGGCTTGTGCTTAGAAAAAATTGTCCACCAAATAGCGGATTTCGCGGGTCAGACCCATGCAGATCTCGGGTTTAGCGGGTGTGCCCGTCACGGGTTTGCGGGTTAGGCGGGCAAACCCGAAATGTTTTCAATCGTGAGTTCCTCATCTCATCATCTCCAATTTCTTCAACGATTCAGCTGTATTTCTCTTAGATCCCGCCATAGTTGATCTCGATCTACTCTGATTTTCTTTTGATTTCTTTTCACGATGGTGTATATGAAGATGATTTTGGTTTCTGTGTATTGGTATTTGCAGAAACATATGGTATTAGCTTCTGATGAATTGAGGTGGATCTGCTCGTTCTTTGCAATGCACTCTTTGATAAAAACAGGAGAAGAAGACAAAGACTCAGCCATGTCGTGGTCGAGGTACTCAAATTTCTTCATATTTAGAGAACCTTCATTGAACACCACAATTTACAAGTGAACAAAAAATTTCTTGATTTGCACACTAACTGTTTGTTAAAATACCTTAAAGAGAGTTCTATTCTTTTGGCAGTAGTTATCAAGCTAAGATTCAAGAGTGCTAAATTGTTAAGTACATGATTGCTAAACTGTTTGTCTTCTGGTTTGAGACAAATGTGATTCTGATATTTGCAATTGATTTAAGCTACACGTTTTGGTATTTGACTCATTACATGAATTGAAATTCAAGAAGATAAGCTAGGAAATAATGTTGTGCAAATATTGATGAGTCACACTCTGTTTCATGTGTGTCATGCTCTGTTTCATCTTTAGTTGCTGCAACAGGTGCTACTACATTGGCACATGTCACAAGAGGATATAAGTGACTGAAAGAGGGGTTTATAAGCTGAATTGTACTTGTTGAAAGTGAAAGCTTATGAACGTTTATGATGAATTATAGCAGGTTTGAGGTTAATTAAACTTGTTTAATGGTATTGCTGAGTGGTTATCTCAGGTTTTAGGTTATGGAAAGCATCAAATGAGGATCATTGAAGAAGTTAAAACTTTACACAAGTCATGTTAAAGGGTTTTGTACCTTCAATGGATGAAATTAAGGCAATACTTTCGTATTGTCTTCAAAACGATACTCATTATACAAATAGGATAATGACATATATATTAAGATAATGTTTAACGTGTATAGAGATAAACATAGAATGTACATTGTAGAGTTATCAGTAATCGTGTATATAAGGCTTATGCCTCAAGGTGAATAAGATATCAAGTTATAAAGGCAATGCGCATAATCTCCGAAGCAAGAGAGGGCTTTGGGGAAGCTCATTTTCGTTTTACCCTTTGAATTCCTATTTTGTTACTGTTAAAATTGATGTTTAATTGCTAAAAAATTTTTTAAATATAAAAAATTATTTAAAAAACTAATCTCCGAGTACTCTCCAATTTATTTCCGATTTGTTTATAACTCGCTAGGCCCGGACTAAGCGCTCGACTCACGCCTACCGCAATCTCAAACAATGCTTATATGTGAATAATTTGATCAAACTTATAGAATTTAGAATCTCAGTTTGATAGAATTTAGAGTCTTCTCCTTCTAGTTGACTAGTTTAGTATGTGTATGAGTATATGTTGATCAAATTGAGTTTGTGTTAGTTTGTTATGACATGAATTTAAAAATTGTAAAGTTTACAATTTTAAACCAATTTAAACTTTTGCACCAACTAGAGTTTACGTAAATTCCTATTACTATTAACTTAATTTGGCTTCTAAAGGGATCTCAAAAATATTTTTCTCGTCTTGTTTTTGTAATGTAATGTGTGTGTTCTTTGTAAAAGTTCTTGATTATATGTACATTAAGTGATAAAGCGAACATAAAAGTCATAATTTACCATAACAAAACATCAGATTTTGAAAATCCAATATCAAATTTGAAAATTGACTAAACCGAAGCAAAAACCGAAACGAGAAAATATGCCCGCAGGCCAGCCCGCAAATCCACTAAATAAGGGTGGGGCGGGCTTGGGTTTACGTTTCTTGTCCGCAACCCGCGGCGGGCCGACCCACACGAACAAAGAAAAAACTGAACCCGTCACGGACAAGCCCACTTCGACGCGGGCCAGCCCGTCTGACATCTCTAATTACCATATGCTTCACTTATGTAGTTGTGAATACTTTGCTTAACAAGTCCATCACACAACGAAACAAACCTTGAAAGTTGATAAAATTAGAGAGACGTCAAAATACATGATATTATATGACAAATTAAATATTTTAACTCAATTTTAGTTTATCTAAAATTTATATCTAATATAAATATTAAATGGTGGAAGCCCCCTTCGCGCATGGTTTATCAAGGGTTCATTAATGCTTCTACATCAAGAGGTTTGAGTTTCAAATCTCAGAGAGCGCGATTTATTATTAATTAAACAGATTAATGGAGGGAAGCTTACAAGAGATCTTCAGCATGGTGCAAGTAGAATCGTTAGACATAGATCTTCATATGATGGTAAGCGTAGTGCAGATAGAGTCGTTAGTCGTGGATCTTCACAAGACCGTTGAATTGACCGTTGTAGAATCATTGATGTAACAATTCTCATAATTTTTAGTAGATTAGTCCGTGCAAAAAAAAATATAAATAATAAATATAACCAATACATATCTTATATGTATTTTAACTGGATTGAAAATAATTTGGATTATATAAAATTCTCACTATAATAATTTTCTTGTAAAAAGGATTGATTCGAAATCAAATTAGGAATTTAATGTAAATATTAATAAATATGATTATTTTAATCAAAACAAGAATATTTGACATATATTTATATATATACATATGTTAACTTTTTCAAAAAAACAATATTTCTTATATGAACAATTCAATAAGTAATTTGCCAATTATAACTATACATTTAAAGTAGAACCACTCTAAATTAATACTCAATAAATTAATAATCACTATAAATTAATAAATTTTGACGGTCCTGAGTCAGAAAGTGTAAAAATTAGCAAATATAAAAAAAATAAAGATCATCATATTGCACATACATATATTTTAAGGAACTACGATCAATTAAGACCATTTAAAAGATATAAAAAAATTAATATGCACATATATACTTTAATTTATATTTTGATATGGTGAGTATAAAACATTGTATTTACTCTTCGTGAGTTTTTATATATTTGTTATTTGATGAGAATATGATTGCAGCTACTCATGGGATAAGCGAAAACAATCTAATTGAACTTAGAGATAATAAATATTTAAGTTGGTTACAAAAACATGTAAGATTTATTTTTGTTTTAAAAATAATCTTTTGATAAATTCTTGATAACCATATATTATAATATGTGTTGTATATATGAATTTCCAAAATAGGTGCGGAATGATAATTCATATCCAAAGTGTTTGTTGACTCTCGTTTATGGTCCAATGATTCATGTTATTTGTTGGTCAATGTACTTTTTGTCGTGGATATGTATTTCATACATATGATCATGGAAAAGACAAAAAGAATGCCAATTATGGAGCTTGTGTCAAAGGTTCTGCTTTCTATGGATTATTGAGAGAGATTTTTGAGCTTCATTACCCCGGACCAGTTGATCTTAAAGTCGTGGTCTTCAAATGTGATTGATATGATTCAACCATTGGGAAATGTATAAGAATAAACAAGCCATGCATTGTCGATATTAATGCTAAAGAGCGTTATGAAAAATACGATCCTTTTGTTTTGGCTTTACAAGTAGATCAAGTACATTATATTGCATATCCACGGATGACCCAGCCGAAAAAAGATCAACACTGGAAAGCAACAATTATGATACAACCGAGGGAAAAAGTATTGGTCAACCAAAATTTGGATTTCACTGCAATGCAGCATGAAAATGATGATTTTATTGTTCAATCTGATTCATTGCATGTCGAGACACTAACATATCTACATGGTCAAGCATAAGTGACTGTCAATGCCAGTGAAAGCTGGCTGTGCAATAAGACAATTCCATGAGTATCTCAAAGCCCCCAAAAAAAAAACACCGAACATCCTCCTTGTTTTGTTCTAAGATTATGTTACATTTTAGCTAAGGAGGTAACAGAGCTTTCCAAAACAATATTTACTCTTTTTCTATCTTTTTATACAAAAAATTATAGGCTTCAATGGCATGTAACTTAATTTACATTTTTTTATATTTGAAAACGTGATTCCATCAAATACATACTATTCATAATATAGTGAAAATATGATTCTGCGGAATAGATATCATTCACAATATTAAGCACAAAATGATAAAAAGTAAAAATTAACAAATTATTTTTAAATTCATCCCGCATGTTTTAATTATAACTAGTATAGACAAAAAATATCATCTAATAAATAATAGCTTTTGGCGTTTTAAATTTATTCAGTTTTCACATTCTATTGATTTTGCTATTTTATTTAGTTTTAGATTTTCTCATCCTATTGATTCCGCTATTTTACAATTCAGTTATTCTGCTATTCTACTATTCATATTTCCAAAACATTTATGTTTATCAGTTTTGACATTATAAAAAACTGAAAGAACAACAAATATAGTTAAATAAATTGAATTATTTAGTTATTTTTTTACAGCTAAATTGAATTACTAATTGTATTAGTTCTGGCCTTTTAGAGAAGTTTTTAATATGGAAAAGGGGTATGTATAAATAATTATAAAATTAAATATGTAAGAGATTAAACTCTAATGTTAATATGTGTGAAAATAGTGAAAATCAATTTTCATGAGATAAGTGTTTTTTTAATTAATTTCTGACAAATTGCTGCATTTTCGTGAAGTCCCCCTTTTTAATCTTTTTAAAAAAAACTCATCCTTAGAAAAATAAAGTATTGGAGAGAGGAGAGAGGGAGAGAACCAGAGCGCCATTATCGTAAGAAGTTTGTGGTTGTTCCTCGAAATCCGATTCTGATTCTCCTTTGGATCCGATTCTATCTCCACCTTCAAGCAATATTCGACTCGCTTACTCTCTCTCTTCTTCTTATTGCAGAAAAGATTCCCTTTCGATTTGTGTTTGTGGATGAGATTGTGGATAAAACCATCATCTATTTCTGAAAATCAAACGACTCTGCTGAAACTAAGAAGCTCCCTGTCCTGTCTGATTCTTCCTCATTCCCTCTTTTTGTCAATCTCTCTTTGCTCTTACTCTTCCGAATCATCTGCAATTTCGTATTACCCCGAGAGCTATACGGCAGATTCTGGAGGAAAAAGGTTGAGATTTTCGCATTCTGAGGTCAATTAGGGTTTGTTTTAATCCACCAAATCGGTGTTGGGTCTGTTCAAATTCAACAATCCTGGCGGTGAGTGAAGGCCTGGCGTTGAAGATTCCGTCGCCGGAAAAGACAAGTTTTGATTTTGATTGCGTTGGTGGTCTGGAGTGCCTGATAAGCCTAATCAGGGCCCTTGATATGGGGTCCTGCTTATCATCACCAGGAGGAAGCAGGAGGAGATCGATTCATGGGTCTCCTCGTGTTCCTCTTGGATCACATCATGGTGGTTCCAGGAGGAGGAAGAGTTCCAGGAGGAGATCAAGCTCTTGTAGCTCTTCTTTCGATAACACAGGAGAAGATGAGCCGCTTCTCCATAGGATCCCTGGAAGGATGTTCTTGAATGGCTCTACAGAGATTGCGTCCCTCTTCTCTCAACAGGGCAAGAAAGGGCCTAATCAGGACGCCATGATTGTCTGGGAGGTGAGTTTTCAATTATACCAACACCACATTTTATGCTTACTTGTTCGTGTCTGGTTTGTTGGAATCCACATAGCTTCTCATTGCATGTATCAATTGCCTGCAGATCAATATGCTCTCTATGAGGTCTTGAATGGTTCTTTGTCAGTATTGTGTACATTCTCATCAAAGCTATTACTCCAAGGAACAATTGATTCACTTTGCAGTTTTAGCTTCCATATAGTTTTAACTTGTTCTTGTCTGGTTTGTTGGATTCCACATAGCTCCCATTGCATGCATCAATTGGCTGCAGAATAATATTGCTACTATGAGGTCTTGAATGGTTCTTTTTCAGTATTGTGTACATTCTCATCAAATTAATCACTCCAAGGAACAATTGATTCATTTTGCAGTTTTAGCTTCCATATAGTTCTTATTGCTGTAACAAGTGGCTGCAGAACAATATGCTCTCTATGAGGTCTTGAATGGTTCTTTGTCAGTATTGTGTACATTCTCATCAAATGTATTAGTCCAAGGAACAATTGATTCACTTTTGGAGTTTACTTTCCATATAATTCTTATTGCTGTAACAAGTGGATGCTGAATAATCTGCTCTCCCTGAGGCCTTGGAACTTTTTTTGTCAGTATGTTTTGCCATTCTAGAGCTACATTTTTATCAAACTTATTACTTCAAGGAACAATTGATTTAGTTGTAGTTGACAAGATCCGAGCCAAACGAATGAAATGAATGAACAATTTATTACTTCAAGGAACAATTGAGCTGTTTTGGAGTTTATCTTTTAGTTCATTTCTCACTTATAGATATAGAACCTAGAGTTGTTCATGTGAGCTTCAGCTGGACATGGATTTTCTTACATGCTTTTTAAATGTTTCAGAATTTTGGGTCTATGGCGGACACGGTGTTTTGTGGAGTCTTTGATGGCCATGGTCCGTATGGTCACATTGTTGCAAAGAGAGTGAGGGATTTGCTTCCACTGAAATTAGGCTCTCACTTGGAGTCCTATGTGTCCTGCGAGGAGGTACTTAAGGATATCAGCCTCAATACTTCTGATAGAAAGATCTCAGATAACCTTGTGCATATATCTGCCAACGGAGAATCCCGAGTCTACAATAAGGATTCCGTAAAGGATCAGGATATGGTTCAAACACTATTAGGCTCAATTGTTAAAGCCTACAGATTCATGGACAAGGAACTGAAGATGCAAAAGGATGTTGATTGCTTTTGCAGTGGAACTACTGCAGTAACCATGGTCAAGCAGGTAGTTGGACCAAAAGTTCTTCTCATGTTGTTTCAGAGTTTGTTGCACAAAATCGTTTTCATTTGTCTTGATTGTCTGTTTTTTTGGGTTTTCGGTAGGGTCAACATCTTGTTGTCGGAAATATTGGGGATTCAAGAGCTGTATTGGGTACGAGGAACAAAGAGAATAAACTTGTTCCTTTTCAATTAACTGAAGATCTCAAACCAGATGTTCCAGGTTATCTACCGTTCATTCACTCATACATTTGCCTCTAAAAACCATTTTGTTATATTTTGGTACCTTCTTAAAGAAGTTATGAAGACTATACCATTTACGCTAGATATCAATAGACACATCGTAAGTTCGTAACCTACGGTATCTTACATCAGTGATGTGGGATATATAATTGAACTTTAGTTTTAGCCTGCACATTTGAGAAGGAAAAATCTGATTTATCAATTAAAGATTGAGTTTTCTTGTTCTCAGCGGAAGCAGCAAGGATAAAGAGATGCAGAGGACGTATCTTTGCTCTTCGGGATGAACCAGGGGTTTCTCGCCTATGGCTTCCTAACCACAACTCGCCTGGTCTCGCCATGGCACGTGCTTTCGGAGATTTTTGCCTCAAGGACTTCGGTCTCATCTCTGTGCCTGACGTTTCCTACCGACGTCTCACTGAGAAGGATGAGTTTGTCGTCTTGGCAACTGATGGGGTAAGAGAACTCACAATGTTAATGAATGTGCCAAAACTATTTGGACTAGTGAGCTCATTTGTCTTTTAGCTGTTAAAGTAAGTTTCTTTCTTTGAAACTTTGCTAGATTTGGGATGTATTGACGAATGAAGAGGTTGTGGAGATTGTAGCGAAAGCGCCAACACGCTCCTCAGCAGGTCGAGCCTTGGTCGAGGCTGCAGTGCGGAATTGGAGATGGAAGTTCCCGACTTCGAAAGTCGACGACTGTGCTGTAGTTTGCCTCTTCCTTGACTCAGAACCAAACAAATTATCAACTGCTTCTTTCTCAGAGAAGAAACACATCAACAATAGCCTTACTGAACCGGAACCAGACACAGCTTCGACATCAGCTCCAGGCTCGGGAACCGTATCGCCTGAGCTTAATGGAGTCAACAGAATCGACACACTTGTGAATCTACCAGTATATGTGCCGACCAAAGAGTAGGAAAGATAGAAC
This sequence comes from Alliaria petiolata, assembly GCA_020283515.1. Classification (NCBI taxonomy): domain Eukaryota; kingdom Viridiplantae; phylum Streptophyta; class Magnoliopsida; order Brassicales; family Brassicaceae; genus Alliaria; species Alliaria petiolata. Next base: position 382,696,565 of record JAHZTW010000001.1, read on the forward strand.
CAGAGGCAGGATGTGAAGATGTGAGATCTAAATCTCTCTCTCTCTCTTTCTTTCTCAGTTTTTGTTGAGTCTCAATGTCTCTTATGCTCTATGTTCCTCTGAAAAGTTACTGTTTGGTTATTATCGTTGGGTAAATTATAGTGTTACACGCCAATACTTTTGAGTGTGGCTACTTGTATATATATCAACTCTGCCAATATTTCTGCTACAATCTCTCTTTTTCTTTTGTTTGTAAATAAATTTCTGAAGCAGCATTTGAGTTTACTTGAGCAATTTTCGTTTGTTAGAAGAGACAAAGCCTTTTGTGTCACTTCTGTGAACGTTTTCAGTAAAACTGATTAGTATTTTATAATTACTCTGTTTTTGTGTATGATGCCTCTGTTTTAGTGTTTGATATTCTGTTTTTGTGAACGTTTTGGTTGCGGTTCAATACTTTATTCCGAATAACCAAAAAGATAATCAAAAGAAAAAGATATCCGATAGAAGTTTTATCCAAAAAGCCAAAACAAAAAATACCACAAAACACAAAAACAAGAAAGTCATGATAAAAAATCAAAAGAAGCATAAAACCTGCAAAACCAAACCTTAACCCTAACCGTAACTTTTTGCTTCCGCAATAGCAGAGGCTGCCTCATGCACAAGATTCATGTTCCTCAACGCCAACCTGACTCCTTCAGTCTCCAACAATCTCATCTTCTCTTGAATATTCGCCTTCCTCTCCATCGGAACCAATCTCCATCCTTTGTTTCACCGATTCTTCTTCCACACCAAAACTCGCAACTATCCCTACAATAAACGATTTATCAAACCAAGCATCTTCACCATTCGTTCCCTCTTCTTCTTCTTCTTCTTCTTCTTCTTCTTCTTCTTCTTCTTCTTCTTCTTCTTCTTCTTC
>JAHZTW010000001.1:382751162-382761678 GCA_020283515.1 Alliaria petiolata
GGGCTCAAACGTTAGATTATGGCGGCACGAAAGCGGTGACTTGTGGTGGAGCGTGAATAAGGGGAATGGGAACGAGACTCGTCAGAGACAGAGATGCATCGCCGGACGGTGAGAGAGATTCCAACGGAGTAAGAGTTGCGTTTATCACTATGGATAACACATAAGTCACATAGCGATAAAATTAGAGCATAAAGTTTGGAAGTTGTTTAAATTGAAAGTGTCTAAGGAACAAATCTAAATGGGGAGTAGGCTTCGTTAGATAATTTCAATTTAAACAGCTCTCAAACTTCCTGCTCGCATTTCCAATTATGTCGCTATGTGATTTATGTGTTCTCCACAGTGGTAAACGCAACTCTTACTCTGTTGCAATTTCTCTCACCGTCGAGTGATGCATCTCCGTCTCTGTCGAGTCTCGTTCCTATTCTCCCGATTCACGCTCCGCCACAAGTCACTGTTTTCGTGCCGCCACAGTCTAACGTTCGAACCCCTTCTCAGACTTGGTCCGCTATTCCCTCATGAGGTATTTCTATCGCCTTTCTACTCTCAGTAGCCTATTTATTCATTGGTCCCTTAGAATTTTAGTTCTTCGTTTTTCTCTGTGGATATATCTCAATATCATACGTAAATGGGAATCAATCATGATCCCTGAAAGCTGGATCTAATGGAGAATGAACAAATTAGGATTTCTAGTCCAAGTATTAACTGCTATTTAACGATATGATTTTTTCTTTATTTCCACTGTTTATCGCTATTTCAAGCTTTGCTTTGCTCTATTTTTGCCTAGTTTTTTGCATGATTTGTGGAAAACTTGATGCATAAGAATGACTTAAATTTGTCAGAAGTTATGCAAACCACTCTCAATGTATCAAACTGCATTTGAAGGTTTTTTCATACTCTAAGATTTAGATCTATTGTTTCTGTTGGTCAAAAGATATTTACTTCCCCAAATACATTCTCAAACAAAAACAGTAGATCTAAATCGCAGAGCATGACAAGAACTTTCAAATGCAGTTTGATACACAGAGAGTGGTTTGCATAACCTTTGACAATAAAAATTTTAGTCATTCTTATGCATAGTCCTTTTTCTCTTGTTTGAGAACAATTCTTATTGTAGGAAATTCGATCTATTCAAAAGAACATGAGAATTTAATCTGATGTTCAAGTATTAGAGAAATTTCGACAATTAAGAAGACTCGCATTATATTCAAACAATACAATCTTCAAATTGAATATAATGATCTAAGATTCATATTTTATTAGAATTTAAGTGAACTTTGGCTCATCGATCGAATGTTTATCTATTTAGGTAAGTAACACTATTGCTAATTATATCCAATATAAGTTTTGGTTGTTGGATGACATCTTATGTAAAATCCAACATATACCCCTAACTCCAAAACTATTTTGATAGTTTAATCAAGTAAACCAATTTTGTTTCATATGGTAACCATTACCATTAGAGATGTCAGTTGGATTCGCTGCCCGCGGGCCAGGCCCAAGTAGAACCGATGCGGGGCGGGCTTGTGCTTAGAAAAAATTGTCCACCAAATAGCGGATTTCGCGGGTCAGACCCATGCAGATCTCGGGTTTAGCGGGTGTGCCCGTCACGGGTTTGCGGGTTAGGCGGGCAAACCCGAAATGTTTTCAATCGTGAGTTCCTCATCTCATCATCTCCAATTTCTTCAACGATTCAGCTGTATTTCTCTTAGATCCCGCCATAGTTGATCTCGATCTACTCTGATTTTCTTTTGATTTCTTTTCACGATGGTGTATATGAAGATGATTTTGGTTTCTGTGTATTGGTATTTGCAGAAACATATGGTATTAGCTTCTGATGAATTGAGGTGGAGCTGCTCGTTCTTTGCAATGCACTCTTTGATAAAAACAGGAGAAGAAGACAAAGACTCAGCCATGTCGTGGTCGAGGTACTCAAATTTCTTCATATTTAGAGAACCTTCATTGAACACCACAATTTACAAGTGAACAAAAAATTTCTTGATTTGCACACTAACTGTTTGTTAAAATACCTTAAAGAGAGTTCTATTCTTTTGGCAGTAGTTATCAAGCTAAGATTCAAGAGTGCTAAATTGTTAAGTACATGATTGCTAAACTGTTTGTCTTCTGGTTTGAGACAAATGTGATTCTGATATTTGCAATTGATTTAAGCTACACGTTTTGGTATTTGACTCATTACATGAATTGAAATTCAAGAAGATAAGCTAGGAAATAATGTTGTGCAAATATTGATGAGTCACACTCTGTTTCATGTGTGTCATGCTCTGTTTCATCTTTAGTTGCTGCAACAGGTGCTACGACATTGGCACATGTCACAAGAGGATATAAGTGACTGAAAGAGGGGTTTATAAGCTGAATTGTACTTGTTGAAAGTGAAAGCTTATGAACGTTTATGATGAATTATAGCAGGTTTGAGGTTAATTAAACTTGTTTAATGGTATTGCTGAGTGGTTATCTCAGGTTTTAGGTTATGGAAAGCATCAAATGAGGATCATTGAAGAAGTTAAAACTTTACACAAGTCATGTTAAAGGGTTTTGTACCTTCAATGGATGAAATTAAGGCAATACTTTCGTATTGTCTTCAAAACGATACTCATTATACAAATAGGATAATGACATATATATTAAGATAATGTTTAACGTGTATAGAGATAAACATAGAATGTACATTGTAGAGTTATCAGTAATCGTGTATATAAGGCTTATGCCTCAAGGTGAATAAGATATCAAGTTATAAAGGCAATGCGCATAATCTCCGAAGCAAGAGAGGGCTTTGGGGAAGCTCATTTTCGTTTTACCCTTTGAATTCCTATTTTGTTACTGTTAAAATTGATGTTTAATTGCTAAAAAATGTTTTAAATATAAAAAATTATTTAAAAAACTAATCTCCGAGTACTCTCCAATTTATTTCCGATTTGTTTATAACTCGCTAGGCCCGGACTAAGCGCTCGACTCACGCCTACCGCAATCTCAAACAATGCTTATATGTGAATAATTTGATCAAACTTATAGAATTTAGAATCTCAGTTTGATAGAATTTAGAGTCTTCTCCTTCTAGTTGACTAGTTTAGTATGTGTATGAGTATATGTTGATCAAATTGAGTTTGTGTTAGTTTGTTATGACATGAATTTAAAAATTGTAAAGTTTACAATTTTAAACCAATTTAAACTTTTGCACCAACTAGAGTTTACGTAAATTCCTATTACTATTAACTTAATTTGGCTTCTAAAGGGATCTCAAAAATATTTTTCTCGTCTTGTTTTTGTAATGTAATGTGTGTGTTCTTTGTAAAAGTTCTTGATTATATGTACATTAAGTGATAAAGCGAACATAAAAGTCATAATTTACCATAACAAAACATCAGATTTTGAAAATCCAATATCAAATTTGAAAATTGACTAAACCGAAGCAAAAACCGAAACGAGAAAATATGCCCGCAGGCCAGCCCGCAAATCCACTAAATAAGGGTGGGGCGGGCTTGGGTTTACGTTTCTTGTCCGCAACCCGCGGCGGGCCGACCCACACGAACAAAGAAAAAACTGAACCCGTCACGGACAAGCCCACTTCGACGCGGGCCAGCCCGTCTGACATCTCTAATTACCATATGCTTCACTTATGTAGTTGTGAATACTTTGCTTAACAAGTCCATCACACAACGAAACAAACCTTGAAAGTTGATAAAATTAGAGAGATGTCAAAATACATGATATTATATGACAAATTAAATATTTTAACTCAATTTTAGTTTATCTAAAATTTATATCTAATATAAATATTAAATGGTGGAAGCCCCCTTCGCGCATGGTTTATCAAGGGTTCATTAATGCTTCTACATCAAGAGGTTTGAGTTTCAAATCTCAGAGAGCGCGATTTATTATTAATTAAACAGATTAATGGAGGGAAGCTTACAAGAGATCTTCAGCATGGTGCAAGTAGAATCGTTAGACATAGATCTTCATATGATGGTAAGCGTAGTGCAGATAGAGTCGTTAGTCGTGGATCTTCACAAGACCGTTGAATTGACCGTTGTAGAATCATTGATGTAACAATTCTCATAATTTTTAGTAGATTAGTCTGTGCAAAAAAAAATATAAATAATAAATATAACTAATACATATCTTATATGTATTTTAATTGGATTGAAAATAATTTGGATTATATAAAATTCTCACTATAATAATTTTCTTGTAAAAAGGATTGATTCGAAATCAAATTAGGAATTTAATGTAAATATTAATAAATATGATTATTTTAATCAAAACAAGAATATTTGACATATATTTATATATATACATATGTTAACTTTTTCAAAAAAACAATATTTCTTATATGAACAATTCAATAAGTAATTTGCCAATTATAACTATACATTTAAAGTAGAACCACTCTAAATTAATACTCAATAAATTAATAATCACTATAAATTAATAAATTTTGACGGTCCTGAGTCAGAAAGTGTAAAAATTAGCAAATATAAAAAAAATAAAGATCATCATATTGCACATACATATATTTTAAGGAACTACGATCAATTAAGACCATTTAAAAGATATAAAAAAATTAATATGCACATATATACTTTAATTTATATTTTGATATGGTGAGTATAAAACATTGTATTTACTCTTCGTGAGTTTTTATATATTTGTTATTTGATGAGAATATGATTGCAGCTACTCATGGGATAAGCGAAAACAATCTAATTGAACTTAGAGATAATAAATATTTAAGTTGGTTACAAAAACATGTAAGATTTATTTTTGTTTTAAAAATAATCTTTTGATAAATTCTTGATAACCATATATTATAATATGTGTTGTATATATGAATTTCCAAAATAGGTGCGGAATGATAATTCATATCCAAAGTGTTTGTTGACTCTCGTTTATGGTCCAATGATTCATGTTATTTGTTGGTCAATGTACTTTTTGTCGTGGATATGTATTTCATACATATGATCATGGAAAAGACAAAAAGAATGCCAATTATGGAGCTTGTGTCAAAGGTTCTGCTTTCTATGGATTATTGAGAGAGATTTTTGAGCTTCATTACCCCGGACCAGTTGATCTTAAAGTCGTGGTCTTCAAATGTGATTGATATGATTCAACCATTGGGAAATGTATAAGAATAAACAAGCCATGCATTGTCGATATTAATGCTAAAGAGCGTTATGAAAAATACGATCCTTTTGTTTTGGCTTTACAAGTAGATCAAGTACATTATATTGCATATCCACGGATGACCCAGCCGAAAAAAGATCAACACTGGAAAGCAACAATTATGATACAACCGAGGGAAAAAGTATTGGTCAACCAAAATTTGGATTTCACTGCAATGCAGCATGAAAATGATGATTTTATTGTTCAATCTGATTCATTGCATGTCGAGACACTAACATATCTACATGGTCAAGCATAAGTGACTGTCAATGCCAGTGAAAGCTGGCTGTGCAATAAGACAATTCCATGAGTATCTCAAAGCCCCCAAAAAAAAAACACCGAACATCCTCCTTGTTTTGTTCTAAGATTATGTTACATTTTAGCTAAGGAGGTAACAGAGCTTTCCAAAATAATATTTACTCTTTTTCTATCTTTTTATACAAAAAATTATAGGCTTCAATGGCATGTAACTTAATTTACATTTTTTTATATTTGAAAACGTGATTCCATCAAATACATACTATTCATAATATAGTGAAAATATGATTCTGCGGAATAGATATCATTCACAATATTAAGCACAAAATGATAAAAAGTAAAAATTAACAAATTATTTTTAAATTCATCCCGCATGTTTTAATTATAACTAGTATAGACAAAAAATATCATCTAATAAATAATAGCTTTTGGCGTTTTAAATTTATTCAGTTTTCACATTCTATTGATTTTGCTATTTTATTTAGTTTTAGATTTTCTCATCCTATTGATTCCGCTATTTTACAATTCAGTTATTCTGCTATTCTACTATTCATATTTCCAAAACATTTATGTTTATCAGTTTTGACATTATAAAAAACTGAAAGAACAACAAATATAGTTAAATAAATTGAATTATTTAGTTATTTTTTTACAGCTAAATTGAATTACTAATTGTATTAGTTCTGGCCTTTTAGAGAAGTTTTTAATATGGAAAAGGGGTATGTATAAATAATTATAAAATTAAATATGTAAGAGATTAAACTCTAATGTTAATATGTGTGAAAATAGTGAAAATCAATTTTCATGAGATAAGTGTTTTTTTAATTAATTTCTGACAAATTGCTGCATTTTCGTGAAGTCCCCCTTTTTAATCTTTTTAAAAAAAACTCATCCTTAGAAAAATAAAGTATTGGAGAGAGGAGAGAGGGAGAGAACCAGAGCGCCATTATCGTAAGAAGTTTGTGGTTGTTCCTCGAAATCCGATTCTGATTCTCCTTTGGATCCGATTCTATCTCCACCTTCAAGCAATATTCGACTCGCTTACTCTCTCTCTTCTTCTTATTGCAGAAAAGATTCCCTTTCGATTTGTGTTTGTGGATGAGATTGTGGATAAAACCATCATCTATTTCTGAAAATCAAACGACTCTGCTGAAACTAAGAAGCTCCCTGTCCTGTCTGATTCTTCCTCATTCCCTCTTTTTGTCAATCTCTCTTTGCTCTTACTCTTCCGAATCATCTGCAATTTCGTATTACCCCGAGAGCTATACGGCAGATTCTGGAGGAAAAAGGTTGAGATTTTCGCATTCTGAGGTCAATTAGGGTTTGTTTTAATCCACCAAATCGGTGTTGGGTCTGTTCAAATTCAACAATCCTGGCGGTGAGTGAAGGCCTGGCGTTGAAGATTCCGTCGCCGGAAAAGACAAGTTTTGATTTTGATTGCGTTGGTGGTCTGGAGTGCCTGATAAGCCTAATCAGGGCCCTTGATATGGGGTCCTGCTTATCATCACCAGGAGGAAGCAGGAGGAGATCGATTCATGGGTCTCCTCGTGTTCCTCTTGGATCACATCATGGTGGTTCCAGGAGGAGGAAGAGTTCCAGGAGGAGATCAAGCTCTTGTAGCTCTTCTTTCGATAACACAGGAGAAGATGAGCCGCTTCTCCATAGGATCCCTGGAAGGATGTTCTTGAATGGCTCTACAGAGATTGCGTCCCTCTTCTCTCAACAGGGCAAGAAAGGGCCTAATCAGGACGCCATGATTGTCTGGGAGGTGAGTTTTCAATTATACCAACACCACATTTTATGCTTACTTGTTCGTGTCTGGTTTGTTGGAATCCACATAGCTTCTCATTGCATGTATCAATTGCCTGCAGATCAATATGCTCTCTATGAGGTCTTGAATGGTTCTTTGTCAGTATTGTGTACATTCTCATCAAAGCTATTACTCCAAGGAACAATTGATTCACTTTGCAGTTTTAGCTTCCATATAGTTTTAACTTGTTCTTGTCTGGTTTGTTGGATTCCACATAGCTCCCATTGCATGCATCAATTGGCTGCAGAATAATATTGCTACTATGAGGTCTTGAATGGTTCTTTTTCAGTATTGTGTACATTCTCATCAAATTAATCACTCCAAGGAACAATTGATTCATTTTGCAGTTTTAGCTTCCATATAGTTCTTATTGCTGTAACAAGTGGCTGCAGAACAATATGCTCTCTATGAGGTCTTGAATGGTTCTTTGTCAGTATTGTGTACATTCTCATCAAATGTATTAGTCCAAGGAACAATTGATTCACTTTTGGAGTTTACTTTCCATATAATTCTTATTGCTGTAACAAGTGGATGCTGAATAATCTGCTCTCCCTGAGGCCTTGGAACTTTTTTTGTCAGTATGTTTTGCCATTCTAGAGCTACATTTTTATCAAACTTATTACTTCAAGGAACAATTGATTTAGTTGTAGTTGACAAGATCCGAGCCAAACGAATGAAATGAATGAACAATTTATTACTTCAAGGAACAATTGAGCTGTTTTGGAGTTTATCTTTTAGTTCATTTCTCACTTATAGATATAGAACCTAGAGTTGTTCATGTGAGCTTCAGCTGGACATGGATTTTCTTACATGCTTTTTAAATGTTTCAGAATTTTGGGTCTATGGCGGACACGGTGTTTTGTGGAGTCTTTGATGGCCATGGTCCGTATGGTCACATTGTTGCAAAGAGAGTGAGGGATTTGCTTCCACTGAAATTAGGCTCTCACTTGGAGTCCTATGTGTCCTGCGAGGAGGTACTTAAGGATATCAGCCTCAATACTTCTGATAGAAAGATCTCAGATAACCTTGTGCATATATCTGCCAACGGAGAATCCCGAGTCTACAATAAGGATTCCGTAAAGGATCAGGATATGGTTCAAACACTATTAGGCTCAATTGTTAAAGCCTACAGATTCATGGACAAGGAACTGAAGATGCAAAAGGATGTTGATTGCTTTTGCAGTGGAACTACTGCAGTAACCATGGTCAAGCAGGTAGTTGGACCAAAAGTTCTTCTCATGTTGTTTCAGAGTTTGTTGCACAAAATCGTTTTCATTTGTCTTGATTGTCTGTTTTTTTGGGTTTTCGGTAGGGTCAACATCTTGTTGTCGGAAATATTGGGGATTCAAGAGCTGTATTGGGTACGAGGAACAAAGAGAATAAACTTGTTCCTTTTCAATTAACTGAAGATCTCAAACCAGATGTTCCAGGTTATCTACCGTTCATTCACTCATACATTTGCCTCTAAAAACCATTTTGTTATATTTTGGTACCTTCTTAAAGAAGTTATGAAGACTATACCATTTACGCTAGATATCAATAGACACATCGTAAGTTCGTAACCTACGGTATCTTACATCAGTGATGTGGGATATATAATTGAACTTTAGTTTTAGCCTGCACATTTGAGAAGGAAAAATCTGATTTATCAATTAAAGATTGAGTTTTCTTGTTCTCAGCGGAAGCAGCAAGGATAAAGAGATGCAGAGGACGTATCTTTGCTCTTCGGGATGAACCAGGGGTTTCTCGCCTATGGCTTCCTAACCACAACTCGCCTGGTCTCGCCATGGCACGTGCTTTCGGAGATTTTTGCCTCAAGGACTTCGGTCTCATCTCTGTGCCTGACGTTTCCTACCGACGTCTCACTGAGAAGGATGAGTTTGTCGTCTTGGCAACTGATGGGGTAAGAGAACTCACAATGTTAATGAATGTGCCAAAACTATTTGGACTAGTGAGCTCATTTGTCTTTTAGCTGTTAAAGTAAGTTTCTTTCTTTGAAACTTTGCTAGATTTGGGATGTATTGACGAATGAAGAGGTTGTGGAGATTGTAGCGAAAGCGCCAACACGCTCCTCAGCAGGTCGAGCCTTGGTCGAGGCTGCAGTGCGGAATTGGAGATGGAAGTTCCCGACTTCGAAAGTCGACGACTGTGCTGTAGTTTGCCTCTTCCTTGACTCAGAACCAAACAAATTATCAACTGCTTCTTTCTCAGAGAAGAAACACATCAACAATAGCCTTACTGAACCGGAACCAGACACAGCTTCGACATCAGCTCCAGGCTCGGGAACCGTATCGCCTGAGCTTAATGGAGTCAACAGAATCGACACACTTGTGAATCTACCAGTATATGTGCCGACCAAAGAGTAGGAAAGATAGAACCAGAGGCAGGATGTGAAGATGTGAGATCTAAATCTCTCTCTCTCTCTTTCTTTCTCAGTTTTTGTTGAGTCTCAATGTCTCTTATGCTCTATGTTCCTCTGAAAAGTTACTGTTTGGTTATTATCGTTGGGTAAATTATAGTGTTACACGCCAATACTTTTGAGTGTGGCTACTTGTATATATATCAACTCTGCCAATATTTCTGCTACAATCTCTCTTTTTCTTTTGTTTGTAAATAAATTTCTGAAGCAGCATTTGAGTTTACTTGAGCAATTTTCGTTTGTTAGAAGAGACAAAGCCTTTTGTGTCACTTCTGTGAACGTTTTCAGTAAAACTGATTAGTATTTTATAATTACTCTGTTTTTGTGTATGATGCCTCTGTTTTAGTGTTTGATATTCTGTTTTTGTGAACGTTTTGGTTGCGGTTCAATACTTTATTCCGAATAACCAAAAAGATAATCAAAAGAAAAAGATATCCGATAGAAGTTTTATCCAAAAAGCCAAAACAAAAAATACCACAAAACACAAAAACAAGAAAGTCATGATAAAAAATCAAAAGAAGCATAAAACCTGCAAAACCAAACCTTAACCCTAACCGTAACTTTTTGCTTCCGCAATAGCAGAGGCTGCCTCATGCACAAGATTCATGTTCCTCAACGCCAACCTGACTCCTTCAGTCTCCAACAATCTCATCTTCTCTTGAATATTCGCCTTCCTCTCCATCGGAACCAATCTCCATCCTTTGTTTCACCGATTCTTCTTCCACACCAAAACTCGCAACTATCCCTACAATAAACGATTTATCAAACCAAGCATCTTCACCATTCGTTCCCTCTTCTTCTTCTTCTTCTTCTTCTTCTTCTTCTTCTTCTTCTTCTTCTTCTTCTTCTTCTTC
>JAHZTW010000001.1:382816365-382853649 GCA_020283515.1 Alliaria petiolata
TTTTGGCAGTAGTTATCAAGCTAAGATTCAAGAGTGCTAAATTGTTAAGTACATGATTGCTAAACTGTTTGTCTTCTGGTTTGAGACAAATGTGATTCTGATATTTGCAATTGATTTAAGCTACACGTTTTGGTATTTGACTCATTACATGAATTGAAATTCAAGAAGATAAGCTAGGAAATAATGTTGTGCAAATATTGATGAGTCACACTCTGTTTCATGTGTGTCATGCTCTGTTTCATCTTTAGTTGCTGCAACAGGTGCTACGACATTGGCACATGTCACAAGAGGATATAAGTGACTGAAAGAGGGGTTTATAAGCTGAATTGTACTTGTTGAAAGTGAAAGCTTATGAACGTTTATGATGAATTATAGCAGGTTTGAGGTTAATTAAACTTGTTTAATGGTATTGCTGAGTGGTTATCTCAGGTTTTAGGTTATGGAAAGCATCAAATGAGGATCATTGAAGAAGTTAAAACTTTACACAAGTCATGTTAAAGGGTTTTGTACCTTCAATGGATGAAATTAAGGCAATACTTTCGTATTGTCTTCAAAACGATACTCATTATACAAATAGGATAATGACATATATATTAAGATAATGTTTAACGTGTATAGAGATAAACATAGAATGTACATTGTAGAGTTATCAGTAATCGTGTATATAAGGCTTATGCCTCAAGGTGAATAAGATATCAAGTTATAAAGGCAATGCGCATAATCTCCGAAGCAAGAGAGGGCTTTGGGGAAGCTCATTTTCGTTTTACCCTTTGAATTCCTATTTTGTTACTGTTAAAATTGATGTTTAATTGCTAAAAAATGTTTTAAATATAAAAAATTATTTAAAAAACTAATCTCCGAGTACTCTCCAATTTATTTCCGATTTGTTTATAACTCGCTAGGCCCGGACTAAGCGCTCGACTCACGCCTACCGCAATCTCAAACAATGCTTATATGTGAATAATTTGATCAAACTTATAGAATTTAGAATCTCAGTTTGATAGAATTTAGAGTCTTCTCCTTCTAGTTGACTAGTTTAGTATGTGTATGAGTATATGTTGATCAAATTGAGTTTGTGTTAGTTTGTTATGACATGAATTTAAAAATTGTAAAGTTTACAATTTTAAACCAATTTAAACTTTTGCACCAACTAGAGTTTACGTAAATTCCTATTACTATTAACTTAATTTGGCTTCTAAAGGGATCTCAAAAATATTTTTCTCGTCTTGTTTTTGTAATGTAATGTGTGTGTTCTTTGTAAAAGTTCTTGATTATATGTACATTAAGTGATAAAGCGAACATAAAAGTCATAATTTACCATAACAAAACATCAGATTTTGAAAATCCAATATCAAATTTGAAAATTGACTAAACCGAAGCAAAAACCGAAACGAGAAAATATGCCCGCAGGCCAGCCCGCAAATCCACTAAATAAGGGTGGGGCGGGCTTGGGTTTACGTTTCTTGTCCGCAACCCGCGGCGGGCCGACCCACACGAACAAAGAAAAAACTGAACCCGTCACGGACAAGCCCACTTCGACGCGGGCCAGCCCGTCTGACATCTCTAATTACCATATGCTTCACTTATGTAGTTGTGAATACTTTGCTTAACAAGTCCATCACACAACGAAACAAACCTTGAAAGTTGATAAAATTAGAGAGATGTCAAAATACATGATATTATATGACAAATTAAATATTTTAACTCAATTTTAGTTTATCTAAAATTTATATCTAATATAAATATTAAATGGTGGAAGCCCCCTTCGCGCATGGTTTATCAAGGGTTCATTAATGCTTCTACATCAAGAGGTTTGAGTTTCAAATCTCAGAGAGCGCGATTTATTATTAATTAAACAGATTAATGGAGGGAAGCTTACAAGAGATCTTCAGCATGGTGCAAGTAGAATCGTTAGACATAGATCTTCATATGATGGTAAGCGTAGTGCAGATAGAGTCGTTAGTCGTGGATCTTCACAAGACCGTTGAATTGACCGTTGTAGAATCATTGATGTAACAATTCTCATAATTTTTAGTAGATTAGTCAGTGCAAAAAAAAATATAAATAATAAATATAACTAATACATATCTTATATGTATTTTAAATGGATTGAAAATAATTTGGATTATATAAAATTCTCACTATAATAATTTTCTTGTAAAAAGGATTGATTCGAAATCAAATTAGGAATTTAATGTAAATATTAATAAATATGATTATTTTAATCAAAACAAGAATATTTGACATATATTTATATATATACATATGTTAACTTTTTCAAAAAAACAATATTTCTTATATGAACAATTCAATAAGTAATTTGCCAATTATAACTATACATTTAAAGTAGAACCACTCTAAATTAATACTCAATAAATTAATAATCACTATAAATTAATAAATTTTGACGGTCCTGAGTCAGAAAGTGTAAAAATTAGCAAATATAAAAAAAATAAAGATCATCATATTGCACATACATATATTTTAAGGAACTACGATCAATTAAGACCATTTAAAAGATATAAAAAAATTAATATGCACATATATACTTTAATTTATATTTTGATATGGTGAGTATAAAACATTGTATTTACTCTTCGTGAGTTTTTATATATTTGTTATTTGATGAGAATATGATTGCAGCTACTCATGGGATAAGCGAAAACAATCTAATTGAACTTAGAGATAATAAATATTTAAGTTGGTTACAAAAACATGTAAGATTTATTTTTGTTTTAAAAATAATCTTTTGATAAATTCTTGATAACCATATATTATAATATGTGTTGTATATATGAATTTCCAAAATAGGTGCGGAATGATAATTCATATCCAAAGTGTTTGTTGACTCTCGTTTATGGTCCAATGATTCATGTTATTTGTTGGTCAATGTACTTTTTGTCGTGGATATGTATTTCATACATATGATCATGGAAAAGACAAAAAGAATGCCAATTATGGAGCTTGTGTCAAAGGTTCTGCTTTCTATGGATTATTGAGAGAGATTTTTGAGCTTCATTACCCCGGACCAGTTGATCTTAAAGTCGTGGTCTTCAAATGTGATTGATATGATTCAACCATTGGGAAATGTATAAGAATAAACAAGCCATGCATTGTCGATATTAATGCTAAAGAGCGTTATGAAAAATACGATCCTTTTGTTTTGGCTTTACAAGTAGATCAAGTACATTATATTGCATATCCACGGATGACCCAGCCGAAAAAAGATCAACACTGGAAAGCAACAATTATGATACAACCGAGGGAAAAAGTATTGGTCAACCAAAATTTGGATTTCACTGCAATGCAGCATGAAAATGATGATTTTATTGTTCAATCTGATTCATTGCATGTCGAGACACTAACATATCTACATGGTCAAGCATAAGTGACTGTCAATGCCAGTGAAAGCTGGCTGTGCAATAAGACAATTCCATGAGTATCTCAAAGCCCCCAAAAAAAAAACACCGAACATCCTCCTTGTTTTGTTCTAAGATTATGTTACATTTTAGCTAAGGAGGTAACAGAGCTTTCCAAAAAAATATTTACTCTTTTTCTATCTTTTTATACAAAAAATTATAGGCTTCAATGGCATGTAACTTAATTTACATTTTTTTATATTTGAAAACGTGATTCCATCAAATACATACTATTCATAATATAGTGAAAATATGATTCTGCGGAATAGATATCATTCACAATATTAAGCACAAAATGATAAAAAGTAAAAATTAACAAATTATTTTTAAATTCATCCCGCATGTTTTAATTATAACTAGTATAGACAAAAAATATCATCTAATAAATAATAGCTTTTGGCGTTTTAAATTTATTCAGTTTTCACATTCTATTGATTTTGCTATTTTATTTAGTTTTAGATTTTCTCATCCTATTGATTCCGCTATTTTACAATTCAGTTATTCTGCTATTCTACTATTCATATTTCCAAAACATTTATGTTTATCAGTTTTGACATTATAAAAAACTGAAAGAACAACAAATATAGTTAAATAAATTGAATTATTTAGTTATTTTTTTACAGCTAAATTGAATTACTAATTGTATTAGTTCTGGCCTTTTAGAGAAGTTTTTAATATGGAAAAGGGGTATGTATAAATAATTATAAAATTAAATATGTAAGAGATTAAACTCTAATGTTAATATGTGTGAAAATAGTGAAAATCAATTTTCATGAGATAAGTGTTTTTTTAATTAATTTCTGACAAATTGCTGCATTTTCGTGAAGTCCCCCTTTTTAATCTTTTTAAAAAAAACTCATCCTTAGAAAAATAAAGTATTGGAGAGAGGAGAGAGGGAGAGAACCAGAGCGCCATTATCGTAAGAAGTTTGTGGTTGTTCCTCGAAATCCGATTCTGATTCTCCTTTGGATCCGATTCTATCTCCACCTTCAAGCAATATTCGACTCGCTTACTCTCTCTCTTCTTCTTATTGCAGAAAAGATTCCCTTTCGATTTGTGTTTGTGGATGAGATTGTGGATAAAACCATCATCTATTTCTGAAAATCAAACGACTCTGCTGAAACTAAGAAGCTCCCTGTCCTGTCTGATTCTTCCTCATTCCCTCTTTTTGTCAATCTCTCTTTGCTCTTACTCTTCCGAATCATCTGCAATTTCGTATTACCCCGAGAGCTATACGGCAGATTCTGGAGGAAAAAGGTTGAGATTTTCGCATTCTGAGGTCAATTAGGGTTTGTTTTAATCCACCAAATCGGTGTTGGGTCTGTTCAAATTCAACAATCCTGGCGGTGAGTGAAGGCCTGGCGTTGAAGATTCCGTCGCCGGAAAAGACAAGTTTTGATTTTGATTGCGTTGGTGGTCTGGAGTGCCTGATAAGCCTAATCAGGGCCCTTGATATGGGGTCCTGCTTATCATCACCAGGAGGAAGCAGGAGGAGATCGATTCATGGGTCTCCTCGTGTTCCTCTTGGATCACATCATGGTGGTTCCAGGAGGAGGAAGAGTTCCAGGAGGAGATCAAGCTCTTGTAGCTCTTCTTTCGATAACACAGGAGAAGATGAGCCGCTTCTCCATAGGATCCCTGGAAGGATGTTCTTGAATGGCTCTACAGAGATTGCGTCCCTCTTCTCTCAACAGGGCAAGAAAGGGCCTAATCAGGACGCCATGATTGTCTGGGAGGTGAGTTTTCAATTATACCAACACCACATTTTATGCTTACTTGTTCGTGTCTGGTTTGTTGGAATCCACATAGCTTCTCATTGCATGTATCAATTGCCTGCAGATCAATATGCTCTCTATGAGGTCTTGAATGGTTCTTTGTCAGTATTGTGTACATTCTCATCAAAGCTATTACTCCAAGGAACAATTGATTCACTTTGCAGTTTTAGCTTCCATATAGTTTTAACTTGTTCTTGTCTGGTTTGTTGGATTCCACATAGCTCCCATTGCATGCATCAATTGGCTGCAGAATAATATTGCTACTATGAGGTCTTGAATGGTTCTTTTTCAGTATTGTGTACATTCTCATCAAATTAATCACTCCAAGGAACAATTGATTCATTTTGCAGTTTTAGCTTCCATATAGTTCTTATTGCTGTAACAAGTGGCTGCAGAACAATATGCTCTCTATGAGGTCTTGAATGGTTCTTTGTCAGTATTGTGTACATTCTCATCAAATGTATTAGTCCAAGGAACAATTGATTCACTTTTGGAGTTTACTTTCCATATAATTCTTATTGCTGTAACAAGTGGATGCTGAATAATCTGCTCTCCCTGAGGCCTTGGAACTTTTTTTGTCAGTATGTTTTGCCATTCTAGAGCTACATTTTTATCAAACTTATTACTTCAAGGAACAATTGATTTAGTTGTAGTTGACAAGATCCGAGCCAAACGAATGAAATGAATGAACAATTTATTACTTCAAGGAACAATTGAGCTGTTTTGGAGTTTATCTTTTAGTTCATTTCTCACTTATAGATATAGAACCTAGAGTTGTTCATGTGAGCTTCAGCTGGACATGGATTTTCTTACATGCTTTTTAAATGTTTCAGAATTTTGGGTCTATGGCGGACACGGTGTTTTGTGGAGTCTTTGATGGCCATGGTCCGTATGGTCACATTGTTGCAAAGAGAGTGAGGGATTTGCTTCCACTGAAATTAGGCTCTCACTTGGAGTCCTATGTGTCCTGCGAGGAGGTACTTAAGGATATCAGCCTCAATACTTCTGATAGAAAGATCTCAGATAACCTTGTGCATATATCTGCCAACGGAGAATCCCGAGTCTACAATAAGGATTCCGTAAAGGATCAGGATATGGTTCAAACACTATTAGGCTCAATTGTTAAAGCCTACAGATTCATGGACAAGGAACTGAAGATGCAAAAGGATGTTGATTGCTTTTGTAGTGGAACAACTGCAGTAACCATGGTCAAGCAGGTAGTTGGACCAAAAGTCCTCATGTTGTTTCTGAGTTTGTTGCACACAAAAATTGTTTTCATTTGTCTTGATTGTCTGTTTTTTTGGGTTTTCGGTAGGGTCAACATCTTGTTGTCGGAAATACTGGGGATTCAAGAGCTGTATTGGGTACGAGGAACAAAGAGAATAAACTTGTTCCTTTTCAATTAACTGAAGATCTCAAACCAGATGTTCCAGGTTATCTACCGTTCATTCACTCCTACATTTGCCTCTAAAAACCATTTTGTTATATTTTGGTACCTTCTTAAAGAAGTTATGAAGACTATACCATTTACGCTAGATATCAATAGACACATCGTAAGTTCGTAACCTACGGTATCTTACATCAGTGATGTGGGATATATAATTGAACTTTAGTTTTAGCCTGCACATTTGAGAAGGAAAAATCTGATTTATCAATTAAAGATTGAGTTTTCTTGTTCTCAGCGGAAGCAGCAAGGATAAAGAGATGCAGAGGACGTATCTTTGCTCTTCGGGATGAACCAGGGGTTTCTCGCCTATGGCTTCCTAACCACAACTCGCCTGGTCTCGCCATGGCACGTGCTTTCGGAGATTTTTGCCTCAAGGACTTCGGTCTCATCTCTGTGCCTGACGTTTCCTACCGACGTCTCACTGAGAAGGATGAGTTTGTCGTCTTGGCAACTGATGGGGTAAGCTCATTCTTTAAATCACAATGTTAATGAATGTGCCAAAACTATTTGGACTAGTGAGCTCATTCTTTAAAGAAACCTAGAGTTTTGATAATGAATGTAGAAAACTATTTGGTCATTTAGCTGTTAAAGTAAATTTCTTTCTTTGAAACTTTTCTAGATTTGGGATGTGTTGACGAATGAAGAGGTTGTGGAGATTGTAGCGAAAGCGCCAACACGCTCCTCAGCAGGTCGAGCCTTGGTCGAGGCTGCAGTGCGGAATTGGAGATGGAAGTTCCCGACTTCGAAAGTCGACGACTGTGCTGTAGTTTGCCTCTTCCTTGAACCAAACAAATTATCAACTGCTTCTTTCTCAGAGAAGAAACACATCAACAATAGCCTTACTGAACTGGAACAAGACACAGCGTCCACATCAACTCCAGGCTCGGGAACCGAATCGCCTGAGCTTAATGGAGTCAACAGAATCGACACACTTGTGAATCTCCCAGTATATGTGCCGACCAAAGAGTAGGAAAGATAGAACAAGAGGCAGGAGGTGAAGATGTGAGATTAGACTTTTGTCTATTTCTCTCTCTCTCTTTCTTTCAGAGTTTTTGTTGAGTCTCAATGTCTCTTCTGCTCTATGTTCCTGTGAAAAAGTTACTGTTTAGTTATTATCGTTGGATATATTATAGTGTTACACGCCAATACTTTTGAGTGTGGCTAATTGTATATTTTATCTACTCTGCCAATACTTCTGCTACAATCTCTCCTTTTCTTTTGTTTGTAAATAAATTTCTGAAGCTGCATTTGAATTTACTTGAACAATTTTCGTTTGTTAGAAGAACACAAAAAGCTTTTAGAGTCAGTTCTGTGATTTGAGTAAAACCGATTAGTATTTTATAATTACTCTGTTTTTGTGTATGATGCTCTGTTTTTGTATTTGATGTTCTGTTTTTGTGAACGTTTTGGTTGTGATTCAATATACTTTATTCCGAATAACCAAAAAGATAATCAAAAGAAAAAAATATCCGATAGAAGTTTTACCCAAAAAGCCAAAACAAAAAAAAACCACAAAACACAAAACCAAGAAAGTCATAATAAAAAATCAAAAGAAGCATAAAAACCTGCAAAACCAAACTCTAACCCTAACTTTTTGCTTCCGCAATAGCAGAGGTTGCCTCATGCGCAAGATTCAACTTCCTCAACGCCAACCTGAATCCTTCATCCTCCAATAATCTCATCTTCTCTTGAATCTTAGTTTTCCTCTCCATCGGAACCAATCTCCATCCTCGTTTCACCGATTCTTCATCCACACCAAAACTCACAACTATCCCTACAAGAAACGATTTATCAAACCAAGCATCTTCATCTTCTTCTTCATCTTCATCATCTTCATCTTCATCTTCCACCTCAGGTCCCCAAATCACTTTGGACATTTCAAAACATCTACGATCATGAGGCTTCAAGAAAGTCACTACTTCCTTGTTTTCTTTAGCCTGAAATTCGTATTTCAGACTACGTATCTTCTGCATCAGTTGATCATTTGTAAACCCGATACTAATCGATGACTTCACCGATTCTTCAAACCTAATCTTATCCTGAAACGGATCGATCCCGAAGTCCATTACTGCTTGAAGCAAGACAATCTCATTTTCTTCACTCCACAATCTTTCAAAGACCGCCTTCTTCTCTTCCGTCTTGAGACGTTTTGCGTTTACGTCTCTTGAGCTTCCTTCTTCAATAGACAGCTTCTTCTTCTTCTTATTCGTCTTTGGTGATGCAGCAGCAGCAGCAGCAGAAGACTCAGCCTCCTTCTTCTTCTTCTTCTTCGACTTTGAGACAGAATCTGAATCGGAGTCTTGCTTGCCGGTGGGAGACGATGATGGAGTTTTGACGAGTTCCTCTTGCTCGGCTTCAGAAACTTCTTGCTCCTCCTCTTCTCTTGGTGGTTGTTCCACAGGCTTGGTTTGCTTCTTGGCCATTGGATATTTTTGAGAGGGCTTTTCAGATTCTGCAAATGGTGAAGTGAAGAGAGAGAGAGAGAGGAGTCGAGTTAGGAAGAAGTATCGCTACAAAGAATCATTAGGTATGAATTTATAAGGGTAAATTTACTTTTATTAATTAATAACGATAATTAGTATTTTTAGAATCCTCCATGCATGAACTTTGATTGGTGTGATTGTAAATTTTAACATTTGAAAAGGTTAATTTTATATGCAAAAGTCATACGGTAACGAACAAAATCTTTATTTTTGTCAGTTTCTTCTAACTGCATTTAAAATTCCTCATAACATCACTTCTATGTTAGGTTTGAAAAAAAAAAAAAAACATCACTTCTTTGTCGTTGTCGTCGTCGTCGCATCACATTTCTTCTATTCTTTTTGCCAAACATAACATTACTTGATAAGTACTCTATCTTTTTTTAGCAAAAAAAAGTACAATATCTTTCATTGTATAAATCGATTTTTCTTTTTCCGGTCCGTAGTTAAATATGGAAGTAAATAATTTTATTTACTTCTTGGCCATGAGTGTTTTTTAGAGGGCTTTTCAGATTCTGCAAATATTGGTGAAGTGGAGAGCGAGAGAGACACGAATTGGGAAGATGGAACGTTTTAGAGAATTATTATGGGCGATTAGGTATGAATTTATAACGGTAATCAATTACTCGATAATTAGAATCTTTCTTAGTGCATTTATAAAGTGAATTGTTCTTTAATATCTTGCTTAAGTTTTATTAAGTTAAATGCTTAGTTAATAATTTTTGTTTTTCGAGATGTAGTTAGAGATATAGGGAAGAAGCAAAGCTTTAGAACGTAAATACACAATTGAATATGCATTAACTTCGATTGGTGTAGTTGGACGACATAATATATTTGAATCTAATTACTCAACAACATTTTTAAATAATCCCACAAATTTTAACATTTTAAAAGTTTAACTCTAAATGCAATTTTTAAATGCATTACGATATAACATTACTTATTTGTTGTCACATAACACATTTCTTCTATTCTTTTTGCCAAACATAACTTTGCTTGATAAAATACTCTATTTTTATTTATATAAATCGATTTTTTTCCATCCCGTAGGTAAATATGGACACATTAAGACTAGTAAATAATTTTATTACAGTCGAATATTGACCAAAACAGTACATATATATATATTTATCTTTGTGAGTATACAAATAAAACAAAGAATGATTATAAAGTTAGTTTGTCTATGTAAATTACATGGCTCGAGAAGCCAAATCACATCCACAAAGGATCAAATGAATCAAATAATCAAAAACCAAAACGTATATATCTCCTTTGAGCAAAAAACTATGAAGTAAAAGAAATCAAAACCGAAATTAGTATAGACAATAACGTTACAAGTCTTCCGTTAATCACCGAAGAAGAAGCCGATATGAGATTATCTGCTCCGAGTGAGTAAGCCACTCCTGATCCATCTTTCACTTTGATGCTTGACGAACCTAACAAAACACAAAACACAAGACATTTTGTTGGTGTGTTTGATTTCTTCTTTGATCGTTTGCAATCTAATTAGCTCACCAGTTCGAGATACTTACAGTTGTGATCTGCCCATCCAATGACCTCATTCTCCAGATCGTATACTACTAACTTGTTCGAAAGCACCAAATCTACAGATGAAGAAACCAAATTTTGAAGTCATATACACCAATTGTAACACATAGGAGACCAAAAATCACAACTTTTCTGTATGGTATTTGTCTAAATGCTATCATCTAACATCTGTAAGATTTGTTTTGCGGATAACATGAAAAAATTAAAAAAAATGATCACAGAGTAAAAGCAGTTAAGGATCTTTCATGTTCGAAGACATGTAAAAGTCTATGTGACACTTCAAGATTTATGATGATCAGCAATATCCAAGGAAAGAGTTAATAGTATGAAATGAAAACTTACCTCCCAAAAGGATTACATCGGATCCGTCTTGAGTCGTCATGCCACCAGATTGCCAACCAAAGCAATACATATCTTCCTGTTTTCGAGAAAGGAAACGTAAGAGAGCTCAATTTTGTGGATGAGACAAAAATGTATACAAGAGCAAGAACTCTCTGAATAGATACACAAGAACAGGTTTTAAATATCTTGTTCGAATCTATTTAATCAAACATCGAAGTAGGAAGCTGCGTATTGACTTACACGAAGTGAGAAGAGATAGTCGTGCGGATAAACAGTCAGTTTCAGTGAGTCCTCGAAATGAAGATTGACTACCGGAAACGCTTTATCTGTGCTGCATGTACAAGGAAGAAAATTTTAGCAGAATTCACCGAATAAAACAAGAAAACTCGCGGCATGTAACAATCCAGATCCAAGCGTTCAAGCTTCTTAACACTTGTATTTCAGAACATCTTATATATATATTTTTTATTTCTGCAAGACCTTTGCATCAAAAAACGGCGCACATGCTGTGATGAATGTTTACTTAAGGAGTCCATTGGTATCGAAAAATGAAGAGACAGAGGCCAAGAACAGGAAGTAAGTCATCTTACTTTGAAGTGAAAGAGAAACACGCGAAGGTCTCCTGTACCATGTGCAGTTTCACCGGTTGCCGAGCAGTAATCTATATACAGAAAATACAATGTAAGGGTTGTGATTATAAACTAAAACCAAAGAGCAAGAAGAGTTTTTTTTTACCTTGTCAAGTAGTGAGTTGTACAGAGTCTGTGGTAAGTAAGCTAGAGTTGTCCCACTGTCAATTATGGTTCCTCCATTTGAGCCGAAACTAGCTAAGCTTGGTGGGAGGTCAACAGGATCACCATCCACATCTATTCCCTTTAAAATGACGTTGTAATGTACCCTAACATTGTTGGATAAAGTTATTACAAGAAACACAATGATTAAAATGTATACACCACAAGTACAAATGCTTAAGCCTTTCGACGAACTAGTGATTTCTACATTCAATCATACATTAAGAATAAAATTTCACACTTTATAAGTAACACAAAAATGAAGGCAGAGACCTAAAAGATCTTCAGTAATTCGGAAAGACTCAAACTCTAATTTCTTAACTACAAAAATGAATGGCTTAAGATGGTCACACTTACTGATTAGGAACCAAAGGAGTTGTTTTCACACATTAAGGTTACACAAAGAGAAGGCAGATACCAAAAAGATCTTCAGTAAATGGGAAAGACACAAACTCTAATTTCTTAACTACAAAAATGAATGACTTTAAGATGGTTTCACTTACTGATTAGGAACCATAGGAGTTGTTTTCACTACTGGAGATTCCACTTCCCCAACAGCGAAAATTCCACCTCCATTCATATTGTCCAAGCAATGTGAAAAAACACGCTTCACATTCCCCGCGGCAGCTAGTTGTGAGATGATAGAGGTATTTGCTTGTCCAAATCCCATAATGCCATCAACTGCTGAGTCAGTTTGCCCAAGCTGCCCAGATTGATTGCTTCCACACCTGTCTCACAGTAAAATCCTTATGATCAGCTCAAAACCTATGGTCACAAGCCAGGACTCAGTACGCTCTAAGATGTCATATGTAGAGTTTAAGCAACACACAACAATGCATCCCAAAGGAAAATGGAAATTGAGATTTGGATAGGACGAGAACAATGTCGTAAGTGTAATGCTATATGCTCACCCGAATACTACTTCCTGCGCAAGTGGTGCAGTTCGGAGATTTCCAGTGACTTGATCCACTGTAATGTTATCCCTCACAAACTCTCCGTCACTTGTACTTCCGTCTCCATATACCACATGATAACTACATGGCTTCTTCTTGGCTTCACAAGTGTCTGATTGCGTAATGAAGGAACAAAAATCATCTTCACATCCAACTTTCTTTGAAGTCGAGGAAGCTTTTGAGTCGTACAATGATAAAGGTATCTACACAGCAAACAAAACATACATACATCTGAGATTTCTGAAATGTTAGCTCCTAAGTTTTAATAAACACAGGTTAAGAAAGAAGCATACACCAAGATCAGTTTTCACAGGACATTTGGTACAAGGTGCACAATTGACCCAAAGTATATCACTTCCTGTATCAACTTGAACATAATAATCCTTCGGTGGTGAGCCAAGCTGGATTTTGGTGAAGTACAAACTGAAAAAACAAAATCAAGCAAATGTAATCCCATAAGAACAAAGCTCCAATCTTAAAACACATTCATTGCATTCTCCTAGTTTCAGCATCTGGGTTTTTCCTAAATCAAGCAAATGTAATCTCATAAGAACAAAGATCCAAGCTTAAAACACATTCATTGCATTCTCCTAGTTTCAGCATCTGGGTTTTTCCCAAATCAATGTATGATCCATTGTTAACTATAAAATGGTCAACTATTTACCAAAATTTATGAGTTCAAAGACCAGATTAAGCAAACAATCAAAAGAAATAGCGATTGGATCTAGAAGAAAAACCCGATTGAGTCGGCACGGCTATCGCCGCCGAGAGGGAGATCGATGTTCGCAAGCATTCGAGCGTGACGGAAACTGTCGTGAGATTTGAGCTCCGACAACTGTTTATCTCTTCCGGCGAACTTATGCTTCACGTTAAACACGAAATTCCCGGAAGCAAATTGGATCAACACCGTGAAAACAACCGCCACAATGCTTAAAATTAGACTCAGATCCATTGTGACCAAACACCGTCGTTACGTTAACCAGACTATCTTCCGCTCCGATTTCAAATTCGAGAAAAAAAAAACGATTTAGAAGAAAAAAAATGAAATTTTGAACTGTGAATTAAATTGAATTGAATTTTTCTTTTCCTAATAATGTACTTTTGTTGACGTCTTTGTTTTATGTCTGATGATCGAAATTGATTATCAAACATAAACCAAAGGAAGCAAGAGAGGAAGAGAGGGAGACATGGGAACGAGAAGAGAGGGAAACGAAAGCGAAAGCGACGCGTTTTCAACGGTGAACTTTTGGCAATTTTGGTTATTATAATAAATTATTTTTAAATATTAGAAAAAGAAAAACTGAAAAAGAGATAATAGCAGAATCAATTTACTAAATCAAATCAGCTAAATGGAGTAGTATTTTTGATTCGATCCGGCTTGGTTCGAATTTTCGGGGTTTTCGGATCTTTCGTATTTTAGATACATAATAGGAACCATTTGGGAATTAAATATATTCAGTTCGGTATGATTCGATTTTGGAAAAAAAAATAATTAACTAATTTTAAAATTATACTATTTTAGTATATTTAAATGTATTTTTATATATTAAATTAAAATATTAATTTCTAGTGAATTTCAGTTAGACATATGGTTTTAATCCGGGTTCAATTTTGATTCGGATAATTTGGTATATCAATTTTTATATGGTTTGAGTTATTATAAAATTCGGTACAGCTTCGATTTGATAAAATGGGGTTATTCAATTTAAGAATTTAATCTACTATATGAAAGAGGAAGGACACTCCACGTCAACACACCAGAAGATGACACGTGTCATTCACTATTTAATTTTTTTAAAGTGATTTTATTTGTATTAAAATTTGCAATAATGAGGATTCGAATCCACAATCCTCTCAATATAAGACAACTGTTTTATTCATTAGGCTACGAGTACTACTTGACAATCCTCTTTAAAAGAATGTGATATTGTCTCTATGTTTTACACATTAAATTGAAAGCTTTTTTTAACAACAATTAGAAGCACTTATATGGAAAATATATTGTATGATCACATTTGAACTGCAAATTAGATAGTTTTATATGTTTATTTGGATTTCTGAATTGAGTCAAAATTTTAGATTTCTGATTAGTCAGAAATAACAAATTTTTATTTATTATGTTCATGTTAGTTTTGATCCGTTCATAATTAATTATATGGCAAAAATATTTTATGCATTAATTTTTTTAACTTTTCCAAAAAAATCTTTTCCATTTATGAAGCCGTGCTCGTGAAGTCAGCCGTATTCGTGATTGTAAATTGGATAGGTGAAAACTCCGCATGGAAGGGGTAACATTTTCCATTCATTGATTTCCAATCACAAGAATGTGATCTTACTCAAGAGTCAAATCAAAATTTTGCATCTTCTAACAAGTTTGCTAAATATCGTTTAATATGCGCCTCAGCGAAGATGTACAAATCCACGTCAATTTTTTTTAGGTGTGTGGTCTAATATTTTATTTATAATATTCTCCATAGTGAAATAAAATTGAAATCGTATGTGGAAATTGATCCAAAAAATTCAATAATTTGAAATTAATCAAAACTAATATAAGAATAGGGATAAACCTCATTTATTAAACTTTAAAAATCAAAAATTAAAAAAATAAATATAATAAATACGACTGTTTAACTTTATAGAGTTTGTGGGAATGGAACAAGTTGTGGAGGAAGACAGAAGGACTCTTACCGTTTTTATTCTTCTCACATTCCGTCCATGTGAGTTTTAGTTTATTTTAAAAATAATTTAAACTTTTATTACCTATTAAATTTGGACTAAACTTCTTTGTAAAATCAAACCACACTTAATGTCTCGCCATTTTTGCTTTGTTATGTCCCAACAAAATCATTTGCAAACAAAAATTCTATACTCTTTTAATATAAATATATAATGGTTGAATGTATCAAATTATAATTAATTTTGATTGTTTTAAGCAAATATATAAATAAGACATCTTTGAAAGAATATATAGAAAAAACCTGTGCATATGCGCGAATATTCTCCTAGTAGAATTTATAAGAATTAGAGATTATTTTCAATTATAGAGTTATTCAATTANAAGAGCAGGAAACATCCAGAAGCAGCTGATAAATTATTTGGAGGAATTACAGTTTTGCTAGGTGGAGATTTCAGACAAATTTTACCCGTTATCCCACAAGGTAATAGACAAGATACTGTCTCTGCATCAGTAAATCGTTCTTACCTTTGGAGAAAATGTGAAATCCACACTCTTGAAAAAAATATGCGTCTAAAACCAAATGAACAAGAATTCTCAAGGTGGATATTAGAAGTTGGTAATGGAGATGCACAAACAGTACCTTCAAAGGAGATGAGATTTTTCGAAAATGAAGACATAGAAAGCGAGAACGACCTTCTTCTGTCAACAAAAGGAAATCCATTGGAATGCATATTCCATGCTATATACAAAGATTTCAATTTGAAATACAACGACAAGGAGTACCTCCGAGGAAGAGCAATCTTAACTCCACGAAACGAAACAGTTGATGAGATAAATGAATTTATTCTTTCACAACTTGAAGGTGATATGGAGGAGTATCTTAGCTCAGACAGTATATCAAATGACGACACAAACGTGGAGGAAGCAAATCCATTATATACAGTTGAGTATTTGAACAGTTTAAAATGTTCTGGATTGCCAAATCATCGATTGTTTCTCAAGAAGGGAGCACCAATAATCTTAATGAGAAACATAAACCAAAAAGAAGGATTGTGCAACGGTACAAGGATGTTGGTGACAAGGTTAGGAAAAAGAGTTTTGGAAGCAGAGATATTAACAGGCACAAATGTTGGGAAAAAAGTTCTTATACCAAGAATCATTCTCACAACAGCTGATACTAAAAGTCCTTACAAAATGCGGAGACGTCAATTCCCTGTTCGTGTATGCTATGCAATGACAATTAACAAAAGTCAAGGACAAAGTTTGGAACATGTGGGATTATATCTACCAAAACCAGTTTTCACACATGGCCAACTATATGTTGCTTTTTCACGGATAACATCAAAAGAAGGACTTAAAATTTGGAGGAAGAGATCTAATGCAAGATCAAACCAAAGTGTGACAAACATTGTATACAAAGAGATTTTCAACAATCTACGATCCACCTAAAAGGTAGAAAATTTATTTTACAAATATACATAAATTGTTATATATTTAATTATAATCCAAAATATATACAGGATTTGGGAAAAAACCAACTACAGCAGCTCATCCAGGAAGACAACCAACATGTGTAGTAGATGGATCAAGGTATTACAAATTTGGAATTTTTTTTCATTTTATATAAAAATAATAATAATACATGGTCCTACTCCAACCTAATTTCAATTACATTATGCATCATCCAGAAATAGATCTGAGTTTCATGGGAGGCGGTGAATGGATTTGGCGAAGACAAACTTACCCATTTTATTATGTTTTATTGTTTTTTAGTAACACAAACTTTTAAAAAAACATACAATTCTTCTTCTTCGTACTTTAAGCTTTTTCAATCAAGTTTTGAATTTCTATTTAATTCAAGCAACTTCGATTCATTTTTGATTTAA
This sequence comes from Alliaria petiolata, assembly GCA_020283515.1. Lineage (NCBI taxonomy): Eukaryota > Viridiplantae > Streptophyta > Magnoliopsida > Brassicales > Brassicaceae > Alliaria > Alliaria petiolata. Next base: position 382,833,684 of record JAHZTW010000001.1, read on the forward strand.
ACTTTATTTATGATAGGAAAAAAAACACATAAAAAATAAAATTATATAGATAATCTTCTTACAAATGTAATATATGGCTCTCACCAAAATTTCTAGAACATTTTAAAATTAATCCGTCAAAGATATTCTTAATTATACATTTATCATTTACCGTACTCTTTTACATTAAAGGAATAAATAACAAATATAAATGTTCTGGGCTTCTAATTTTAAAATTGAAAAATCAAAACCATCCGCGCGTAGCGCGGATACTCACCTAGTCTCTTATTAAAAATACGTTTTTTAGAGGTTTCTTACACTTGTCAACTTATTATTAGTTCATTCCTTCTATATTTTAAATATTAATCAGATAAATAATTTATATTAATAATATAATACTAAGAGACCATCAAATATTCCTTTGCCGATGGAGATGGTCTAAGACTACTCTAATGCTTGTTATGCTTCCTATCATGTGCGAGGGGATATGTAAGTTGGTGGTCAGTTTGCGCCCATATTTTGGCAGCATAACCGAACCAATTTAGTTAACTAATAATTATGATAAGTTAATTCTCATAACTCCAAAAAGCCATTTATGCTTCTTCATGATGTGTCTCTTGCCTTTGTTTATATAAAAGATATTGAAAAGAGAAGTTATATGTATGAGCGATAATATGTGACTATTGGTAGAAAGAGCGAATTAATAAGACACAGTAAAAGCGTTTAGAAATGAAAAAGTTTGAGGAACCGGAATAGCACTTAAATAGTGACAAATGGTTGATTTTCGTTTATGATCGTTTTCTCGATCTCTGTATCCATTTTCAAGTCAGATCTAAACCATATTCATTGCTAAAATGGAAAAAATATGAGTTCGTTTAAACGCTTTTAGACTTGAGCATTCCGGTCGGTTTTTGGGTCCTAACTAATCGATTTCAGATCTTTTTCGGGTAGGATGATTTTAAAACTTACAAGATTTTTAATAAAAATAAATAAACATAATTTTGTTAAATTAGAAAAAGTTTGATATTAATTTTTTTATCCTTTTTTGTGTCTTTGGTAAAGTTATTTATATTAGAGTTGAACAAAATATCTAAACCGAGCCAAAATGCTCAAATGTAACTTATGTAGAATCGGAAAAATCCGAATTGAATGCCCCACCCCTAGAATAAACTTAAATGTGCATGGTTTAAGGAGTCGAACCGGCTCTGAACAATTTGGGTCTAAGATTTTAGACTTTTAGTCCAAATCTAAAGCCTACCTGTGCAAGAAGATCATAAGATATTTTTGGGTGGGTCATTAAGGGCTAATTTAGTCTTTTAAGATATCTTCGGAGTTATCTCTACTTATAGAGTCGAGAGACGCGAGACTCACTACTATTTTACAGCAATCGCCTCCACTTGAGTATCTTCTCATTTTATCTCTCCTTCTCTTTCTTTCTTCTTCACACTCGATACCTTTTTGCTTCTTACAAGCCTTCAGATCCACAAAGTCTCATCTCTTCTTTGATCCCTCTTCATCTTGGTTTATGAGGTAAGATTCCCACTCTCCCGCAACAGCCTCACTTGTGCGTTTGGGTGATTGATAGATTAATCTCTTCTTCCTGGTTTATTTTCTCGCGAAATCTTCAATGTTTTCGTCTTCGAAAGAATATGTTTTCGTTTTTTCTCTCTATTCTTCTTGGGTATGCGATTTCTTCTGATGGGTTTTCCTTTGATTGACCCATTGCTGTTTGATTTGAATTCGAGCCATTCGGTATTTGAAAAATTAGGCTTGTGAAAAAATCGGATCGCCGATTCAACAATTTTGGATTTTTTTAGAATTGGGGATTCGATTAGAGTGTTTCCGTTCCTGAATCAGTTAATTTTGGTTGCTAAATGTGTGTTTTCGGTTTCCTAGGGTTTATTGTGATTGGAATGAAGGAAAATTCTTATCTATTACTCTTTCTCAAGTTGCTAATATCTTTTTTTTTGTTCGTTTGTTCTGCAGCTCGAAGGAGAAACCCACTCTCGGGTAAGTTATCATCTCTCTTGTTTTGGAGTTATAGTAGCACGTGTACCCACTCATCAAGATTGTTCTTTTTAAGAACAGTTTAAGTGCTTTTTCTTTATCAGCTCGAGTTTTAAGTCTGACCCCTGTTTATAGTAATTCTTGTCATTCAGTTTTTTTTTTAATTGTTAGATAATAATCAGAAGAGTTTAGGAAGTCTGTTTAAGTTATTCTTTTGACCTGAGTTTCTAGCATTTTCTTTCTTTGCATAACATGTATGCTTAGAAGCTTCTTGTATTTATGTATATACTCTTTATATGTATGCGCAGAGGTACGCGGATTAAGACCCGCAAGCGGAATATTGCTGCTCCTCTGGACCCTGCAGCCTTCTCTGATGCAGTGGTCCAGATTTACGTGGATAATGCTGGTGATCTGGTATGTTTGGTCTTTCCTGTCCATATTTTTTGATGTCCTGCTTGTTATTATATGTGTTTGCTCCAGACTTATATAGCTCTTGTTTGCTTAATGTAGGAACTTGTTGCCAAAAGTGTCGAGTCTGCAGATCTTAATTTCTCAAGATACGGTGACATCTTCTTTGAGGTAATTTTACTACGAAACTTTGTGGAAAATTTCCTTGTTTTTTTTTTGTTGGACTAGTATTCTCAGTTAAGCCGAACTCACTTACTGCTTTGCTGTTTCAAGTGTCTTGCTAAGCCTTAGATTTACTTCCCATGTACAAGTGCATCACAAGTTCTCTCAACTTCTTGTTTCTTTGGCAAGAGGGGCTTACGCTTATATCTTTTGTTAATGTTATATCTGTAAGAAATCTAAATCTATTTATGCCTGAATATTCTGCAGTGTATATGGTGCTATAAAAATCTTCCTGTTTTTTTTTTCCATCTTGTTATTGTGGATCTGCTTCCTTCTATTCTAGGGATGTTTGTTTTTAAGTTTCTTTTGCCTGCTGTTGTTTGTTTGTTTTGCTCATCTCTGTTATGATTTTTGATTGGGAGATCTTCTTGTCTTGAAGGTTGTTTTCATAGGAGGACGTACACAACCTGGAACAGTGAAACCTGATGAGGGGGAACGCCATCCTTACTCTGTAATTGACTGCGAACCCAAGCGTGAAGCCATTTTACCATCTGTTGTCTATATACAGAAAATTCTGCGGAGGAAGCCGTCACTCATTAAGAACCTTGAAAATGTTACTCGGAGGTTCCTGCAATCGCTGGAGCTTTTTGAGGAAAATGAAAGGAAGAAGCTTGCTATCTTCACAGCACTTGCCTTTTCCCAGAAGCTCTCAGGATTACCTCCAGAGACTGTCTTCCAGCCTTTGCTCAAGGATAATCTTGTTGCCAAAGGGATAGTGCTCACTTTTGTAACAGACTTCTTCAAGGAGTATTTGGTTGAGAACAGTCTTGAAGACTTGATTTCTATTCTGAGGCGTGGCAAAATGGAAGACAACCTTGTGGATTTCTTACCACCCGTAAGGCGAACTGCTGAAAGTTTTGCAGAGCATTTTACGTGAGTTTCTCTCCCTTGAAGTATGTTGCTTTCAGTTAATACTACACTACTTTGTTGGTTGGTAACGTATATCAGCTTCTTTAGCACCTTTAATTGCATGCATATCTCATATTGGAGTTGCTGAAGTTTTTTGCACAGTGGAAAAGCCGCAGTAATAGTTTAAATCCGTGTCACTGCCATTGGTCTGATTCAATGCATGTAAAATTGTACATCATTCTGTTTAGCTGCCTAACTGTGAGAATGTATGAATGATTTTGTGTGTCAGTTATTTAAGTCATCTATTCATTAATCTTTGTCTTCTTTATCTGTACAATATGATTTCTTTTGTCAGCTATCTGAACTCATCTATACATTAATCTTTGACTTCTTTATTTGTATACTATTTTGTGTCTGATAGTGTCTATGATAAATATTTATTAATCAAGCATATAATACAGATTCTGCCTGCTAATGCTATATTTCTCATTCGTCTACCTTTTCATTCCAAGTTTGCATTATTTTCTTCTGTATGCTGTGTGTTAGTACAATTCATTGACAAGCAACTGTGTTTGATTTTTAGGAATGAGGGATTGACTGATCTAGTAGAGTACCATGCAAAGAAAATGCTTGAGGTGAAACTGAAGGAAATCAAAACCGTTCTTACAAGCAAGGTCACAGAGGAAAGTAGTGTAGATGAAGTCATTGAAACGGTGAAGCAGCTGGTCAAAGATGCCAAGCTGCCAGAGATTGAGGTTGTGCGTGTCATTTGGGATGGCCTAATGGATGCTGTCCAGTGGTCTGGAAAAAACCAGCAGCAAAATGCAAATTCTGTTCTGCGCCAGGTAAGATTCAACTTATACCTGTCATGTCATATAAGAGTTACTACATCTAGTCTGTGTTATTCCACATACTGCAAATGACTTTTATGCTAATCACAGACAAGAAAACTGTAGACTCGACCAAAAGCTTTATCCTAAAACACATTTTTATATGTGATCCCTCTCGTGCAGGTGAAATCATGGGCTCCACTTCTGAACACGTTCTGCAGCAGCGGAAAGCTAGAGCTGGAACTGATGTACAAAATCCAAATGCAATGCTATGAGGACGCAAAGCTTATGAAAGTCTTCCCAGAAGTAGTGAGGTCTCTCTATGAACTGGATGTCCTCGCTGAAGACACCATTCTCCACTGGTTCCGTAAAGGGACCAACTCAAAGGGCAGGTATGCACTTTAGTTCCATAACAAAATGATTCACCTAAAATGATCCGTCTCGTAGCAATCTTGAAAGATCTATATCTGATGTTTTTCTTGTGGTGAATGTTGCAGGCAAACCTTTGTGAAAAGCCTTGAGCCATTTGTGAACTGGCTTGAAGAGGCGGAGGAAGAAGAGTGAGTGAGCTATGTTCTAATAAAAACCAGCAATGAAGACAAAAAATAATTTAGAGTTTTTTCTATCGTTCACTCTTTTGCTTACGATGTTTGTTGCTCTCTGCTTTTCTTGATATCAATAAGTCTGCTTTGAAATGATTGTGTTTCCTTTTTGGTTGAATATTTGACTGTCTCTGTTTTCAATATATCGGACTTGAATTCTTTTGCAAACGGATTTAGGGAAAAGCAGAATCAACTTCGTGCAAGGTTGATGCAGATGTTATTTCCTTTAATATTATTAATTTTTACAGCTTGTAGATGTGTAAAAATGTTCTACTCTTTTCTTCTTTCTGGCATCTGGTAGTATAAAGAAACTCTTTATAAAATCTATAAAAAGTTTCTTTATGCTACCAGCTACCAGAAGACTAGCCTCAAAGCAGGCGAGAACCATTAGAGCTTTAAAACTAAAGTCTAAAGATGTGGTTTGAGCACTCACATTAAAAAGAGTTTCTCTTAACCAAAAAAGTTTTTTTCTTTTTGCAAAAGGTGGCGTCCCAACTTCTCACTGGAGATGTTGCGACGGCAACCAATGGGTTCATGTGTTGTTGTTATGCCTTTGTCGATTGTTATGGTTCTTCACCTTTATTTATGTTCAATGATATTGTTTGGTTGGCCATCTAGTGATTTGATTAAAGGACAATGAAAAGGATTACATAGATTGATGTAAAGAACTAGTAAAAAAATTCGATTGGTATTAGAGTGAGCTTCTCGAGTGATTGTGAGAAATAAGATTGTAAATGTTACAATGATGGAAATAAATGTAACAACGGAATAATATGCATATATGATGGTCCAGACTTCACATAATCAGTAACAACCCTTCAACACTTTAACTTCTGCAACTGTCCTAATTAAACTAGCTATTGTGCCACTCCAGGAAACAAATCCATGGACTCTAGTACTGGCTAGACTGACACAAAACAAAGATAACATATCACCAAATCGAACTGGTATTATCAAGCACCCAATCATAACAAGACATGGATGTTGCACTTGGAGGAACGTTTAGGAAAAGCAAAAAGATCATTAGTGAGTTGCAGCTTGTTCTCTATCTCGTCACTAATCTTTAGTTTCATCTCTTCAAGATTCTCCATTTCCCACAAGAGGCACTTGACTTGGTTCAACTCTCCAAGCCTTCCTTGACACTCTTGTATCTCAACCACCTTCACCACATTCCGACCAATGCTAACGACCTCGCTATCGCTTATACCGCACAAACCCTGCATTAGAAAACCATATAACAAAACTTAGAGACTTAATACAAACGGATTCTCGGACAAAAAAGCTCTTTACAATTGGGAAATCATATCTATATGTATACCTTAAGGACCAGAGTTTCAAGCTTTGGAGAATTTTCAATCATATTGGACAACACTTTCCAATATCCTTCTCGATAAAAACTCTCGAAATGTAGAGTAGTCAGGTTCTTGAAAAACGGGAATCCACCATGATTACTCCAATATTCAAGAACATCATACATCACGACAAACGCATTCAAGCATCACTAAAAAGAAACGTTGAAAGAGATTGAGAGAGAGAGACATGATTTGATACCTCAACAGTATAAGCATATATGTGAAGGGTGTGAACATCGCACATATGGTTCAGGAGTATTGAGCAGTTCTTGTGTTCATGGTCTAATCTCCATCTCGGAGCGAAAGCAAGATTGATGCGGGCTTCGAAAAGGGCATTGAAGACAATGTTGGTTGAAGGTGGTACAAAAGACCCCCAATACGGATAGTAACAGGTTAGATAATCATAGTAGTCGAGGTAGATGAGGTTGGGTGTGCCTAGTATCAAACTGCGCAAGCGCGAGATATCGTCGCTGAATCGAATCGTGAGTTTCTTGATCTTTTCGTGGTATATACAGACCTGAGGTGGTTGACTCTTGTCGCCGCCATCATCGCTTTCTTTAAAGGGAACGTATCGTGCTCTATGTATAGCTCTTCGAGCTCTGTGCAGCCTGAAATCAAGTCGCACAGATTTCGCCAAACTGTGTGGAGGGAGAGACTCTTTACCAGAGGAAGATCAACCTCATCAGGACAGCTTCCAAGACAAAGCATTGTTCCTAGGGTGAGTTTCACCAGTGTGTGGTTTATGTAGAGGATGTTGGGAAGAACAAGAGTTCATGGGTTGCCTTCGACGAGAGGCAGATTCACGCGAAGATCAAGCTCCGAAACGCCTCGTTTCAATGCCTTTGATATCCATCTTCTGGTAAGTTTAACATCGTATTCGTGGCGTATTAGTGAGAATTTCTTCAAGGGTTTGTCACTGGAGAAGAGAGTTTCATCCACGAAGTCTACGAAGCTGTCCTGGGCATCGGGATTGTGTAAATCAGAGCCGTCGAAATCGAGAGATGCGCAGATAGGATTCATGAGCTGAAACAGATTCCTCCATCTTCTGGAGAGGGTCGTGGTGGATACAGCTTGTTTAGTAGGAAGAAAGGACAAGATCTGAGCAAGTATCTCATCTGGAAAAGAGCTTATCCAATCTCCGGAACTACATGATGATAATCGTTTCGTCGCCATGACAAACAGATCCAATCCGTACGGTGAGATTCACAGAAAACGAAGAACTGGCCTTTTTTTTGTATAACCGAAGACGAGACCAAATTCAGAGGAGGAAAAGAGCCTAGCTTTCGCCGCCGTACAGGTATAGACGGTAACAATTTAAGGGTTATCTCCGTTTAGAATTCTCCGCCGTCTAGAATTCTCCGTTTTATCATAAAACAAACCGAACTCACTGCCACATAAACTCTAGGGTCCATAGTTTAGTAAAGTAATATAAAAACAAATAAATGGAAATACGCAAGTTTATTTACATAATAATACAATTGTGTTATGATGATCATGTATGTTTTAGAATGTTCTATGTTTATTTATTCCTTAAGTATTCTATCCCTATATATATTTTGTATTACTTATAGAATAATTGAGTGTTTTGTTCTTAATTTGATATTTTTTTAGATTAGGGTTTATGATTTCCGTTTATAATTTAGTTTTTAGTTTTAAGCACTTCCTCTCCTCTATTTTAATTGATGTTTTAGGTAAAATCACATATATTAAAAAAAGTAATTTACATTAAAAAAATATTATTAAAAAATGGAAGACAAATAGATAAGAGTGGAAGTTTTCTGGTTGAATTCAAATAATAATATTTTTTAATAAAAGTTAGATTAAAATAAATTAAAAATTTGCATTGATATGTGAAAAAATCAAATAATTTGGGACAAAAATAAAACTCTTGAACATCAATTAAAATGTGACATAGGAAGTATTTTTTAATGTTTTGCTAGAAAAGTTCCTCAAATATATAAAGTATTTGAGTTGAAGAAGGACACAATGTTTCCTTCAATTTATTCATAAATTATAAACTCCACACACATTCCGTGCTTTTGTCACTCAATTGACATCGTCCATTACAATCAAAACAATATCCTCAGGTGAAGACTCTAACAAAGTAATACCTAAAGGAAGAGAGAAAGCATAGTTTGCTAATCCATCTGCAAGACGGTTAGCCTCCTCCCTATACACATGAGAGACACGGACAATCTAGTCTCTAGATAAAAAGTCATGACACAAACGTATCAGGAAAGACAAGAGATGAGCCTCGTTGATCCCTTCTGTAAAAAACCCCCCACAACTATGGCCGAATCGACTTCAAGTTCCAAACAAGTAGTTCGCTTGTCCCAAGCCATGTACAATCCATAGTATACTCCCCATAACTCAGCTAAAGGCGCTGATATGCAGAGTTTTAACCCTCTAATAGCTACTGCAAGTGCACATCAATGTCGTACTATTTTGGAATCGAATCCATAAGTTCCGAGAGTCACACTACGATTATTTAGACTAAAATTAAGCTAAGACAAAAATATGGTTGCTGGTTGTTATGCAAAACGAAAATAGCAAATAAAAACGGTTAAAGATCAATAAAAAAAGCGTTAGGTCAAGGGCAATTCGCAGGAATTCAGGATCACGAATCAGACAATTATTCAGAGAATGGATTATGAACCGTTCTAGAACTCAAAACACAATTGTATTAATCAATCCACCGTCGTGGTATCAATTACTTTGTCTAACAACCTAAGTATCTAAATTGTCGTTTGAACTTAGAATTCTAGACAAGCATTAATTTCGAGTTTGATATGTTCACAAAACGCCTTAACATCAGCTTTCGTTGGCTAAGGACGTTTTACTCATCTATGTTCTTTCAGGCTTTTAAACAAACACTTTTGATGCGTTAAACAACCTAAGATCAGAAAACTATGTAGCTAATCAAGTTTCAGCAATGAGATCAACAATAGATGAAGAAACCACAAGATAATTCCCTATCTATATCTAATTCAATGATTCATGAATTCTCTTGAAACCCTAAACCTAACTATGGATCTACTCAGACATGGATGCAGAGAACAAGCAAAGAGATGAAGAGAAATTCATAATCAATAAATAAGAAATCCAAAGGGGTTTAGAAATCTTCTCCAAAGATGCAGAAACTCGTCTCCCCAAGCTTACAAAGCACAAAACCCAAAAGTATGAATAGAATAGAAAGCATTGCCTAAACAATGGCCAAAAATAAGTATATATAGGTCTAATCACGTTCTTGGTCGAAATCCTTCCAAAGCCGAGTCAAAAATAGGAAAACCCGAAATTTCCTTTTTCTGCTTTAATGAACCGGTCGGTTTGGACAGTCTTAACGAAAACTAGTATAAATTCAGATCGCACCGTTGGATGGACTTCAAACCACTTCCAAATAAAAGCTAACTCAATAATAAAGTTTGTGTCCAAATTTCAGCTCGATCCATCAGTGGGAAGTGCCTCAACGAATACCAAACTTCAGACCGTTTTGCATGGTTCTGCATCTTCATATGTCCGTTTGGAGCCAAATTGACTCATTTTTTTCCAAAGCGACCTAAAATCTGAAAAGACTCGATAAAGGACTAAAAGACTCTAAAAACACACTTTGGCTCGAAAAACCATTGAAAACATTGGGTCAGAATACGTCAAAAACGTAACATATCAGGCGCTGAACATATTCCGATGTTAAGAGCAAATCCCCCACACCAGTTCCCCTCTCCATCCCGCAAGACCCCCCCCCCCAACTGTTGCCAGTCCCAGATTACCGTGAGAGGCACCATCCGTATTGAGCTTCAACCATCCTACCGTCGGTGGAGTACATGCTATCAGTCTCTCCACCGTCCCTGGCGCATGTACCCTGCCTCTCACGCACTCATGAGCCGTAGTTATTTCCTTGGCGAGATCTTTGATAAATCTCACCTTGTCGCGTCACTTCCCATTTGTCCCGAATATATTCCCACACCTCAATTTCCAGCTCCACCATATAGCCACTGCAAAAAGCGTGGACCAAGAGCATCCTACAACCTCAGAATTATCTCACAGGTTCTCGTAGATCCACTATATTATTGCCGCTTCAAAGAACCTTTGGCGTTTACTTATTAGAACAATCCGGTTTCAGATACTCCCTATTGCAGGACAATCTCTGAAAACATGTGAAATTGATTCTCCCCCTCCACTACATATTTGACAAGTCCCAGTGTCACTTAGATGTGTTCTCAGCCTCTCCATATTTGTCATAATCACCTAATTCACTACTAACCAGATGAAAACCCCCACCCTCTCTAGAGCTACAACATGCCAGACTCTATCAAACAAACTCTGCATATTCGGTTTTTCTACAGTTTGTTTAGTAAGAAAAGAGTAGACAGCTTTAACTGTGAAACTTCCATCTTGATTTTCTCCCCACATGATTCTATCTATTACGCCCGTAATATTGTCTAACACCACCGCCAGTAGTTGCAGCTTCACATGACTCGAGATATAGGGGGTTATTTGATCCAGTAACAAACCCCTGCCATTGCCCCAAAGATCTCTTACACGCATGTTCACTAGCTCCTCCGGGATCTCATTCTCTACCATATCTAACAATGGGACCTTGAGTAGCCATTTATCTTTCAAAAAAAGAATTTTCCTTCCATCCCCAAGAATCCAGCTCAAACTCGGTCTCACCACCTCTCGTAGGCCTGTCATCACACCCCTACATAGGGGTGACCAGTTACTTCTTGCTATAGTCCATGCTGGCTCCCGTATATCCGTCATCCGTCACTTCGTACTTACTCCGTAGCACCCTTGTCCAGAGACTAAAACCATCATACAACAAACGCCAACTCAACTTTGAGAGTAAAGCTTTATTCATGTCTTAAGATTGCCTTATTCACAAACCTCCTTCTCTTTTCAGTCTACACACTTTTTTCCAATCCATAAGATGTTGTTTTCTCTTCTCAATGGTATCTCCCCAAAGAAAGGATCTCGATGTTCTATCCAATCTTTTGAGATTTACTGTCGGTAGAGCAATGGTGCTCATCGTATGAACCAATATGGATGATAATACAGCTTTAGTGAGCGTAATGCGACCCTCAAAGCTCAATAGTTTCCCCTTCCAACTCGCTAACCTCGAAGAGACCTCTCCATTACTTCCCCAAACATATCCTTATTAATGCGCTTATGAAGGATCGGCATTCCCAAGTATTTGCCCAACTCTCGAGTCGAATTGGATTCCACTTTCCACACTTATCGAGATTTCTAGCTCACGAGAAACATTATTAGAAAAGAAAATCTTAGATTTTTCGAGGCTAACTTTCTGTCCTGAACCAAGGCAGAACCTCTCCAACACCCTCCTTATCACCCGAACATGAGCTACTAACGCTTCCGCAAATAATATCAAGTCATTCGCAAAACATATGTGGGACAACTGGGCTGCTCTGAATTACTTGCACAAATCGTATGGGACTTAATAATTGTGGATTACTAGTATGTGAGGTGACTGATGACTATGTTTCATGAAATCATTAATATATTGTATTAAAGTCAATCACATAGATATGTGTTGGAGAACACAGTATCGGACTAAACCGCCATGAGAACTCTACATGATTGTTATAAGAGTGTCATAAGAGTTTCTCAACATAACTATAGAGTATAGTAATTTGACCTGAGTTCATCATGTATTTTTACATATGGAATGGTTCACTTTGACTTTGTCAAACGTCAACCGTAAAAAGGTGATTATAAAGACATTAATTGGGGTGTATCATGAATTGTGTAAAGATTAGGGATGGAACAAGATAGAATTTGTCCCTCCTATATAACGAGAGATAAATATCTTTGGGCATATCAGAGATTTGGTACTGAGAAATGCATTGATGTGTAGTTGCAAATACTTTGCTTAGAAAGTCCATTGCACAACGAGACAAACCTTGACAGTTGAAAAAATTGGAGAGACATCAAAATACTTGATATTATATGAGAAATTAAATATTTTAACCCAATTTTAGTTTACATCTAAAATTTATATCTAATATAAATATTAAATGGAGGAAGCCCCCTTCGCCCAATGTCCAGAGTCGGGTCAGTGTAAAAAATAAAAATCACCATATTGCACATACATGTATTTTGTAGAACGACGATCATTTAAGACCATTTAAAAGATACAAAAATTAATATGCACGTATATGCTTTAATTTATATTTTGATATGGTGAGTATACAACATTGTATTTAGTCTTCATGAGTTTTTATATATTTGTTATTTGATGAGAATATTATTGAAACTAATCATAGGATAAGCGAAAACATTCTAATTGAACTTAGAGAAAAGAAATATTTAAGCTGGTTACGAAAACATGTAAGATTTATTTTTGTTTTAAAAATAATCTTTTGATAAATCCTTGATAAGCATATCTTATAATATGTGTTGTATATATGGATTTACAAAAATAGGTCATGATATGTGGAAGGATAATTCATATCCAAAGTGTTTATTGACTCTCGTTAATGGTCCAATGGTTTAGGTTACTTGTTGACCAATGTATTTTTGTCATGGATATGTATTGTATACATATGATCATGGAAAAGACAAAAAAATTTCAATTATCGAGTTTGTGTCAAAGGTACAACATTTTTGGCTCAAGTGAAGAACCTGCTTTCTATAGATTATTGAGAGAGATTTATGAGCTTCATTATTCCGGACCACTTGATCTTAAAGTCGTGGTCTTCAAATGTGATTGGTATGATTCATCCATTGGGAAATATATAAGAATAAACAAGTCAAGGATTGTCGATATTAATGCTAAAGGGCATTATGAAAAATATAATCCTTTTGTTTTGACTTCACAAGCAGATCAAGTATGTTATATTGCATATCCACAGATGACTCAGACTAAAAAAGACCAAGACTGAAAAGCAGCAATTATGAACAGGCGAGAGAAAAAGTATTGGTCAGCCAAAATTTGGATTTCACTGCAATGCAGCATGAAAATAACGATTCTACTGTTCAAGCTGTTTTATTGCACGTTGAGACACTAACATAACTACATGGCCAATCATAAGTGATTGTCAATTCCAGTGAAAGCTGGCTGTGCAATAAGCCAATTCCATTAGTATCTCAAAGCCCCCCAAAAAAACCCGACCAGACTTCTTGTTTTGTTCTAAGATTATGTTACATTTTAGCTAAGGAGGTGACAGAGCTTTCCAAAAAATTATTTACTTTTTTTCTATTTTTTCATTCAAAAATTATAGGCTTGAATAGTATGTACCTTAATTCTTGTTTTTACGATTTGAAAACTTTATTTCATCGAATACATACCATTTATAATATAGTGAAAATGATTATGGTGAATACATACCATTCACGATATTAACCACTAAATGATAAAAAGTAAAAATTAATAAGTTATTTTTTAAATTTATCCCGCATGTTTTAATTATAACTAGTATAGACAAGAAAACTATTCATCTAATAAATAATAGCTTTTGACGTTTTAAATTTATTCAGTTTTCACATCCTATTGATACCACGTATAGCTTTACTTACAATGTTCTGTAACTTTTTCTTATCTGATTCGCCTCCAATAATCTGTATAACAAGAAGATATCGCATTTTCTCAGAATTGAAACCCAGATCTCATGGTATAGAAACATTAATGAACCGTTTAGTTAACCACTGGACTAAGAAGTTTTCACAGTTCTGGCCTTTTAGAGAAGGTTTTTAATATGGAAAATGGGTATGTATAAATAATTAGAAAATTAAATATGTAAGAGATTAAGCACTAAATGTTAATATGTGTGAAAATAGTGAAAATCAATTTTCGGGAGATAAGTGTTTTTTAAATTAATTTCTGACAAATTGCTGCATTTTCGTGGTCTTTTTTAATCTTCAAAAAAAAACTCATCCAATTGGAGAGAGAGAGAGAGAGAGAGAGAACCAGAGCGCCATTATCGTAAGAAGTTTGTGGTTGTTCCTCGAAATCCGATTCTGATTCTCCTTTAGATCCGATTCTATCTCCACCTTCAAGCAATATTCGACTCGCTTACTCTCTCTCTTCTTCTTATTGCAAAAAAGATTCCCTTTCGATTTGTGTTTGTGGATGAGATTGTGGATAAAGCCATCATCTATTTGTGAAAATCAAACGACTCTGCTGAAACTAAGAAGCTCCCTGTCCTGTCTGATTCTTCCTCATTCCCTCTTTTTGTCAATCTCTCTTTGCTCTGCAAATTTGTATTAATCCGGGAGCTATACGGCAGATTCTGGAGGAAAAAAGGTTGAGATTTTCGCATTCAGAGGTCAATTAGGGTTTGTTTTAATCACCAAATCGGTGTTGGGTCTGTTCAATTTAACAATCCTGGCGGTGAGTGAAGGCTTGGGGTTGAAGATTCCGTCACCGGAAAAGACAAGTTTTGATTTTGATTGCGTTGGTGGTCTGGAGTGCCTGATAAGCCTAATCAGGGCCCTTGATATGGGGTCCTGCTTATCATCACCAGGAGGGAGCAGGAGGAGATCGATTCATGGGTCTCCTCGTGTTCCTCCTGGATCACATCATGGTGGTTCCCGGAGGAGGAAGATTTCCAGGAGGAGATCAAGCTCTTGTAGCTCTTCTTTTGATAACACAGGAGAAGATGAGCCACTTCTCCATAGGATCCCTGGAAGGATGTTCTTGAATGGCTCTACAGAGATTGCGTCCCTCTTCTCTCAACAGGGCAAGAAAGGGCCTAATCAGGACGCCATGATTGTCTGGGAGGTGAGTTTTCAATTATACCAACACCACATTTTCCGATTATTTGTTCGTGTCTGGTTTGTTGGATTCCACATAGCTTCTCATTGCATATATCAAGTGGCTCTTGAATGGTTCTTTATAGGAACGATTGATTCACTTTGTAGTTTAGTTCCATGTAGTTCTAACTTGTTCGTGTCTGGTTTGTTGGATTCCACATAGCTTCTCATTGCATGTATCAAGTGGCTCTTGAATGGTTCTTTATAGGAACGATTGATTCACTTTGTAGTTTAGTTCCATATAGTTCTAACTTGTTCGTGTCTGGTTTGCTGGATTCCACATAGCTCCTCCCATTGCATGTATCAATTGGCTGCAGAATAATATTGCTCCTATGAGGTCTTGAATGGTTCTATGTCAGTATTGTGTACATTTTCATCAAATTAATCACTCCAATGAACAATTGATTCATTTTGCAGTTTTAGCTTCCGTATAGTTCTTATTGCTGTAACAAGTGGCCGCAGAACAATATGCTCTCTATGAGGTCTTGAATGGTTCTTTGTCAGTATGTGTACATTCTCATCAAATGTATTACTCCAAGGAACAATTGATTCACTTTTGTAGTTTAGTTTCCATATAGTTCTTATTGCTGTAACAAGTGGATGCTGAATAATCTTCCCTCTCTGAAGTTTTGGGCCTTTTTTAGTATGTTTTGCGATATAGAGCTACATTCTTATCAAATTTAGTACTTCAAGAAACAATTGATATAGTTGTAGTTGACAAGATCCCTGTTAAACAAATGAGCTGTTTTGGAGTTTCTCTTGTAGTTTGTAGTTTAGTTTCCATATAGTTCTTATTGCTGTAACAAGTGGATGCTGAATAATCTGCCCTCCCTGAGGCCTTGGAACTTTTTTTTGTCAGTGTGTTTTGCCACTCTAGAGCTACATTCTTATCAAATTTATTACTTCAAGAAACAATTGATTTAGTTGTAGTTGACAAGATCCGAGCGAAACGAATGAAATAAATGAACAATTTATTACTTCAAGGAACAATTGAGCTGTTTTGGAGTTTAACTTTTAGTTCATTTCTCACTTATAGATATAGAACCTAGTGTTGTTCATGTGAGCTTCAGCTGGACATGGATTCTTACATGCTTTTTAAAATGTTTCAGAATTTTGGGTCTATGGCGGACACTGTTTTTTGTGGAGTCTTTGATGGCCATGGTCCGTATGGTCACATTGTTGCAAAGAGAGTGAGGGATTTGCTTCCATTGAAGCTAGGCTCTCACTTGGAATCCTATGTGTCCTGCGAGGAGGTACTTAAGGAGATCAGCCTCAATACTTCTGATAGAAAGATCTCAGATAACCTTGTGCATATATCTGCCAACGGAGAATCCCGAGTCTACAATAAGGATTCCGTAAAGGATCAGGATATGGTTCAGACACTATTAGGCTCAATTGTTAAAGCCTACAGATTCATGGACAAGGAACTGAAGATGCAAAAGGATGTTGATTGCTTTTGCAGTGGAACTACTGCAGTAACCATGGTCAAGCAGGTAGTTGGACCAAAAGTTCTTCTCATGTTGTTTCAGAGTTTGTTGCACAAAATCGTTTTCATTTGTCTTGATTGTCTGTTTTTTTGGGTTTTCGGTAGGGTCAACATCTTGTTGTCGGAAATATTGGGGATTCAAGAGCTGTATTGGGTACGAGGAACAAAGAGAATAAACTTGTTCCTTTTCAATTAACTGAAGATCTCAAACCAGATGTTCCAGGTTATCTACCGTTCATTCACTCATACATTTGCCTCTAAAAACCATTTTGTTATATTTTGGTACCTTCTTAAAGAAGTTATGAAGACTATACCATTTACGCTAGATATCAATAGACACATCGTAAGTTCGTAACCTACGGTATCTTACATCAGTGATGTGGGATATATAATTGAACTTTAGTTTTAGCCTGCACATTTGAGAAGGAAAAATCTGATTTATCAATTAAAGATTGAGTTTTCTTGTTCTCAGCGGAAGCAGCAAGGATAAAGAGATGCAGAGGACGTATCTTTGCTCTTCGGGATGAACCAGGGGTTTCTCGCCTATGGCTTCCTAACCACAACTCGCCTGGTCTCGCCATGGCACGTGCTTTCGGAGATTTTTGCCTCAAGGACTTCGGTCTCATCTCTGTGCCTGACGTTTCCTACCGACGTCTCACTGAGAAGGATGAGTTTGTCGTCTTGGCAACTGATGGGGTAAGAGAACTCACAATGTTAATGAATGTGCCAAAACTATTTGGACTAGTGAGCTCATTTGTCTTTTAGCTGTTAAAGTAAGTTTCTTTCTTTGAAACTTTGCTAGATTTGGGATGTATTGACGAATGAAGAGGTTGTGGAGATTGTAGCGAAAGCGCCAACACGCTCCTCAGCAGGTCGAGCCTTGGTCGAGGCTGCAGTGCGGAATTGGAGATGGAAGTTCCCGACTTCGAAAGTCGACGACTGTGCTGTAGTTTGCCTCTTCCTTGACTCAGAACCAAACAAATTATCAACTGCTTCTTTCTCAGAGAAGAAACACATCAACAATAGCCTTACTGAACCGGAACCAGACACAGCTTCGACATCAGCTCCAGGCTCGGGAACCGTATCGCCTGAGCTTAATGGAGTCAACAGAATCGACACACTTGTGAATCTACCAGTATATGTGCCGACCAAAGAGTAGGAAAGATAGAACCAGAGGCAGGATGTGAAGATGTGAGATCTAAATCTCTCTCTCTCTCTTTCTTTCTCAGTTTTTGTTGAGTCTCAATGTCTCTTATGCTCTATGTTCCTCTGAAAAGTTACTGTTTGGTTATTATCGTTGGGTAAATTATAGTGTTACACGCCAATACTTTTGAGTGTGGCTACTTGTATATATATCAACTCTGCCAATATTTCTGCTACAATCTCTCTTTTTCTTTTGTTTGTAAATAAATTTCTGAAGCAGCATTTGAGTTTACTTGAGCAATTTTCGTTTGTTAGAAGAGACAAAGCCTTTTGTGTCACTTCTGTGAACGTTTTCAGTAAAACTGATTAGTATTTTATAATTACTCTGTTTTTGTGTATGATGCCTCTGTTTTAGTGTTTGATATTCTGTTTTTGTGAACGTTTTGGTTGCGGTTCAATACTTTATTCCGAATAACCAAAAAGATAATCAAAAGAAAAAGATATCCGATAGAAGTTTTATCCAAAAAGCCAAAACAAAAAATACCACAAAACACAAAAACAAGAAAGTCATGATAAAAAATCAAAAGAAGCATAAAACCTGCAAAACCAAACCTTAACCCTAACCGTAACTTTTTGCTTCCGCAATAGCAGAGGCTGCCTCATGCACAAGATTCATGTTCCTCAACGCCAACCTGACTCCTTCAGTCTCCAACAATCTCATCTTCTCTTGAATATTCGCCTTCCTCTCCATCGGAACCAATCTCCATCCTTTGTTTCACCGATTCTTCTTCCACACCAAAACTCGCAACTATCCCTACAATAAACGATTTATCAAACCAAGCATCTTCACCATTCGTTCCCTCTTCTTCTTCTTCTTCTTCTTCTTCTTCTTCTTCTTCTTCTTCTTCTTCTTCTTCTTCTTCGTCTTCATCTTCATCATCTTCATCTTTCACATTAGTTCCCCAAATCACTTTGAACATTTCAAAACATCTACGATCATGAGATTTCCAGAAAGTCACTACTTCCTTCTCTTTAGCCTGAAATTTGTATTTCAGACTACGTATCTTCTGCATCACTTGATCATTTGTAAACCCGATACTAAACGATGACTTCACCGATTCTCCAAACCTAATCTTATCCTTAAACGGATCCATCCCGAAGTCCATTACTGCTTGAAGCAAGACAATTTCATTTTCTTCACTCCACAATCTTTCAAAGACCGTCTTCTTCTCTTTCGTCTTGAGACGTTTTGCGTTTACGTCTCTTGAGCTTCATTCTTCAACAGACAGCTTCTTCTTCTTCTTATTCGTTTTTGGTGATGCAGCAGCAGCAGCAGAAGACTCAGCCTCCTTCTTCTTCTTCTTCGACTTTGAAACAGAATCTGAGTCGGAGTATTGCTTGCCGGTGGGAGAAGATGATGGAGTTTTGACGAATTCCTCTTGCTCGGCTTCAGATTCTTCTTGCTCCTCCTCTTCTCTTGGTGGTTGTTCCACAGGCTTGGTTTGCTTCTTGGCCATTGGAGATTTTTGAGAGGGCTTTTCAGATTCTGCAAATATTGGTGAAGTGGAGAGAGAGAGAGAGACAAATTGGGAAGAAGGAACGTTTTAGAGAATTATTATGGGCGATTATGTATGAATTTATAACGGTAATCAATTACTCGATAATCAGAATCTTTCTTAGTGCATTTATAAAGTGAATTGTTCTTTAAGATCTTGCTTAAGTTTTCAATTATTAAGTTAAATGGTTAGTTAAGAATTTTTCTTTTTCGAGATGTGGTTAGAGATATAGGGAAGAAGCAAAGCTTTAAAACGTTAATAGACAATTGAATATGCATGATCTATTATACTAAATGAAAGGGACTATTTGGGCTCTATAGGCTATCCACATCAGCTTTTTAAACCATTCTCTCCTTCTGCCACATCAGCATTTATAAAATTCTTCTTTGATTTCTAGAAAACTCTCTTACACCTGAACTAACAAATTAAAATTAAAAATCAATCTAACTTAAAGAAAAACCAAATATTTATAGTAATAAAAACTCCACAAACTCACCACGTCAGCAAACATAATATGGTTTTTAGTGTTAAAAAGCTCTTATGAAAATAATCTAATATATATTATTAATCTAATTATAAACGGCTCATTAAAAAGTATGTGTAATGTAAGAAAAAAAATATTAAATTATATGACAAACACAAAGGATGCTTCTACGTCTTCTAAGTTCTAAGAAACTCCACATTCTTTCTTCTTTTTGTGAATCAGTACTAACTGACTAATGATAATAATAATCTATTAGTATATATATATTTTTTTTTTTTT
>JAHZTW010000001.1:382854478-382902314 GCA_020283515.1 Alliaria petiolata
AAGGAAACAAAAATTAATTAGAACATGAGGTGCCTTAGTTGGCGATCATATGTTTGATAAGTTATTTTGTTTTCAATTAAAATTAAAAAATTGTTTTCGGTTAACGAAAGAGAAAACTTATATGTGAAGTTTGGGCTTGCTAATGAAAGAAAATAACGATCACGATCGGAATAAAAGGAATCAAAAATTAATTAGAACAATGAGGTGCTTGAGTTGGAGATCATATGCTTGATAAGTTATTTTGTTTTCAATTTAAAATGAAAATTATTTTCGATTAAAGAAAGAGAAAACATATTTGTGAAGTCTGGGGCCGCTAATAAAAGAAAAAAAATACTACACGGACTCGGTCGGATTAAAAGGAACCAAAAATTAATTAGAACAATGAAGTGTTTGAGTTGGCGATTATATGTTTGATAAGTTATTTCGTTTTTAATTTAAAATAAAAAAATTTGTTTTCGATTGAAGAAATAGAAAACTTATATGTGAGGTTTGGGCTTGATAATGAAAAAAAAATACTACACGAACACGATCGGAATAAAAGGAAACAAAAAATTAATTAGAACAATGAGGTACTTGAGTTGGCGATAATAAGTTATAGTTATTTCGTTTTCAATTTAAAATGAAAATTTGTTCTTGATTAGAGAAAGATAAATATTATATGTGGAGTTTGGGGCTGCTAATGAAAAACAAGAACACTACATGAACACTATAAGAATAAAAGGAAATAAAAATTAATTAGAACAATTATGTGCTTGAGTTGGCGATATTATGTTTGATAAGTTATTTTATTTACAATTTAAAATGAAAAATTGTTTTCGATTAAAGAAAAAAAACTTAAAGTTTATGAGTTCAATCATATAGCGAATTCAGTTAAAAATAATTTTTTTTTAATAATATTTTAAAAGCTAGTGGATAACAATGAGTTTCAATATGTATTTCAAGTTTTAGTTTAAAATTTAATTTTGACATATCCAATGAGGTGCTTGAGTTGGTGTCATATATTTGATAAGTTCTTTCATTTTCAATTAAAATGAATCATATATCGAATTCAGTTAAAACAAAAATAATTTCAATAATATTTTGAAAGTTGATGAACAACAATATGTTTCGATACACATTTCAAGTTGTAGCTTAAAAATTAATTTTGACATATTCACTTTGTAAAACTTTTTAGTTAAATCACAATATATTTTTCGGACATATTAAAATATTCAAGATGTATAACTCACATGAAAACTATATTGCAAATAAAATATTATATTTAAAATATCAAATTAGAGTTAAAAATTATATAACTTAAATAATAATCTAATGTTAATAAAAATAATCCGCGCGTAGCGCGGAAAAACCCCTAGTATATATATAAAGAAACATTTTCTCTCTTCTCCTTCTGTCACCTCATCATCCTACTCATCCTCCACATCATCAATTATTTTTCAATTTTGTTTTAAAATTCAAAATCTAATATTTAGATTCAACTACTATAATATTAGAAAACAATAAATAAACTGAATTATAATATATCTCTAAATAATGATAATTAGTATTTTTGGAATCCTCCATGTATTAACTTCGGTTGGTGTGGTTAGACGACATAACATATTTGAATCTAGTTACTCAACAATATTTCTAAATAATCGCACAAATTTTAACATTTTAAAAAGTTTAACTCTAAAGGAAAATGCAAACAAACAAAATCTTTTACTTTTGTCAATTTTTAACTGCATTACGATATAACATTACTTCTTTGTCACTATTTTTAAATAATCCCGCATAACATAGTTTTTCTCTTCAATTTGCCAAACATAAAACATTACTTGATAAAATACTCTATTTTTATTTATATAAATCTTGTTTTCATCCCGTAGGTAATTATGGACACTTTAAGACTAGTAAATAATTTTATTACAGCCAAAGATTTGACCAAAACAGTACATATATATTTATTTTTGTGAGTATACAAATATAACAAAGAATGATTATATATATATATAGTTAGTATGTCTATGTAAATTACATGGCTCGAGAAGCCAAATTGCATCCACAAAGGATCAAATGAATCAAATAATCAAAAACCAAAACGTATATCGCCTGTTAGCAAAAAAACTATGAAGTAAAAGAAATCAAAACCGAAATTAGTATAGACAACAACGTTACAAGTCTTCCGTTAATCACCGAAGAAGAAGCCGATATGAGATTATCTGCTCCGAGTGAGTAAGCCACTCCTGATCCATCTTTCACTTTAATGCTTGACGAACCTATAACAAACACACAAAACACAAAACATTTTGTTGGTGTGTTTGATTTCTTCTTTGATCGATAGCAATCTAATTATCTCACCAGTTCTAGATACTTACAGTTGTGATCTGCCCATCCAATGACCTCATTCTCCAGATCGTATACTACTAGCTTGTTCGAAAGCACCAAATCTACAGATGAAGAAACCAAATTCTGAAGTCATATACATCAACTGTAACACATGGGAGACCAAAATTCACAACTTTTCTGTATGGTATTTGTCTAAATGCTATCATCTAACATCTGTAAGATTTCCTTTGCGGCTAACATGAAAAAGAAAATGATTACAAAGTAAAAGCAGTCAAGGATTAATCTTGTTCTAAGACATGTAAAGCTATATGAAACTTCAAATGCAGATGATTTATAAGGATCAGCAATATCCAATGAAAGATTTACTTAATAGTATGATTTGAAAACTTACCTCCCAAAAGGATTACATCGGATCCATCCTGAGTCGTCATGCCACCAGATTGCCAACCAAAGCAATACATGTCTTCCTGTTCCAGAAAGGAAACATAAGAGAGCTCAATTTGTGGATGAGGCGAAAAATGTGTACAAGAGCAAGAACTCTCTGAATAAATATGCAAGAACAGGTTTTTAACTATCTTGCTTGAATCTATTGATAAAAGTCGATTAAAGCGCTCGATATAAACACATCAAAGTAGGAAGCTGCCTGTTGACTTACACGTAGTGAGAAGAGATAGTCATGCGGATAAACAGTTAGCTTGAGTGAGTCCTCGAAATGAAGATTGACTACCGGAAATGATTTATCTGTGCTGCAGGTACAAGGAAGAAAACTTTAGCACATTCCACCGAATAAAACAAGAAAACTCGCGGCATGTAATAATCCAGATTCCAGATCCAAGCGTTCAAGCTTCTTAACACTTGTATTTCAGAACATCTTATATAGATATTTGTTATTTCTGCAAGACCTTTGCATCAAAAAACGGCGCACATGCTGTGATGAATGTTTACTTAAGGAGTCCATTGGTATTGAAAAATGAAGAATTGTACTTGAGACAGAGGCTAAGTCAATCTTACTTTGAAGTGAAAGAGAAACAGGCGAAAGTCTCCTGTACCATGTGCAGTTTCACCGGTTGCCGAGCAGTAATCTATATACAGAAATTACAATGTAAGGGTTGTGATTATAAACTAAAACCAAAGAGCGAGAAGATTTTTTTTTTTACCTTGTCAAGTAGTGAGGTGTACAGAGTCTGTGGTAAGTAAGCTAGAGTTGTCCCACTGTCAATTATGGTTCCTCCATTTGAGCCGAAACTAGCTAAGCTTGGTGGGAGGTCAACAGGATCACCATCCACATCTATTCCCTTTAAAATGACGTTGTAATGTACCCTAACATTGTTGGATAAAGTTATTACAAGAAACACGATAATTAAAATGTATACACCACAAATACAAATGTTTAAGCCTTTCGACGAACTAGTGATTTCTACATTCAATCATACATACATTAAGAATAAAATTTCACACATCAGAGACCTAAAAGATCCTCAGTAATTGGGAAAGACTCAAACTCTAATTTCTTAACTACAAAAATGAATGACTTTAAGATGGTCTCACTTACTGATTAGGAACCATAGGAGTTGTTTTTACTACTGGAGATTCCACTTCCCCAACAGCAAAAATTCCACCTCCATTCACATTGTCCAAGCAATGTGAAAAAACTCGCTTCACATTCCCCGCGGCAGCTAGTTGTGAGATGATAGAGGTATTTGCTTGTCCAAATCCCATAATGCCATCAACTGCTGAGTCAGTTTGCCCAAGTTGTCCAGATTGATTACTTCCACACCTGTCTCACAGTAAAATCCTTATGATCAGCTCAAAACCTATGGTCACCAGCCAGGACTCAGTACGCTCTAAGATGTCATATGTAGAGTTTAAGCAACACACAATGCATCCAAAGGAAAATGAAAATATAGATTTAAATAGGACGAGAACAATATCGTAAGTGTAATGCTATATGCTCACCCGAATACTACTTCCTGCGCAAGGGGTGCAGTTCGGAGATTTCCAGTGACTTGATCCACTGTAATGTTATCCCTCACAAACTCTCCGTCACTTGTACTTCCATCTCCATACACCACATGATAACTACATGGCTTCTTCTTGGCTTCACAAGTGTCTGATTGCGTAATGAAGGAACAAAAATCATCTTCACAGCCAACTTTCTTTGAAGTCGAGGAAGCTTGTGAGTCGTACAATGTTAAAGGTATCTGCACAGCAAACAAAACATACATACATCTGAGATTTCTGAAATGTTAGCTCCTAAGTTTTAATAAACACAAGTTAAGAAAGAAGCATACACCAAGATCAGTTTTCACAGGACATTTGGTACAAGGTGCACAATTGACCCAAAGTATATCACTTCCTGTATCAACTTGAACATAATAATCCTTTGGTGGTGAGCCAAGCTGGATTTTGGTGAAGTACAAACTGAAAAAACAAAATCAAGCAAATGTAATCCCATAAGAACAAAGCTCCAATCTTAAAACACATTCATTGCATTCTCCTAGTTTCAGCATCTGGGTTTCTCCCATATAAAGCAAAAATCTCATAAGAACAAAGATCGAATCCAAAATCACATTCATTGCATTAGTTTCAGCATCTGGTTTTTTTCCCAAATCAAGCAAATGTAATCCCATAAGAACAAAGCTCCAATCTTAAAACACATTCATTGCATTCTCCTAGTTTCAGCATCTGGGTTTTTCCTAAATCAAGCAAATGTAATCTCATAAGAACAAAGATCCAAGCTTAAAACACATTCATTGCATTCTCCTAGTTTCAGCATCTGGGTTTTTCCCAAATCAATGTATGATCCATTGTTAACTATAAAATGGTCAACTATTTACCAAAATTTATGAGTTCAAAGACCAGATTAAGCAAACAATCAAAAGAAATAGCGATTGGATCTAGAAGAAAAACCCGATTGAGTCGGCACGGCTATCGCCGCCGAGAGGGAGATCGATGTTCGCAAGCATTCGAGCGTGACGGAAACTGTCGTGAGATTTGAGCTCCGACAACTGTTTATCTCTTCCGGCGAACTTATGCTTCACGTTAAACACGAAATTCCCGGAAGCAAATTGGATCAACACCGTGAAAACAACCGCCACAATGCTTAAAATTAGACTCAGATCCATTGT
Source organism: Alliaria petiolata (assembly GCA_020283515.1). Lineage (NCBI taxonomy): Eukaryota > Viridiplantae > Streptophyta > Magnoliopsida > Brassicales > Brassicaceae > Alliaria > Alliaria petiolata. The sequence continues at coordinate 382,859,935 of JAHZTW010000001.1, forward strand.
GACCAAACACCGTCGTTACGTTAACCAGACTATCTTCCGCTCCGATTTCAAATTCGAGAAAAAAAAAACGATTTAGAAGAAAAAAAATGAAATTTTGAACTGTGAATTAAATTGAATTGAATTTTTCTTTTCCTAATAATGTACTTTTGTTGACGTCTTTGTTTTATGTCTGATGATCGAAATTGATTATCAAACATAAACCAAAGGAAGCAAGAGAGGAAGAGAGGGAGACATGGGAACGAGAAGAGAGGGAAACGAAAGCGAAAGCGACGCGTTTTCAACGGTGAACTTTTGGCAATTTTGGTTATTATAATAAATTATTTTTAAATATTAGAAAAAGAAAAACTGGAAACGAGATAATAGCAGAATCAATTTACTTCAAATCAGCTAAATGGAGTAGTATTTTGATTCGATCCAGCTTGGTTCGAATTTTCGGGGTTTTGGGATTTTTCGTATTTTAGATAATAGGAACCATTTGGGAATTAAATATATTCAGTTCGGTTTGATTTGATTTTGGAAAAATATATAATTAACTAATTGTAGTTACTATTATAATATTTTAGTATATTTAAATGTATTTATATAATTAACTAATTGTAGTTACTATTATAATATTTTAGTATATTTAAATGTATTTTCTATATATTAAATCGAAAATATCAATTTCTAGTGAATTTCAATTAGGCTGTAACTGGTAATAAGAAATTGGAATATATGTAGTTATATAATTTGGGTTCAAGTTCGATTCGGATAATTTGGTATACAAATTTTTATATCTTCCGAGTTATTATAAAATTCAGATCGAATTCGATTCGATTTTATTTAGTAATTTTGACGGACGATGCTTCTCACTTTTTTCGTTCACCTCTCTCGTTTACACGTTTTTCTCACTTTTTCACAATAATCTGATATTAAATTTATTTTTAAAATAAATAAGCATTGATGTAAACTCATGTTAAAAATATGTTAGCGCCTAACTAACTAATCATAGATTATTTAAAGATTAAGCGGAGACTAATTTTTAAAGTTTTAAAATGTTCGTGTTTAATTTATATAAATTTATACTAGTGGATTCGATCCCTATGGTCGTCACTCGTATTTTAACATATAAAACATCGTTTTTCATCACATTTTAAATCGGCAATTTTGCTAACTATTCAGATTAGCCAGACAAGTAATCGGGTTAGACGGACAAAAGTAATCGGACAACAAGTAATAAGACCAATTATGTGTTAATCGCTGGAGAACAATGAGGCTTATGCATTTGCGGGCGATTAATCGGTTACGCGGAGAAAAAATTGAATGTAAGACGATCACATAAACACAGAAAATTCGTGTGCAAAAAGAAAAAGGAGAAAAAAACGGTTCGTTAAAAAGTGTTCATATTGTGGCAAGACTTGGTTTTTGGATTTGTGGTTTCATCTTCACGACTATGTTCTGGGCTCCATCTACTTATCGTCTGTTTTTCCACAGTATAGCTTTCCAAACACAAAGGTAGATTCGAATCATCTCCTTTGAAGTTACTACCATTGACGTAGAGAGTCATTAGTGTTTTCGCAACACTTCCACTTAACCGAACAGCACAATGGATATCTGACCACAACCTTAACCGGTCACAATCACCAGACCGAACCAAAACCGCATATTCAGAGTGGACAAGAGATGGATGGTGACGGTACGCCACGAAATCGACGCCGTATTGCAAACCGGACCGCAGGATCCAGTTCTTGGATCGTAAATGTGAATAAGCTTTGAAATACATAGGAAAATTCGGTCTTTTCGACTTCATATACTGCCATGTCTCTACTTCATTCTTCAAGAAACGACCTTGAATGGATATTTTGAGATTGTAGAGCAAGAAGAAAGCTTCTTCAAAGGTTAATTGAATCCATTTCTTGGTTTTCTCTGCGGATAGAACGAGTCTGCCAAAACAACAACGGTCGAGAAGCTCAGCTTGCTCTGGCTCAACCGCTAGAAGTAAATTGCAACCCGAGAGGGAACCCGATGGTTCTGTTCTGGTTAGAGATTGTTGGAGCTTTAAGACTGATTCTGAAATAGGTTCTGCAAGAGCTTTTGCTTCAGCACCTTTCCATTTCCACCTAGGCGCCATCTGAATGGAGCTGCATATAGCACTAAAGATCAAATCTTTTGAAGCATTTAGAGGAAAAACACCAAACGATGGTGAACAAAAGATAATTTTCTATGTTTATGCTTAGTTTATTAGCAACTGCAACACTTGTGAACTCATACAGACATAGACGTATCTTGAAGAACCAAGTTGGATCTGAATCAAACGAAACCAGACATAGACGCCATTGAATGGACTAAAGATCAAACCTTTTTGAAGCATTAAAGAAAAACAACATATAATGTTGAACAGAAGATAATTTTATATGATTAGTTGATTAGAAATTACAACTCTTATAGGAAACGAACTCATACAGACATATAGACGTATCTTGAAGAACAAAGTTGGATCTGAATCAAACGAAACCAGACATAGACGCCATTGAATGGATTAAAGATCAAACCTTTTGAAGCATTAAAGAAAACACCATACAATGTTGAACAGAAGATAATTTTATATGCTTAGTTTATTAGAAATTACAACTATTATGAACTCATACAGACACAGACATAACTTGAAGAACCAAGTTGGTTTCTGAATCAAACAAAACCAATAACTTTGCATCATTTTTTGAGATTTACAGGACTAGAGAAGATGATACCACAAAGATTATAACAACGGCAATTCCTAATGGTTTGAATGCACAACACCATATATACAATCTTACTTATTAATCATACAGTTCCGATTCCCAATTTACTTTTCTTTTCTCTACCAAGAAACGAATCATATCAAACAGGTTGATTCCAATTTCAAAACAGGTGAGAAACTCAATGCGACGTCTCTTATTACAATCAGTATTCGCATCAGATATGAGATCACATCGTATTGCAGATCAAGTATGGACGCAGGAGAGAAACGATTAAAACAGAGGTAAAAGATGAAGAGAACATACCAAAAGTCTTCAACTTTTAAGTGTGAAAGTAAAGAGAGAAACCAAAAAGAAAAACCTAAATCCTTTTCTATGAAGGAGATAAAGGACGCAGTATGAATATTATAAAATAAATAGCCTGTACGCGTAATATCTCCTAGATAAGAAGGACTCGATTGAAATTTCACGAAAAAAGTTGCGAAACTCAACCAAACAAAACTTTTGTCGTTTCGATCCAAACCACTCCATCTTGTTCTCTGCTTGATCCACGGAAGAGAGAATCTCCGGCGCCGGGACAAAGACGATGATGACCATGCCGAAGCTCACACTTCTCATCTTCCTTATCTATTTGTTTCTCTCTTCCTCCTTAGCTTTCCAATCAGACGAGCTCCTCCTCGACGACGAGGAGTTTGGTCTCGAAGGAGCCAACCCTCGCTCGCCGGAACCCGTTTTCACCGATTCGCCGGCGTCGTTTTCACCTCCGAAAGAGAAACCGAGTATCCGTAAACGGTACTCCGATCCCGATTTGGACTCCAAGATCCAATTCACCCTCGAACATGCCTTCGGAGACTCTGATTTCGCCTCCGCGGGGATTTTCTCCGCTCGTCTCAAAACTTGGAGCCATGGCGGTCAGGTTTTGCTCTCTTTCGCGATCGTGTTCTTTCTCCTAAGAGTTTCTGATTTTCGCTATAGTGTTAGATATAAGCTTTTAGTGCGAGTAATGAACATTTAGATTTTGGTGAAGTGAAATTGCAGAGAACTCTATTGTTGATGAAGGTGTTACTGCTTAATCATCTCTTAATCCAATCTGATTTGCTAACTAATGTGTATCTTTGCACAGTTTGAGTCGCTAATATTGAGTTAACCTTAAATCCTGTTGGATGCAGACATTAACGAAACTACGGTTCTTGAGGAATGAGTTCTCTGATGAAGAGAAAGATGCATTTAAAGTAAGTAATAATGCGTAGTAGCTTTTGAATTTTGATTCTCTATCTTATTCTGAAGAAAAAAACAGAAGTGTAATGCCTTTGTTGTGAAACCCATTTGTAGAATCTGCTAAAAGGAGATGACTTTTATAGAATAAGACTTCCATCTAATGTAGTCACTCCACCTGGGAGAGAGTATGTGATTGCATCAGTGAGAGCTGTAAGTCCACTTCTTCGACCGCTTTACCTTTGAGCTTTGAGAGAAACTCTTTCTTCTAGTTATCATTCACTAGGAAGATGTTTGAATATTGAGTGTTTTCATTCCAAATTTTACGCCTTACTATAGAGTCATAGACATTCTTCTTTGTATCATTGTTTTCTGCTCATAAATTAACGATTTTGTTCGACTGAATTCAGCTTTTGAACTCCTACTAGGTTAGTCTCGTTGCAGCTTTTTTGAAAATTTTATCTATTCCCTTTCACTTCTTTGAGATAAGAGAAACGCTTCCTTCTGTGGTTCTGTTCAAATTTAGTAACAAATTGTTTATTGAATCATGAGTCCCAACCCAGTATCCTGGGACTGATAAAAACCTGGAAACGTTTTCATTGCTATGATGTTATTGCTTGCTTTTCGCAATCTTTTGTTGTTTTCTTTTCTCTCTTTCCCTCTGCTCAATGTATCTGGTTTTAAAACACTACATGTTTGATTACAGAGATGTCTTCCACGGGATGGTCTGGATGAGCATATCGTTATACACATGGTAATATATTCTTTTGGTATTAGGTTTGGTCTTCCAAGATCAAAATTTCGGTTCCAGCTTTGTGTGACAAGCTATGTTAGTTCTCACTATTTACTTGTTACGCTGTCCTATCCAATTGCAGGATGGTGCCAACATTTTGGCAGTCAGTTATGGCTCTCCCGGAGCCTGCCCGTATCCTCGACAGTTGAAACTTGTGAGTGAAACCTGTTATCCAATCGTTATTTCGTTGTAGAAACCTGACTATATTTATTAGGATTTGGACTTACCTTCGTTTCTCTTAGGGAATGAGTGAAACATTAATGAGAGATTATGTTTTGGGGAATTTTCTCATGCTTGGATAGTATTCTAAGAACTGCATTGGAGCTATTATAAAACACTATGTGTTTGATAACAGAGATGCCTTATTTCGTTGCAGGAAGCTGACCAAATTTAATAGGATTTGGACTTACTTTCGTTTCTCTTGGGGGGTCATAAGTAAAGTATTAATATAGACTATGTGGTGGAGTCATGCCATTTTTCTTTCTTCGTCTATAGTTTTTGGAATTTGTTGCATGCTTATAAGAACTGTATTAAAACTGTGTTCTTTGTGCAAAAGCAATGTATATCTGCAATATTTTTGTCATAGGTCTCACTTATGTTCTGCTACATGTACTGAACCCTGAAGCTTATAATGAATCTTTTTCGTTTCATGCAGCCAGGAAAATGGTCATTCAATTCCCACACTATCTTGAAGAGTAGTGAGCAGGCACCAAGGTAGAAACAATGATTGTGCTTTTTGCATTTATAGGTTTTCAATTTGTAGAAATTTACACTTGGATTATATCAAATTCATACATTAGCCTAAGTGTTAATTTGTCCTAATGCTACCTTGACTGTGGCGCAGAACTCCGATATTCACGGAGGAGATTCTTGGCAGCAGTGAGAATGTGGAGGGTGAAGCAGAAGCGCCAGTAGAGAGATCATTTTGGGCAAAATATGTGAGTATTATAGAGTTTTGAAACACATTATAGGATTCATTTTTTGCTTATATACTAAAATTGAAAACAGTGGATGTATGTGACTTGGAATAATGAAACTTTTGGTATGACAGTGGATGTACTTGATACCACTTGGACTCATAGTGATGAATGCTGTGACACAAGCGAGTAACATGGCGGAAGAACAACCCGCCGGGTCTCAAGGGCAAGCACCAGCAGCGATTCAGCGCGGTTCAGGTTCAGCTGCACCCAGGAGAAGATGATTTCTTTCTCAGTTTCTTTTAATTTATGATTGTTTTTGATAATATTGGTGTCTAAGTGTGAGCTATGTCACTTGAACCTTGTATTCATAGGCTAGTTTAGTCTAACGATCAGACTATCCAGCTGGTGTTATGACTGGTTTAGCATTTTGATTGATATTTATACTGACATTTTGTCATTTGATTTTACAAATAATGGCAGATAAATTTATCCCTCAATTGTTTGAATGGTAAAATGATTTCACAGTGGTATGAAATCATTTTAGATTTAAACAAAAAATCTAAAAATTCGGTTAGTTTCGGATAAAAAAAATAATACTCAAACTACCCAAACTGAATTATATTTCAGTTATTTTTCGGTAGAATTTCATCTACCCGAACTACCTGAAGTCACATGTAATTATACCATGTCAAATCAGGGATAAAATACTCTATTAGGTCCTTAGGAGAGTGTAAAAGGAATAAAAATTGAAGAATGTTGGGAGGCACGTAAAACATTTGATTGAATTATTTATAAAAACATCACACATCAAAATGTTGTTGTAGGCACGTTATGATTCATCTCCACTATAAGAAAATGGCAATTTCTGTGGAACACAAAAGTACAAAAAGATGGGAATCGAAGTCTGCGTTAAGGCCGCTTCTGGTGCACCTGATGTTCTCGGTGACTGTCCTTTCAGTCAAAGAGTTCTTCTCACTTTAGAGGAGAAGAAGCTTTCTTACAACACTCATCTCATCAACACTTCACTCAAACCAGATTGGTTCTTGGCTATTAGTCCCGAAGGCAAACTTCCCTTGGTGAAGTTCGATGACGACGATGAGAATTGGGTGGCTGATTCCGATCTTATAGTCGGAATCATCGAGGAGAAGTATCCTGAGCCTTCTCTCGTGACGGTTCCATCAGAGTTTTCCTCTGTAGGATCCAAGATTATTGGTGCTTTTATAATGTTTCTCAAGAGCAAAGATCATGAGAGTGATGGAACAGAGAAAGTTTTGCTTGATGAGCTCGAGGCGTTAGAAAATCACCTCAAGACTCATGGTGGACCCTTTGTGGCCGGCGAAAATGCCACGGCGGTTGATCTGAGCCTAGCGCCAAAGCTTTACCATCTCGAGATCGCGTTAGGACATTTCAAGAGTTGGTCCGTCCCTGAGAGCTTGACCAATGTTTGTGACTACATGAAGGTTTTGTTCTCTCTCGAGTCTTTTGAGAAAACTAAAGCTGCTAAAGAATATGTGATTGCGAGTTGGGCTCCTATGTTGGACGTGTGATGCATTTGTTGATCCTTTGTGTTATTATTAAATGCGGTCTAATGTCTTATTTCCTTATCTATTTGAATTTTGAATAATGAAATTCGCCAAAGTGTTGGTGTCTTCTTGCTGCGAATCAGCGATGTCGTTCTCTTCATAATCTTTTCAACGTTCTATTTCCTTTTTGTTGTCAAAGTGACACAAAAACTAAATGATTTCGAAAGGATCATTCTAGAATTAGTATAATAGAATCAATCTGTAGTACTATATGATAGACTCCAACTTAACTACTATATTCTGATCAATGGTAGTAACAATATGATGCTTAAAGACAAAGAATCACGTTTCCAAATGCACTAACAAACAGGAGAAAAATTGGAAAAAAATGCCTCATTCTAGCAAAGAAACATGTTTGATTTTCGTTTATTCATCATCTTAACCATATTATGACGAACACGCTTTCAAGTCCATGAATACTTTTGTAGCTCATTTTGCTTGCGGGTGCGAAGCAATAAACTCAACAGCGAGATCGACCTACTGTATCTTATCTGCTTCGTTATCGGGTATCTCGAATCCAAACTCCTCTTCAAGTGCCATAACCACTTCCACTGTGTCCAAACTATCCAGCCCTAGATCATTCTGGAAATGTGCCTTTGGTGTCACCTGCAACAACAAAAACCACACGTAACTTATCGAATCAAATAACTACAATTGGTTCCTCAGATTTCAGTAATGGCAAGCTCGGACCAGAAAGCAAAGCACGACATAGAAGCAGAGGACTCAGATACTTGAATTGCTACTAACTTATTGAATCAAATAACTATTTTTTTTTGCTTTCCGCAGATCTAAAGCAATAGCAATTTTGGAGCAGAGATCTCCGATACATGTAGCAATGATTAGATTAAGCTATATGGTCATTGAGCATGCCATAACTTCCATTTCAAGTAGCTGATTCAAAGAGTAAACAAAGGACTAGATTAAGATCAGTGTGGAAAAGCCATTCGCCGTTCTTGAAATACACAACCATTATCTACATAATCAAAGACAATGCTAATCAAGAAAAGCAAAAGTAGTATGTTCTCTAATGTTGTCTGGTTCATTTTGAAAACAGGATTTCGAAAAGAGGATCTTTTGGTTATCTGAAAGCAGAGTAAATATGATAAGACTCAAACTTTGATAATACGATTCTCATATCGTATCAAAATATAATTACAGAATCTATCTGATCAAATGTTATGCCTTCAATTACAAAATCAATGATCAAATGGAATCGAACCTATGCCTATAAACATTTTGACCACTAAACTTTAGCTTTCATCATCAAATCAATGTTGATCTACCACAATGTAATGCGGAAAATACAATCGAATTCTCCATTGCTAGTTTCGAGTTTCCGCACATAAAAATTATCATTCCAATTGAAAATGGAACTAAAGGGTTCAAAATCGGTGGTGGTAGAAGAACTTTATAATGAAAAAAGAGGAAATAACCTGAAAATTTTACCTTAGAAGGCTCTACTTTCTGGAAATTCTTGACGACAGAGACAACACGATCTGTGACTTCGGATTTGTCGAGAAAGGATCCTCTGACATCCTCGGAGAAACGACGAAGAAGAACGTAGAAGGGGGTTACGCATTGAGAGGAAGTGATGCTGGAGCTTTGAAGAGAAGGTGTGACACTGATTCTGAGGTATTTAAGCAGAGCATTTCTCGACGCCATTGCTGCAGAAAAAAAAACCCTAAAACTAAAACCTTGTTTTCTCTCTCTCCTTTAACAGAAGGTGCGAGATCGAAGGTGGTGATCTCGTTACCTGATTTGCTAAAACGATGTCGTATTTTACTATTGAGCGTTGGGCTCTTCTAAGCCCAGTTACGAAATGGCAGGCACCACAGACTCCCAAAGTTATAGAAAATCTTAAAGGTTTTCTGCAAATCTAACCTCCAAATATTTTTTTTAAAAAATTTCTATTCTTGACTATAAAAAAAAATGTAATTAAAAAATGGGGTTTCCGCCATAGTTGAATCTGTTAGAAAATAATGTCCATTTTCGATAAATCAAAAATGCGAGAACGATAAAATGCACATAATTTGTTAACGGAGTTCGACCAATTTTGTCAACTCACACTCCAACCCAATTACACTTTTTTTTATCGTCTGAATGCAAATTATGTAAACAATTACAAGAATATTTTTAACGAACAAATTAATTATTCTCCAAAGATCCACAATACATATATGGGCCCACCATGAATATCTTCTGCTGTCCGTCATTTCATTATCTAGTTATCTCCAATAAGATGATGTAGATCCGTTCTTTCGTATCTGGCTACTTTTAATAACCTGGGAAAATCGCATCTGCTGGCAATCGAAACCCAAACATGCTGGTGTAGAAGCATTAAAGAACTTTTAAGTCAACCACTAGACTAGAGGGGCTTGCACACCCAATTACACTTAAGAAATTAATTTCTTACAAAGAAGAGAATTTTTTTTTTCTCTCACGTTTTTTTTCTTTCTTCTCTTCCCCTTCTTCCTTTATTTCCTTTTCTTGCTTATTTTGCTTGCCCTCTTCTTCCACTTATTTATAGAGAGATGGTGAGGGGTTGCTGAAGCAGAAAAATGGACCAAAGAAATCTCTTTCTTTGACCATCACCTAACACCATCACCTAACACCTTCACCTAACAATATTTGTTCACCTAACAATTTCCCACTTGAAGACTGATTTCAATCGGTCTTCACACTTTGATCAGTACAACAGGTCTTCTAGGCTTATTACTATAGCAAGCCAACTGAGGTTGTACAACCTCATTTTATCATACGACACGACCTTCGTTAGCATATATGCCGGATTTTTACTTCCTGGGATCTTTTCAAGCACCAAAACTCCATCTTCTAAGGCTGATCTGATGAAGTTATACTGAAGTTGTATGTGCTTCGTCCGAGCATGGTAAACTGGATTCTTTGCTAGATTAATGGCACTTTTACTATCGCAATATAACACACTTTTCTCTTGGTCATGGCCTAGCTCTTGTAGAAATGATTGTAACCACATTATCTCCTTTGTTGCCTCTATGACGGCAACATACTCAGCTTCATAGCTTGATAGAGCTACAATTTTCTGTAACTTTGAAACCCAACAAATTGCAGTACCACCAAAAGTGTAGACATACCCGGTTGTGCTCTTTCTACTATCGATGTCACCGCCATTGTCAGCATCAACATATCCCTTCAATCCCACTTCAGACTTTTTGAGCCAAAACGATAAACTTGGATTTCCCTTCAAGTACCTGAAAATCCACTTGAGTGCCTCCCAATGTTCCTTCCCTGGATTGCTCATATACCTGCTCACGACTCCCACTGCATGTGCAATGTCTGGCCTTGTACAAACCATCACGTACAACAAGCTACCAATAGCAGAGGCATATGGAACTGTATCCATAAATGACATCTCGTCTTCAGTCACTTGAGACTGATCTCTGGATAACCGAAAATGATTTGCCAGAGGAGTACTAACTGACTCCGCGTTATCCATGTTAAACCTCTTGAGGATTTTCTTCACATACTCCTCTTGTGATAGCTTAAGACCCTCATTGCTTATACTAATTCTCATCCCAAGAATTTGTCTTGCTTCTCCCAGGTCTTTCATCGCAAACTCTTCTAAGAGTTTCATCTTCACGTTATCGATCTCATGCAAGTCTGCTCCTACTATTAGCATGTCATCAACATATATGAGCAATATCAAGTAGGACTCTTCAAGCCTCTTAAAGTAACAATAGTGGTCAGTCTCACACCTCAAGAAACCATTAATTTTTATGAAACTGTCAAGCTTCTTATACCACTGTCTTGGAGCTTGTTTGAAGCCATAAAAACTCCTTTTAAGCTTGCAGACCAGATCTTCTTTCCCTTTGACCTCAAAGCCTTCAGGTTGCTTCATATAAATTTCTTCATCCAAATCACCGTGAAGAAATGCTGTTTTTACATCCATTTGTTGAAGATGTAAATCCTCCTTTGCTACCAACCCAAGAACAGTTCGAATTGTCACCAAGTTGACTACATGAGAAAAAATCTCTGTGTAGTCTATGCCTTATTTTTGTTGGAATCCCTTCACAACACGCCTTGCTTTATAACGATGACTTCCATCATGTTCTTCTTTTATTCGGTAGACCCACTTGTTATGCAATGTCTTTTTCTCCTTAGGAAACACAGCTAACTCCCATGTGTGATTGTACATCAACGAGTCCATCTCATCGTTCATTGCAAGCTCCCACATACTTAATTTATCAACTTGCATTCCTTCTTCAAAGCATTCAAGCTCACCTCTATCCGTGAGCAGAATATAATTGAGAGATGGAGAATATCTTATAGTAGGCTTGCGATTTTGTCTGACCGCCGTAATTGTAAAGGTGGTGTCTGGGGAATGACTTCAGAATCATTTGCCTCACTGTCCTCTTCTCAAGCAACCCACTCTTCTGCTGTTGTAGTATCCTGCTGCAACTCTGGTGCCAGAATATCTCCCGAATCAACAGCTCTATATTCCAATCTTTCTAAGCTTTCTTTTAGCTTATCTTTGTACAACGCTCCTTCGTTGAACACAACACTTTTGCTGCGGATAATCTTTCGATTTTGGTCATCTCAGAACCGATAACCGAACTCGTTGTCACCATAACCAATGAAGTTACACTTCTTAGATTTTGCATCAAGTTTACTCCTTGCAGCATCATCAACGTGGACATAAGCTAAGCAACCAAACACTTTTAGGAAAGAAAGATTTACTTGCTTGCCGCTCCAAACTCCTTCAGGGATTTTGAATCCCAACGGAACATACGGTCCTCTATATATTAAAAAGGCTGCGGCATTGATTGCATCTGCCCAGAAAGTCTTAGGCAATCCACAATGCAATCGCATGCTCCGTGCACGCTCATTCAGGGTCCTGTTCATCCTTTCTGCTATTCCATTCTGTTGTGGCGTTCCAGGAATAGCTTTCACCATTTTGATCCCATTATCAGCGCAATATCTTCTGAATTACTCGCTGATGTATTCTCCACCATTATCAGACCTTAGGCACTTCAATTTTAGATTGGTCTCAATCTCAACCATAGTTTTCCACCTTTTGAATAATGAGAAAACTGCATACTTGTTTTTCATGAAGTAAACCTATACCTTCCTTGTGGAGTCATCAATAAATGTCACATAGTAGTATGAACCTCCTATTGAAGCGACATGAGCGAGTTCCCACACATCCGTGTGCACCAACTCTAACTTCTCGGGTTTTGGTTTTCTGCCTTCTTTTGTGAAACTAACCCGTTTCTGTTTTCCAAGGATGCATCTCTCACACATCTGATGATCCACCATCTTTAGATGAGGAAGCGCACCTTTTGCCACCATAAGTTTTCTCACTCATGTGTCCCAACCTACAATGCCATAACTCAGTCTGTTTGGTATTTTCGATAAAGGCAACCGTATCTTGATAACTCATCGTCATATAAAGGATGCCTCTTTTATGATTCTTATCAACCACCATGGAACTTTTCTTCACACTCCAGGCTCCACCACTAAACTTGACATTGTGCCCTGTGTCATTAAGTTGTCATACGGAGATCATATTTCCCATCAATTTTGGCACATGTCTAACCTTTGTGATCTTCCACATGCGACCATCTAACATCTTCAAGTTAATATCTTCAATACCAACTGTGTCCAAAGGTAAACCATCAGCTAGATATACCTTTCCATGATTTTCCGTAACATAATTCTCCATAATGTTGTTGTGTGGAATGACGCTCATGAGTCAAGAACCCAATAATCGATTGGGCTATCAACATAGGACATTGATGCTTTGGTTGTGTTTACAGCTGCTTCATGAGTTTCATCTTTTCTCAGGGGAATTATCAGACACTACTAATGCATCAGGAATTCTATGTGTAACTGCATTGGCTCTGCCTCCTCTGTTGTCTTTCTTCTTCTGTGGTGCCCAACAATTCTTTTTGATGTGACCAGTCTTTCCACATATCCAACATTCAATAGGCTGTTTGAATGTGGACTGACTCTTTCCATTCTTTGAATTTGATCTGTCTTTGCTTCGGTTGTTTTTGTCTTGGTTTCTTCCTCTATTTTTCACGTTAAAAGTAGAACTCGTTGATGTTTCGCCAGAGTATATCCTACAAACTTCCTCAGCAAGGATACGATCTCGAACATCATTGAATTTTAGCTTCTGAGTGCCGACAGAATTACTAACCGCTGCCCTCATTGGCCCCCAGCTATTTGGCAGAGATGCCAGCAAAATTAGTGCTCGCACTTCATCATCAAACTCGATTTCAACGGATGACAGTTGGTTGACAATTGTGTTGAACTCGTTCACATGTATTGCAACATGGCTACCTTCTTCTATCTTCAAGTGGAAGAGTTTCTTCATGAGAATCACCTTGTTATTGGTTGAAGGTTTCTCATACATATCCGAGAGAACTTTCATTAGCCCTTATGTGGTTTTCTCTTTCGCAACGTTGTGAGCAACGTTTTTTTATAGTGTTAACCTGATAACACCCAAAACCTGCCTATCAAGGAGATCCCACTTTTTATGAGCCATCTTCTCAGGTTTCATGCTTAGTGGTTGATGAAACTTCCTTCCGTACAGATAATCCTCGATTTGCATTCTCCAAAATGTATAATCTGTACCGTCAAATTTCCCGATGTTGTGTGCCGAACCATCTTCGCCTCCCATCATTTCTGATTATTTTGCGAATCACCGTGTATTTGACCACTTTTGTTGACAAACCGATATTATCGACAAAATTCACTATTCACTATTCACGTGAACAGTAAATTCGCATAAAATTTAACCAAGATCGCCACAACTTGATTGAGCTATGATACCAGTTGTTAGGAAATAATATCAATTTCTGATAAATCAGAAATGCGAGAACGATAAAACGCACACAATTTGTTAACGGAGTTCGGCCAATTTTGCCTACGTCTCCGGACCTGCTGCAGATCTTTTCTTATTAATAGGGAAATGAGTACAACACTCTCAACTCATACCCCAACCCAATTACACTTAAGAAATTAATATTATTTTCTTACAAAGAAGGGAATTTTTTTTTCTCTCACGTTTCTGTTCGTTCTTCTCTTCCCCTGATTCCTTTACTTCCTTTTCTTGCTTATTTTGCTTGGCCTCTTCTTCCACTTATTTATAGAGGGATGGCGAGGGGTTGTTGAGATAGAAAAATGGACCAAAGAAACTTCTTTCTTGCATCACCATCTTTCTTTGACCATCACCTAACACCTTCACCTAACATTATCTTTTCACCTAAGAGAACTGTCTCATGTATCATGTTGTTTCTTTACATCAGTTCAATGGTAAATTCTCAGAACTTCGGTGACGTAGCTTAACGAAACACATTGCATATGACACACCTTTCAAGCTTTTGGAGCATTAGGCAATATAATCCACAAAGAAAAATAAATCCACAAAGCTATTAAAAAACCATTTTATGTCAATTTTAAGGCAATTCCAACATTCAAAATTTTGTTAGGCGCTAATACAATTGGTAGAAGCCTAGCGTCTAAATGAAAAAATAAAGGATTAAAACATAGAGCAATCGGAGACTAGTTTTTATATATTTTTTTAATGTTATCTTCAATTAATACTAAATTTCTTACATTTGGTGGTTAATAATTTTAGTATTTGTAAATTTTCAAAAAATGTTCATGGCCGAAATGGTATTGGACTCTACGTGAGTGAAAGAAAACGACGTGAGTTCGAGTTCTATAGCCTTCATTCTGCTCTTTTCTCATTTTTATTAATGAAAGACAAAACGATATGTCGTCATCTTCTTTTTCGACTTGAAATTCTGTCAAACCTTAATCTATAGCTGTCAATCATTCTTTTGCTTGATTTTCACCATTTACACCTTGTTTTCAACTAGGTTTAAAATGAAAATGATAAAACTGACTTCTAACTCTCTATTTCAAGCTGGAAATAAAGAAAATATGAGGTGCTATGTTTTCCTCCAATTTTAATTCGATTTGGGTGTAATCCCAGCCTATCCTTCTACCAAGAGAATATTTGGCGCCTATGCGGCCTTCGTGGCCGCGTTTTAGAACAAGGATCCCAACGGATGATCCCTACCCATACCAAATTTCTCATCCCATTTCTATTTTCGTTCAAATAATTTCTCATTTGAGATCATTTATTTTATTTAAACGAGTATGAAAAATGTACGGGAAGTGAAGGATATAAGAATATGTGTCTGAATTATCCGTTTAAAAATTATATGTAATTTCTTTGAATTTTTTTAAAATTACCAGAAATATTCATCCCGTAATTGATTCTTACCCAAATTATTGAAAGTTAGGGAACAAAATTTAGTTAAAGGAGTTTTTTTTCCTTTTACCAAAACTTCACGTCCCGTTTCTTATCCACCTCCATCATTCATCTTTATTGTATCATCAAAGAGAGTCGGACGTCCAGTTGGTGATTCTCCATCAATCCATCAACCCATCTCGATCGGATCTTCAAGAGAGTGTCCGCACGGCCAGCTAGAGATTCACCACCACATCCATCTTTGTAAGAGCATACCAATGTTCTTATATCAGATTCATCAGCATCTTCAACTTCAACCACCAGATCGAAGACAGGAGGGAGCTGGAGATCGACGACCGGAGGGAGCTGGAGATCGACGACCGGAGGGAGCTGGAGATCGTTAACCGGAGGGATGACTGGAGGGAGCTTGGGCGTAACTATGAACCGCTTTTGACCAAAAAAAAAAACAGTTTAAAAAAAAACTTCATTTTAGGAACTTTGGAGAAAGTAATAACAAGAAAAGAATGCTATAATTTATAGGGAAGGGTCGGAGCAACGACGTTTTAATCACGAACCCCCGCCAAAAACAATGTTATCTCAATCTTTTCCCGCCAAAGCGAATATGTTCTCGCGATCTTTTCTCGTCCAAAGGACAATGTTTTCGCTATCTTTTCATGCCATAAGGAAAATGAGAATATACTGAAACTTCAATAAGTTTGACCCAAAAAAAATAATCTAAATAAATTTTATTTAAAAACAAAAATTTAATTGAAGTGCATAAACTTGGGCTATCTACAGGCCCAAAGCTTTGACAAGCTTTCTAGAATATGAAGAGGATAAACTAATTTAAAAAAAAGATGATAGTAGATTTTCAACTTAAAAAAATAAAAAATAAATTAATTACCAGTAAATTACATATCTATGGATAGCCCTGAAAATTTCGGAATTCGGGACGGAAATTCACGGGTACAGGACAAGACGGGAAATTTGAGAATTGTTTTTACAATTCCGAAAAGAGAATCCGATAAGAACGGGACGGAAATTTAGGTAACGGAACGTGTTCGGAAAATTCTCTTACCTAAAATATCTTCACAAATGGATAATTATTTTGGGTAATGATCAACTTTGAAACATATATTTTGGGTAATTTCGGAAAATTTAGGAAAATTTGGGAAAATTTCGGATAATTTCGGGAAAGTTTGGATACCCGATCTCATACCCGTTCTCTTCCCACATCCGTTTGAATAAAATAAATGGTCGCGAATGAGAATTTTTTGAACGAAAAAGAGAATGAGACGGAAAATTTGGAACGGGTACGGGAGGGAAGCGGGAACCCGTCCCGAAACTCTGGATAACAAATAAGAACTTGATCTTCATGAAACTACGAGTAGAAAATTACGGCTGGATGATATTGTTAAGCCATCAATACAAACTACTTACAGTTGTAGAATAACCAAAACTAGACTATCAAAACAAAAACGATAAGAAAGACAAAAAGTTATGTGTGTGAAAGCTCTTGTGATGAGTTCACAAATCTAACCTCAAGGAATCGCACACAAGAGACATAGATTCAAATGTTTACTAAGTAAAAAAAATCATCTAACTTAGATAAACAAAACAAAAGCGTAAGCTTTAGAAAAACTCTTTTTTATATTTCAAAAATCTGTATATATACAAAATGATTACAAAGGGAGCTTTTATAAGCTCGTACAAAGTCAAACCATTAATATACAAAATTTTAAAAATAGGAAATTAAGATATGCAAAATAAATGAGAAAATTAGTAAATTGAAAGCGATGAAGACGTTAGCCATAAAAGTGGGAATCACTTGAATCAAGGCTCCATATGATCTTTACTTATGGTAAGTATTTTTGGGCCACCAACGTAGAATCTTCTTATTAAAACAAGTCTTTGATTCCTTTTGAAGCTTATGATATGTGTAGTCTCCTCAAGGTGTATAGTTCTCGCCAAAGAAAATCTCCAACGAACATTTAGACCACCTTCATCTTTTTTTGGAATGATTATAGATTTGATGTCCACATCAGAGAAGAAATAGGAGAAATAGAAGAAACGACACAAAACCTTATATGTTTAAAATCTCAAGATGAATATTATGTTGCTCCTCGACTCTTGTAATAGATTCATGTTGAGATTTTCGCTCGTGTTCTATTAGTTTATATAGTTGGTATAAGTCGTTTTAGTGTACATGTTTAGCTAAAGGACATACTTCACAATGAGACACACTAGACTTGGACATAGGAAAAATAGCAGGAATGTGTTGTAACTGTGCATATGAAGGATGTCCAAGGCGCTGATGCCAAAGATGTCCATCTACCAAGCATCCACAAAAGTTGACTGAAGTAGTGCTAGCAGCAGTCTCAAGTATGTAAAGACTATGCATGAGAATGCCTCTACCAATCTTCAAGTCCCGAGTATGGTCCTCAATTAAACATGAAGAAGAGTAAAAATTAGCAGAACATTGATTATGACGTTGGAGAGAACTCACACTAATCAAATTGAACTTGAATGTGGAAACATGTAAAACCAGATGCTCTGAAATATGCACAGTGCATGTGTGTGTAATTGTAACTCTAGTGCCATCAAGAAATAAAACTGTAACACCATGGACATGAAATGTTTCACTAAACATTGTCAGATTAGAACAGACATGACTTGTGGCCCCACTCTCAACTATCCAACAACCATTAGGCAGAATAGAATAGAGAGATGAAAAGCAATGATGTTGAAAAATAAAAGAATGATTTTCAAAACGAAGATTGGAAGAAGGAAAACGGATTGAAACATTACCAGAAGTAGAAGTAAAAGCCATGAAACCATTTTCTGTGATCGTTGCTGATGGAGGGGACGACTGCTCTGGAACTCGAGCATGACCATGAAGCTGATGGATCAAAGATTGGACCTGATCGGCATTGAACTGGCTCAAATCAAGGTTCATAACACTTGATGCAGGAGATGGCATGTAAGGAGCATGATATGTAACTGCATTAGCCATTGCACCAGATTTTGAAAACTGAGATTGCTGAAACTGAGGTCGTGGTCCTTGTTGAGATTGACCACGAGGTTGATAAGACTGTTGGTAAGTCTGTGGAGATGGATTCGAAAAGGATTGATGGGTAGGAGGTTGCTGAGACTGGCGATGTCCTGTAGGATATCGATGGAGTTTATAGCACTTCCGAACGGTATGACCAACACGTCCACAGTGAGTACATACTAGCTTTTGTTGCTGCTGCATAAGCAGCATTCTCGACAGGACCATTATAATAACCAACATGCAAAGAGTCATTTGAAGAGGAATCGTTGTTGGAATCAGGACCTGAAGCTTGAAAGACAACATTATCCAGTTTCATTGAAGGCTTAATAGACTTCTGCCTTTCATCTTGTGCAACCATGTTAAAAACATCTTCAATTGATGGAATAGGCTTCAGCATCAAAATATACCTCCGAGTGGGTTCAAAAGTTTCATTAAGCCCCATCAGAGATTTGGTAACACGGCTACGTTGTTGCAAACTTTCCCATAAAACAGCCGCATTGCATTCACATCGACCACAAATGCACAAAGGCAATTCGATGTAATTTATGTTCTTCCCAAAGTGTTACCAATTCTGTATAATATGTACTCACGTCCATATATCATTGCTGAATTAAACTAAGGCGTTGTTCGATCTCATAGACCCTAGGAGCATCATTCTGCTTAAAGCGAGACATTAAGTTCTTCCAAATCGCTTCAGCAGTAGGCATAAAAAGTAAACTCTGACCTATCTTCTTCTATACAGAGTTCATAAGCCAAGTAACAACCATATCATTGCATCTACTCCACGAACCAGCGCCCCTATGAGTACTAAGGGGCTGATAAATCGTACCATGAATGAATCCGAGTTTGTTGCGAACGTTCAACGCCATACAAATGGATTATTTCCATGAATGAAAATCTGATCCGGATGATAAGCGATTGGAAACCAAAATGAGACCAGCGTGATCCGAAGCGTGAAGAAAACATGGATTTTCATAGTGATCCAAGTATTAGGAGTAATCGAATTCATTTCCGAGAAAGAAACAAAGAACGGCGATGGAAGATTGCAGTGAAATTTTCAGGATGAGACATTTTTTTTTTGCTATCAAATGGTGCCAAATATTGTTGAACTATGTTTGATTAAAGACTTCAAAAATTTCCAGAAACTTCTGAAACTCTCTTCTCACATTTGTTTCTCTAATACTCATAAAGAAATCACTAGCGTGGAGAGCATTGCAGTGCGGCGGTACGAGCTAGAGATGCACACATGGGTCAAAGGTCATGCAATGATCACACCGCGAGTCATGTTTGGTTCCGCGAGCCACGGGACAAATGCTATTTTTGCTGGCAGAGTTACTATAGATAAAAACGGTTTTGAAGTTGTAAGCGGAGGAAATTATGTTCGGGATATTTCTTACGTGGTAAGTTTTACAATGAGTCAATGAGGTAACAGATTCGTGGGAGTTGATACCAAACATGCTTAACGACATGTATTTCTCGTTTTCCCAAGCGCTGCCATGTATTGCGGTCGTCAACGATAATCTATACTTGCTAGAAACATATGTACATTGTAAACGCAAACGCTTGGAAGAAACTGTATTTGTGGGAGCACATTTCACTAGAGGTTGGGGCGTTGAGTTTAAGTCGGTTGGAGACGGACTTTTGGAAATTGGACACTACATAAAAAGATCTGTTGTATCATTTAAATTATATCACAAAATTAAGTGATATTATTTAAAATTAGTTATTTATAGAGTGAAACAAATATACATGGTTTAATATCAATTATAATAATTAATCGAGCAATGCGTGGATATCGCCGACATGAATCGAATATAACCATGGCGATGGTTGCTAGTCGGATCATTGATGAAATCAGTCGACCGGATCGGAGAATTGACCACGATGACATGATTCTAGTCAAGGGCCGATAGAACCAGTCAGGCGAACTGTGGTTATGTTCGGAGAAGTGCGGATATAACAGTGAAGAAATGGGATTAACCGCCCTGATTGGTTGTTAATCGAGCCATGGATAGAAACAGTTGGACAGATTGGAGGATAGACCACGACCGATGATTCTAGTCAAGGTGTCAAGATAAACGAGACTATGATTAAGCGTAACGTCACAACGACCGAGGGGGATCAGGATTGATCTCAGAGGTTGGATTTTGGACAGTTCATCGGTAGAATCTATTGACCGAATCGGAGAGTAGACCACGGTTATGAGATTCTAGTCGAGTGCCGAGAGAACCTGTCAAGGGAAGCGAAACTACGATTGGGAGAAGCAAGACTACGATAGGGGGAAGCACGACTATGATCAGGAGGATTACGACAATGATCGAGAGGATCATGGATACAATAAGGAAACCATGGGAAATCGGTACTAACCGCGGTAGTTAGAATTCTAGTTGAGTCATGATAGAATCAGTCGACCGAATCAGAGGATTGACCACAGTGACGTGATTCTAGTCAAGTACCGATGGGACCAGTCGACTGGGTTAGTGAGTAGTCGTGACTATTGGCGAATGGTTGCAACGGTTGGATGGTCACGACTGTTGGATGACCGGTTGCGATGGATGAGTCCTAGCCAGAGACTTGGCGGAACCAGTCAGTCAGATCGTTCGGTGGATTGATGATAAACTCATTATTTAGCATATTTTAACACTCATTTTAGATAGCTTTGCATCCACTTATGCATTCATTTAGTTACTTTTAGTCCAAATTGCATCCATATTAGAGTTTAGCAGGTTTTAGCTTAGGTTATTGCATATTGTGCATATTGAGTCTTAATTAGATACTTCGGAGGCTTGGAGGACCTCTATGGAGAGTTGGTGCCAAGGAGGAAGAAGAGAAGGGAGCCAAACATGAAGCAGACAAATTTTAGAAGTGTATCGACCTTGGTGTCGACCTACCAAGGTCGATACGGCCCGACAGGAAGGATGAGACGAGCGTATCGGGCATTTGTATCGGACTACTAACGTCGATACAAAGGCCACCCAGAGATTTGGAAAGAGCATATTAAGCATCTGTGTCAGACTGCTAAGGTCGATACATACCTCAGGCGAAGATCGAGCAATGGCGTATCGGGCGTTTGTGTTGAGCTACTAAGCTCGACACTGTCCTTGAAGAAAAGTTTTAACAGCGTATCGAGCTGCATATCGACCTTGCTAGGTCGATACGCTGCGCGATTTCAGCCTAAAACCGGGTCAATACCCGATTTGTTCCGGGTTGACCCGGTTCGTGCACTGTTCACTATAAATAGGAAATAACATAATTTTTTCTAAGTATCTTTTAATCCTTTGTTCTTGCTTAGAAAACCTTCCCTTTTGGTTTCTAAGTGATTTTGTAAGACATTTCTTTAAAGTTTATGCGAATTAGTACTTGTCTCTTTTAATCTTTCATCTTCTATCTCTCTAATCATTTTTATCTCTATTTCTTTCATAGGATTTAAGGGATTAATCATGATTAGTGAGTAATTTCATTAGGGTCTAAGGATGGGTTAGATCTAGGGTGTTTTAAGGGTTAAATCTTGATGTCTAGGATTAGATCTTCTTATTTCCCTCCTTGTTTAGTGTTCTAAATGCTAGTTTAGCCATGATCAAGTTAAAACTAGGTCTTAGGGAATTTTCCACCCACAAGGTGTTTGTTGAAATTCCCCAACCAACTAAACAAGTGATTTACATTCCTAACTCATGAAAGTGATTGTCTAGGGTGTTTATTAGCAATTTAGAACTGTTTCATAATGCTTATTAGCTTCCTTTTCACAAATGAAAGTTTGATCTTGATTATGGTGATTAATGAAAATATTAGTGCCATGAAAGTGGATTAATCTAGCTTTTGAGTTCTAAGCTTAGGGATTAGCATATTATGTTGTTGATTGACATCAAAGGTTGATTCTTGGAACACCTTAGGTTGATAACCCCATCCTTGGATTCGTTTTAGTAATTTGATAATCTTGATTAGTAGTTAATTAGATTTTAATTTGCTTGATTAGTGCATTCATTGCTTAATTAAGGTGTTAGTAACTTTTGTCTAGTTTGTTTGATCACCTAGTTTGTTAGTTAAACCTTAAAACTTTATTGCTAGCTTGGATTAAGAAGTTATATGCATCCTAGTGTCTTAACCATTTCCATATGGATTGATCCTCAAGTATTACAATGATATCAGTAGCTTGAATAACTGTTAAGAAGCACAAGACAAAACTACTTATCAATTGACTATAGCGAATCGCCATAGACCATGATCAAGGGAACAATGATTGTTGGTGCGGTGCGAGAAGAGCTTAGGCGGGATAGTCGAGTAGATTATCAAGGAAGGGTCCTCAGTCAGGGACATGGTCGAACATGCGATCCTAGTCAAGCCATCGGGCTAAATAAGCCTCTGCGTTCTAAACGAAGTCATGTGGGGATGGTTGATTGAATGATTAAGTAAAGATCGGAGATGGGTGGATAGCAAAGTAAGTCAATAGTATATATATGGGAAGCTTGTACAAGACTAAGCAGGATCCAGTAAAGGGGCGTGCCTAAGTAGGTTCGCAGATGGACTAGACTAGTTGGGCGCCAGTCAAGGGGCGACTGAATTTCGCGGATATGGCTAAGGTATGACTAGATTATTCCTATAACGGAATGGTTAGGGTTCTGACTAGATCGTAGCTGGATGTTATTACTTGGTTAGTCACTAGCCTGGTTCTAGAAAGAATGGTCTAGGGGAAAGGAATGATAAATGTTTAGGAATGCTTGTCTTGAACCGAGTCAGAGATTTGATCTATTAGCCAAACGGTGGTCAAGTGAACAGCCAAAGGCTATAGTTGATCGGACCCAGGGGCGGATCCATAAATTTTTTTAGTATGGACCGGGAAGTACTTGGTTAATGTTAAACCAAGGGAAAGTTTAGATTTAAATACTAAGGGATTTCCGCTGCGTAAGATAGTCTAGCGATCAAACCTGAAGAGGAGATTTCGCTAGGAAACAATTTTAACCAGGAGGTTCGGCCGGGAATGTGGCACAAACTGGGAACACTTGTACCGCGACCTAGGATGCTCGGGACGGGGTGTTTCAAGTTGATATCAGAGCATGCTTGATCTTAGGAAAGGATATATGCTCGGTGACTGAAGATCTCGATCATTGTAGTAGTATGACATGGTCCAAAGTTAAGATATTGAGTCAAGTACTTGTGAGTCTAGTGTTCTCGCCAAGGCTTGTTCAATAGTCAAGATACTTCTCGGAGGTCATGGCTACAATGGATGATGGGTTAGAGTCGAGAGAGAAATTGGGTCAAGGAAATCATAGCAAGATTCTACCTGCCACTGAATTATAGAGCGAATTCCTTTAAGTGGGGGAGAACTTAGAGCGATCCTAACTACGACATTTGTTGTTAGTATGGCAAAACTAGATCTTAGTCTAGGATGACTAAGTGATGGTCAAGCCTGGACACGAAATATGGAACAGTCGGATGACTGAGAAAGGCTATGACCGGGTCATGAGATGACTGTAATCATGAGTAAGAAATGGTAGTGACCATTGTCTAAGGCGCACATGGATAAGATGTTGAGCGCACATTGGTAAGACGTAGAGAGTGCGCACATGGGTAAGATGCAATACGCACATGAGTAAGATGCAGAGCGCGCATTGGTAAGACGCCGAGAGCTCGCACATGAACAAGACACATATTCAAGTCAATGATAATATGCGAGAGAGGCACACATTGTGAAAAATATGACAGTGTCTAATAATGACCAAGGCCGTGATAAGATATAGTCATGATGGACTATGATAGGTGAAGACTTGGCCACGTCCGAGAAGGAACATGGTCGGTATATGATATAGTCGGGACTATGATCAAAGGAGCTAAATTAGCAGAAAGCTAAGTTATAGGAATATGGCTAGGTCTAGAATATAACAAAGCCGGGATACAATCTAGTTTAGATGGACTAAGATTGGGATATGTGAGCGCGTTTGGTAAAGACCAAGGTCTGGAAGAGACATAGTCTGGATTGACTAGGATCGGGAATTGTGACTGTCCAAGTAAGGACTAAGGTCATGATATGATCTAGTCAAGATTGACTGAGATCATGAAGTTATGACCAATTCCGGTAAGGAACAAGGTCAGAGAAACATGATCCACTCGGGATCGATCGGTTACTGGTTCGCATGACTTAGGCCAGTCAGATAGTCACGACTAGTCATGGCTAATCAAGATGGCTAGTCACCCCTGTCACGCCTAGTCACGACGGTAAGTCATGTGTTAGACTTGGATCGGTACGGCTATTTGATGCTAATGGGTTCGCAGTAAAGTGAGTGACTTGGGGATTGGAATAAATCCACTAAGGCTCGACTATAGCTAAGACGATTTCCATAAGTTTTTGAATAGTGCGATGGATAATGAAAAAAGTTGATCGTGTCCAGGAAGGACCATGATCACGAAGATGTCAAATATATTTATGAGAATGTCCTGTTGCATGGAGTTCCAACAAGCTTAGTCTCGGATAGGGATTTCCAGTTCACGTCTATTTTCTGGAAGTCTTTCCAAAAAATTTTAGGTACCAGGATAAACATGAGCACAGTTTACCATTTGCCAACTGATGGTCAGTCAGAACGCACCATTCAAACTTTAGAGGACATATTGCGGGCTTGTGTACTAGATTAGAGTGGCTCATGGGAAGAACACTTAACCTTGACTGAATTCGCATACAATAATAGTTCCAAGCAAGCATTAGAATGTTGCCATATGAAGCATTATATGGGTGGCCTTGTAAAATGCCACTATGTTGGACACAAGTGAGATAACAGAGTGTGATTGGGCCGAATATTATGGAAGAAACCACAAAAAAGATTAAGCTGGTTCGTGATCGTTCTGCTATCTGTCTTTAGAGTGTTCCGCGGCTTAGCGAGTGACATAGAGTTCGGTTACAATCAACTAAGGCTCTGCTATAGTCAACGGTTTCTCTAAGACTAGAATTGTCATATCAGCCAGTCACGGCCAGTTACGGCTATTTTTAGATGGCCAGGACTTTTGGCGAACGGTCACAACTATTATCAATATGTCTCGGGGCAATTTAGAATTTTTGTGAGTAAAGTATCCACGATATAGGGAATGGCTTGGGGATCGGTCAGAATCTGTCAAGACTTAGCTATAGCCGTGATAAATACTCCAAGTCTCGGAATATTCATGGATGACTATGTTCGGCTACTAACCTAGCCGGAATTGGACTAAGTTAGGGGACGAAAATGATCGAGTCATGAAGGACCAAGATGTTGGAATGGGTTCTAAGGAACAAGTATTAACAGAATCCAAAGCAAAAATGCTAATGAAATTATGGGAAAACAGAAAAGGGTATGAGACAAGTTCTTATCACCAGCGAATTCGGGGACGAATTCTCTTTAAGTGGGACAGACTTGTAACATCCATATCCCGACTCGGGATAGTGGGCCGATTTGTATCGAGGAAATGAATGACTTGGTTGAGATCAAGGGAATAATTGTGAACAAGTTAAAGAGGCGGCTTAGTAAAAGCTGAGAAACGGACCAATGATAACCGAATTAAATGGGAAAAAGTAGTTAAGTTGGACGAACTGAAGTAGCTAACTGCTAGCTGAACCAGCTGACTGCTAGCTGAACTAGCTGGACTAGCTGACCGGCAGCTCAGCATAGCTCAGTAAGCTGGTCGAGTACTGACCCAACTAGGCGGACTAACTAGCTAGGTACCAAGCTAGGTAGGACTGAAGCGATTTTGGGTCGGCTTGGTTGGTTTATCTCGGCCAAACGTGGATAAGACCGTAACCGTCCATGGATCCAAGGGGTGCAATCTCAACTGTTGAAGGAAATCAATGGCCAAGATTGGGGTATAAAGGATTAGCGGTTTTGTGACAAATAAATCAACCCATTGGCTATAAATAGAGTGATTTTCGTGGAAAAAGAGACAATTCACGTTTAAGGCAAAATATTTTCAAAATAGTCGAGAGAAAGAATGATGCCCGAATTCCAGTTGAGTCATCGTCGGAAATAGCCGACCGTATCAAACGATAGTCGACGGCAAGGCGATTCCAGTCGGGGCATCGACGAAACCAGTCAATGAAACGTAGATATGATCGAGCAATGCTGGATATCGCCGACATGAATCGAATATAAACATGGCGATGGTTGCTAGTCGGATCATTAATAGAATCAGTCGACCGGATCTGAGGATTGATGACGGTTACGTGATTCTAGTCAAAGGCCGATAGAACCAGTCAGGCGAACTGTGGTTACGTTCAGAGAAATGTGGATATAACCGTGAGGAAACGGGATTAACCGTGCTCGTTGGTTGTTTAAACAGTTGGTCGGATCGAAGGATATACCACAGCCTATGATTCTAGTCAAGGTGTCGATAGAACCATTCGGGAGCAACGTGAATATAGTCAGGATAAACGTGATTATGATTAAGCGTAACGTCACAATGACCGAGGGGGATCATGATTGATCTCAGAGGTTGGATTCTGGACGGTTTATCGGTAGAATCTATTGACCGAATTGGAGAGTAGACCACGGTTATGAGATTCTAGTCGAGTGCCGAGAGAACCTGTCAAGGGAAGCGCGACTACGATAAGGAGAAGAAAGACTACGATCGAGGGAAGCACGACTATGATCAGGAGGATTACGACAATGATCGAGAGGATCATGGATACGATAAGGAAACCATGAGAAATCGATACTAACCGCGGTGGTTAGGATTCTAGTCGAGTCATTGATAGAATCAGTCGACCGAATCAAAGGATTGACCATAGTGACGTGATTCTAGTCAAGTACCGATGGGACCAGTCGACTGGGTTAGTGAGTAGTCGTGACTATTGGCGAATGGTCGCAACGGTTGGATGGTCACGACTGTTGGATGACCGGTTGCGATGGATGAGTCCTAGCCAGAGACTACTAGTCAGTCAGATCGTTCGGTGGATTGACTATAGCGAATCGCCATCGACCATGATCAAGGGAACAAGGATTGTTGGTGCGGTGCGAGAAGAGCTTAGGCGGGATAGTCGAGTAGATTATCCAGGAAGGGTCCTCAATCAGGGACATGGTCGAACAAGCGATCCTAAGAGGACGATCCTAGTCAAGCCATCAGACTCCTATGCGTTTTAAACGAAGTCATGTGGAGATGGTTGGTTAAATGATTAAATAAATATCAGAGATGGGTGGATAGCAAAGTAATTCAACATTACATCTGTGGGAAGCTGGTACAGGACTAAGCATGATCTAATAAAGGAGCGTGCCTAAGTAGGTTCGCAAATAGACTGGACTGGCTGGACGCGAATCAAGGGACAATTGAACTCCGCAAATATGACTAAGGTATGACTAGACTATTACTGGAACATAATGGCTAGGGTGCTGACTAGATCATAGTTATGTTATTAGGTGGTTAATCACTAGGGGCAATTTAAAATTTGTAATTTTCGTATCTAAAGTATCTAATATTTTGAATTCGGATCCGGATACTTTGAAAATTATGGATATCCGATCTGTGTCCACCCCTATATACAACACTGTTTGCGCGTGTTTAAAATAAATCGTGGCGATCTTGTAACTAAAACATAATTCTGGCTATAGTTGATATTTGTTGTATGCATTTTGATGTCATTTCTATCTTTGCATCTTGAGCTTTTAAGACATTAAACCTGGGTTTTTTCTTTTTTTTGCAATAAGAAAAAAAGTGTGGATGTAAAAAGTGTGGTGTAGTGGGTGTGAAGAATGTTAATTCCGATATCGAATCTGAATATTTTGTCAGTAGCAGAATATTCATTTAGTTATGGTTTTAACTTAGCAATTAAAAAATGCCGACAAGAAAAAAACATTTGCAATGAAAAAAAAAAAAACCTTTTATATATATGTTTAATTTGTAAAACCGTGTGAATTTTTTTTGATTAATTCCACACAGATCTCTCTGTTTCTCAGCAGCATCGCAAGGATCATTCATTCACTCAGCGTTTCTTCCAATGCTCTTCTGAATCGTAACTCGTAAGGATCTTCATCTTCTCAGATCTCTACGTCTCATTTTCTCAGATTCGCTCTTTCCCAAGAAACTGAAATTGAAACGGATTCATCTTCCTCCTCGCGAAACAGATCTGTACTCTCGCCATCACTCATGGGTTTGCTTTCAAACCCTACGGGTTTCATCACCCGCCTACTTCTAGTCTCCACTATCTTCTGCTTCATCTTCGTTTCCGCCATCTCTGCGCAGGTATATACGATTTTTTCTCCTCCATGGATGCGTCTTCTCAAATGCTTTTCGAATTGATTCGATTAATATAGTAACGCTTTTGCTCCTTTGATAGGATTCGTTGGTTGATAATGAGAAGCAGGAATCTGAATCTGAAGGATCTGGTAAAGAGCTTGGCCGTCGTGGAATGGTAATTTAATCTCACTTGTTAAGCTCGATCTGCGTTTTTGCTTTTTTCGAATTGGAATTTCTTTAGATGCGGAATCTGGAAATTACGTTCATAGAATCTTTATCTGATTTTACAGATTGGCGCTGAACGAATTGCTCTTGATGCTGCTGGTGAAAAACTTGGTGCTCTTGGTTTGAACCTCGAATCCACTGGCCCTGGTGTGTTTGATGCATTGTTCTCGAGTTTCTCCATGATTCTTGTGACCGAGGTTCGTGCTGCTTGTTTCCGATTTAGCTGGATTTTGACATTTGTGTTGGTTTTGCTCAGTAGAACCAAGTTTCAAGTTAAAGTGTAATCTTTGTTTCTGGTCGTATGGTAGATTGGTGATGAGACGTTTATAATAGCGGCACTGATGGCTATGCGACACCCCAAAGCTACTGTGTTGTCTGGTGCCTGTCTCTTATACACATCTTTGTCTGGTGCATTGTCAGCTTTGTTTGTTATGACGGTAAGTGGAAGATTACTTGGATGTTCATTGTGTTTTATCCGAATTAGTTTCTCATATTTCTTGAGATATTATAGTACTACAAAGGGTATGTTTAATCGTTACGGTTCTCCTGAATTTTCCATTTAGATTCTTTCCACTGGACTTGGTAGGATAGTGCCAAACTTGATATCGAGGAAGCACACCAACAGCGCAGCTACAGGTATGCAGTTTCTCTCATATGGTGTCGCGCTATGCAGTCCCTAGTATACTATATAGTTATGAGTTTTGTTCCAAAAATGTATATTGATTAAAGTTTAAAATCATATTTTTAGTGCGTCTTGTGATCATAATTAGCAAAGACTCTATTAGCTTAAAAATCTTGAGAGCGTTAGGCAACCTCTAGTGTACTATATGGTTATGAGTTTCATCTGTATTATCCTTGGCATCCGTATATCTTGGTCTATAAGGATTTTTTAGTTATCTACTAGAAGGGTAGCTGTCAAAGCTGATCTCTTCATGTTTTCACATGAGTTTGTAAAAGATTCCATGATTGTAAGTTTAGGTGTCCTCCTTCCTACAATTTTTATTTATCCGAGTTTCACTTGAACGAACTTACATCTTTGAAAATACAGTTCTCTATGCATTTTTCGGTTTGCGATTACTCTACATTGCTTGGAGGTCTACTGATTCAAAGTCAAGCCAGAAGAAGGAAATGGAGGAAGTAAGTAGTTCTCAAGCCACCTGTGTTGCCAGTTGTTTGCTTCTTCTTAATTGAAAGAGATGTTGCCTGACTTGTTTATAGCTGTTCTCTTGCTTTGGACTATGACGTTTACTGACTTCCCATTATCTGTGCTAAAGGTTGAAGAGAAGCTTGAGTCAGGCCAAGGGAAGACACCCTTCCGTCGATTTTTCTCAAGATTCTGTACTCCAATATTTCTAGAGGTATTCTTCGCATATTGATTATTTTCGAATGTGTTGTTTACAGCTAAAAATATCTCGATTCCACGAGTAAAACTATTTATAAGATGACTTTGAACCTTCTCTTGTATTCTTTGTGCAGTCCTTCATCTTAACGTTTCTCGCCGAATGGGGCGACCGTAGCCAGATTGCTACAATAGCTGTAAGAGAAAAGTCCCTTTCATCACTTCAAATCAAACTTCTTATTACAATGCTTGACCCAGTCTCTGAACTTTTCCCCTAAGATTAAAGTTTTGTTGTGGTCTCTTGTGAAGTTGGCGACACACAAGAACGCTATAGGAGTAGCCATAGGAGCATCAGTAGGACACACGATTTGTACATCACTGGCGGTTGTAGGAGGAAGCATTTTGGCTTCAAGGATCTCACAACGCACCGTCGCTACTGTTGGTGGCTTACTCTTCCTTGTCTTTTCAGTCTCTTCCTATTTCTATCCTCCACTATAGTCCAATTTGCAAAAGTTTCTGCAACGTAAATGTGATTGCGAAAATGGGGTGTTAGAGACATTGACTTAAGTAAAGCATCTATCGTATTTTTTGTTTTGTTTTGATTTTTGTATGAGTTCGATTGACAAAGCAAGTAAAATCCAAAGCCCAATCAATGCTTTTGCTTCAATTGTAACACACTTAATTTATGTAATTTTTGAATGATCCTTAATATTTATAGCAAAATTTTGTTTTCATAATAACAAAAAATTCATTTAATGTAATTTATGTATGGTAATGGAATTATGTTTTGTAACTATTCAAATATTACCATTATCCCATATATTTATTTGTGTGGTCATTTTTTAAAAACTAGCTTATGTGTCCCTACTGTTTCCTCCTATAGATGGAACACCGGAATAGAGATAGTGAGTCAGGTTTTATCCAACTTTACTACTTGCGTGGCAAGTGTAGGTGCGATCAAAATAACTAAATCAAAAATACTGGTTTTTTTGGTTTCTAAGAAAACCAATACTCAAAATAATAAAATCTAAAATGATGAAAATTAAATATAAGAAAACACTAGGTATTACGTAAATCGCAGAGATTCATAAATCACAAGCAATTAATCGATAAATAGGAAACTAATAAAAACCGTTCTTGAACTCAAAACACGAAGGTATAATCATTTCACTTTGGAGGCTCAGATTATCTGCTTTAATATCATAACAAACTCAAGTTTTGATGGTTATTACAAGATGAAAGCATGCATTAGTCGTTTAAATAATGATTGTTCACAATACTTTGTAACTGTACTTTTGATGGTTATGCTGTATTGCTCAGAAAATATTAGTTTGGCTAAAAAGATGTAGCTTTTCGAGGTTCTATTTTTCTAAGATCAGATTATATATGGCCAACCAAGCAATCAACATTGAACATAACTAAAGGTGAATAACCATATGATATTTCCAATTCAAACGAGAAATAAAGGCTTAACAATTTATGAAGTACTCATTGATTACCAATAACCTAACAGTTGTTAATTATGAAATTAATTGATTACGAAAAATCTAATAATTGTTGATTTTTTAACTTACCAATACCAATCATGAAAAAAAAATATTATTAAGTTTTTTGATTATGCATTTATCCGCCACTGGTATCGAAGAACATCGTGCCTTTCGCATGGAAAAGAAACGATCCGCCACTTGAAAATTTTGCTTGCAGATTTGGCATTTATTTTGTATTTCAAGATTTGATATTGGAGATTAAAATGCCTAATCCCAAGAACAGAATCATGTTTTTTTTTTGTGTGCCAATATTGTATCTTAGCTAACAACGTCATTAGATTAGTTTATCTAAAACACTGTCTATATTTCACACTCGGGCAACATCAGTTTGCATTTGGTTTTGTTTCGAATGAACAAAGATTTCTTTTTTTTTGTCAACATTTAGAAACAGCTACTTTTCTCCAAGAACAAAGAGTTTAGCAGAGGGTGCAGAGCTATGAGCAAGGAGTTTAGCAGACCATGCAGCGGATCTGAATGTGACCATATTATCAAGCTGTGCTAAGTGAACCTTGGAACCAGACCTCTGGCTTTCAAAACTCCAACAACTTTGTCAAACATGGCGTGGTTCTTGAAGGCTTTTGAGATAACAATCAAATTTGCTGGCTCATGATCTTGCGCCGCCCAGTAAAGCATGTCTAGTGACATCTTAGCAACTCTCGCATCTTTATCCCCTGGAAACCATATATCTCAACAGATTACAAACATCTACAAGTAAAAAAAAGGAGAAAAGAGAGACGAGTGTTCAAGGATAAGAAGTCACACCTTCAGGTGCGTGTCTGATAGACATTCCAGACTTCTTATATTCGTTGAGCAAGTCTTGAGCGCACGCTTTGGCATCAATATACGCCGTGATTGATGCATGACCATCGTAACCCTTCGTCTCAAGAGTTGATCGGATACACATATGAATAAAAAAAGGATGGACTGGGAAATCTTCCACGTCCCAGAAGACTCCTAGTCTTTCTATTTCTCGCCAATCAGAACCAGCAAAAGTCTCCTCACCTTGTAACTTTGATTCTGTTGATAGGCTTTGACAAAGTGATTCAAAGCTTGTGCTGCCACCGGTATGTAGTAGGTCTGGGCCTGGGAACTCATCAGGCTGTGCTAAGATTATATTTAAACCTTTGGCTTCCAAAGCTTCAACAACACTGTGGAACTTGCCAGAGTCTTTCAAGGGTTCTGAGATTAGCACCAGATTTCTTGGTGCATCATCATTGTTCATTGCCCAGAAAAGAATGTCCAATGCCATCATAGTAACTTTCGGATATCTATACCCTGGAATATATATATATATATTTATATATCAACAGGAGAAGATCTAGATTAACAGACCATGTGCAAGTAAAAACAAAAAACGAGGAAAAAAAGAGTGGAGGGAACATTTTTGACATCACATTTTTGACGTAATTTGTTTGACACAAATTTTTTTGCCAAAAACATGAATCCGTAAATTTGGTGTTTTAAGTGTAGCAACTAACCTTCAACTGCACCAACGTCTCTGATTTCGGTTACAGAGTGCCACATACTATCACTCAACCTTGCCACTTTCCTATCAAAGTAAGCAATGATTGACACCTTGCAAAGATGCCCCGACCTGCGAAGAGCTGATTGTATATTCACATAAAAATTGCCATCTTCATCTGTTGGGCTACCATCGACATCCCAGAAGACGACTAGCTCAGACACTGACAAGACGAGAACGCACAATGGATACAATTGATTAGAAAAATTTCAACTGTGGCAGCAATTACAAGGAAGAGAGAGAGAGAGAGAGAGAGAGAGAGATCTTACTTGGAAATTCCGGGTTGCTCATAGAAGCTCGTTGATTAGGAAAAACAACAGTCCCTTCTCTGCTCTTCCACTTATGGTCAACACCTCTGCTGCTTTGGTCCATAGGCTCACCTCCTCCATCATCTAATAGTAGGCTTTTGGAGAGCCATTCGAAGCTTACGGTATGTAGCTCGCTTGTTGAGAGATCATGAGGCACTGCTAAGAGAATATTGTAATATCTCTCTTTCAAAGCTTCAAGGGCATCGAGGAATCCCGTTTTATCTTGGATGTGTTGTGAGATCACCATCATGTTTAACGGTTCAAAATAGGTCGCGGGATTCTCCATCGCCCACCTAACAATGTCCACTAACATACTATGAACTCTCGCAACTTCATCTTCGTCATCTTGTTGGGAAAGAATGGTGATTCCGGCTTTCTTATAGACGTTGTCAAGCAACTCATCTGAGAGCTTTCCTTTATCAACATAAGCCATGATCGAAACCTCACCAAGATAACCCATCTTCTCAAGAGAGGACTTCACATTCTTGTAAATCAAAACAGGTTCGAGACCATTAGGGAACGGGAAATCCACCACGTCCCAAAAGACGCATGTCTCTGCGAGGAGGGTTTTACATTAACAAAATCAGAGATCCATTAAAATCTATTTTTGTATCTATACTATAACAAATTATTTCGAGAGAGAGATATTACTGGTAATAATATCATGGGACTTAGTAGGATTTTCTTGTTTTTCCCTAGTCTCAGAAGAAGAATCTGCGAGGAAGGTTTTACATAAACAAACTCAGAGATCCATAAAAATCTATTTTTAAAATCAAATCAAACAAATTATTTAGAGAGAGATCTTACCGGTAATAATATCATGAGGCTCGGAAGAAAAATATAAAATCTCCTCTTTTCTCTTCAGCTCTCGGCTCTTGTCGATAAGATTTCCTCCATCTACTAGGCTTGTGGAAAGCCACTCGAAGCTTACAATAGGTGGTAGCTCTTGTGTTGTGAGCTTACTAGGCACTGCTAGGAGAACCTTAACCTTGTAATTTAGCTTCAAATCTCCAAGGGCTTCTAACAATATATTTTGCTTTCCCATGTTTTTTGAGATAACAATCACATTTAAATATCGATGTCAACTGCACACAAAACAATGACCACTAACATACTACGATCTCTAGCATACTTATCCCCTTGTTCGTGAACTATGGTGATTCCGGCTTCCTTGTAGACGTCAAGCAATTCATCTGTGAAGTTTTCTTTATCTACATAAGCCATGATTGACACCGGATCACCATAACCCTCACCAATATAACCCATCTCCTCAAGAGAAGATTTCATATTCTGATAAATCAAATCAGGATCGAGACCATTAGGGAACGGGAAACCCACGACGTCCCAGAAGACGCATGTGAGAGGATTCGGGGACATGGGAGACAAGGTTTCAGGCAAGGTTTCACGTATGGGCTAATAGAGAGAACAAAGGGTAAATTAGGATTGATTTGTGACTGCGGATCAAAAAAGAGAAAAAAAAACAGTTATCACGATTTATAATATAACTAGATTAGGATCCGCGTTTACGCAGATTTGTAATAACAAAATTTAAACCCGTTAAAATGGTTTTTTTTTAAATAGAAAACAAAATCGGATCGCTAATTAAAAAAAATAATATTAAAAACACAAAATCAAAACATAAGAGTTGTTTATTTATTTTAATTCTCATATGTTTTCAATTAAAATATTTAAAACACATAATCATTTGCGAATCCTAAGCAACATTAATCCTACTTCTTTTGTAGTTCACACACTTTATCAACTATTTTTTCTGTTTTGTTTCATTTAAAACTTGGGGTATGCAAATCAAGTCATTCAAGTATGTTAACGATCTCCCCATTAACTCTCTCCAAGCAAACAAAGTCTTTTTTTCTCTTCATAGTCATCTCTAGTATATGATCTCTCTACTCTCCATATCATAGTTAATCTTATTAGAAATATATCATAATTAATCTTATTTACTTTTTTTTCTTTTCTTAAATTCTAATATATCCTTTTCATAGTTAATATAAATTCTAATATTTTATAGGGACACGTGTCAGGGTATTGAAATATATCATAGTTAATCTTATTTACTTTTTATTTTATTTTCCTTTTCTTAAATTCTAATAGATTTTTTGATAGTTAATATAAATTCTAATATTTTATCGGAACATGTGTCAGAATCTGAATCTAATGAAGCGCCATGTGTCGCAATCAAGTTAATTAGCAATCTTATTTAATTTATTTTTATATTTTTCTTTTCTTAAATTGAAATAGATATCAATATTTTTCTTTTCTTAAATTCTAATAGATTTTTTGATAGTTAATATAAATTCTAATATTTTATCGGAACATGTGTCAGAATCTCAATCTAATGAAGCGCCATGTGTCGCAATCAAGTTAATTAGCAATCTTATTTACTTTATTTTTATATTTTTCTTTTCTTAAATTGAAATATATACTTTTAATTTTCCTTTTCTTAATTTGGAATATATACTTTTGTATTAATTTCTTTTTTTAGATATTTACTTATATCATAGTTAATCTTATTTACTTTTTTTTTTCCTTTTCTTAAATTCTAATAGATCCTTTTCATAGTTAATATAAATTATAATATTTTATCGGAATAGGTGTCAGAATCTGAATCGAATGAAGCGCCATGTGTCGCAATCAAGTTAATTAGCAATCTTATTTACATTATTTTTTATTTTCTTTTTCTTAAATTGAAATAGATACTTTTTATTTTCTTTTTATTAAATTGAAATATATATTTTTGTTTTAATTTCATTTTTTTAGATATATACTTATGACACGTGTCAAAATCCGATCGATTAACTTGCCATGTATTGCGATCATATGAATTAGTAACTTTGACGCATCCTACTTTATATAATAAGAGATTACGAATTCTTGGGGCGGTCCGTAACTCTATGATCTTGTCTATATCTTATTATATAAAGTTGGATGCGTCAAAGTTGCTAATTAACATGATCGTGACACGTGGCAAGTTAATCGATAAGATTTCAACACGTGTTTTGATTAAAATTTTATTATAAATAAAAAATCTACTAATCCTAAAAGAAAAAGAAAAATAATATTAATTTTAAAAGAGAAATATATAAAATCTTATTATATAAAATTCTTAATGAAAAGCTCTAATTCTTTAATCCATCATTGAGTTATTTACGGCTCCACCTACATTTAATTTTCGGCTAAATCTAATTTAGTTAATGAGAACCCTAAAATCTTCTGTCATGTATATATATATTGTTTGCTTACTCTATGTAATTTTATATTTTAGCTCTCGAAATTTTACTTTTAGTGTCTTCTTCGATTTTTTTGTTCTTGTTGAATTGTTTTTAGTGTCTTCTTTTCATCTTTTGATTTGTGGAACTGATCTATCTTCTGTTATTGAGGTTTCTAAGCTGCGTCTCGATATATGCGGTATGTGTTATTGATTAATGTTTTTTTTTATTATCGTTTGCAATTCGGATGATTCATCGCTTGTCTCTTTTTTTAACAGATTCATTGTGTATGGTATGTTCTTTCGATAGTTTATTCCCGTGTAATGATTATTTTATGCACACGCAAAAAGCGCATTTAAAACAATAATACTGAGCCATAAATTTTTTCTCCGAGACACGATTCCCAACACTTCTCACCTACTTCCCGATATGAACTCTTCCGCCGCTCTCGGCCCAAGCTCCGCCGAGTTTCTTCACTAACTCCTCCGCAACCACTTTTTACCGGAAGGATTTTTTGAAAATTTTTGGAATTTTTGGAATTTTTTTTCAAATTTCTCCGCTGCCAAACATCTGTATTGGGCTTCATGCCCATATGTTGTTGGTGTCTTTGGTTGGGCCAAGATCAGCTCCAAGGCCCAATGACTGTGATGATCCGTTAAATAGCCATCGTCTTCAACCTGAGAGACGACGACGGGAAAGGTTGTTACAGAGAGAGAGATACAGAGAAGAAGAAACCGAGAGAAGAGAATTAGAGAGAGTGATCGCGAGAGCTCACCGGAGTTACCGTCAGAACGTCCGCGAGTCTCGTCGGATCCAGCAAGCTCATTCTAGCTTCTAGTTTTTTTCTTAGAGATCTCTGATTGTAACATTAAAAATCACGAGGTTGTGATTGTTGCCGTTGTGTGATAGTGAATGCAGTTGAGGGATCCCTGATAGATTCCGTGGCAAAGCACCGAGCCAAACATCTTCGGACTGTTCGGAGGATGACGAGCAGCATGTACCGGAGCAGGTCATGGACGGTACAAGTGAGGTTCATCGAGGAGAAACCAGCATTGGCCGCGAACGTGTTTAGTCCGACACAGCCGTGTTCCGCTTTGATCCAACATTGTCCGGAAATAACCTACGAAGGTAACTCTGTCCTGATGATCGAGTCTCTCGACCAACTCGTGTCCACTCTAGAAATCAGATTGTCCAAACCAAGCATCTGATCACCGAGCCAAGTTCATACGATAAGTATTCTCACGACCCCTTCGACTTTTCTTCCGGTCAAAAGCTTTCTACTCGAGTTAAAGGATTAAAGGAAGAGATCGAATGTGAGATAACTCGGATTGACCAAGCCGACTGCATAATGGCCGAGAACACTTATGTATGTTCCATCCGTTGCGAGAAACCAGACTACCTGTCTGTACTCCAGCATCGGCCAGTTGCATCGACCTGTCTGCCCGTTGCGAGAAACCAAACTGCCTGACTGTACACCAGCATCGCCCAGTTGCATCGGCCTGACTGCCCGTTGCGATACACCAGACTGCCTGAAGTGACTGAAAGATTGGGCCATACGAAGGGTTAACTTAAGCAAGCTGCATGATCCCAAGGGTCATTGACCAAGGAATAAATTCCAGTCTTCTATCTTTATTTTCTATGTCTTGAAAATCCACAAACTTTATTTCTCTTTTCTTTCTTCCTTGGTTTGATTTCTATAAGTATTTGTAAACTTCATACTAATAAAACATCGAACTTTTTATCTTCTTCTTTTGAGAGAAATCTCTTTGTTCATCTTGAACATTTCGTTGAGTTTGGCAAGGGTTACTTCCAAACGCAGCAAACCTCCTAAGATCCGTGGTCAAGGGTTACTTCCTCGGTTCCGTGGAGTGGAGAATACCAAGAGACTTCCGCATCTCTTGACGGTCTCATTCGATCCACCATCTATCCAATCTATCCGATCTATCCATCGCGCCAACAAAGAGCATAATCCATCCAAGGGTTCCATTACGTGGTATCAGAGCCACTCCTTGTTGGTAAAGCTGTTCATCTTCTTTTCTTTTCAATCAAAAAAAAAAAATTATATCTATTTAATCTGATCTCTTCTTCCTCTTTCCGTTGTAAATCCGGGCCATCCTTTACCCTCTTATTTAAAAAAAAAAAGAAAGAAAACTGAAAAGGTTTAAGACAAACTGAGGAGAAATTCAGTTTGTGAGGGTGGTGGAAGAGAAATCCTGCTGGCTGAGGAGAAATCCAGTCAAGAGGTGGCTAAACGGATTTCCCTTCGAAAATTTCTGTATTTTATTTCTCCTTTGTTGCGTGGGAGTATTTGCTGGATTTGGCTTGAATTGTTTGATAAGAACATCGAGAAAATAACTCAGTTTGATCACCATAAAATCAATGAGAAAAACACGTGAGTGGGTGAGGCAATAAACACTTGAGAGAAAGAGAGTTTTTCTTAATCATTTGTTAAGTAATTGCAGGAACAAGATGTTTGGACCACTAAGGAGGAATAACCAGGAGCAGAATCCACAACAAGAAGTTCTTTATTCATCCTTGATGAGAGAGAGATGCCAGCCTTTAGTAAATAAAAACAAATCGGTTTCTAACAAGAGTGGTTATGTGCAGAGAAAGCCACAACCAAGGAGACCACTAGAGAGGCCAAAAGGGAGAAGTAGAGAACGACCTAAACCAGCCAGAGATGATGCAAATCGTGACTACTATAACCATGATGATCAAAGAAGTTCTAGGCAAGCTAGATGGGATCAGGAGCGGTTGAGTAGAGAAAAACTTCTCGATTATATGGAGAAGCATAACGCCTTTCTCAAAAGATCTGTGACATCAAGGTGTTCTCTTTCCTTTTCTCAATCTGATTTTGTGCTTTAAAATAAAAAGATTTGTGAAGAACTTACCTGTTTAGAACCGGTGAAACCGAGTAGCAATATTTCTGTTTCACAGGTCCAAGAGGAGAACTCACCAGAAGAAGCAAAAAGAAGTGTGCCATTGATTAGTGATGTGGAGCAGCAGACCAGCTTTGTGCCAGAACCAGTTCCTAAGTCATCCTCTTATGACTATCCAAAGCACAATAAGGAAATTGATTTGGTTAGGACAAGGTCTAGTTTGTTTGTTCTCGTTTCTTCTCAAGATGAAAAACGATTTGGTTTGGAAAATATGAAAGAGATTTGTGTTTCAAAACCTGTTTTTGATAGCATAATTCAATCTTGTGAAAAGTTTAAATCTGAAAAGTTTTTTGTGCCAAATTGTTTTCTGTTTGATGATATGCTTGATAAGTTGCATGGTTCATGTGTGATTTCTAAGATTGATTTCTTGAGTAGTTATCATAAGACTCGAATGAAAAAGAGTTATGAGTGGAAAACTGTTCTTAAAACAAAACATGGTTTACTTGAATGGTTAGTGATGTCATTTGACTTAGCTAATGTTCCTAGTAATTTGATGAGGTTGTTGAATCATGTTTTGAGTCCATTCACTGGAATTGTTGTTGTTGACTATTTGAATGACATTCTGGTCTATAGCAAACACTTTGATGAACATGCTGAACATTTGAAACTTGTTTAGGATGTTCTAAGTGAAGGAAAGTCGTTTGCTTTGAAAGGGACTACATGTTGCACATATAATTTCGTGTTTCTAGTCTTTGTTGTGAGTGTACAGGATATGCAAGCTGAAGAAATGAAATTTCCTACACCAAAAACGTGGAAACACTTGTGGTTAATGGATTTTGTTGTTGATCATAATTATGAGTCGCTGGAGCCTAAAGGAAACAAGCAATACCAAAAGCAAGCAAGTAAAAGGCGATGCAGATTGATCTTTGAACCTGGTGATTTGGTTTCTGTTCAAATGACATGTTCTAGACCAAAAGAAACCAAAACTGATGCCAAGGATCAATGGTCCATTCAAAGTCTTAGAAGTGCTTAGAAAAGAGTGCTTATATGCTAATGAAAAGAAATGCATCTTTGGAGCAGATCACCTAATTTTCTTGGGTTTTGTTGTAGGTGCTGATGGTATCCGTGTGGATGAGGAAAAGGTTAAGGCAATCAAGGAATGACCTAGTCCGAAGACCGTAAGTGAAGTCAGAAGCTTCCATGGACTGGCTGGCTTCTACCGGCGCTTTGTCCAGAACTTCAGTACCATTGCAGCCCCTCTCACGGAAGTGATCAAGAAAAACGTGGGGTTTAAATGGGAGCAAGCTCAAGAAAACGCTTTCCAAGCCTTGATAGGAAAGTTAACTCAAGTTCCATTACTTGTTCTTCTAGACTTTACAAAAACTTTCGAAATTGAATGTATTGGTGCTGTTTTGATGCAGGAAGGAAATCCCATTGCATATTTTAGTGAGAAGTTAGGTGGTGCAACTGTTAACTACCCCACTTATGACAAGGAGTTGTACGCTTTGGTGAGGGCTCTTCAGACGTGGCAACATTACTTGTGGCCAAAAGAGTTTGTCATACATACAAATCACCAATCCCTAAGGCATCTCAAGGGACAACAAAAGCTTAACAAGAGACACGCTAGGTGGGTTGAATTCATCGAAACTTTTCCATACGTCATTAAGTACAAACAAGGTAAAGAGAACATAGTTGCTGATGCTCTCTCTCGAAGGTATGTACTTCTTTCTTCTCTTGAAACCAAGCTTTTGGGATTTGAATTTATAAAAGACTTGTATGAGGCTGATTCAGATTTTAGGGATCGGAACCTTATTTGGCATGTTCTAGACACGCACATGGCAAGTACTTTATCTCGGAAGGTTTCTTATTCTTTGATAATCGATTGTGTGTGCCTCACTGTTCTTTGAGAGAGTTGTTCACCAGGGAAGCTTATGGAGGAGGATTAATGGGTCACTTTGGAGTGGCCAAAACTGTTAAAGTGCTCAAGGAACACTTCTACTGGCCTGGCCTGAAGAAGGACGTTGAAAGAATCTGTAGCAGATGCGTGACATGCAAGGAGGCTAAGTCCAAGAATACGTCCCAAGGTTTGTATTCTCTTTTACCGATTCCATTTCATCTGTGGACTGATCTTTCTATGGACTTTGTTTTGGGATTGCCTAAGTCTAGGACAGGAAGAGATTCCATCTTTGTGGTTGTAGATAGGTTTTCTAAGATGACTCATTTCATTCCATATTTGAAAACCAATGATGCATCTCACATAGCTGACCTGTTCTTTAAAGAAATCGTTAGGCTTCATGGCATGCCTAAGACTATAGTTTCTGATCGTGACGCTAAGTTCTTAAGTTATTTTTGGAAAACTTTGTGGACTAAGCTAGGCACTAAATTATTGTTCTCTACTACTTGTCATCCTCATACTGATGGTCAAACAGAAGTAGTTAATAGGACGCTCTCTGCCTTGCTTAGAGCATTGGTTAAAAAGAACCTTAGAACATGGGAAGAGAACCTACCGCATGTAGAATTTGCTTATAACCATTCTGTGCATTCGGCTACAAAGCATTCACCTTTTGAAATTGTTTATGGCTTTAATTCGTTGTCTCCTCTTGATCTAATCCCTTTGCCTTTGAGTGAAAGA
>JAHZTW010000001.1:382906315-382974149 GCA_020283515.1 Alliaria petiolata
CCACAACAGAATGGTGTATCCGAGAGGATGAATCGAACCATTATGGATAAAGTAAGAAGTATGTTGGCTGAGACAGGATTGGGACAAGAATTCTGGGCAGAAGCTACATCTACAGCAGTATATCTAATCATCAGAACTCCTAATTCTACAATCGAATTCAAGGTGCCAGAAGAGAAGTGGTCAGGTCATAAGCCTGATTTGTCACATCTCAGAAGATTTGGTTGTATTGCGTATGTACATACAATTCAAGATAAGACTAGTCCTAGAGCAGTAAAAGGGATATTCTTGGGTTATCCATTTGGAGTCAGGCTACAGAGTGTGGATTCCAGAAGATGGGAAATGTACTATGAGCAGAAATGTGGTGTTCAGGGAAGATGAGATATACAAGGATACTTTAACCAGCAAGACAGATACCACGTCAGATGATACAGATTATCAGAGACAGAAGAAGTCTGGGAAGACAGTTTCATTTGATGAAAAACTTATTCACGGGCCAAGTAATTCAGGTTATGAACATGGTGAGACTTCAGGTCAAGGTGGAGCTCTTGCAAATCAAGGTGGTTTGGATCAGTCAGAGGGTACAGATGGTTCAGAAGAATCAGAGAGTTCAGATGAGTCAGATGGGTCAGATGGAGACAGTGATTCAGAAGGGCTAACTTTTGGAGAAGTAGATGATCAGGCTCAGAATCAGTCTACTTCTGAATATCTACTCACCAGGGACAGGGTCAGAAGAGAGAATCGAAGGCTTCCTTCAAGGTTTATAGACAATAACTTTGTTGCTTATGCTCTATCAGTGGCTGAAGATATAGAGACAGATGAGCCGAGAACCTATGAAGAAGCTAAGAAAAGTCCTAAGTGGAAACTATGGAACAATGCAACTGTTGAAGAGATGGATTCACTTGCTAAGAATCATACATGGGATCTCATTGAGAAACCAGACAAGCAGAAGCCCGTGGGATGCAAATGGATCTTCAAACTCAAGCCGGGTATACCAGGAGTAGAGAAACAACGGTACAAGGCCAGACTAGTTGCAAAGGGGTTTTCACAGAAGGAAGGGATAGACTACAATGAAGG
The DNA here is from genome assembly GCA_020283515.1 of Alliaria petiolata. Classification (NCBI taxonomy): domain Eukaryota; kingdom Viridiplantae; phylum Streptophyta; class Magnoliopsida; order Brassicales; family Brassicaceae; genus Alliaria; species Alliaria petiolata. Next base: position 382,907,390 of record JAHZTW010000001.1, read on the forward strand.
CCAGGCTAGTTGCAAAGGGATTTTCACAGAAGGAAGGGATAGACTACAATGAAATATTTTCACTAGTGGTGAAGCATGTATCTATCAGAATGATGTTGTCAATGGTAGTTAACAGGGATTATGAGCTGGAACAGCTTGATGTTAAAACTACATTTCTACACGGGAACCTGGATGAACGAATCCTAATGAGTCAGCCAGAAGGGTTCATTAAGAAAGGAGATGAAAACAAGGTTTGTCTTCTAAGGAAATCACTATATGGGTTGAAGCAGTCTCCGAGGCAGTGGAATCTACGGTTTGACAGTTTTATGAAGAGTGAGAGGTTCATCAGAAGCAGTTTTGATCTGTGTCTACATGAAAAACACAAGGACAAATAAAGCTATCTATCTGCTACTGTATGTTGATGACATGTTGATCGCGTCCGGAAGTATTTCAGAAATCAGAGAGGTGAAGCAAAGTCTGAACAGGGAGTTTGAAATGAAAGATTTGGGAAAGGCTTCTCGCATCCTAGGAATGGATATCATCAGGGACAGAAAGAAAGGAATTCTAATCCTATCACAGGAAAGTTACATTGAGAAGGTCCTAAAGAGTTTCGGGATGAGTGAAGCTAAGGCAGTTACAACTCCATTGGCGTCACACTTCAAGCTGAAGAGTCTAACTAAAGAAGAAAGGAAGACAGAGGAGGTTTATATGGACAAGATACCCTATGCTAGCGCAGTGGGGAGCCTCATGTATGCCATGATAGGCTCAAGAGCAGATTTGGCCTATGCTGTTGGAGTCATTAGTCGGTTTATGACAAATCCAGGAAGAGATCATTGGGCTGCGGTCAAATGGGTTTTGAGGTATCTACGAGGTGCATCAAAAGAATGTCTTACTTTCAGGAAAGGGTCAGAATTCAATGTTGAGGGGTTTTGTGACTCAGACTACGCTACAGATTTGGACAGAAGAAGATCAGTTACATGGTTTGTCTTCAAGGTCTGGGGAAATACAATGAGTTGGAGGTCTAATCTTCAATCAGTTGTTGCATTATCTACTACAGAGGCAGAATATATGGGTCTCTCATCAGCTGTGAAAGAAGCCATTTGGTTGAAAAGTATCTGTAACGAGTTGGGATTTGACACAGGAAGTGTCAAGATCCATTGTGATTCACAGAGTGCTTTGGCGCTTGCAAAGAACTCTGTGTTTCACGAACGGACCAAGCATATTGCAACAAGGTATCATCACATCAGAGATATAGTTGCACAAGACGATGTTACTCTACTTAAAATTCACATTAGCAAGAATCCAGCAGATTTCTTAACTAAAGCCTTACCTGGGCCTAAGTTTCAACTCTGCTGTGATTTGGTGAATGTCGTTTGAGACTGCTTGGAGGCTCCAGGTAACTTCACTGTCAAAGTGTCTCTTGCAAAAGTCAGAAACAAAGATAAAGTCAGTAACTTTGAATCTGGAAACTTTGACGAAGGAAAAATTAAAATTCAAGTGAAGAAGGAAGGAGTGAGTTACCCGAGAGTCGAGAGAAGCTGGAGCGTAGAGTTTCCAGTTCCAGGTGGAGTATCTGCACATATGAGAAGAAAGGTGTTAGCTTGTTCCTCGAGAACATGAGAAGTCAGAGAAGGTTTTGGTAAAGCGAGAGAGGGAGAGCAGATCGGGTAGAGTACATCACCTGAGAGTGTTCTTCTATGCAGCGGAAGAGTAAGGAGTGTTCGCCGAAGGATCTGCATGAAAAGTCAAAGACTTTATCAATCTTCGATTGGAAAGAGATCAAAGGTAAAGGAGAATCTGAGTGGTTTTATGTAGAAAAATAACTCAAGAGCTTGATGGGTTACCTTGAAGGGATCTCCGAGATCTTCGCCGGACGGCGAGATCGGAAAATGCATGAGCAGGAGGCTCAGTCGCATTTTGGCAGCGCTTTCGCACAGGGAGGCAGAAGGTTAGGGTTTGAAGGAGGAGTCAGTGTTCTGTCTGAAAGGTGGAGTTTTGTGAAGTGGGTTCAGCCAAACATCTGTATTGCGCTTCAGGCCCATATGCTGTTGGTGTCTTCGGTTGGGCCAAGATCAGCTCCAAGGCCCAATGACTGTGATGATCCGTTAAATAGCCATCGTCTTCAACCTGATTGACGACGACGGGAAAGGTTGTTACAGAGAGAGAGATACATAGAAGAAGAAACCGAGAGAAGAGAATTAGAGAGAGTGATCGCGAGAGCTCACCGGAGTTACCGTCGGAAGGTCCGCGAGTCTCGCCGGATCCAACAAGCTCATTCTAGCTTCTAGTTTCTTTCTTTGAGATCTCTGATTGTAACATTGAAAATCACCAGAGGTTGTGATTGTTGCCGTTGTGCGATAGTGAATGCAGTTGAGGGATCCCGTTCCCTCCCCAGAGACGTAGCCTATACGGTGAACTCTGGGTGACCAAATCTTGTATGCGTCTTGTTTCAATTCTTCTTCCTTAATCCACAAAATCAAACAATTAGATCTAAGGAGAAATCGGTTCGATCATCAACATCCGCTGATTCAAGACCTCCCTGCCACGCCCTTGAAGTAAGCTGCTCAAAGTCTTCCCCGAAACTCCTCCGGCGGAAAACCTAGAAACGCCTCGATGAAGTTAGGAGAAGCTTTTCCCGGGTTCGTTCGGACACCAAGGGGTTGCTCCGACTTGTTCCCCCTCAACCGCTTAGGGCTCCCTTGGGGTGTATATCTGATAACATCGATATTTTACCCTTTTTAGCTATCATAAGTGAACACTTTAATAAGTGTTTCACTCGGTTTTTCATACAATAATAGTAGTTTTTGAGTATTTGTATGGTCAAGATTCTTTTTAGGTTAATTTAGAAAAAAGATACAAAATGGAGCATTTCGGAGCAAAACGGTATTTTAGACAGATTCGAGCAGCTAGAAGTTTAACATCCGGTCAAGACATTCCCACCACGCGATCTTGCTAAAATTTGGACACCAGATAGAGGAGAATGTTGGCTTGCATATCCAAGTGTTTTCAAGGCAAACTGACGGTTAGATCTGGAATTATGACGTTTTTACTGAAGACATATTATGCAGTCTCGCGGGAGAAGCAAGCGTAGAAGTTGCAAGACCAATGGCTGCGCCACCAAGGCTCGTGACCGCGGCCAGAGCACTCTCCACCATGCCATGGCCAATTCTTCGTGCGGCCAGACCCCATGTGGCCGGGCCATGAGCGGTCCGTGGCATGGCCAACATAAAACACGTTTTTGAAGTCCGTTTGCAAGCCCGTCAAACCAAATTACTATAAAACGAAAAAGAAACCTAAGTGACGCCTCAAGACCTATAAATACTGATATCTACTCTTTATTTTAAAGAGCCACGCAGCCCCCATCATACACAATTCAGAGCCACGTTTTTCTAGAGTTTTTCTTTGTTCTTTTAGTTTCCAAGGGAGAAGATCTCGATTTTGTGCTTCGATACTGAGAAGATTTCTGAACCCTCTTGTCTCTTATTTCGTTTTGCTATCATATATTACTTTTCATCTTTGCGTTTATCAACCTTGACTGCGATTTACTTTGTTATGTCTGAGTAGTTCCTTTGTTGGGTTTAAGGGTTTTTCAAAGGAGATTCATGGATTGATTACTAGGTTGATGGATTGGGGATTATCTTTACATGAACAAACAACTTTAGGCTGCGAAATTTAGTCTATGGCTTTTTGCGGATTTGGAAAATTAGGTTGTCTAGATGCTTAGATTTAACCGGAGTTTAGCAATCTAAGTTGATAGATTTCATGATTTGTCTAGATTCGATTTCGTGATTAATACTACGGAAGTAGGTTAGTCTAGAACATCCATCGATTCTTTCTGTTTAAATATCTCGTTGATTGATCTGTGATACCTTGCGAATTCCCTAACACCTAACTCTTTCTCGTATTGATTGACCTTCCTATTCACTATCTTCATCACCACTCACAACACCCAAACAACCCCATATTCAATTGTTCGATCTTATTGATTTTCGGTCTACTGGATTTGTTAGAAGCAACTTAGTCTCTGTGGATCGATACCCTAAATACTACAACGCACATCTGTACACTTGCAGGCAGTAGGGTTACAAATTTAAAACTCGAAAACAGACTCTAAATCCTGTTGCATCAAGTTTTTGGCGCCGTTGCCGGGGACTTTGATTTGTTTCTTGTGAATCCTTGCTTTAAAATCAATAGAATGTTTACTAAACTTTTTGTTTAACTTTGCGTTTTCAGGTACATCCCTAATGGGGGATCGAATTCGACATCCCGAAGCTCTTGGAGACCCGCTTTTTCAGGACGGAGAACAACGAGTGGAAGAAGAGGATGATCTAACTAGCGACGAAGACGAATCGTTTCCTGAGGACGCACGCACGATCGCTGAATCTGATGGGCCCCTCAAGTTTCTTCAAAACCGAAGTCCCTTTCGGTTGACGCCTCCCAAAGGCAAACATTTCGAGATCAAAGGACACTTGATTCAGTTGGTCAAGGAAAACCAGTACCATGGTTACTCAGAAGAGCGTCCGATAGACCACATTGAATCCTTTGAAGAAATATGCACCTTCTCCAAATTTGATGGAGACTACCTCAAGTGCAAGCTTTTCTTGTTCTCTTTGAGAGAGAAGGCGAGCAAGTGGCTGAAGTCATTGACACCAGCATCTATCACGACTAGGGAGCAGTGTAAAGCGGTTTTCTTTGGCCATTTTTACACTAAACATCGCTCCAACCTCTTGCGGATAGAGATACAAAACTTCAAACATGAAAGAGAGACGGAGACTCTCTATGACGCATGTGAGCGTTTTAAGGAATATGAAAGAGATTGTCCACATCATGGATTCTCCCAAGAGCGCATTATGATGATGTTTTATGATGGAGTTGATGACCAAATTAAACTCCAATTTGACTCAGCAAGCAATGGCGATTTTTCTAAAAGATCAGCAAAGAAGGCTCGGATCTTGGTGAGTAACTTAGCAACTAGCGATTACAATAACAAAATTGATAATATGCAATCGCAACATCACGCAAGAGAAGAAAAAGCAAGGCAAACAGAGATGCAAACAATGAGGGAAGAACTTGCTGCTTCTAAAGAGAGAGAGGATCGTGATGTGAAGGAGATTAAGTTTTTTTCGGCAGAATTTAAAAGAATCGAGGAGCAAACCGGGAAGGCAATTCGGATTAAGGATAAACCGGTGGAACCATATCTTATCCAACAAGAAGATTCATCTCACAGTAATGACCTGCAAGCAATTACTCTTAGGAGTGGGCGAGCTTACAAAGAACCAGAAGCCCCGAAGGTCTTAAAGGAGAAAGAAGCGAAAGAAACAACCGACGTTAGAAATGAAAATCTCGATGAGGAAGCTATGACGCGTGAGAGACTAAGGGAGGAAGAAATACCACCACCTCCAGCACGTGTATACACACCTAAGGCACCTTACCCTAGATGTTTGAAAGAAACAAAGAAGGAGAAAGAAAGAGCGAAGCTAAAGGAAGTCATCGGACAACTTATTGTGAGATTACCGTTCGTCGAAGCATGCGCTATGATTCCTACATTAAGAAAGTACATGAAGAGAATCTTAACCAACACTCTAACCATGGAGGAGGGCGTGATGATGATCAACCATGAATGCAGCTCAATCATACAAAATCGCACTCCTCTTAAACGCGAAGATCCAGGTAGTTTCGTACTTTCTTGTTCGATAAAAAATGAAACATTCGAACGATCTCTTTGCGATCTTGGATCAAGTATCAACTTAATGCCACTCTCAGTAGCAGAGCGTTTAGGGTACCACATGTTTTTGCCTACAAAGATCTCCTTGATACTAGCGGATAGATCTATTCGACTACCAGTCGGAGTATTGGTCGATATACCAATCGTCATTGTATGATGTATCATCCCAACTGATTTTGTGATTTTGGAGTTTGATAAGGAGCCTAGAGACCCTCTTATACTTGGTAGACCATTCCTCTTTACCGCTGGAGCAATCATTGATGTTCCGAAAGGAAAAATTGATTTGCATCTAGGCGATATGGTGATGAATTTTGACATGAACAAGAGCTTGAATAAACCGGCCCTAGACGGTCAAATCTTTTGGATTGACGAGCTTGACAGAGCTACTGAAGAAGTCTATGAAGAAATTCTCTTTGACGATCCGCTAGAGATTGCTTTTGCAAACGCCAAATCCGACCATAATCACCTCGAAGAAACTACGAGAAGTTGTGAAAGATGCTGGATAAACCCGAGATCTACAATGAGTTGGCGTCTTTCCTTGATCTAAAGGAAGAACAAGCAACTCTAACACCTCCTCAAGACGCACTTTATGGAACAGCTGACCCTTGGAGCGAACTTAAGGCGCCCAAAGTCGAGCTTAAACCCCCTACCGGATGGCCTAAAGTATGCTTTCCTAGGATCAAACTCCACATACCCCGTCATCATCAACGCGAACCTGAACGATGCTGAAACATCATTGCTTCTTTGCGAGCTACATAAGCATAGGAAAGCACTGGGATACTCACTTGATGATATTCTCGGGGATCTCCCCCGCCCTTTGCATGCATAAGATTCACCTCGAAGAAAACACTAAGAACTCAATAGAGCATCAAAGGAGGCTGAATCCGAATCTAACGGAGGTCGTCAAGAAGGAGATCATGAAGCTTTTGGATGCCGGAATTATATTCCCACTCTCGGACAGCACATGGGTGAGTCCAGTCCACATGGTTCCACAGAAAGGAGGAGTTAAAGTCGTTAAGAACGAGAGAGACGAAATGATTGCTACAAGGATGGCAACCGGCCACCGCAATGTATTGACTACCGGAAGCTAAACACAGTTACAAGAAAGGATCACTTCCCATTGCCTTTCATCGATCAGATGCTAGAAAGGTTAGCAAATCATCAATATTATTGTTTTCTTGACGGTTACTCCGGATTTTTTCAGATTCCCATTCGCCTGGAAGACCAAGAAAAGACAACTTTCACATGTCCCTACGGAACATTTGCATATCAACGGATGCCGTTCGGCTTGTGCAACGCCCCTGCCACCTTTCAAAGATGCATGATGTCAATTTTCGCAGAGTATATCGAAGACTTTATGGAGGTTTTCATGGATGATTTCTCCGTCTATGAATCTTCTTTCGAAACATGCCTAGAAAATCTTAGCAAAGTTTTACAACGATGCGAAGACAAACACTTGGTTTTGAATTGGGAAAAGTGTCACTTCATGGTACAAGACGGAATTGTTCTTGGACATCGGATCTCAGCAAAAGGAATAGAGGTTGACAAGGCGAATATTGAGGTCATGACGAGCTTGCAGCCACCAACAACTGTCAAAGGCATCCGAAGCTTTCTAGGTCATGCCGGGTTTTATAGAAGATTTATTCAAGACTTCTCAAAGATTGCAAGGCCCCTCACACTCCTACTTTGCAAAGGTACGAACTTTGAGTTCGACGATGAGTGTTTAGTTTCTATCCACAAGATCAAAGACGCGCATGTCTCGGCTCCCGTTGTGCAACCACCAGATTGGGAGCAACCATTCGAGATCATGTGTGACGCTAGTGGCTATGCGGTAGGCACAGTTCTTGGGCAAAGGAAGGATAAAAAGATGCATGTAATCTACTATGCGAGTAGAACTATGGATGATGCTCAGTGTAACTCACAACAATAGAGAAAGAACTCCTCGCAATTGTCTTTGCTTTCGAGAAATTCCGATCATACCTTGTCGGATCGAAAGTAATAGTTCATACGGTCCACGCTGGAATCTGATACTTGATGTCAAAGAAAGGCGCTAAACCAAGGCTAATAAGATGGATACTTCTACTTCAAGAATTCGATATGGAGATTCGAGATAGGAGAGGAGCTGATAATGGTGTAGCCGATCATCTTTCAAGAATGACAGTCGAAGCTAAACAACCCTTGAATGATAGCTTACCGGAGGAAAACGTCTACATCATAGAAGCTGTCCCAACTGGGGAAAATGCAAGAAAGACACGCCCATCTAAGGTAAGATCCGAGGGATTCAACACGCCATGGTTTAGACACATTGCACACTATTTAGCCGCTGATATTGAGCCACCTCAAATCTCCGGCTATAAGAAGAAAAAGTTTTTGCCTGAAGTTAGAAGGTACTTTTGGGATGACCATATCTCTATAAGCAATGTTCAGATCGTTTATTCCTAAGATGTATCCCAGAAGAACAAGTTTCGGGCATTGTCTTCGCTTGTCACGGATCCAACTACGCTGGACACTTTGCTACTAATAAGACTGTCGCTAAGGTCTTACAAACCGGTTTTTGGTGGCCTACTATGTTCAGGGACGCCCACACTTTCATCTCTAAGTGTGATGCTTGCCAAAGACAAGGCAATATCAGTAAACAGAATGAGATGCCACAAAACTTTATCCAAGAAGTCGAAGTTTTCGATGTGTGGGGAATCGACTTTATTTGTCCTTTTCCTTCATCTTTTGGGAACAAATACATTCTTGTTGCTGTGGACTATGTGTCTAAGTGGGTGGAAGCCATAGCTAGTCCTACAAACGATGCAAAAGTAGTGATAAAGATGTTCAAGTCGATCATATTTCCAAGATTTGATGTTCTGCGAGCTGTAATTAGCGATGGTGGTTCTCACTTTATCAACCAAGTTTTCGAGAAACTTTTGAAGAAGAATGGCGCGAGTCATAAGGTTGGTACACCTTATCACCCTCAAACAAGTGGGCAAGTTGATGTCTCTAACCGAGAAATAAAATGGATCTTGGAAAAGACAGTAGGGAAGATAAGAAAAGATTGGTCGGAGAAGCTTGACGATGCTCTTTGGGCATACATAACTGCGTTCAAAACCCCTCTAGGTACGACCCCCCTTCCATCTTGTTTATGGGAAAGCATGTCATCTTCCAGTAGAGATTGAGTATAAGGCGGAATGGGCAGTAAAGAAATTAAACTACGACATCAAGCCAGCAGCTGAAAAATGATTGATGCAGTTGAATGAGTTGGACAAAATTCGTCATAACGCCTATGAAAGTTCTAAGATCTACAAGGACAAAAATGTTTTCTCTTAGTTACAGCTTTAATTAAACCACAAAAGCACAAAAAATCAGAAAACTCGGAAAAGACCAAAAATATGAAGAAGAAGATTCGAAGTACACTCACCGGGCGACGAATCGCCCGTGGGCTGGCCAGAAGGAACCTGGCCGGACCACGAACCACGATGGCCCAGAGGAGACAAGCCTGGCCGCAGCCGCGACTACCCGTCGCGCGGCCATCCTTCTTCTGCAACGTTTACCATCCAGAACTTCAACAAACCGGACCTCCTTCAACCCATGTCAAGCCTTGCATGTTTCCTTCTTGTTTTAAGGCTTGAACACGTCCTAAAGACCGCAAAATCAACTTTCACAACTGCGTCATGTTGCTGTTGCATCAAAGACGGGAAGATAAAACAAGACTCCATCCAAGTCAAGTTAAGTCAATGATCTATCTCTCTCTCTACATACTTCTTCAATGAGTTTCAACGGACCTGTATCCACGAAGACAAAGACGAATACGACGATCTCAACCTCCAGAACCGTTGTCCAAGCTCCAGAAGTAAGAAGATGCAACCGCGAAGAGAAAAGTTCTCGAATACTAGCTTCTCTCTTCCGCGACCAAGACCTTTACCGAAGCCAAGTAAGAATTGCATATGGCATTGAAGTTCGAACTAGCAACACCTGTCTTCCGGGATCCCAAACACATCACCGGATAGGCCAGCATCGAGGTGATGTAATCTTCAAAACGCAAGGACAGAAGATTTTCCATCTCTCATTAAGGGTGTTTATCAAAGGTCAAGAAACAAAGACAAAAACTCACAACCAAAGTACTTATTCTTCTCAACAAAGGTGTGCCCCAATCATCATCATCATCATCAGCCGCAAACATCACCACCACACGCCCACCACCACCATCCGAAGCAAGGAAGCTCAACCGCGCAACACATTTCCTTTCGAGCTAAGTTTTCGATTTCTTTTGTTCAATTAAATCGATTCTAAGTAGGGACATAAGGAGAATGATTAAGTCCTTAGCTCACTCATACCACAATCCCAACCACCCATACCAAACCCATCACCACTTTCAAGTAAGTCTTCACAAGTTTGTACTTGAATTTACCTATCTTTTTCACCTCACAGTTTGATTTAAGTCTGGGGGGGGGTATCTTATATTACTAACTATGCTTTGATTTGATGAGTCTTAAGCATACATGCATCATTTATCGAGTCGTTTTATGGAGTCAAATTTTTTTTCTTGTAGTCGGAAACTATGAACTTTGCTAGGTACAAGTCGCTTCGAACAAGGAACCTTAATGACCATTCTCACGGATTTAGAATCAAGTGTTTTTAAGTTGAACACTGCAAGTGGATCGTTCCAACGGAGAAAGGTCTAATCTCTAGAGTACTCGAAAGATCTTGAATTGACTTTGCACCTAATGAATCAAAACTTCTCGTCAAGGGGCTTGAGGTACTTCAAACTTTGCTTCTCTTTTAAACTCTAGCATGACTAAGTAGATGCAATGCAACCTCTGCTTGATCTTCCCTTATTACAGAAAAGAAAAATAAATATATAGAAAGAAAAGTCTTAGTTTGAGAATGTCAACCCGAGTTCCTCAAAGGACAATGACGGTTCGCAGACATCATGAAAGCTTCGAAGAAGTGATCGTTCTCAAGCTAAGAAGATAAAGAAGAAAAAAAATATATATATAGAAAAAGAAAGTCGATAGAAAAAATAAAATGATACCCTAGAAAAGTAGGCAGAAATCGACTAAGTGAAGAGAAAATAGGGGAGTTGTGTCTGAAATGTCTTTGGCTAGATGTTTGGGAGAGAAGAGTATAATGTCTCGTCGACCGATATCCCTCGAACGAGACCACACGCCTAAATGAATAAAGGGGTCAACAAGAGAAAGGTCGAAATACTCGAAGGGACCATGAAGCGTATCCGAGACAGATGAAAAGCTCAAGGTTACTAGACCCAAACGCTTTGAGTTTGAATTCCGAGTTACGAGGCTCAAACAGGTCGATTGCTAGACTTGATGAGTTCCCAAGTATTGGTGAGTTTCCACGTTTTCAAATCTCTAATCCGTACTTAGTTATTTGTTTTGTTTGAGGACAAACAAAGTTTTAAGTCTAGGGGAGTTGATCACATCGATATTTTACACTTTTTAGCTATCATAAGTGAACACTTTAATAAGTGTTTCACTCGGTTTTTCAAACAATATTAGTAGTTTTCGAGTATTTGTATGGTCAAGACTCTTTTCAGGTTAACTTAGTAAAAACGATGCAAAATGGAGCATTTCGGAGCGAGACGGTATTTTGGACAGATTCGAGCTGCTAGAAGTTTAACATCCGGTCAAGACCTCCCACCATGAGATCTTCCTCAATTTTGGACACCAGATATAGGGGAATGTTGGCTTGCATATCCAAGTGGTTTGAAGGCAAACGGGCGGTTAGATCTGGAGATATGATGTTTTTACTGAAGATATATTATGCAGTCTCGCGGGAGAAGCAAGCGTAGAAGTTGCAAGACCAATGGCCGCGTCACCAAGGCTCGTGACCGCGGCCAGAGCATTCTCCACCGCGCCATGGCCAATTCCTCGGGCGGCCAGACCCCATGTGGCCGGGCCATGAGCGGTCCGTGGCAAGGCCAACATAAAACACGTTTTTGAAGCCCGTTTGCAAGCCCGTCAAGCCAAATTGCTGTAAAACGAAAAAGAAACCTAAGTGACACCTCAAGACCTATAAATATTGATCTCTACTCATTATTTTAAAGAGCCACGCAGCCCCCATCATAGACAATTCACAGCCACGTTTTCTAGAGTTTTTCTTTGTTCTTTTCGTTTCCAAGGGAGAAGATCTCGACTTTGTGTTTCGATACTGAGAAGATTTCTGAACCATCTTATCTCTTATTTCGTTTTGCTATCATATATTACTTCTCATATTTGCGTTTATCAACCATGACTGCGATTAACTTTGTTATGTCTGAGTAGTTTCTTTGTTGGGTTTAAGGGTTTTTCAAAGGGGATTCATGGATTGATTACTAGGTTGATGGATTGATTACAACTTTAGGCTGCGAAATTTAGTCTATGGCTGTTTGCGGATTTGGCAAATTAGGTTGTCTAGATGCTTAGATTTAACCGGAGTTTAGCAATATAAGTTGATAGATTTCATGATTTGTCTAGATTCGATTTCGTGATTAATACTACTGAAGTAGGTTAGTCTAGAACATCCATCGATTCTTTCTGTTTAAATATCTCATTGATTGATATGTGATACCTTGCGAATTCCCTAACACCCAACTCTTTCTCGTATTGATTTACCTTCCTATTCACTATCTTCGTCACCACTCACAACACCCAAACAACCCCATATTCAATTGTTCGATCTTATTGATTTTCGGTCTAGTGGATTTGTTAGAAGCAACTTAGTCTCTGTGGATCGATACCCTAATACTACAACGCACATCTGTGCACTTGCAGGCAGTAGGGTTACAAATTTAAAACTCGAAAACACTCTAAATCCGGTTGCATCAATACCCACCGTACTGACGTGTGCAGACTGTCGTCGGTAACCTACTTACTCTGTATAGAGACCGTTTTTCTCACTACAATGTCGCTTCGCCTGTCCAGATATGAGAAAGGGAAATGGATTCCCAGCTCAAACAAGTTCACGAGAAGATCCCCGCTCCGAATCCCGGATTATAACAATTATGCCCTAATCGAAGCTAACCGACTTACCCTCATTGGTAGGGTTACAAATCCAAGAATCCAGAAGTCAAGAATGATAGTGGACTTCTTTCCACAGTACTGGAACCTGGACTCTACAGTCACTGGTAGAGAGTTAGGTCCGGAGAAATTCTAATTTAAATTCGAGTCGGAGGAGGCTCTCCAAACTGTGACGCGCAAAGCACCTTTCCACTACAAAAAGCGGATGCTTATCATACAACGGTGGGAACCAATTATCTCCGAAGCTTTCCCCGCGATGATTCCATTTTGGGTTAAGATTCACGGAATCCCCCTCCACTACTGGTCGGACACAACTTTCCGCACCATAGGAGCAGAGGTTGGCAGATACCTCAACAAAGATGTGGACAACAACATGGTCCAAGTGGAAGTGAACGGATTGGAACCATTGGAGGCGAAAATCCTCATAAGGCTCCCTTATGAAGATATCACGACAGTGACCCTGGAATATCAGAAGCTAGAGAAACACTGCTTCCTTTGTATGTCCCTTTGGCATGAGAAGGAGGATTGCCCAGCAGAAGCGAAGGACGGCCCCAAGGAATTAATCAACAAAATACTTTGGAGCGGTTGGAAGAACGTCGATGAAGAAATGAAGACACGAGAGGTACGAGTAATGCAGCGCTCCCTAATCAGAGCAGGGAAAGGGAGGTTCTTCAAAGAAGTTATTACTCAGATCGCATTAGGGAATCCACCTCTCCGCATTCAAGAGATCGAAGGAGTGATTCGCGACAAAGGGAACACTCGGCTAGGGACACCTCTCGAAGGGATTCTAGGAGAGATCCATCACAGGACCTCCTCTCCAACAGAGGATGGGCTCAGAGATCATCAGGCAACCGCCAGGAAGTGGATCAATCTCGAGAGAATGGGGGCACAAGTCATGGTGAAAGAAGACCCCTCCCCCCACCTCTAACACCAGGTAGGCATGGTCGGGATGATGATTTGGGAAGATGGCAAGATAATAGAAGGAACTCAGCCCTCTCTAGACTAGCCCCGATTCCTCAAAACTCCCGCACACCATCATCAACTCCAATCCCCCGCCACTCCGAACCTGCAGAAGTAGACAGTGCCTCAGGGCACCGACTTTCAGTACATGATCGTCTCTCTCCATCTCCCCGTTTGACAAGTCGTCACCCTCTTCCCACGAGGGGAAACTCAAGTCAATTGCAGGACGTTGAAGTTCTTTACTTGGAGGAAGCAGCGCAAGAAGAGAACTTCCCCGAAAACTTTACAAGAGAGGATGAAGCAGGGACGTCTAACCCAAGGGGTACTCCTATTAAAGCTCGTCTCTCCCTTCCATGGGCTCCCTCATCCTCACCACCTCCTACGGTAGGGGAGACCAGGGTACATGCCGCCCTGAGAATAGGCTCGCCCAGGAAAACAGCAAAGAAAAAGGCAGCCCCAAAGAAAGGCCAAGCAAAAGAAGCCCCCATCACTAAAACGGTTGGCAAAAGAAAAGTCACTTCTGCTCATAAACGGGTGACTACACAAGCGAAGAAGGGAGGCTCCAACAACCCCATACAAGGTGTGAGCCTCAAGAAGAGAAATGCAAGCAGGGCTCAAAACTCACCGAGGAAGCGTCTCTGTCTAGACCAACTTGACCAATCAATAGTACCTTGTAATAAGGATAAGTCAGCACCAACAGGAAAGTTTGCTCCCCTGTAACTTTAATTCCTCCAACTGTAAAAGGGAAACCGGATATTCGCAAACTGGACCTTCATCTTCCTTAGTCACTTTTAGTTGGAACTGTCAAGGGATTGGAAACACCCTTACAGTCCAACGACTGAGGGAAGTTAGGCTAGGCTTTTTCCCGGGTATCTTGTTTCTCACGGAAATGAAAAACCCAGATGATGTAATTTTCCGTGTTTTGGATTGGATAAATTATGATAACCACTTTACGTACCTATTGGGATAGCCATCTATTGGAAAGAGGATGTGGATCTTGAAGTCTTGTCTTTCTCTCCAAACTTCATAGACACCTACATAAACTACCAAGGAACGTCTTTCAATGTCACTTTCCTCTATGGTGACCCACATCATGACAACAAATTTGAGTTCTAAGACAAGATCTCGCAACTGGGTCAAGGAAGAGACACAACGTGGTTAATCACTAGATTTTAATGATATTGTCGACAACTCGGAAAAGCTCGGAGGGCCACTGCGAAGTGAGGGTACTTTCATTGCTTTCTGAAGCTTCATATCGCAGAATGGGCTCCTTGATGTCCTGCACTCCGGGAACTCCTTATCATGGCGAGGGACAAGACATAGTCACTTCATTAAGGCTTGTTTGGACAGAGCCATGGCAAACTGCGCTTGGCATGAGAGCTTTCCATCGGGCAGAAGCAAGTACCTCAGATTTGAGGGTTCAGATCACCGTCCGATAGTCACTCACTTTGATCCCTCAAGACGAAAAAAGAAAGGAATTTTCAGATTCGACAGAAGACTCCTGGCTGATATACTCATAATTTCACATATTTTAGCACCCATTTAGGATAGATTTTTCATTCATATTGCATTCATATTTAGATTAATTGTAACTTTTGTTCCATTTTAGGTTTTAGGACATGCTGCATTAGCATTTGCATATTTCTTGCATATATGCATCATTTTCAGGTTATTTGGTGTACATGGAGCTTTGAGCTTTTAGAACTGTAAACTTGATATTTATAACTGAACCTTGAGCTTTTATCGAATTGGTCGTTGTAGTATAGTGGTAAGTATTCCCGCCTGCACGCGGGTGACCCGGGTTCGATCCCCTGGAACGGCGCCATTTGATAACTAGCTTTTTTCAGTGATTATCAAATCCTAAAGCATAGTCATGTCATTGCAATACTTCAGGAATCAATCCAATTCGGGTTGTTTGAAAGGTACCAAGAATGCAAGAGCTTTGTAAATCTAAGTGATATCAGGATAATTTGGGGAGAAAATCTGTAAAAACTAAATGCAGCTACTAAATGACTATGAAAACTATTTTATAATTCCTACTGATGGATTAACTAACTAGCAGAACACCTCTAGGGAATTAAAATGCAAATCTACTAGTTTTTAAAATTTGAAAACTAAAAGCAGATAAAAAGAGAAATTTCTAACAACCTAGGACAAATTTCGAAAACTATTTATGGAAATGCAAAGACTTCTAAATGATTATCAGGTTGATGAATGATGTCCTAAGCAATTATTAAAATACTAGAGCAAGCAAAACCACAACTTTATGAATTTTAAGACCCTAATGAAAGCATTAAGCTAAAAAGATGATTTTTAAGAAGTTAAGATAAAAGATTCAAACTTTAAGACTAGGAAATGATGATTTTAAGTTTTTAAATGCTAATAATGGATTCAAGGTTGGTGATCACGCTTAAGGAGGTTTAAGATTTAAACTTTGGGTTTTGAAAACATAGATCTACACGTTTAGTGCTATCTCTAAGCCTTGAGAAGGTAAAGCTAGATTTATCCATGGTGTTTGGAATGAACTCTTTCCTCACCCTCTCCTCCTAACCCATGCTTCGTGGTGGAAAGAAAGGATGAAGAACATGAAGCATAAATCTCAAAAATGGCCTAACTAGCTCCCTAAGCATCCATGGCGTTTGGGAAAGGATGAGCTAGTCTTTTGGATTTGGATTTAAGGGATCTCCAAAATCTTGCTAAGACAAGGAAATCCCTGAGATCAAAGAGATCTTTCTCAAGAGCCTCTAGGCTTTAAACGCCCAAATCCAAGAAGAGATTAAGTTAAGTGCAAGAAAAGACCAAAGCTTAAACCTTTAAACACTCCCTAATCACCCCAACCTTAAATCCTTGGAGGATTACTCACTAAGCATGATTAAAGCATAAGAAAATGTAGAGGAAGAAAAGCTTAACATGATTAAGCGACTAAGCAAAAGAGATTAAGAGAAGTACTTAAGATTAAAGAAAGATTAAGGTTTTACAAAATATGAAAAGCTTAAAAACTAACAATGGCGTTTTTGGCCTAAAGAAGAAGGAGACAATTCGTGAGAATGAGGATCCTTGGCCAAAAATAGGTCAAAAATCTTTTATACCAAAAGGGAAATGGTCCCCTCACTAAACTCCAAAATCCGTGAGCTGTCCGGATAAGGTTAGAGATCGACCTGAGTCGTCGATCTCTCACTCGATCTTCCTCGTAGAACGTCCTCTTTTGCTTGATCATCGGGTCGATTCAGTCGGGTAGATCGGGTGCTTCTATCGATCTTCTGGTCGATCTCTTCTAGATCGAGTGGGGACCTCGATCTGACCCTCGTTCTTCCCGGGCTTAGCTTATGTGTCCGTACTCACGTTCGATCATCTTGGTCGATCTTGACCTTGATTTCCTTCCTTGAAACGACCCGACTATCTCGATCTTCTGGTCGATCTCGTCTAGATCGACCTGCCTAGCTCGATCTTCACATCGATCTCGGTTCCTTTGCTGCATGGCCGAGTTCTTCCAAGTATCCATAGGCTCCATTTCGATCCTTAGTATGTCCACGCACCCTCCATAGATCCAGCGTATCCAAAACAACCTGAATATGATGCAAGAATGCAAGAAATATGCAAATGCTAATGCAAAGTGTTCTAGGACCTAAAATGAGATAAATGGTGCAAACTAGCCTATTATGAGAGATATACGCATAAAAACCTAATCTAAATGTATGCTAACTATGCAAAATATATGGATATATCAAGTGGACACGAGTTTGTCGAGAGACTCGGTCATCAGGACGGAATTCCCTTCGTAGGTTATTTCCGGACAGTGTTGGAGCAAAGTGGAACACGGCTGTGTCGGTTTGAACCCGTATGCGGCCAATGCTGGTTTCTCCTCGATGAACCTCACTTGTTTCGTTCGTGACCTGTTCCGGTACATGCTGCTCGTCATCCTCCGAACCATCCGTAGATGCTTGGCTCGGTGCTTTGCCACGGAATCTATCAAATTCCTGTCCAAGTTCTTCTCAAGCACATGGACTGCCCAGTTGAGAAGCGAGATTAGTGGTTTCACGCAAAGGAGAAACGAGACGTTTAGTGAGGCTATGGAACGGTTCAAAAATTACACCATCCAGTGCCCTCACCACGGCTTCAGTGAAGAGTCTCTCCTAAGCACAATCTATAGAGGAGCCTAACCTAAGGTTCAAATGCTATTGGACACGGCGAGTAAGAGCAACTTTCTCGGCCAAGATGTAACCGCGGGTATGGAGCTCATTGAGAATCTTGCTTTGAGTGATGGAAACTACAGTGAGGATTATGACCGAGCACCAAGAGGGTCTGATCTAGAGTCACACAAAAGGGAGTTGGAATCGCTCCATGAAAAGATTGATAAGCTAGTGCTTGCTAATCAAAAGCATGTCCATTTTGTGGGAGAGGCTACATATGTTCTAGAGGAGCTAGAATAAAGCCATGAGGAAGCCAATTGGGTAGGAGGCTAGGATTACCCAAGACAACAAGGCTACTTCCCCAAGTACCAAAACAACAACCTCTCCTACCGAAGCAACAATGTTGAGAACCCCAACGATCAAGTTTACCCCCCACAAATACAGTTTGGGAATCAAGGAGGCTATGTGAACAAGAACACATACCAAGGACCTAACAAGGCAACTTTCAAGGTCCATAACAACAAGGCAACAAAAGGTATCCCCCTGGATTTGTTCAGCCTCCACAAGCTCAAGCTTCTAGTAATGATTCGGTTCAAGCAATGATCAAGCAACTTCTACAAAGCTAAGCGAATGTGGAGTTGACTTTGCAAAAGAAACTTCCCGAGATGAAAACTAGGCAAGACAACTCCAACAGTGAAATTGATGCTCAACTCAACGACCTCAACAACAAGCTTACACAGCTTGAGAAAGGTAAAGCCAGCACCTCCACCCAAAGCCCCTTACCCGGCAAGTGTGAAGCGAATCCAAAGGAGTACGCTCACATGATCTCTCTTTGTAGTGGAAGAGTGATACCACAGCGGTCACCACAAAAAGACAATGAGGATATTGTGGTTCAAGAGGGGGAGGATAACCTTTCACAAGACCACGGAATCACCTTCCATGATGTGTACATAAAAAGACCAAGAAAAACAAAGGAAACGGTTGAGGAAGAGTTTGTGGGAGATACACCCAAGCAACAAGAAGTTGTTCCTCCTCCCTACAAGCCGAGTCTCCCTTTCCCTGCAAGGTTCAAGAAGCAACTGTTAGAGAAGCACTCGGCCTTGTTCGAGAAAAGTATTAAGGACACAGAGATGAAAATGCTCTTGCTAGACGCTATATCACTTGTACTGAAGAGTGCCAAGTTTCTAAGAGATATGATTGCTAATAGGGCAAAGGAGCTGCAAAAGGCTGTGGTTGTGAGCAAGGAGTGTAGTGTCATCACTCAAAAGGAGGTCACACCAAAGAAGCTTGGTGACCCCAGTTCTTTTACATTGTCTTGCGCCATAGGAGAATTGAGGTTTGAGAATAGTATGTGTGACTTGGGAGCAAGTATCAACCTTATGCCATACTCCATTGCAAGGAAGCTAGGTCTTATAGACTTCAAAGAGTGTAACGTCTCCCTCGTCCTAGCTGATAGGAGCATAAGATTACCAAAAGGGGTGCTTGAATACTTACCCTTGATTATAAATAATGTCACCATTCCAACCGACTTTGTCGTCTTGGAGATGGATGAGGAGGACAAAAATCATCTTGCCTTGCGAAGGCCATTCTTGGCTACCGCTGGAGCCATCATTGACGTGAAGTACGCAAAATTTTCTCTACACTTGGGCAAAGGTGCAAAGTTCAAGTTTGGTATCAAGGATGGTGTGAAGAAGCCAACGATCAATGGCCAAGTCTTTCAAGTGGACATCACGAATGAGCTGAACCCATGTAAGGAGAAACACGTCTTCGAAGGTCAGAGAGTTCAGACTGCAAGGGAAAACCATGTGGAAGCTCGGACCAAGGCAAAGAAGGAACAAGCCGAAGCCTTTCTCGGCAAGCATGAGAAGAAACATAGAGTTTCTTGCTTCTCGGTTGAAACAAAAGAGAAGGCTAGCTTTGAGAAAGAGATCAAGGCTAAGGATGAACCCGATGGGGAAGCTTTGCTGATCTTATTCAACCAATAAAAAGAAGAGGGTCCCAAGAAGATAGCACCTGTGAAAAAGGGCAAGAAAAAGAATCCCTTAAACAATTTCTATGATGATGCTAAGGGATTGCCTAGCAAAGGTCGAGCTCCACCTAAGAGCACCCTGAGCTTGCATCCATTGGAGCACAAGGATGGCTCCATACTGTGCAAAGTCAAGTGTAAAGGAGGTTCGAAACCATTCGCACGGGCACAGTTTCTACTTCCACCGGGTATGATGGAAAAGGACAAAGAAAGGGTAATGGAGATGATGCGCACGGTCTACACCGTAGAGGTCTGACCAGGGAAAAGTTCCACCATGTCTCCAACCATCCCATCCGCCTCAACCCCACGCTAAAAGGGAGTAAGAAAGTCGGGTTAAACGACGTTAAACTAAAGCGCACTTGGAAGACAATCCCATGACTATCTTTGTATATATTCTTGTTCTATTTTATGCTTTTTATGTTTGTGTTTATAGGCAAAAGGAAATGGGGATCAGAAAGCACGTTCTTTGGAGTGCATTGAGCCTTGAAAGAAGGAAAGTAGGCAAGAGATCGAGCCTTGAATCAACCAGAGGAAACTCGATCTTTACTAGATCGAGCAACTAAATCGAGTGACTCTGGTCGATTCGATTCTAATCAACCAGATGATCGAGTGAACAACTCGATTTCGAGAGGATGACCCACCCATCAGTTCGAAACAGATATTCAAACGGGGTGTGGATCGAGCAAGTTCACTCGATCCTGGAAAGGCAATTGATGTTTGGATCGATCACTTTACTTGATCTCTGCCGAAACGATTGCGAGATCGACCTTGGAGCTCAATCTGAGGAACTTAGCCTTGGCCCTGAGGGATCATGGAACGAGGAGAGAAGTCGATCATAAGATCGATTGAACATGAATTGAGGCAACAATTCATCCATACGATCGATTTCAGGCAAAATAGGCATGAGATCGAGGTCAAGATCGACCAATTTGACTCGATCTCATGCCAAGGTAAGTTTTCGAATTTTTTTCTCTTTCACCTTCCCGCTCATTTTGAATTTGAAATTGTGGTCAAAGTTGGCATCTTTGACCACGAAAAATGTGCCTTGACCACAAATCCCCATACCACTTGCATGTGTCCGAAAAAATTCTTGCTTAAAGCCTTGCCACCACACTCTCTCCTTTTACATTTCAAAATTCATTTGTTTATAAGAACAGAGAGAGAGTGTGAGTCTCGAATTTTTAGCAAGCAAGAGCATTTCTTTTCATTCCTTGAATTCCAAAAGAAAAGTACTTTAGTTTTACTCTGTTTTTGGGATTACTTAGAAATTCCTAGTTTTTAGGATTGAATTGATTTGAATTGTTAGGGATTGATTTTAATTTTTGAAAAATGTATATGTTTGGGAGATAATTCTGGGATTCTCCATGTTTGAAAAAGATTTCCCCTAGATTTAAGGAGATATGTGTAGGGTTAAGAGTTTAACTCATCTTGTTTGCTTCGGTTTTGTCTAGCCGTCGCTCTCTTCTTATTCTCTTTTTGAGCTTTTGCTTTTCAGGCACCATGGCACCAAAGAAGAGAACCAGGACCATGGCACTACAAGAGGAGGCTCAACAAGCCGTAGAGGAGGTGGTTAGATGGAGCAAGGAGGAGAAAAACGCAAGAAAGAGGCTTGCGAGGTTGCATTTCGAACCCACGAATTTTGCAAGCCGTGAGTTCTTGCAAAATACTTGCCTGTCGGATGGGTTTGACAAGCTGCTCGAGGATATGGGGCTTGCGTGTTTAGCAACTATGGATTACCCCACGTACCCCGAGGCAACCCGTGACTTCTTCTCCACCTTGACTTTCGAGTATGAAGATCCGAGCATCCCCACTCCACAAACGGGTCATTTAACCTTCAAGATCAAGAAGCAAGCTTACCATCTCACCATTCCCGAGTTGTGTGAAGCATACAACCTCAACCCCGAAGCAACACTTGTAGACTACCCACCATTCAAATCGGTGAATGCGTTTTGGGACATCATAAGCGATGGGGACTACAAGGGGAACACGGCTAAGGTGAAGAAGGTGTGAATTCCATTGATACACTACCCTCAAGCTCCTCGCCAATACCTTCTCCGGGAGAAGCACAACCGGGACAGTGGCCAAGAAGGAGCTTTGCTTTGTCTTCCAAGGGCTTAAGAAGATTTTATGCGATGAGGAGGAAAACATAGAAGACGCAATGGAGGATGATCTAGGGGACAGCGTAAACTATGGCTGCATTCTAGCCTCTTCACTAATGAAGTACAAGAGCATCATCGGTGTTCATTGGCGGTTTTCTCACCCCCTTGTTCATGAACGCCGGAGTGGTTTTAATGGACTTTGAGGCTTGCACAGAGCGTGCCTACATGGATCAGAGCTACATGGTCACAACAAGCTCCCTTGGACCAACTCCAGCTCCAGGCTACTACGCTTACATGTTCAAGAACGAGAAGAATGAGAAGAAAACGTGCATTCTTCCGAACCTCGGAGAAACTACCTTGAATTGCATGGGGAACATTGAGTTCTTGCAGGATGATCAAGAGTGCTATGCACCAATTGGAGGGCCAGCAGCACCACCAATAGACACGAGGTCTCCCTCTTACTCTCCTCCTTCAGATACTGAAATACCACCAAGCTTCGATCTCCCCAAGCTAAACTACGAGCCAAGGAGCAAAGCCGAGAAGTTCCTTGCCTCGGTTGTGGAAATCCAAAGGAAGGTCAATAAGTGGCAAGGGAAGATGATCAAAAAGTTGATGAAGAAGGTCAAGGACCTTCAGAAGGACACCTAGAACTTGGTCGAAATAGGATCTTGAATTTGATAACCAACTCTACTCACTTGAACCGAATTTTGACATCTAATTATCATGCCTTGCATTGAAAGTGAATTCATGGATAATATACATATTTGAGCTTTCTTACTCACTTTGCCACCCTCTTGCTAGCTCAAGTAGTACTCCCACCTTACCTTACCTCCTTTGGAGCCAATTGTTCTAGTGAAATTGATTGTGAGGCCTATTTTTTTTATTGAACTTAGCATAAAGTGTTAGGTTTGAGACGACAAGTCTAGGCTCTCATGTAGATTCTAGCTCTCATATTTTGGGGCTAGCTATAGGCTTAGGATTTGGGGTTTGGCTGTGGTATTGCTTGGCGTGTTGAAAAGGAATATATGCTTGCATTATAGCATGACGGGTTGTGGAAGGAAGTAGAAAGAAAGGGATGGTAAATAGGCTTGGTAAAAATAAAGAAAGCATAGTTTGAAAAGGTGAATTTTGTGCTTAAAAAAGTAAAGCTCTAAGTTAAAAGTGCTAGGTAGTCTTAAGAAAAGAAAAAGAAATTCCAAAAGAGCCAAAAAAGGGCCAAAGAAAAGGAAGACTACCTAGGAATAAAAAGAGCTAAGTTGATAAAAATATTACACCATTCGCTATGAGCTAAAGGTTGAAGAAGTTTCCCCTTAGAGCCTTAAAAGAAGAAGTATGTTCGAAATTCATGGGTTTAGCAAGGCACAAGAGCCTTGGGAGAAAATGGGTAGTTCTAGAGGGTTGAGTGAGCTTTAAAAAAATGAATGAGAGGGGTTTTAAGACCATTGATAGCATTTCGGGTAGATGAGAGTCTAGTCTTGTATGCATCACTTGTCTTTTACCTTTAGCATTATGCATAAAGTTCAATCTTCTTTGAGTGAAACCCACGTTTGAAAAAGAAAACCCAAATGAATTGAGATCACTTTTATCTCAAAAGCCCAGTCCCTTAGCCAAATGAGTTCACTTGCTTTGCATTGTCATGATTCACGGTTTGTACTTAGTGAATGTTAAAGAGTTGGTTTGATAGGGAGACTTATCAAGACTGAGATCTTTAGTGCATTTGAAGATTGAGATGGGCATGACTAACTCTTTTGGAGTAGGATGGATTCACATGCATCTAAGAATCAAGAACTAGGACATTGAGTTGATTATGTTTGTTAGAAATCTTGGATATTGAGCTCCCACCTTTAAACCTCTCTCTCGGATCTGTTTTTGATTTGCTTGAGGCCAAGCAAAAGGCAAGTTTGGAAGAGTTGATATACTCATATATTTCGCATATTTCTCATACATTTAGAATAGGTTTTCATGCATAATACATTCATAATATGCCAGTTTACATCATTTATCTCATTTTAGGTCCTAGAACACTTTGCATTAGCATTTGCATGGTTTCTTGCATATTTGCATCATTATCAGGTTATTTTGAGTACATTAGAGCCATGGTGAATGATGGGACTTGCTGAGGTGCAAAAGAAATCTTGGGAACACTTGGAGAAATTCGGACAAGCAAACACTCACTGAGATCGAGGAGAAGATAGAGCAAGGCAGGTCGTTCTAGACGAGATCAACCACAAGATCGAGGAGCACATACCATTTCAAGAAGAAGATCGAGGCTTAGATCGATCACATCGGTCGCGCGACTGTACGGACCCAAAGACGCTACCCAGGAAGAACAGAGTGAAGATCGAGACTGAGGATCGATCCAGATCAAAACGACCCGAAAATCGAGCAAGAGGGTCGATTGCGGAATTGGAACGACCTGACGATCGAACAAGTGAGCCCAATCCCAGTCCAAGATCGGGCAAGAGATCGACAGATCTTCTTCAAAACGAGCCATCCTTATCCGGCCAGCTCACATTTTGTCTTCTTGTGAGGGGACCATTTCCCTTTGCTATAAATGGCTAAAAACCCTACATTTTCATACATCTTATCTTTTATGTTTTTTGCTTTCTCCTCTTTTAGCTCTCACCATTGTCAAGGTTTTTAAACTTTCTTTAAGGTTTTGTAATCGCACATTTTGATTTCAATAAGCAAGAACTTGTCTTTTAATCTTAATCTTCTTTTTGTTTAACGTTTTTAATCATGTTTAGCATTTCGGATCTTATGGTTTTGGAATGTTTAGGCATGATTAGTTAGTAATTACTTTAGGATTTTAGGTCGAGGGGTTTAGGGAGGTTTAAGAGGCTAGATCTAGAGGTTTAACATGTTTTTAATCATTAACTCTTCTTGGTTTGGTGGGATTAATGCCAAAGAGTCTCGATGGAGATCTTTGAGCCTATAGAGATTTCCTTATCGCAAAAGGACTTAGGAATCTCTTAAACCCATCCAAGAAACTATCTTCTCCAATCCCACGATAGTGGTTGATTTGGAGACTAGTTAAACCAAGTTAAGAAAGGTGCTTTCTTGCTCATATCCTCTCCACCACTAATCGTGAGTTTGGAAGGAATGGTTCTATGAAGGATCGGAGCAATGAACCATGGAATGATCTAAATTTTTTTCTTAGGTTTAGAGTTAGCTCTTGTAAAGAGTAGATCTATTTTTTGAATCCAAGATCTAACCTTGAATCTCTCTTACTTAAACCCTCGGCCTTGAATCCTCTTTCATATTTGATAAATCAAGAATCAATTTTTTTTTTCTTTTTCCAAGTTTGTTGCTTTAGTTGCTAGAAATTCTTTAATATTTGCACTTGTAGTTTTAAATCTTTAAGCTTTGATATTTGGTTGCTCTATAATTTTAGAAATTGTTTAAAGTATTGATCTATAGCCTAGTTGTCTTTTAGAATTTATTTATCTTGCATAAGTAGTTTTTATAATTCCAATTCAACCATCTAATTTCGAATATGACTTAGATTAATCTTGTTCTTGTATTCTTAGTGCCCTTTCCTTCCAAGTTGGATTGATAACCTCAAATACTACAATGACATGAGTAGTGTTGGGTATTGATTTAGTACTGAAAAATATCTACTTATCAGTTGGATTATGCAATGTATATATACGGTCAACTACACCTTAATAAACGGGACTGCTCAGGGTGTAGTAACACCGACAAAAGGAATCCGCCAGGGAGATCCTCTCTCACCCTATATCTTCATCCTATGTAGCGAGGTTTTATCGGGCTTATGCAAAAATGCTCAGAGGAATGGAAAACTACCCGGAATACGAGTTGCTACGGGATGTCCGATTGTAAACAATATGTTGTTTGCATATGACACCATGTTCTTCTGTAAGACCAACAACAGAAACTGTGAAGCCCTCGAACTTATCATGCACCAATACGAGCAAGCATCATGACAACTAATAAGCGTTCAAAAGTCTACAGTTACATTTGCTTCCAAAACGCCTCATGAGGTTAGGAACAAGGTCAAAGGTTACCTAGGTATCTCCACAGAGTGAGGAGTAGGCAAGTGTTTAGCCCTCCCAGAACACTTCGAAAGACGCAAGAAAGATATGTTCTCCTCAATTGTAGACCGAATCAGACAAAGAGCTCTCTGTTGGTCCTCAAAACTTTTCTCAGGAGCTGGAAAATTGACCCTGC
Source organism: Alliaria petiolata (assembly GCA_020283515.1). Lineage (NCBI taxonomy): Eukaryota > Viridiplantae > Streptophyta > Magnoliopsida > Brassicales > Brassicaceae > Alliaria > Alliaria petiolata. Next base: position 382,933,501 of record JAHZTW010000001.1, read on the forward strand.
TGAAATCAGTGTTATCCCCTATGCCCACCTATTCAATGTCATGCTTCAAACTACCGGTGAGCATGTGTAAACGGATACAATCAACCCTAACCATATTTTGGTGGGATGCAAATGCAGAAAAAAGGAAAATATGCTAGGTATCATGGGAAACTCATACAAAACCTTTGAAAATGGAGGACTAGGAATCAGGGAGATCCAAAGCTTCAATGATGCTCTCCTAGCAAAGCTAAGTTGGTGAATCCTATCAAATCTATCTTGCCTACTCGCCAAAATCCTCAAAGGCAAGTACTACTCAGAAAATTCCTTTCTTGATTCACATTCCACGGGCTCCTCCTCACATGGCTGGAAATGGATAGTCATAGGCCGTGATGTACTAATGAAAAATCTAGGTAGAACCATTGGCGTTGGGAAGGCAACAAAGGTCTGGTCAGACCCGTGGATCTCCCTATCAAACCTGCAATGTCCTACAGGACCATCGACAGAAATGACAAAAGATTGGTCAGTTGCAGAGCTCCTGAGGGAAGACACAAAGGAATGAGATAAAGAAAACATAAAAAAATATGTTACGTGAGTTAGTAGAAGATATACTATGCCTACACCCAAGTACAACAGGAGCAGTGGATAAGCTTGCTGGGCTACCAAATGAATCCGGAGTTAACACAACAAAGTATGGCTATCACTCCCTTCAACGAACCGTGGACTCAATCCCAAATATGCACAATCTACTTCCACAATTAACGGGTTTTAGAAATTTGGAAAGGGAAATTTTCCCTCAAGATTAAACTCTTCGTCTGGAAAGTGATGTAGAACGCATTAACTCTCGGCGCAAACCTTTTTACCCGAGGTGTAATCAATGCAGCAAACTGCGTGCGATGTGGAGATCTGGAGACAAACAACCACATTTTCTTCCATTGCCCATATGCACGAGAAGTGTGGAAAGCTTTCTCGTTCGTGGTGGAAGTTGATTCTTCCCAAATACTAGATTTCGCTTCAGGTATCATCTCTTCCAAAACCTGGATCTGTTTGCCACCATCAGGAATCGAACCAGGGTCAGCTTTTCCATGGATTGCATGAGCTATTTGGATTGCCCGAAACAACCTGATCTTCGAATCAATGTTCGTGTCGAAGGAGGAAACAATTACCAAGGCAATCCGAGATGTACGAGAATGGCAGATGGCGTGAAGGCTAATTGAGGTTCCTCCTGTCGCGATCCTTCCTCGATCTCCAATCCAGTGCCCACCTGATGAGATCTCTTGTAATACGGATGGAGCTTAGCGAAGCGATTCCAACATAGCCGAGATTGGATTGGTTTTTAAAGACAGATCTGACACCATCATAGAACAAGGCTCACGAGTGGAACAGTCGATCTTCTCCCTGTTAATAGCAGAGGCGCTAGTGATCTGCTCTGCTCTTCATGTAGCTCGATCGGCAGATTAGAAGAAACTCAAAATCAAATCGGATTCACAATTTTTCATTAGAGCAATCAACTCCAAAAACCAACCGAAGGAAATCTATGACGTGTTATTTGACAGCTTTTAAAATCCTTTGATTCTATATTTTCCTTTTTGTTCCAAGAAATGAAAAGACAATCTAGCAAAAACTGTATTCAATACTTATATAACCCAATAAATTAAAGTCCTTTGTGCCTTTCAATATACTTTAGGATGTTTTAAAAAAAAGTTATCTACTTCCTCCGTTTTACAAAGAGTGTCATTTTGACTCTTGATTTTTGTTTCACAAAGAGTGTCACTTTATGTTTTCAATGCAATTTTTTAAACCAAATCTCAATTTTATCCCTACTATTTTAACCTATTAATTAGAGAGAGAAACTGATTTAGTGTATTAATAAAGGGTATAAAAGAGATTTACAAGTTTTTCTTAATTTATGTGAAAAATGTCAGAATGACACTCTTTGTGAAACAGAGGGAGTATTAGATTTTAAAATTAATATAATTATTTAATATATTATAAATCATTTACTGTTAGATTTTAAAAATAATATATTCTAAATCATTTCCATACTGTGAGACGAAGGAGGCGGCATCCGTCTGGGAGCGATGATGATATCTATGGGTACCGAAACTCACTGTTCATATGGATCTCCCACCCCCAGAATCTCAATCTCTCCATCTCCCGCGAGAATCTCGATTACTTTCAGCTATTCCAGTTCCAGATACTCGCGGCGGCGACTCGTCAATGGCTGCTGCTGCTCCAACCACCAAGTAGTCACAGAGGAACTGTCGATTTCAACGTACAATCGCCGGATTCGCTATTGCTGCAGAACAGGTGAAATCGACGAAGCTATGTCTCTCCTCGCCGAATTGGATTCTCTCGGGTCCCATCCCGATCCTCTCTCGTACGTTAGTTTGATCGAATCCCTCGCTGGTCTCGGAAGAACCCTCGAAGCCGATGCTCTTTTCCAGGAAGTAGTTGGATTCGGTCTCCATGGAAGCTATCCGTTGAGGTTGTACAACGCTTTGCTCAGTGAGTATCTGAGAAAAGGCCAGTTAGAGTTAGCTCTTAGGGTTTTGGATCATATGGAATTGGGAAATGTCGACAAGAATCAAGAGACTTTTGAGATTCTCTTGAGTTATTACGTTAGCGCTGGGAGATTGGAGGAATCTTGGCGTGTGGTTAATGAGATGAAGAAGAGGAAGCTCCCTCTGAATTCTTTTGTTTATGGGAAGATCATACGTATCTACAGAGACAATGGTATGTGGAAGAAAGCATTAGGGATTGTAGAGGAGATTAGGGAACTTGGTTTGCCTATGGATGTAGAGATATACAACAACATTGTAGATACGTTTGGTAAGTACGGAGAGTTAGATGAAGCGTTGCAAATTTTGCGGAAAATGCAGAGCTCTAATGATTCGAAGCCGAATATACGCACATGGAACTCGCTAATACGGTGGCATTGTCATCACGGCGCGCTTGATACGGCGCTCGAGCTGTTCACGATGATGCAGGACCAGGGGCTTTATCCTGACCCTAGGATATTCGTGAAACTTATCACACTGTTGGGAGAGAAAGGGAATTGGAACATGATAAGTAGAAGTTTTGCGTCTATAGAATGTAAGGAACATAGAGATACAAGAGCGATTTACGCAGCTTTAGTTGAGATTATTGGTCAGTTTGGGAGTTTCCATGATGCTGAGGAACTTGTGGGGAAGCTCAAGTCAGAAGGTGTGGCTCCTTCAGCTAATATGTTTTGTACTTTGGCAAATGCGTATGCTCAGCAGGTCGGTTTCTTTATCTTTCTGTGTTTTGTCTTCTCGGTTTCTTTTGTTTATGACCTGAACTAGGTAGACACTATCACTATACATGGTTGTTTCAGCCGTTTCCCTTTTGGTATATAGAAGAGTTATAGAATGTTAACAACCGTAAATGGTTCATAGATTCTGATAACAAGATTTGGCCTGTTTTTCTGTTTTCCTTGTAAATTGTTCTGCCATCCACACCAGTAAATCTAACGCTTCATTCTTTTTAGTTTCCAACTTTTGGCTTTTTCAATGTTTAAATATAGCTAAATCTCGGGACTAGTTTTGATTTTATTCTTTATGGTGCATAATATGATTTCAAGTATAAGCACTGTACAACACCGATAGAACTGCGGTACCTGTCTTTTCTCTGTTCTCTCTTAAGTTACTTCACCTTTGGCTGTGCAAGCTTTAAGAAGGGTTACATGGTAAGCAGTGCTTCGAATTTTCAAGTCATAGTCAAATTTGTACGCAGGGACTATGCAAACAGACAGTAAAAGTGCTCAAGATGATGGAGAACGAGGGGATTGAACCGAATTTGATTATGCTGAATGTTTTGATTAATGCATTTGGAACTGCTGGGAAGCACATGGAAGCTCTGTCTATCTATCACCACATTAAAGAAAGCGTATGTATATTCTAGTTCGTGTATGGTCCATGTAATTGAACTTCTAGCACCTCTCTACTCTCATCGTTAAATTATTTGCTCAACTGATTGAGTTTGTCTTCTGAAGGGATTCACCCCCGATGTGGTTACCTATAGTACACTTATGAAAGCATTCACTCGAGCAAAGAAGTATGAAAAGGTATGTAGTTCCTGTCTGATCGCATATTCCATCGCCACAAGCGTTTTGTTATGTGTTATCTTGTCAAATTGGAGGCGTTTAAATCGCTCGCTCGCTGGCTTCACAGGTTCCAGAAATATTCAAGGAAATGGAAGCCTCTGGGTGTACTGCAGATAGGAAAGCAAGACAGCTATTGCAAAATGCTCTTACGGTTCTTGACAAAAGACATTAACTATTCGATAGCTCATGGGTGAGCACCAACCTCTGCTTTGTGCTTCTATTTAAAAACCAGGTCCTTTAAGGAAATCTTTGAACGATTCTGTTGTTGTCACCATCAGAATTTGACCTTCTCCCGGAACAAAAAAGGTACTCTTTATGGAGGGCATTGTTTTCTGATTCGACGACTCATCTTTTGTTCCATATTCTTCTTATGTTTTGGTGGTGATGGACTAGTAGATGACTCAACCAAGGTATTTCCAAGGCATGAGTTGGCTGTGCTTCTTCCACTTTTGAGGCTTAGATGGGAATCAGTCTGAATATGTAAACCGCTGTTGGCGACAATGTGGTTAAAACAGTAGGAGAGAGGGAACAAGGATCTGATCTATAACGGAATTGATAAGTTTTAAGACTGATGAGACTTGAAGAGCAGCAAGATACGCGTGATGTTTATAGTAAGCCTAGTTGAGCAGAGAACGATAACTCGTCGAGTGGCTTGTGATCCGGAGATGCACTATAAACAATCTAAAGATGTTGACATATCAAGAAATTTAAGGACTGCGTGAGGAGTGTAAGTCTCTCGAGCTTGATGTTGCTTTGTGGGAACAAGTTGCAGAGATATGGGATGAGTGTGACATCCAATATAGGGGCTGATCTCATTGCCCAAAGTGTTACATTGGAAGACCGTTTCCAATCTAATGTTGCGGCAAGCCATCCTTTATGGCTTCAGGACATTTTTGTGAATGAGAGAGTTTTTGCCTCTATATAATCCTTTTCTCTGTTGCTGTTTGTAGTGTCTCCTCTGATCATAGGTTGCTAATTTTTGTGTTGAAGTCTTTGGTCCCCTTAGCTAAGCATTTTTTTTTGTAACGGGATGGTCGTTTGTGACCGGTACTTCTCTTTTGTATCATTGTATGGCTCATCTTGTAAACTCTAAATCTTTGGAATTTTCATACATATATATCCTTTATATATTAATTGAGAAACATTTTTAGAGAGTATTTATTTTTTGAAATATTTACAGTGGTGTCATTTTGCTGATGTGTCACTACCACACTTATTCTCCTATTATTTTAATAGAAATTTTCTTTTTTGATTAGACTAATTACATTATATGTCTTTATCCATTTATTACTTTTAATATAACCAGAAAATGATTTATGATATACATCATATTACACAATACATTTCTTAAAAATGAATAAGACAATAGTTTTCAAAAATATTATTGAATGAAGTATAATTTATACACAATTTATGATATACATGATACTGTTTTTTATTAGGCAGAAAATATGTTTATATAAAAAAGGACTTCGATATGTGTGATTTTAATAAAAAAAAATTAGAAAATTATAACTAATTAAAACTATAATTTAGGTTACAATAAAAAATACTTTGCTATGTGTGATTTTAATAGATATCCATATTTATACATACTTTTTTTGTTTATATGCTTTGTTAATAAAACCATATAAATTAATCAATAATATAAATATTTAAACTTGAAAACAAGTTAAAAATACGATGTCATATAGTTGAAATATTAAATTATATTATTCACATATATATAAAACTGATTAAATTATTTTTACTTTAAACAATTTCAAAATTATTTTTAATAAAATTATTTATTGATATTTCATCTTGCGCATGGCGCAGGTTATCACCTAGTAACAACATATGACAGAAAAAAAAACATTAAGCATCATCACAAAAATTAATGACCTAATTAAGCGCTGAAATTAAGCAAAAGGTATTTACTTTTCTCCCCTTTTCGCTAACTAAGAACAAGTGAGATATGCTTCTTCTTTTTTAAATTAGGCAAAAAGTATCTGGAAACTGAGATTTGCTTCTTCTTTTTTAAATGTATAGTTTTGGTAATGTTTTTTAATGCTTTCTATTTCAATCTCTTATTTTTATTATGTTTTGATCCATGTCTTATTTTGATTGTGTCTTGATCCTTGTTCTATTTTTGATTGTGTTTTGATCCATGTCTTATTTTGTTTGTGTGTTTGATCCATGTCTTATTTTGTTTGTGATTTGATTTTATCCTTCAAGACTTCTTTTAGAATTAAAAAAATTATAAATACTACACATTAAAGTTGTTGTTACTTTAACAAATATCTTAAATTCAAAATATGAATATTTTGATCATTTTTATGTTGTTTACTTTTTATGTGTTTTGGCTTAAATGAAGCTAAATCATTAGCTTTTTGTAAGCTAAATCGTATAGAATTTCATAATCAACTCGATCTTAATAGTATTCTCGAGATTAACTGCCGCGGATACTACGGCGATGGGTTGAAATTAACAAAAAGTTTAAAGTTTAATGAAGCTCCATACACCATTGAGTTTGAAGATAATGAATGGCCAGCTAAAACACATTGGAAATGCAATATTGAACACGGTCCTAACGGTAAGTTTTTTTTTGATCTTCAAGCATATCATGTAAATGCTAATGGTCAGCTACGTTCATGGACTGCCAAATTGGATGGGATTTGGTTTACAAGAAATGTTGAAAAACAGCCAGGCTGGGTACTTGCATGGAAGACAAAGTAACGTGTTTTAAATTTTTCCTAAAATTAACTAATTGCTTGTTTTTATAAACTAAGCTCTAAGAGTTAAATAATAATTTGGTGTTAACATATATACCAAAATATTGTAATAATAAAAAAGTTTATTTTATATCAATGTATCTTCTATCATTGTTTTTTAATAATAAGACAATATCTCTTTTTATATACTTTTTTAAAGAAACATGTCTATGTTTATATGATTTTTTTATCAATGATATAAAATGATTTTTGTAGTTAAAAAAACCTCAAGTGCAATTTGCTAACATCTAAAGTCCAATAAATGAATTAAACCATTTTGTAAGCACAATTGTGTTAAAAGTTAAAACTATCACAATTCATGTATATTTTTAAAGGATAATTCTCGATTTCCGGTGAGCGCAAATTTGTGTGTGTAATATATCTTCTGTTAAGCGGATTTTCTAATTTCGCTTAGTTGGATCTATAGTTTCCGCACTATCTGATAAATAAAACATTTTCGTTGGATTTTGAATCGTTTTATTCCTTTTGCATGTTTGACAAATAGTGAATTGCTGAATATTCAAGTTGTATTGTTTAAACCAATCGGTCTAGAATATATGTGTACATCAAGCTTAACCTAATATAAATATCTAAAGGAAAAAGGCAATGTACAAAGATAAAGAAATACATAATAATGTGCACATCCATTTGATGGGCCTCATGATTTCGTTTTGCAGCAAAATCCAAAAAAACACGAACAATAGTCATCTTTGCAAACATTTCCTGATAATCCAAGCCTTATGTTTGATAGTTACCGACAACCACAAGACGCGCTTTGTGACGCTCAATGGTTCCATCATAACGATATTTGATTGTAAATACCCATTTGCTTCTAAGAGCATTTTTGTTTGGTGGTAAGGTTTCAAGATCTCATGTATGTTGGTGTTGGAGAGCATTGATTTCAGAACCAACAACATTACTCCAGACCTCTTCTTCCATTGCTTATTTAAAAGAACACGGCTCAACATGAGCATGAAGAGCTGCCAAGAAAATGCGATGATTGGGAGAAAACTTATCAGACGAGACATTGTCAGATAAAGGATAGACCGAACCTGAGAATTTCTGTGGAACAGGTGAAGTTGAAGAGAGAGAGAGCGCAGGAGAAATAGTGACTGTACCGACAACAAAATCACGAAGACGAGTTGACTGTGTCTTTGTACGATGTCCACGACCAAGAACATACTCGGCAAGCGGAACGATCCCAGCCGGACTTGAAGTATAATCTCAACGTCATATGTAGTACTAGTAGGAACAGGTGCAACAATGACTTCATCATCATCATCAGAACTAACATGATCCATTGGTGAAGGCAGCGGAAGTGTCTTTGAATTCGGAGCTAGAACAAAAATTGCAAAAGGGAAAATGTCCTCCTTAAAAACAACATCACGAGATACAAAGATAATTTTACATTCCAAATCATACAACTTCTAACCTTTCTTGCCATAAGGATATCCTAAAAACACACAAAGCCGGCTGCGAGAAGTAAATTTATCTCCTTTATGATCCAAGTTATGAACATATTCCAAGCATACAAGCACATGCAAATGATTGTAAGACGGAGCATGACCATGAAGTTTCTCAAAAGGCGTCTTGTTGTGTAGAAGAACCGAAGGAGTACGGTTGATGAGATACCCTGCAGTTAACACGCATTCTCCCCAATACTCAATCAGAAGATGCGCTTGGAATCGCAAAGCTCTGGTGATATTCAATATATGGTGATGCTTGCGTTCAGCTCTACCATTATGTAGAGGTAGAGATGATATATCTATAAATTATTTTGTAATCGAATTTCAAAATTATTATAAAACTATAAATACGATTTATTTATGTGTTACAAACTTAACATGAATATAATATTAAAAGAGAGAAAATATAAAACGGTTAATATAGAAAAATAATTTAAAAATAAAAATATCAGTTTATCATGTTTATAGATAATTATTTACACAAACTTCAAAAGATTATGGAATATAAATAAATCTATTTTTTCCCTATAACAGTATAGAATTATATATATGAAGTTGTAAACTATATATATATATAGTAATTGATGGTGTATTTCACCATAAAAATATATTAGCTCTAAGAGTAAGAAAACAAAAAAAATACAGATATAAAAGAATACTATCTACCATAAACAATATAAATGATAAAACTAAATAAAACAAAGAACATGACTTTTGAGTCGATTAGAATCATATCAATCGTTAGACCAGCAACAACAATGCATTGTTTCCAAAGTCTTATAATTTTCACCATTATTTTCCACATCCTCTTAAAATGCTTTAAATAAAACATTTGAAGTAAAAGAGATCAAGAGAAATAAAGGTTAAATCTACTATATAAAAGTAGAATGGTTCTCTCCGGAAGATGTCACGTCAGCACAGATAAAACTGCCACGTGTCCTTTGCAAATTCTTTAATTGCGCTTTAATGATTTGGAAATAAAAGAAACATTTCGATGTAGAGTGGGAAAGGCAATAAGCCATAAGTTCATTCAACAACTACATCCCATCTCTCTTTTACAGTTGAGTAAGATTCACCACCCCCCCCCCCCAATCTCTCCTCTCCTCGACTTGACGAGTTGTTCACCAGTGAACTAGAGACAAAGCGGTTCCAACCAAATATGTAGCGATGTTATCATCTATGCGCTTTAATTTGGGAACATCATCTCTTTCGTGTGATCGGCGGGCCGGATTAATTAGAAGTGAGAAATTGTTTCTTATGTATGTGTACTTGTGCATCACGCCGTATGATTGCTTGCATGGCAGACAAAGCGGCATAGGTTTTGTTTTAGGATTTCAGAAAAACAATATGGAAGTTAGATAAAGAAGACAATTATAAGCGACCTCTTCTCTTGATTTCAGTATCAAAATTCACAGTTTTTGTAATACATCTTTAGTGTTTCCTTTTTCTACTATTGGTTCAACAGTCTGTTAAAAACTCAACAATATAAATGTTTTCTTGTTTACAATGCAGTCAAATCAGCTACGTAGGTGATTAATCCTCTTAATGAAAAGGGACCTAATTTCAATATAATCATATTATACTCTGATCTTCCACTGGCCAAGGGTATGGAGATGCTTACACGAGAGAAAGATCTTTCTCGTATAGGATCAGTACGCTTTTCTTCGTTGTTCATATTCTTCTTATTTGTTTTATGCTTACAAATCTTTTAATATTCTCAGTTAAGTGGGAAACACGATATGCACCCAGAATCTTTTAATATGCAACGACTAAGACGGGTACTCCCACGGCTTATCTCTGAAACACAAACAGCCTTTATGCAAGGAAGGCTTATCTCGGATAATATACTCATAGCACAGGAAATGTTCTATGGTTTACGCACAAATAAGTCATGTAAAGGGGAGTATATGGCGGTAAAAACCGATATGAGCAAAGCTTATGATCGCGTCGAATGGCAATTTATTGAACATTTACTATGGAAGATGGGTTTTTCGGAAAAATGGATTACGTGTATGATGGGGTGCATAACGACGGTACAATATAAAGTTCTAATTAATGGCCAACCAAGGGGTAATATTACACCAAACCGTGGCCTCCGACAAGGTGACCCCTTATCTCCGTATCTTTTTATACTGTGCACGGAAGTACTTATAGCAAATATGAGGAAAGCAGAGAGGATGAAACATATAACAGGGTTACAAATAGCAAGATCAGCGCCAGTAATATCTCATTTACTCTTTGCAGATGATAGCTTATTTTTCTGCAAAGCCACTAAGGAGGAAGCACAAATACTGCTCCATATATTGAAACAGTATGAAGCAGTTTCAGGACAACAAATAATTTTCACGAAATCTTCTGTACAATTTGGATATACAGTGGACCCGATTGCCAAAATTGAGATTGACGATACTTTGGGGATTCTGAATGTATGAGGGATGGGTACATATTTGGGGATACCAGAGAGTATGGGCGGGGCAAAAACGAAAATTTTTAATTTTCTAATCGAACGTCAGCAAAAAAGGATAAATGGATGGACATCGAGATTGTTATCAAAAGGGGGCAAGGAGGTGTTAATAAAATCGGTAGCTACAGCAATGCCAACTTATACAATGTCGTGCTTCCGGCTGCCAAAAACTATCACAGGGAAACTAACTAGTACTGTGACACAATTTTGGTGGAGTACTAATGACCAAACAAGAGGCATGCATTGGACTGCATGGAAAAATTTGTGTAAACACAAATCAGAGGGGGGACTTGGTTTTCGCGCAATAGAGGATTTTAACACGGCTTTGCTGGCAAAGCAGCTCTGGCGGCTCATAGATTACCCGGAATCATTTTTTTCGAAGGTGTTTAAAGGACGCTACTACAGAAACGGAGGGCCTATGGACCCTATTCGATCGTACTCTCCATCTTATGGATGGAGAAGTATAACTTCTGCTCGATCTCTGGTACAAAAAGGGCTCATCTAAAGAGTTGGTTCAGGAACCTCCATATCTGTATGGAATGATCCATGGATTCCGACATCTCCCCCGAGATCAGCAAGGTGCAAGGGATATAATTTATATCCTGAGCTAACCGTCAATCAATTGATTGACACCCTATCATCAACGTGGAATTTACCACTAATTCAGCAACTCATTGTCACAGAGGACATACCATTAATCATAGGGATTCCGACCACAAGGGAGTTACGACAAGACGTGGCAAACTGGCACTATACAAAGACGGGAAGATATACGGTAAAGTCGGGATACACAATTGAGCAGGAATATCCATCTAATGGTGTTTTACCAAGATTTTATGGACCCGATGTGAGTAGTTTACAAGGTCACGTCTGGAAGGTCAAATGCCCACCAAAGATGAAACATTTCTTATGGCAAGTGATATTCGGGTGTATTTCGGTAATGGATCGGCTGTGCAACAGGGGTATTAATTGTGATCCACAATGTGGAAGATGTGGGGCAGAGAGGAAAACGATAAACCACACATTATTTGAATGTCCATCGGCGTTTCAAGTTTGGGCTTTATTGGTGATCTCAACACCGCAACAAGGATTTCCAATGGAAGCTTTATATACCAATATGGCACATTTGTTCTGGCAATTACCTCAACACGACGAAATGAAAGTTTTTCCATGGATATTATGGTATATCTGGAAGGCCCGAAATGAGAAGGTTTTTTCGAATATAGATCAAGATCCACGTGATATATTAAAAATGGCCCGGGCAGAGGCAGTCGCATGGGAGGTCGCTCAAGTGGAAGATATTCAGGTGAACACACAACTCGGATCAGGTGTATCAGAACCACAAGGACATGCGGGTTTGATATGTAAGGTAGATGGGTCTTGGAAGGAAACGACAGTGAATGCGGGGTTATGATGGTTCTGCCAAGGCTTGGGTAATGAGGACACATTAATGGGGACAAAAAATGTAAGACGAAGCATTTCTCCATTACACACAGAATTGGAAGCCTTGATATGGGCTATGCACTGCATGCTCGATGCAAGAAGATTCGCGGTAGCTTTCGTCACGGACTGCTCCGAGTTGGTGAAGATGGTGTCTAAACCAGAGGATTGGCCGGCCTTCGCACTACACCTGGAGGAATACGAGAGAAGCAGGAGAGAATTTACATCTTACTCTATCTCGCATATCCCACGAGCTCAGAATACAAAGGCAGACAAGTTGACACGCAGTGCTCGCGACTACCTTTATCATCTGGATTATGTAAACTCAACTCCACCGGTTTGGCTACCTGAACCGTTCTAAGAGTTGAGGCTGATGACAAAAAAAAAAAAAAAAAAAACTCTTGGAATCATATTTTTCAGCCGGAAGAAGAAGACCGACATGGGAAGAGAACGCTGATTTTTTTTCTTGTTCATCGAGAAAATAGAAAATTTATCTGATATTTTTAATTAAAACAATTCTAATGTTTTATTTTCTTAATTAGTATTGGGCATAATAGGTATTCTTCCTTACTAAAAGGTGTCAGGAACCTTTATTTTTAAATATTAGATTCACAAAGATATGTAAAAAACATCCTTTAATTTCAATTTTACCATTTATATTCGTGTATTGCTATTTTCTTAATACGTAAATGACATCTAATTTGAAAACAATTGCCGCCAAAAAAGAAATTGAAAACAATTTAGTGATGATTTGATGATACTTATAATGCCACATTCATTTTCATATATTGGTAAACAATTAAATAAAAAAAAACATGGGATGACTTTGCTACATCATTGACTTTTTTTAGTCGTCTGCGATATTATATCACTACAAATTGTGAGAACAATTATAAAGACAATTCTTCAACGAACAATTAATTTGTTTCACTAGGATCCACGACAACGCCCATGACGAACATCTCTATTTGCACCACGCTAAGACTTCATATAACCTTTGCTTCCATTAATCTGTAATTATCTGCAACTTCTTGGACTCGAACTCCAGATATCCTTGTGTAAAAGCATTAATTAACTTTTTGTCAATCACTGGACTAAATGAGTTTTTACCATCATCATTGACTTTTAATATTTTTATTATAATTTATTGCTAAATTGATTTAAATAGATTTGTGGTTACTGATTTTAATATAATTTGTTAATTTGTTTTGAAAACCAACAACTCGTTTATATAGTAACCATAAATTTACTCAATAAGAATTGTGGTTAATAATTGATATAAGTACAATAAACCAAATATTTTGATGGTTATTTATTTCAGTGAATACAAAAAGTAAATAAGATATTAACCAAATAGGAAGACATCATATATATAAGGGTTAATCGTAGGGTTTTCAAATTATGTTTAAAATATTTTTGGAAATTATTAATTAACCAATAATAAAATGGAAATAAATGCAAAACTTTTTTAGATAAAAATATTTTTGAAAATTTATTAATTAACCAATGATAAAGAGGATATGTAAAATAATGGTGAAAATTATAAGATTTTGAAAATAATACATTATTATTGCTGTAAAAAAAGTAGTTTAGGTAAGAACCAAATCTCATCCGCAATATATTTGCAGACTTTGATAATTTATATTTGTGTATTGCTATTTTTTTAATACGTAAATGACATCTAATTTGAAAACAGTTGCCGCCAAAAAAAAAAAAAATTGAAAACAAATTAATGATTATTTGATGATACTTATAATGCCACATTCATTTCCATATATTGGTAAACAATTAGATCATAAAAACAACATGGGATGATTTTGCTACATCATTGACTTTTAATCTTTTATTATCGTTGATTGAGTACAAAATTATGATATTAATTCTCTGAATTTATTGCTAAATTGATTTAAATAGATTTGGGTTACTGATTTTAATATAGTTTTTTAATTTGTTTTGAAAACCAACAAGTTTATATAGTAATCATAAATTTACTCAATAAGAATTGTGGCTAATGATTGATATAAGTACAATAAACCAAATATTTTGATGGTTGTTTATTTCAGTGAATACAAAAATTAAATAAGAGATTAACCAAATAGGAAGAAACCCGATGAACTATATATCAAATGGTTAGATTTTAGATGATTCTTTTGTGTAATAATATATATAATTTGATTTTTTTTAAAAATTGAATCATATCATATGTTTGATGTGAATATTATAATGTGTAACCGGTCAAATATTGTATATGATAATAGTTCATAAAAAATTGCATGTAATATTGTATATCATATGTTTGCGTGGTAAAAATAATAATTGAATGACATGAATTTATATTATATGTTAGTTCTATATTAAAATAGAACATTATAGTATGTCATATTATAGGAGATCTTTGTCATAATAAACTCTAAAATAAAATTGTAGTAATGGCAAATGATGTAATTAATCTATTTATAATTTTTATTTAAAGTTTCGTGAAAATTTTTATGCTGAAGACACATCAGCAAAATAATACTATTGTAAATAATATACAAAATTAAGTGTACTCTTTAAAAATATTTCTCAAAGGGATAAAACAACATATGAGAGAAAAAAGACATTAAGGATCATCACAAAAATTAATAACCTAGTTAACAGCTGAAATAAGCAAAAAGTATTTACTTTTCTTCCCTTTTCACTAACTAAGAACATATGCCAATTGACTCAAGAATCTGGAAACTGAGATTTGCTTCTTCTTTTTTAAATATATAGTTTTGGTAATGTTTTCTAATGCTTTTTATTTCAATGATGTCTTGATGATCCTTGTCCTATTTTGATTATGTTTTGATCCATGTCTTATTTTGTTTGTGTTTTGATTCATGTCTTATTTCGTTTCTGTTTTGATCCATGTTTTATTTTGTTTGTGATTTGATTTTATTCTTCAGGACTCCTTATCTGAATACCTTTTTATAAGACTTGAGGATGGAAAAAGCTTGGATTCCCTCTTTCTTAATAAAAACATAAAAGGCAAAAATTGTATCGATTACTTGGCTTTCTTCCCAAAAAAGCAACATTTTTTTTCCAATAGCCTCAAGTCGTATAAACTTTAGAAACAAGAAAGTATAAAGAATAACTCTTCTTTATTGATTTAGAAACTCTTTCAAAACTAAATCTTTCTCTTGAGTTTTATGGAACATCTCTCCATAGGCTCTATATTTATAGAACTAGATTTCTTTTTCTAATCCTAATAGAGATAGGAAACTACTCTTTCCTTTTCTCTTTACAACAATAGAAGATTTATTTTTCTATCTATTGAATCCTTATTTCCTTTTTCCTTTTTGGAATTATCCAACATTCTCCCTCTTAATTCCAACTTGAACTTTGGGAAGCTTGATCTCTTCAACTCCAATTAGACTTCTCATTTCCTTGAACTCGATCCTTGCTAACGGCTTAGTGAGGATGTCCGCCTTCTGTTCCGTGCCTACATGCTCCCAAGTCTTGTTTCTTACGATAGAGTCTAGCTCACTTTCCATCGCGTCAATCCATTCTGAGCTTGCAGCTTCATAGTAACTCTCTGGTTCTCCATCTACCATGTTATTCATCACGCCAATACTCACATGTCCCAGCCGAGCGTGCCAAGTCCATGTAGTATCTTCATGTTGTATTTTAAAACACTTAGGAAAGCTGATTTCCATCGGTGTTTTGTAGAGTCGGTTCGATGATCTTATGACTTGTACAAGCAGCCTTCCGAGAGGATCCCTTAGTGTTAAAGTATCTCCCTTCATGTGTACTTCACACCCACTCTCGGTTGCTTGTCCAAGACTTATTATGTTGTGTTTCAGGTCTGGTATGTAGTATATGTCTTTGAGTGCTCTTCTTTCTCCAGTCTTGCCTACAAAAACAATCGTACCCTTCCCAACAATATCAACATACGATCCATCACCAAGCTTGACTTTCCCTTTGATGTTAGCATCTAAGCTTGAGAAGTAATCCTTGTTCCATGTCATGTGATTACTTGCTCCATTGTCTAGATACCAAATGCTTGTATCGTCGTTGTTGATATCATAGTTTCTTGGAAACACTTTATCTTCGTTCAAGAACACAACCTCATGGACATAAAGAGCGTCTTCTTCTTCAGCATCGTTTAGGTTCGCCTCTTGGTGCTCTTTTGGTCTTTCGGGACAGGATGATACATAGTGACCAGACTTGTCACATCTCCAGCATACTATATTGGACCGGTCTTTCTCTTTGTTCTGCCTTTGATCACGTCCTCCTGCTTCTCCTCCTGTGGTTTGACTAGTAGATCCTCCTCGACCCCTGCCTCTACCACCGCGGCCTCTTCCTCTTCCTCGAGAATTTCCATAGTTTTCATGACCACTCTGCTCATTGTTTGCCCACATGAGTTTGCTTTGCTCATCTCCTAGGATTTCTTCATTCACACGCTCCTCGTATGCCTTTATCCTCCCAACTATGTCCATAAATCTTGTTGTGTTTAGGTTTAGGACTTGCTCAAGGGATGCTACAATGTGAATGAATGTTTTTCTAGGAAGATCTTTAAGAAACTTCTTCACCATCTTTGATTCTTCTATGATTTCTCCGAGGGATGCTGCTTTTGATGCAAGTTCTGATATCTTTCCCACAAAGCTATCAACCGGATCTGCATCATTCATCTTTAGTCGATCGAATTCCGACATCAAGGTTTGTAATCTCGCCTCTCTTACACGATCCACTCCAAGGTGTCGTGACTTAATGGCCTCCCAAATCTCCTTTGATGTATTCAGATCTCCTACTTGCAGAATCAACGTCTCGGGTATTGCTTGAAACAAGATCGCGATCGCCGAGTAGTTCTTCTTTGGATCGGCTAATCCTGGATCGATTGTCTCCCATACTTCATGAACTCGAAGTATGATCTTCATTCTCATCGACCAAACTGTATAGTTTGTCGATGTCAACATCGGACATTGGATCAATGTGGATCCAAAGTCTTTTCTTTTCGGTGGCGGAGCTATCGCGTCTTCCATACTTGGCTACGTGAATCTTCTCTTGCCGTGTTGATCGAGTCTTCTTCCCAAGGCTCGGATCGAGTCTTCCAACCTGAAGCTCGGATCGAGTCTTCCAACCTGAAGCTCGGATCGAGTCTTCCAACCTGAAGCTCGGATCGAGTCTTCCAACCTGAAGCTCTGATACCAATTGTTGGGCTTTTCAAGCCCATGTCCAATTCCCCCATTAGTATGATATTGTCCGCTTTGGGCTCAAGTGGCAAAGCCCGCACGGATTTGTCTTTGGGCTCCTTCCCAAAAGGCCTCATACTAATCATAGTTGGACATTACTTATATATTAGAACATTCTTGTCTAATCTTCCGATGTGGGACTTGGATTGATATCCCAATAATCACCCCTTCAAGCCAAAGACCATATCACTCTTGGCCTCCAACCTCTTGCGAAACTTGGCACCATCTTGTACCGTCTTAATCGCAAGTTCATCTTGAGGGTTATCTTCCCACTTCTCCAGGTCCACTTTTAGAACCTTGGCTCTGATACCAATTCAAGTCGTATAAACTTTAGAAACAAGAAAGTATAAAGAACAACTCTTCTTTATTGATTTAGAAACTCTCTCAAAACTAAATCTCTCTCTTGAGTCTTATGGAACATCTCTCCATAGGCTCTATATTTATAGAACTAGATTTCCTTTTTTAATCCTAATAGAGATAGGAAACTACTCTTTCCTTTTCTCTTTACAACAATAGAAGATTTTTTTTTCTATCTATTGAATCCTTATTTCCTTTTTCCTTTTTGAAATTATCCAACATAGCCTCAGATCTTAACGCAATATTTTGTTTATCGATAGAAAGACATATAATTTCAGAAAATGTGAAGATTTGCTACATGTTACACAACTGTTGAAATGTGTGGTATGTCTCGATGGCTTATTATTACAAAAGTGCCAGGTTCGTGAAATACTTTGAATAGTCTGTCCGATCATTATAGTTACTAGGAGAGAACCCGCGCGATGCGCGGATTTTATTTTAATTTGAGTTTTAAATAATATATATTTCAAATCTATATTTTGATTATTGATTTTATCTTGTTTTAAAAAAAATATATTTTCTACTTTTTTTCTTGATGATTTGTGTAATCTTTTTCATATATTATTTTACGAATTTTTATTGAGTTTTCAATTTTCATACTCTTTTCATTTGTTTAAATCATAATATTGTAATAATTTTTTTTTTTAGTAAATTATCATTTTGATGATTTTTTTTTATATCTTTCATTGAATCCATGTCTTTTTCCATATTTTAAAATTTTGTATATTTTTGTATCCATTCTTCTTTTTCTTTATTTTTTTCTGCTTCTCTATATTTTTTTTTAATATAATTTTTGATCTTCTTGATTTTTAATTAAATATTTTTTTGTATCTTACAATTTTATGACAAAAAAAAAATGCAGCAAGTTTTATTACATTTCACATGTAATCTCTTTCGATAGGAAAGATTAGTGTGACAAATCTTCGTATGAGCAGGAAGAAACGAAAAATGCGGGGAGCATAATGGAACCGCAACATTTGTTACAACTTCACCACTCGTCAGCTCATTTGTTAGAGTTTAGAGATCGAGAAGGCAAAATAAATCAGGCGTAACAAATGTTGGCTAGAGTTTAGAGATCTGAAACTTCTTCTGTTTTTGCTGGATTGATCCATCTTCGCGTCACACATAGAGAGAAGCAATTTTTGGAGGAGAAAGTTTGAAGATGAGAAGTGGGTTTCATTATATCAATAGCTTAGATGATTTGATTGAGTTGTTCGATGACATGGTTCGATCTCAGAGCTAGTGAAACTGAGGCATCAGCTGAACTTATCAAGGAAATGCATCATCCACCATGAAAGGTGGTAGTTGATATGATATCTGATGGTAGATTTGCTGTTTTAGTGTTTGCTTCTTCTATGGTTCTGTCTCTTTGCTTATGTTCTTTCCGGAATCGTCAATGTTATATGCAACATGTAAGAGGAATTTGCAGAGGATTTTTGAGGGTATTGCTTTAAAAAAATGACAGGAATCCTCTAATAATAGCAATGAAAGGTAAGAGTGTCTGAAGAACAATTAATGTGGTTAGTAGATCCAAATCTGATCATATCTGTGTTTCGAATAGCTTGGGGAAATGTTTTTATTCTCAAAGTTTGTAACTTCACCCATGTATGAAACAGGCTGCATCAAACTGTTGCCATTTTATTAAATACATAAGAGAAGACACAATTTAATCTGAAAGAATAAGAAAGTGAAAATTGTTATTGTTTATAATTATGTTTAGTTTGTATTTTTTATCATATAAAGTTGGATGCGTTTAGATTAGTATTAACATAATTGCGACACCTGGTAAGCGAATCGATCAAATTTTGACTTGTGTAACGATTATAATATATTAAATAAGTAAAATTTGAATTTATGAGTACTTAGATTTTAATAAATAAATGAGTGTTAGTATATTATCAACTAAGAAAAATAAAATAAGAACATAAGTAAATGAGATTAACTTGAATTTAAGAAAAGATAAGCTGAAACACTAATTCTTGTTAAAAAAATTAACTTGAATAGTTTTTTTTTTTTAATATTGGGTTTTATGAATAAAATTTTATTTTTCATTAATTACAATAGATGTTGTATTTAATCTAGTGATTTGGTAAGTTGGAGCTACCTATGGTGTTCACTTGTAGCATTTTTATTTTTTAATTCTATTATTTTTTCTTTTGATTTATTTTGTTAAGTTATTTTAAAAATTGTAGTGTATTAGATCAACATAGTTTTTTTTATGTCTTTCCCTATTATTATAGTAAATTTTGCAAACTTTGTCAATGAGAGCACTCATAGCATAATGGATAATGTTAGAGATTTTTATTGAGGAGATTGTGGGTTCGAATCCCCTTGTATGTTTAATAAAATAAAAATATTTTTTTTGGTTTGCATTTAATGAAAGTGAAATAAATTTTTAAAAAATAATTAATGAAGGACAGATGGCAAACTCTTGTGTGATGATGTGTCACAACCAGAAGAGTGCCATTCTACTTTTATATATTAGACTAGGGGATATCCGGGCTACGCCCGGGTATGTTATATATAGATTTGTTAACTATTTTGATATGAAGAAAATTGTATTGTAGTATTGTTTTTGATTTTATAGATCCCAAAAAATTAAATATTTATTGTATAGAAAATAATAAATGATAATTTGATATTTTTCCTTTAATTTATAAGTTTAGCTTTTATTTTCTCTGCTACTTATTCATTTAAAATATTCAGTATAAGTATTCATAATTTCGTGTTTTGCTAGGGTTTAGGGTTTATATTTTAAATTATCCCTCAACTAATTTATCATTAATTATTCTAAATAAATTAAATATGATTGTTTACATATATCTTTAACAAATATATTTTTTTCCAAAAACTCTTTGATTCATCAACTTGTTTGTGTCTAATCGAGCTAAAGTTTTCTTGTAGTATACATATTTGGTTAATATTTCTATACAATAAATATGTTATTACGAATAAAATCAAAAATACATCTTCAATGGTAGAACCACAAATTACATAATTTGAATTTAATAACACGAAGAAGTCAATTTCTTTGACTTAAGCACAAAACTCTTTGAAGTTTACGAATGTTGAAAGCAAAAGGTACAATTGTTCTTACTTGCTGCCCTTGTCTCGTGAGAAAACCCTCTTTTACCTTATGTGACTATCATCTCCATCTTCAACAAAGGAGAACAATGAATGTTCAATTTCTTTTGTAAACAAACAGAACAAACGGAGAGCAACCTTTCGTAATCCATTATCCATGACATAGTTGCTACATTCCTGGCAAAACAGAGAACTAAACGTGAATAGTTGTCTTTATTTTCTTAGGCAACGCATTATCTAATGAGTAGTTCGCTGATTTTACTATTGGTATGTGCAGACCTTTGACGTCAATGTCTTCATCTGTCATATGCATTAGAGCATCCATATCAACCTAGGGAATACATACAACAATAATAGGAAGAAAATGCATGAATCAATTTATCCACCTCAACATTCTAAAATCTCTCCCAAAAGCAGCCACGTCAACATCTCATTGGCAATAGTTTTGAAGAATATGTATGATCAAACTACCAATGAGAGATAGTTTTGGACACTTCGGCTCCTTCAGTCGTAACGGCATTGTCCCTTTATCTTGTACTTTATAAACCAGCTTCGAGACGCTTAAACGGTGTATTCTCCCATTTCACCTAAAATTTGGGATTCCTCTATACCATAAACCATGTTTCGATGAAAACACATCGACGCAATTTCATGTATTGTGGACATGGTCGTGGCTACTTTGTTCCTACGTGTATCGCATTCGCGGATTCCATTCTCGGTATGTTAGCCCAAAACGTTGGCATCACAAAGACCGTTGATGAGATCTATCCTTTGATGATCCCTTATATATGTCGGTCCAACTAAATTGGTGGCCCAAAGTCTAAAAACTAAATATAATTCTTGTTATTTTTATATTTATTAAATAATATCAGTTTTTTAGAAAAATAACTATATATATATTGCTATATAAATTCTAAATTATCTTGTATTTAACTTTTTTATTTTTTATGTTTGTAACCTTATAAATGCACTATCTTATAACAAAAATGTGGCTCAACAATTATAAAAAATCTGGTAACTCTAAGCTATGGTTTACCCCGCTTGTACTTTGTACCGGACCTACTATAGACTTGTTTTCACTATGAGCATGCAAATCTACCTCCAAGCACAAATGAGGAACAAATGAGGAATGCTACTATAGGTGTTATCTCCACCTTGTCCTTATCTTTTGACCTTCTAGTCACGTGGTGGTGAATGAGTGTTATGGGGATGTGGATTTGTTGGTGCGCTCATGGGGTTTACTGTGAGCTTGTGGGCAATGGTAGTATTTGAGTTTGTGTACGTTTTTGCAGGTTTTTGTTGGTTCACTTCGACCGGATTTAGTACATGCTACTTTTGTTGATTTATAACAGAAGCTTATTATTTTTTTATGATAACTTTTATATTATTGATATTTTTTTCGGCATTATAACAAATTGGTAATTAACTAATTATATATCTACTATTGCATGAAAAATTGTTATCTATTCTTTTGTATTGTTATTATGATTATGATGGTGAGATCCCATTACATCATCTATGACATCATCAAATTTTGTATGTTGGCTAACTTGTTTATCCATCTTCAATTTTTCTTTTATGTTGGGATCTTCAGAGTTTATTTTATTCTTCTCATACAAATATAAATGCATCATATACACATACATACATACATAACGAAAGTTATATGCTTTTCAGTAAATATTTAGATGGGTTGGTTGACTATCCTTTGTCACAAAATCTATTTAGAGATGAGCTGCTCCATTTCATCCCCGATCTTTTTCCAAAACAGCAGCATCTTATTTTCCTATTTGAAGACAGGAAGAAGTTCATGAACAAATCGAACATGGCATTAAATAAGTAAATTTCCTACTAAACAAATAACAAATAATCAACTCTATATGGACTGTGAGTACCGCAAGAAATGAAGAAGTTAGGATTTTTTCATGATTCAGATTACTCATGGAACAGTTTCCAATTTTTATTATTTTATAATGGACGTGAGAATACTTACTTAAGTTTAGTTTTCTTCTATAAGATGGTGGGTGAAGTGGATCTCTATATCGTCCTTATCGGAGAAGCAGGGTCGTTTATATCATTGTGAGAAGAGAACTTAGAAAGTCTCTAATTAATAACGTTGTGAGGAGAGAATGCAAAGAGTTTACAAAAATATTTTACGACATTGGTAGCTATTTTGTTGGTCTAATTATTTTAGCAAAATCTGCTGACATGGCAAAAGGAGAGAGTAGCTTAAAAAGCTGAGGTGGCTAGCCTCTAGAGTCTCAAATAGTCCCTTTCATTTAGTATAAATAGGTGTTTATCCGCGCTACGCGCGGTTTTCATTCATTATTTTCTATGCATATAATAAATGTTTATAATATTTTAAATTTGTTTTTTTAATTTTGTATATCTGATTATATGGTACTAACTAACTACGATTCTCATTTTAATATTAATTACAATTTGAAACATATTATATCTATTTTTAAGTAGGATTAGTCTTTAGTTTTTGTGTTGTTATTATACATGGCGGTATGCGAAGTGGCAGGGAGAAGTTTTGTGAGCAACCATACTTTACAAAGCTATTACATTTCATGCCTTTGAGAGATAGAACTCAATAATTAACGAAAAATGGTCACCGGATTAACGTACGTAGCCTGTTACCGTTCTATGATAATCCCATTAGTAGCATCCATGAAATTATACCGGTTAAATTGTGAGGATTCAACATTAATGGATTGTGTTTTTTTTATTTTTAAAGTCTTAAAAGAGATGAGCAAAATATTTCATACAGTATTAAACAGCGAAGCCGTGTGGGCTCTCCACAAATCTGTTATAGGTATATGAGAAGTTGGTCAAACAACGAAGGCGTGTGGTCTCTCGGTAATTCTGTTATAGATTCATAAGAAAAGCACTCTTATTATCAGCAAAGGTGTTCCATCACGGAACGTAAGAAGACAACTTCTTTAATGGATGCGAAAAGCAGCGGCACATGTCTAAGAGACAATGTAGATTAAAACTACCAAGGCACAAGTTCTTATAAATTGTTAAGAGTGCCATATGGGTGCTTGAGTCATCATTATCAACCTCCGAATATCGTATATATTTGAAGAGAGAGAAGTTTTGTTTTCCTCTGATTTAACAATTCAGAACATATAATTAGTCATTTGCAAGTATTCTCGGGACATTTTTTTGTTAACAACTCAGAAAATTCTCAGACCACCCACATTGTCTCTCATCTTGAGTCTAATCGAGATGAGCTCTCCTCCTATTAGTGGTTCTCAGAAAGGAATTTAAATCTCAAAGCCAAATAGAAATATCAATCATTTTGATTTTACCAGAGCAATTATTTGTTCAACCTATAACTCGAAACCAACGTGATATTCATCCACAAACAAAATTTAGATGTAGGTTTAATGGATACAGCTGAAGCTCTGTGGCCACCAGCAGTATAACTCATCAAAGTCAACACTTTCTTCGGCTTATCAGAATCAACCCCATTTAACGGGAAGCCTTCATCACCAAAACACCAGCGCCGTCTTTCCAGTCCTGTTTTCCTAGTTTGCTGACTCCGACGCCCTGTT
This sequence comes from Alliaria petiolata, assembly GCA_020283515.1. Classification (NCBI taxonomy): domain Eukaryota; kingdom Viridiplantae; phylum Streptophyta; class Magnoliopsida; order Brassicales; family Brassicaceae; genus Alliaria; species Alliaria petiolata. The sequence goes on from JAHZTW010000001.1 coordinate 382,957,943, forward strand.
ATTATTTATTACCATTCACATAAGAAACCAAGCAGTCATGAATATAGACGGCCAGATGTTCATGTAAGCAAAATTTTAAGAAACACAAAAGAGCTCTCAACGGCATTCAACATTCAGTTTCATAGTAATTTCGTTAAGAATTATCAAGAAAGAGAAGACTGCCTTCTTACTTACAACATTTTCGAGTTCCATGTACTAATTGTCCCTTAAGTTTTTTGTATTCTGAGGTAGTAATTGTGATTATTGATGATAAGTAAAATAGATTCATGGCCCATTGCCATAGTACAGAAAACCAGACCTCTTCCTTTGAATGTATGAAACGTAAATGGACTTTAGCACCAGTGGTATTTGTGGACTTCCAGTTAAACTAAGAAGGCAGGCTTGTGGATAAAAAGGCCTTACTGAAAATCTCTGTTTTTTCTCCCCGACAATTGTCACGACAGCCATTGCATCATCATCTCTCGTTGGAAAAAGAATGAAGAAACACAAGACATTTTCGATATGGAATTCAAGTTATCGAAAATAAGCAGAAATCATTGAAGAATTAAACTCTCAGCGTGGGAAGCAAATAACTGTAAAGTAAAGCATATGAGCAACCGAATTTCAAGACGAATAGGATATACAGTTTCGTACCATTTAGGAATATTCTCCTCCATGAATTCAGTCCCTGACATTGAATTCAGGATATGAACAAACGTTAACCATTTGTCAAGCTGAACCAATACTTTATAGAAAACAAAAAAACAGATGTGAGATTGGTTGGGTTTTTTAAACAACATAAGGAACCAAACTTTAAGTATTTAATAATGCGATACTTTGACTTGCATATAAGAACACACAGCCTATAAGGATTTCCAATATTTTCAGGCGGTAAACAAAGACTAAGAAGTAAATACATTTTATTATGCATCCAATTTTTTCATTTGACTTCATTTTTAAATTTGATAAAACCGAACATCTTAAAATTGCATCCAGTTACTGAGTTACCAACTTTACCGTCTCTGAATGATCAAAAGATAAATTATTATTTTATTTTGTATATTTATTTATAGCGTCGAATGATCCCACTTGAAGCCGAAAACTTTTCAACCCGATTCTAGTTGGAATCCGTTTTCGAAAACTCAAAAATCCAAAAAAACAACCATACAAAACAAACAGATGTCCAAATCCTAAGCAAATAAACACACATATTGATGTCCTTTTCTTTGCAATTTCTCAGTTTTTTTTTTTTTTTTTTTTCACTGAATTGCAATATATTATAAAATCTGAACCGAAGAGTCACATATTACAAACCGAAACAGGAGGAAAAACAATTCTGTTTAGTGTGAGCAACAAGTAAGCACTAAATCAGAAACAAAAATATCTGTAGAGATTTGATCTTATGAGATTTAATCAATACGTTACGGATTAAGCTCTAGAACACGACAAACTTGGTAACCCAGTTCACAACCGCAGTTGCTACGTCTGGGGAGNATCCAAGCTTAAAACACATTCATTGCATTCTCCTAGTTTCAGCATCTGGGTTTTTCCCAAATCAATGTATGATCCATTGTTAACTATAAAATGGTCAACTATTTACCAAAATTTATGAGTTCAAAGACCAGATTAAGCAAACAATCAAAAGAAATAGCGATTGGATCTAGAAGAAAAACCCGATTGAGTCGGCACGGCTATCGCCGCCGAGAGGGAGATCGATGTTCGCAAGCATTCGAGCGTGACGGAAACTGTCGTGAGATTTGAGCTCCGACAACTGTTTATCTCTTCCGGCGAACTTATGCTTCACGTTAAACACGAAATTCCCGGAAGCAAATTGGATCAACACCGTGAAAACAACCGCCACAATGCTTAAAATTAGACTCAGATCCATTGTGACCAAACACCGTCGTTACGTTAACCAGACTATCTTCCGCTCCGATTTCAAATTCGAGAAAAAAAAAACGATTTAGAAGAAAAAAAATGAAATTTTGAACTGTGAATTAAATTGAATTGAATTTTTCTTTTCCTAATAATGTACTTTTGTTGACGTCTTTGTTTTATGTCTGATGATCGAAATTGATTATCAAACATAAACCAAAGGAAGCAAGAGAGGAAGAGAGGGAGACATGGGAACGAGAAGAGAGGGAAACGAAAGCGAAAGCGACGCGTTTTCAACGGTGAACTTTTGGCAATTTTGGTTATTATAATAAATTATTTTTAAATATTAGAAAAAGAAAAACTGAAAAAGAGATAATAGCAGAATCAATTTACTTCAAATCAGCTAAATGGAGTAGTATTTTGATTCGATCCAGCTTGGTTCGAATTTTCGGGGTTTTGGGATTTTTCGTATTTTAGATAATAGGAACCATTTGGGAATTAAATATATTCAGTTCGGTTTGATTTGATTTTGGAAAAATATATAATTAACTAATTGTAGTTAGTATTATAACCTGTCTCTTATACACATCTAGATGTGTATAAGAGACAGCTCCTGTACCATGTGCAGTTTCACCGGTTGCCGAGCAGTAATCTATATACAGAAAATACAATGTAAGGGTTGTGATTATAAACTAAAACCAAAGAGCAAGAAGAGTTTTTTTTTACCTTGTCAAGTAGTGAGTTGTACAGAGTCTGTGGTAAGTAAGCTAGAGTTGTCCCACTGTCAATTATGGTTCCTCCATTTGAGCCGAAACTAGCTAAGCTTGGTGGGAGGTCAACAGGATCACCATCCACATCTATTCCCTTTAAAATGACGTTGTAATGTACCCTAACATTGTTGGATAAAGTTATTACAAGAAACACAATGATTAAAATGTATACACCACAAGNATTTCTGAATTGAGTCAAAATTTTAGATTTCTGATTAGTCAGAAATAACAAATTTTTATTTATTATGTTCATGTTAGTTTTGATCCGTTCATAATTAATTATATGGCAAAAATATTTTATGCATTAATTTTTTTAACTTTTCCAAAAAAATCTTTTCCATTTATGAAGCCGTGCTCGTGAAGTCAGCCGTATTCGTGATTGTAAATTGGATAGGTGAAAACTCCGCATGGAAGGGGTAACATTTTCCATTCATTGATTTCCAATCACAAGAATGTGATCTTACTCAAGAGTCAAATCAAAATTTTGCATCTTCTAACAAGTTTGCTAAATATCGTTTAATATGCGCCTCAGCGAAGATGTACAAATCCACGTCAATTTTTTTTAGGTGTGTGGTCTAATATTTTATTTATAATATTCTCCATAGTGAAATAAAATTGAAATCGTATGTGGAAATTGATCCAAAAAATTCAATAATTTGAAATTAATCAAAACTAATATAAGAATAGGGATAAACCTCATTTATTAAACTTTAAAAATCAAAAATTAAAAAAATAAATATAATAAATACGACTGTTTAACTTTATAGAGTTTGTGGGAATGGAACAAGTTGTGGAGGAAGACAGAAGGACTCTTACCGTTTTTATTCTTCTCACATTCCGTCCATGTGAGTTTTAGTTTATTTTAAAAATAATTTAAACTTTTATTACCTATTAAATTTGGACTAAACTTCTTTGTAAAATCAAACCACACTTAATGTCTCGCCATTTTTGCTTTGTTATGTCCCAACAAAATCATTTGCAAACAAAAATTCTATACTCTTTTAATATAAATATATAATGGTTGAATGTATCAAATTATAATTAATTTTGATTGTTTTAAGCAAATATATAAATAAGACATCTTTGAAAGAATATATAGAAAAAACCTGTGCATATGCGCGAATATTCTCCTAGTAGAATTTATAAGAATTAGAGATTATTTTCAATTATAGAGTTATTCAATTATGTATTTTATGAATTCTTTTTTTTTTTTGGGTTCAACTTCATTTTATATTAATCTTCAAACTGAAAATACATCATAGAAGCCAATTACTCTTGGCCAAAGAATAAGTACTTGCAACATAATTAAAATACAAAGCAATAAAAAATAGGTTATGCTGTTTAAATTAAAAAAAAATCGGAAGCTTCTTCGAAAAGGCTTCAAAATCGACGGAAAACAAATCGATATTGCATTCTTCTGCCATTAAAGGCAAGTGAACGGTATTTTAGCTTGAAATGTCATAAAGGCTAAGCTATTTAATACATCCTCCATAGAGAGAGATTTGTGGAATATATCTCTCCTTTAGAAATGAGAAAAGCAACAAGGTTTTTTTTCTTCAAACCATAAGGCATAAGTACTCTTTTTCTTGGAACTACAGAAAACCATAACCATAGATAAGCAATGCTCAACATATAAGAACCATCGATCAATACACGCCCAATCTTCAGAATTATCAGATATGGAATATTGGCCAGAGTAGCATATCAGAAATGCACCAGCACTATTGCTGGGAAATAACAAGGTCTTTTAGACAGAAAAAAACATTTTTCTTCTTGGAACCACAAAAAACCAAACGAACAGATGGGCCACGCCCAACAAGGAGAAACCAACGACCCAACCAGGCCCATTTTGCACATTTGTCGGAGAAAGAAGATAGACCGAAGAGGAAGACCGGAGGTGCGACGCCAATGCCGGAGATAAACCCCTGTCCAGCAAAACCGAACTCATATGGGGCAGAGAGGAAGACCAAAACGAGGTGAGCTTCCGGCAAATGGAGAGGAGCAGCGGCAAGGGTGGTAACCAAGTTCACTGGACCGGCGAAACTTCCCGATAAAAAAGGAACTTCTTTGGAGAAGGTGAGCTTGAAGGAGGCAGAGCATCAACAGACAAAAAGCTCCAAAAGGTTGAGAAGGGAGAAGGTGGATGAGGATGAGAGGCCAGATCCGACAGATCTAAGACCCGAAGACGGAGGGAGGTGGGAATCACCGGCTGGCGGAGAGCGAAGCGGGAAGGCAGATAAAGTGGTGGATCCGGCGGATTTGGTGGAGGAGGGAGGTTCTGTAACTCCAATTGAGTCTTCACTGGAAATCGGAACATCGATCTGAAGAACGCGGCATACCGGCCGGGGAGATCGGAATAGCTTCACGCCGCTCGACCATCACGGTGGAGGAGAAGGAGCAGTGACCAGATTGTGGAAGAAGATCGGAAAAGTTTAGGCGAGTCTTAGCCGAAACCTGAGCATGGAAGAAGCTGCGTCGTTTATATGGAGGAGAGGGCTGCGGAGGATCGCCGGAGAATAAAACTTATATTGACGATGAAGATGAGGCTCCTCGAAATCCGGGTCTGGGAGAGAGTTTTTAGGGCGAACTCGTGAATAATTTTCTCTTTCTTTTTGCCTTTTACAATTAACTTTGTCGTAGTTATGAATTCTTTTAAATTCATCTGTTATTGGATTGATTATTTGTATGCATTTTATATTAAATTATATTGAACTCTAGTGTTATTTAATTTATGAATTTTTTACTTCTATTAAATGTTAGTGTTATTCAATTTTATAATAACTTTGATAGTATTATTCAATTTAACTTTTTTCATTCATTTTTTTCCTCACTTTCCCACAATAATCTGATATCAAATTTATTTTTAAATAAATATTGATGTAAACTAATACAAAATTTTACTAATGTAAAAAGATCATATAAACACAGAAAATTCGTGTGCCAAACAAAAAAAAAACGGTTCGTTAAAAGTTCGTTAAAGTGTTCATACTGTGGCAAAACTTGGTTTGTGGATTTATGGTTTCATCTTCACGACTATGTTCTGGGCTCCATATGCTTATCACCTATTTTTCCACAGTATAGCTTTTTAAACACAAAGGTAGATTCGAATCATCTCCTTTGAAGTCACCATTGACGTAGAGAGTCATTAGCGTTTTCGCAACACTTCCACTTAACCGAACAGCACAATGGATATCTGACCACAACCTTAACCGGTCACAATCACCAGACCGAACCAAAACCGAATATTCAGAGTGGACAAGAGATGGATGGTGACGGTACGCCACGAAATCGACGCCGTATTGCAAACCGGACCACGGGATCCAGTTCTTGGATCGTAAATGTGAATAAGCTTTGAAATACATCGGAAAATTCGGTCTTTTCGACTTCATATACTGCCATGTCTCCGCTTCATTTTTCAAGAAACGACATTGAATGGATATTTTGACATTGTAGAGCAAGAAGAAAACTTCTTCAAAGGTTAATTGAATACATTTCTTGGTTTTCTCTGCGGATATAACGAGTCTGCCAAAACAACAACGGTCGAGAAGCTCAACTTGCTCTGGCTCAACCGATAGAAGTAGGTTGCAACCGGAGAGGGAACCCGATGGTTCTGTTCTGGTTAGAGATTGTTGGAGCTTTAAGACTGATTCTGAAATATATAATTGAGACAGTTTATTCTAGTTAACCGGTTTCTCTTTCATATATAAGAAAACTTTCATTGTATTGATTCAGATAAGATGAATAAACAAGATTTACACGTTATCTCGATCTCTTGATCGATCCTCTAATATGGTATCAGAGCGGTGAAATTAACTTCAGAGCGGTGAAATTAACTTCACCATCTTCGATCTGAGCTTCCGATCTTCTTTCTTTCTCTTTTTCGACCTTGATTAATCGGAATTTCTTCTTCCGATTGATCCTTTTCTTGTTATTTTGACCAAAATCGAGCTTATTCCAGCTCAATCATGATTCGCAGATCTACCCCGAGACCATCCCGTGGTGGTTCAGCTTCAAAATCATCTAATCCGACGAGATCCTCCTCCGTTACTCCGTCTAATCCGACGATTCCTGATCCAGCTCCATCTATTCCGATGGTTTCGTCTTCTTCCACAGATGAGATTCCGGCGTTATCCGTTCCGGTTTTCCATCCTTTGTCAACTCCGCGTGAGGCTTTTGACTTTGACGGTATTCAATATTCACCATATTTCCTGACCAGTGGCGATAATCCGGGCGCTTCCATCATCTCTGAGGTATTGGATGGAACAAAATTTAACACCTCGAATATTGCTATGACTATTGCCTTGGATGCGAAAAATAAGATAGGTTTTGTTGATGGATCCCTCACTCGACCTTTGTTTTCTCATCCACATTATCGCATATGGTCACGTTGCAATAGTATGGTTAAGTCTTGGATCATAAACACAGTCACAAAACCGATCTATGGAAGTATTCTACGCTTAAACGATGCATCTGAGATATGGAAGGACTTGATGACTCGTTTTCATATCACGAATCTGCCTCGCTCTTATCAACTGACTCAGCAAATCTGGTCTCTCCAGCAAGGATCCACAGATCTATCCACATATTATACCAAACTCAAAATTATGTGGGATGATCTTGATGGAGCAGATTGCGTGAAGACATGTCAGAGTTGTGAATGCTGTAAGGCGACTGCTACTAAGGCTGAACACACGAGAATCATCAAGTTCTTGGCTGGGTTGAATGATTCCTATTCTAATGCCCGTAGCCAGATCATTATGAAGAAGCACATACCTGATTTGGCTGAAGTCTATAATCTTCTTGATCAAGATCACAGTAAAAAAAGCATCAATCCGATGCAGAATGCTTCTGCTTTCAATGTTGCCATCTCTGAGTCTATTCCAACTTCAGTTAATGCAACTTTTACCAAATCAAGGCCGATTTGCTCTCATTGTGGATACAATGGTCACACTGTTGATAAGTGCTACAAAATCCATGGTTATCCTCCGAACTTCAAACACAAACAGAAAACCAATGAGAAGCAGAATAGTTCGGCCAAACCGGTTGTTGCTCAGCTTACTGTGATAGAGCCAACTACAACTGACTGTAACACTGAGATGTTAAAGACCCTGACTAAGGATCAGATTCAGGGAGTGATCGCATATTTCAACACTCAATTGCAATCTGATCAGTCTTTTATGGGTTCAACATCAGGAGGTACAATTACTACTCTACCTGGTATGTCTTTATCGTCCTCTACACTATGTTTTGTTGGGGTTTTGAGAGCTACATGTAGTGTGTTGTCTTCTCAGTCTTGGATAATTGACAGTGGTGCAACTCATCATGTCTCGCATGACAAGACTTTGTTTATGAGTATGACAGATTCTCTGGACAAATCAGTAACATTGCCAACTGGTTTACATATAAGGATTGCAGGGATAGGCCAGATACAATTGAATGAGTATCTTGTGCTGAAAATGTCCTATACATTCCAGATTTCCGTTTGAATCTGCTTAGTGTTAGCCAACTTACAAAAGATTTAGGATGTCATGTTGTGTTTGATCAAGCTTCTTGTATGATACAGGATCATACCAAGGGATTGATGATTGGTTAGGGTGAGCAAATCTCGAACATGTACGTCTTGGATGGAGCTTCGATCACAGAGTCTTCACACACACGATTTCCTGTTTCTGTTAATGTTGTTGTGGACACAACTTTATGGCATAATAGACTAGGACATCCCTCTGTATCTAAGATTGATTCGATTACAGATTCTCTTGGTATTAAACAAAGAAATAAAAGTCCTTTTCATTGTGCTATTTGCCCTCTTGCCAAACAAAAGCATCTTCCATACATCTCACACAACAATATATGCGAAAATGCTTTTGATCTACTACACATCGACATTTGGGGCCCCTTTTCTGTACCAACAGTGGATTGATACAAATATTTTCCCACCATCGTGGATGATCATACACGAGTCACCTGGATTTATCTCTTGCGTACTAAATCAGAGGTTCTCAAGGTTTTTCCAGATTTTTTTACTATGGTTGAGACTCAGTACAAAGCGGTTGTGAAGGGAGTTCGTTCAGACAATGCTCCTGAATTGAAGTTTACTGAATTGTATCAAGCAAAAGGGATCATCTCATACCATTCTTGTCTAGAAACTCCAGAACAAAACTCGGTTGTGGAACGTAAACACCAACACATATTAAATGTGGCTAGATCCTTGATGTTTCAAGCTCACATTCCGTTGGAATATTGGGGAGATTGTGTTCTCACTGCGGTGTTCTTAATCAACATGCTTCCTACACCGTTGTTGAACAACAAAACTCCGTATCAGCTTCTCACGCACAAACAACCTGAGTACAAGGGTTTACGTGTATTTGGATGTCTTGTGTATAGTTCTACATCGTCTAAACACAGACACAAATTCCAACCGAGATCAAAGCCCTGTGTTTTCCTTGGTTATCCCACATGTTATAAGGGATACAAGCTCTTGGATCTTGAGACTCATACTATTCATATCTCCAGAAATGTGGTTTTTCATGAAGACATATTCCCTTTTCTGGATGATAAGATTGAATCGGCTCCTGATTTCTTCTCACTGATGGATCCTACAGTTGTTGATAATTCCTCTGCAGTTGCCACGTTCCCTGAAGTTGTGCCTGTCATCACAACACTTCCTGCTAATTCTGATACAATTGAGTTAAAAAGAGTGCCTAAACCACCAGCGTATCTACATGATTATTACTGCAACATGTTTGCTACTGATATTCCTTATCCGCTTGGTTCATATATGTCCTACGAGAAACTCTCTGAAGAATATAAGCTCTATATATGTGCAATAGCACATCATCCAGAACCATCGTCCTTTACACAAGCCAAGAAGTTTGATGAATGGCTTAAGGCGATGAATGAGGAGCTCATTGCTTTGGAAAATACTCACACCTAGACAATATGTTCCTTACCTCCAGATAAGCACGCCATTGGTTGTAAATGGGTTTATAAAGTCAAACTCAATGCTGATGGAAGCCTTGAACGATATAAAGCTCGACTTGTGGCTAAAGGGTATACACAACAAGAAGGGATTGATTTTGTGGATACTTTCTCTCCTGTTGCAAAGATGACTACAGTGAAAACTCTCTTAGCTGTCGCAGCGGCAAAGAATTGGAGCCTCACTCAACTTGATATCTCCAACGCTTTCTTGAATGGGGATCTTAATGAGGAAATTTACATGAAGCTTCCCCCTGGCTACACACCAAAACCAGGAACTTCACTTCCTCCAAATCATGTCTGCAGACTTCACAAATCCCTTTATGGTTTGAAACAAGCGTCAAGTGGTTTCTAAAGTTCAGCTCTACTCTTTTGGCTCTTGGTTTTCAGAAAACTCACACTGATCATACACTGTTTGTGCGGAATATTGCAGGCAAGTATGTGGCAGTACTGGTCTATGTTGATGATATCATCATAGCCTCCAACAATGATGATGAGGTTACTCAACTCACAACTGATATGAAGCAATCCTTTAAGCTTTGTGATCTTGGTTCCTTGAAATATTTTTTGGGATTGGAAAATGCTAGAACTGCTTCAGGTATATCTGTCTCTCAGCGCAAATACATTCTTGAGCTGATAGAAGATATTGGCCTTCTTGCTTGTAAACCTTCCAGCATTCCCATGGAACCAAGCCATAAACTCTGTCAAGATGGAGATGAACCAGTTCTTGATGATCCCTCTCTTTATCGGCGTTTAGTAGGAAAAATGATGTATTTGACCATCACAAGGCCAGACATTACCTATGCAGTCAACAAACTATGCCAATACGCTTCTGCTCCTAAGAATTCACATCTCCAGGCTGCCTACAAAGTCATTCACTACCTCAAAGGCACTATTGGAATGGGTTTGTTCTATGCAGCTGCTTCTGATTTGGTATTGAAGGCCTTCACTGATGCTGATTGGGCCTCTTGTCCAGATACAAGGCGTTCTACTACATGGTATTGTATGTTCCTTGGTAATTCGTTGATATCATGGAAATCCAAGAAACAGCCTACAATTTCTCATTCTTCAGCTGAATCAGAATACAGAGCTATGGGATTTGCAGTACGAGAGGTTGAATGGTTAGTGAATTTACTTCGGGATTTGCTTGCTCCTCAAACGCAATCTGTGGCATTTTACTGTGATTCTACTGCTGCCATCCACATAGCTAACAATGCAGTTTTTCATGAGCGGACTAAACATTTGGAAATTGATTGTCATAAGGTTCGTGATTCGGTTACAAGTGGTTTGATCAAAACGTTGCACGTCCGTACGGATCTTCAGGTTGCAGATGTGTTCACTAAACCTTTGTTTCCTGGTCATTTCCATGAGCTCATTGGCAAGATGTCTCTCATCTCAATCTTCTCGCCATCTTGAGGGGGGATATTAGAATAATTGAGACGGTTTATTCTAGTTAACCGGTTTCTCTTTCATATATAAGAAAACTTTCATTGTATTGATTCAGATAAGATGAATAAACAAGATTTACACTTTATCTCGATCTCTTGATCGTTCCTCGAATAGTTCTGTAAGAGCTTTTGCTTCAGCACCTTTCCATTTCCACCTAGGCGCCATTTGAATGGAGCCGCATATAGCACTAAAGATCAAACCTTTTTGAAGCATTTAGAAGAATATGGTGAACAAAAGATAATTTTCTATGTTATGCTTAGTTTATTAGCAACTACAACACTTATATGAACTCATACGGACATAGACGTATCTTGAAGAACCAAGTTGGATCTGAATCAAACGAAACCAGACATAGGCGCCATTGAATGGACTAAAGATCAATGTTGAACAAAAAATAATTTAACATAGACGTAACATAGACATAAAATTGAAGAAGCAAGTTGGTTATGAATCAAACAAAACCAATAACTTTGCATCATTTTTTGAGATTTACAGGACTAGAGAAGATGATACCACAAAGATTATAACAAAGGCAATTCCTAATGGTTTGAACTTTGAATGCACAAGACCATATATAACATCTTACCTATTAATCATACAGTTTCGATTCCCAAATTACTTTTCTTTTCTCCACCAAGAAACGAATCATATCAAACAGGTTGATTCCAATTTCAAAACAGGTGAGAATCTCAATGCGATTCTTATTACAATCAGTGTTCGTATATCAGATAGGAGATAATATCGTATTGCAGATCAAGTATCAACGCAGGAGAGAAACGATTAAAACAGAGGTAAAAGATGAAGAGAACATACCAAAAGTCTTCAACTTTTAACAGTGAAAGGAAAGAGAGAAACCAAAAAGAAAAACCTAAATCCTTTTCTATGAAGGAGATAAAGACGCAGTGGCAAAATTATGAAATAAAGAGCCTTCATGCGTAATATCTCCTAGATAAGAAGGGCCCAATTGCAATTTCACGAAAACGTTGCGAAACTCAACCAAACAAAACTTTTTTTTTTGTTTCGATCCAAACCTCTCCATCTTGTTCTCTGCTTGATCCACGGAAGAGAGAATCTCCGGCGCCGGGACAAAGACGATGATCACCATGCCGAAGCTCACACTTCTCCTCTTCTTTACTTCCTTGTTTCTCTCTTCCTCCTTCGCTTTCCAATCAGACGAGCTCCTCCTCGATGACGAGGAGTTTGGTCTCGAAGGAGCCAATCCTCGCTCGCCGGAACCCGTTTTCACCGATTCGCCGGCGTCGTTTTCACCTCCGAAAGAGAAACCGAGTATCCGTAAACGGTACTCCGATCCCGATTTGGACTCCAAGATCCAATTCACTCTCGAACATGCCTTCGGAGACTCTGATTTCACCTCCGCCGGGATTTTCTCCGCTCGTCTCAAAACTTGGAGCCATGGCGGTCAGGTATTGCTCTCTTTCGCGATCATGTTCTTTCTCCTAAGGGTTTCTGATTTTCGATCTAGTGTTAGAGATAAGCTTTTAGTGCGAGTAATGAACATTTAGATTTTGGTGAAGTGAAATTGCAGAGAACTCTATTGTTGATGAAGGTGTTACTGCTTAATCATCTCTTAATCCAATCTGATGTATCTTTGCACAGCTTAAGTCGCTATTGAGTTTAACTTTAAATCTTGTTGGATGCAGACATTAACGAAACTACGGTTCTTGAGGAATGAGTTCTCTGATGAAGAGAAAGATGCATTTAAAGTAAGTAATCTGCAATTGGGTTTTATGAATTTTGATTCTCTATCTTATTCTGAAAAAAAGAAGCAAAAGTGTAATGCCTTTGTTGTGAAACCCATTTGTAGAATCTGCTGAAAGGAGATGACTTTTATAGAATAAGACTTCCATCTAATGTAGTCACTCCACCTGGGAGAGAGTATGTGATTGCATCAGTGAGAGCTGTAAGTCCACTTCGTAGACCGCTTTTCCTTTGAGCTTTGAGAGAAACTCTTTCTTTTAGTTATCATTCACTAGGAAGATGTTTGAATATTGAGTGTGTTCATTCCAAATTTTACGCCTTACTATAGACATTCTTCTTTGTATCATTGTTGCCTGCTCATAACTTAACGATTTTGTTCGACTGAATTCAGCTTTTGAACTCCTACTAGGTTAGTCTCGTTGCAGCTTTTTTGAAATGTTTATTCATTCCCTTCTACTTCTTTGAGATAAGAAAAGCTTCCTTCTGTGGTTCGGTTCAAATTTAGTAACATAATTGTGTATTGAATCATGAGTCCAAACCCATTATCTTGGGACTGATACAAACCTGGAAACGTTTTCATTGCTATGATGTAATTGCTTGCTTTTCTCAATCGCTTGTTGTTTTCTTTTCTCTGCTCAATGTATCTGGTTTTAAAACACTACATGTTTGATTACAGAGATGTCTTCCACGGGATGGTCTGGATGAGCATATCGTTATACACATGGTAATATATTCTTTTGGTATTAGGTTTACAGTATTCCAAGATCAAAATTTCGGTTCCAGCTTTGTGTGACAAGCTGTGTTAGTTCCTCACTATTTACTTGTTACACTGTCCTATCCAATTGCAGGATGGTGCCAACATTTTGGCAGTCAGTTATGGTTCTCCCGGAGCCTGCCCGTATCCTCGACAGTTGAAACTTGTGAGTGAAACCTGTTATCCAATCGTTATTTCGTTGTAGAAACCTGACCAAATTTATTAGGATTTGGACTTACCTTCGTTTCTCTTAGGGTAATGAGTGAAACATTAATGAGAGATTATGTTTTGGGGAATTTTCGCATGCTTGGATAGTATTCTAAGAACTGCATTGGAACTATTATAAAACACTTTATGTTTGATAACAGAGATGCCTTATTTCGTTGCAGAAAGCTGACCAAATTTAATAGGATTTGGACTTACGTTAGTTTCTCTTGGGGGGTCATAAGTAAAGTATTAATATAGAGTATGGACTATGTGATGGAGTCATGCCATTTTTCTTTCTTCGTCTATAGTTTTTGGAATTTTTTGCATGCTTATAAGAACTGTATTGAAACTAAACTGTGTTCTTTGTGCCAAAGCAATGTATCTGCAATTTTTTCGTCATACCTCTCACTGATGTTCTATTACATGTACTGAACCCTGAATCTTATAATGAATGTTTTGCGTTTCATGTAGCCAGGAAAATGGTCATTCAATTCCCACACTATCTTGAAGAGTAGTGAGCAGGCACCAAGGTAAAAGAAACAATGATTGTGCTTTTGTTTTTGCATCTATAGGTTTTTAATTTGTGGAAATTTACACTTGGATTATCTCGAATTCTTCAAGTCATATTAACATACATAAGCCTAATGTGGTAATTTGTCTTAAATGCTACCTTGACTGTGATGCAGAACTCCGATATTCACGGAGGAGATTCTTGGCAGCAGTGAGAATGCGGAAGGTGAAGCAGAAGCGCCAGTAGAGAGATCATTTTGGGCAAAATATGTGAGTATTATAGAGTTTTGAAACACATTATAGGATTCATTTTTTGCTTATATACTAAAATTGAAAAGAGCGGATGTATTGTGACTTGGAATAATGAAACTTTTGGTATGACAGTGGATGTACTTGATACCGCTTGGACTCATAGTGATGAATGCTGTGACACAAGCGAGTAACATGGCGGAAGAACAACCCGCCGGGTCTCAAGGGCAAGCACCAGCAGCGATCCAGCGCGGTTCAGGTACAGCTGCACCCAGGAGAAGATGATTTCTTTCTCGGTTTCTTTTAATTTACGATTGTTTTTGATAATATTGGTGTCTAAGTGTGAGCTATGTCACTGGAACCCTGTATTCATAGGCTAGTTTAGTCTAACGATCAGACTATCCAGCTGGTGTTATGTCTGGTTTAGCATTTTGATTGATATTTATACTGACATTTTTCCATTTCATTTTACAAATAATGGCAGATCAATTTATCTCAGTTGTTTGAATGGTAAAATGATTTCATCTATTATTAGGCTTAGCATTTAGGGTATTTTTTCTTCTAATTATACTAGGAATAGAACCCCCGGGGTATTTGTCGTATATTAAAACGTAAACAAAAAAAATATTTTAAATTATTATAAGTGAAAATACATAAAACAAAAAATAATAATAAAAATATGTAAATATTCAGAAAATTATAGTTCTTAAAAAAAAAAAAATAGATACGATCTTCCTAAAATAAATGAATATAACAATTCGTTTTATAAATAATCAAATATCCTTTTTAGGTGGTTTTCAAAAGACATAAGTGAAAAGAAGCAATTTTTGATAATTGAAAATAATCAATTTTTGATAATTGAAAAGACGCAACTACAAATGACATTTCTTGAATTAAAATTGGAATTTATAAAAAAATACAAATAACAATTTTGAAAAGACACAACTTATTGAAAGGCAATTGACATTTATTCAGATTGTTATTATAGATAGAGGGAGCGATACAAATACTCAAAACTAAGAGACTTAGATAAAGCAATATTATCCTCAAAATTAAAATACACAAACGTTTGATCAATGGGTTGCGCAATAATGTAAACTAAAGAATATTTCTAAGAAAAAAAAAAACTAAATGCTTACTCCGAACCAAGCATATTAGGCCTAATTTTCGAGGTTATCAAAACAAAACAAAAAACAAAATAATGAATATCGAGAAGGAGTTTGGATAAGGAACAGAATAAAGTCGAGTAAAGCAATATGATCGTTTGACGATCAAAACCAAGATCGTAAATGAAGTTAAGTAACACAAAAATTTATAATCAAAGAGAACGAAGCAGCACATACCAAAAAAATTGATCAATCATCAGTGACTACAATCGAAACAATAAAAAAATAAAAAATGAGAGGGAGAGAAGCCATTTTTGAGAACTGATATAGGATAAAAATTCCCATTTTCTTTCTATTAATGAGAAAGGATAAAATGTTTGGTTTAGTGAGAATAGTTAATGAGAATAAATGACACATGTTGGATTAATGGAAGGATTAACTACAATCGTTGGATTATAATTATTTTTTCTTAAACAAAAAATCTATCAATAACATTGTTAACAAACCGCTGGATGCAAACCAAAAACCATGTGTAGTCTTGTAGACCAACTTTCCACATATTTGAAAGATTTCTGAAGTAAGACCGATAATTCATACTAATAGAAAGTTAAAAA
>JAHZTW010000001.1:383027880-383048756 GCA_020283515.1 Alliaria petiolata
ATGGTTAAGTCTTGGATCATAAACACAGTCACAAAACCGATCTATGGAAGTATTCTACGCTTAAACGATGCATCTGAGATATGGAAGGACTTGATGACTCGTTTTCATATCACGAATCTGCCTCGCTCTTATCAACTGACTCAGCAAATCTGGTCTCTCCAGCAAGGATCCACAGATCTATCCACATATTATACCAAACTCAAAATTATGTGGGATGATCTTGATGGAGCAGATTGCGTGAAGACATGTCAGAGTTGTGAATGCTGTAAGGCGACTGCTACTAAGGCTGAACACACGAGAATCATCAAGTTCTTGGCTGGGTTGAATGATTCCTATTCTAATGCCCGTAGCCAGATCATTATGAAGAAGCACATACCTGATTTGGCTGAAGTCTATAATCTTCTTGATCAAGATCACAGTAAAAAAAGCATCAATCCGATGCAGAATGCTTCTGCTTTCAATGTTGCCATCTCTGAGTCTATTCCAACTTCAGTTAATGCAACTTTTACCAAATCAAGGCCGATTTGCTCTCATTGTGGATACAATGGTCACACTGTTGATAAGTGCTACAAAATCCATGGTTATCCTCCGAACTTCAAACACAAACAGAAAACCAATGAGAAGCAGAATAGTTCGGCCAAACCGGTTGTTGCTCAGCTTACTGTGATAGAGCCAGCTACAACTGACTGTAACACTGAGATGTTAAAGACCCTGACTAAGGATCAGATTCAGGGAGTGATCGCATATTTCAACACTCAATTGCAATCTGATCAGTCTTTTATGGGTTCAACATCAGGAGGTACAATTACTACTCTACCTGGTATGTCTTTATCGTCCTCTACACTATGTTTTGTTGGGGTTTTGAGAGCTACATGTAGTGTGTTGTCTTCTCAGTCTTGGATAATTGACAGTGGTGCAACTCATCATGTCTCGCATGACAAGACTTTGTTTATGAGTATGACAGATTCTCTGGACAAATCAGTAACATTGCCAACTGGTTTACATATAAGGATTGCAGGGATAGGCCAGATACAATTGAATGAGTATCTTGTGCTGAAAATGTCCTATACATTCCAGATTTCCGTTTGAATCTGCTTAGTGTTAGCCAACTTACAAAAGATTTAGGATGTCATGTTGTGTTTGATCAAGCTTCTTGTATGATACAGGATCATACCAAGGGATTGATGATTGGTTAGGGTGAGCAAATCTCGAACATGTACGTCTTGGATGGAGCTTCGATCACAGAGTCTTCACACACACGATTTCCTGTTTCTGTTAATGTTGTTGTGGACACAACTTTATGGCATAATAGACTAGGACATCCCTCTGTATCTAAGATTGATTCGATTACAGATTCTCTTGGTATTAAACAAAGAAATAAAAGTCCTTTTCATTGTGCTATTTGCCCTCTTGCCAAACAAAAGCATCTTCCATACATCTCACACAACAATATATGCGAAAATGCTTTTGATCTACTACACATCGACATTTGGGGCCCCTTTTCTGTACCAACAGTGGATTGATACAAATATTTTCCCACCATCGTGGATGATCATACACGAGTCACCTGGATTTATCTCTTGCGTACTAAATCAGAGGTTCTCAAGGTTTTTCCAGATTTTTTTACTATGGTTGAGACTCAGTACAAAGCGGTTGTGAAGGAAGTTCGTTCAGACAATGCTCCTGAATTGAAGTTTACTGAATTGTATCAAGCAAAAGGGATCATCTCATACCATTCTTGTCTAGAAACTCCAGAACAAAACTCGGTTGTGGAACGTAAACACCAACACATATTAAATGTGGCTAGATCCTTGATGTTTCAAGCTCACATTCCGTTGGAATATTGGGGAGATTGTGTTCTCACTGCGGTGTTCTTAATCAACATGCTTCCTACACCGTTGTTGAACAACAAAACTCCGTATCAGCTTCTCACGCACAAACAACCTGAGTACAAGGGTTTACGTGTATTTGGATGTCTTGTGTATAGTTCTACATCGTCTAAACACAGACACAAATTCCAACCGAGATCAAAGCCCTGTGTTTTCCTTGGTTATCCCACATGTTATAAGGGATACAAGCTCTTGGATCTTGAGACTCATACTATTCATATCTCCAGAAATGTGGTTTTTCATGAAGACATATTCCCTTTTCTGGATGATAAGATTGAATCGGCTCCTGATTTCTTCTCACTGATGGATCCTACAGTTGTTGATAATTCCTCTGCAGTTGCCACGTTCCCTGAAGTTGTGCCTGTCATCACAACACTTCCTGCTAATTCTGATACAATTGAGTTAAAAAGAGTGCCTAAACCACCAGCGTATCTACATGATTATTACTGCAACATGTTTGCTACTGATATTCCTTATCCGCTTGGTTCATATATGTCCTACGAGAAACTCTCTGAAGAATATAAGCTCTATATATGTGCAATAGCACATCATCCAGAACCATCGTCCTTTACACAAGCCAAGAAGTTTGATGAATGGCTTAAGGCGATGAATGAGGAGCTCATTGCTTTGGAAAATACTCACACCTAGACAATATGTTCCTTACCTCCAGATAAGCACGCCATTGGTTGTAAATGGGTTTATAAAGTCAAACTCAATGCTGATGGAAGCCTTGAACGATATAAAGCTCGACTTGTGGCTAAAGGGTATACACAACAAGAAGGGATTGATTTTGTGGATACTTTCTCTCCTGTTGCAAAGATGACTACAGTGAAAACTCTCTTAGCTGTCGCAGCGGCAAAGAATTGGAGCCTCACTCAACTTGATATCTCCAACGCTTTCTTGAATGGGGATCTTAATGAGGAAATTTACATGAAGCTTCCCCCTGGCTACACACCAAAACCAGGAACTTCACTTCCTCCAAATCATGTCTGCAGACTTCACAAATCCCTTTATGGTTTGAAACAAGCGTCAAGTGGTTTCTGAAGTTCAGCTCTACTCTTTTGGCTCTTGGTTTTCAGAAAACTCACACTGATCATACACTGTTTGTGCGGAATATTGCAGGCAAGTATGTGGCAGTACTGGTCTATGTTGATGATATCATCATAGCCTCCAACAATGATGATGAGGTTACTCAACTCACAACTGATATGAAGCAATCCTTTAAGCTTTGTGATCTTGGTTCCTTGAAATATTTTTTGGGATTGGAAACTGCTAGAACTGCTTCAGGTATATCTGTCTCTCAGCGCAAATACATTCTTGAGCTGATAGAAGATATTGGCCTTCTTGCTTGTAAACCTTCCAGCATTCCCATGGAACCAAGCCATAAACTCTGTCAAGATGGAGATGAACCAGTTCTTGATGATCCCTCTCTTTATCGGCGTTTAGTAGGAAAAATGATGTATTTGACCATCACAAGGCCAGACATTACCTATGCAGTCAACAAACTATGCCAATACGCTTCTGCTCCTAAGAATTCACATCTCCAGGCTGCCTACAAAGTCATTCACTACCTCAAAGGCACTATTGGAATGGGTTTGTTCTATGCAGCTGCTTCTGATTTGGTATTGAAGGCCTTCACTGATGCTGATTGGGCCTCTTGTCCAGATACAAGGCGTTCTACTACATGGTATTGTATGTTCCTTGGTAATTCGTTGATATCATGGAAATCCAAGAAACAGCCTACAATTTCTCATTCTTCAGCTGAATCAGAATACAGAGCTATGGGATTTGCAGTACGAGAGGTTGAATGGTTAGTGAATTTACTTCGGGATTTGCTTGCTCCTCAAACGCAATCTGTGGCATTTTACTGTGATTCTACTGCTGCCATCCACATAGCTAACAATGCAGTTTTTCATGAGCGGACTAAACATTTGGAAATTGATTGTCATAAGGTTCGTGATTCGGTTACAAGTGGTTTGATCAAAACGTTGCACGTCCGTACGGATCTTCAGGTTGCAGATGTGTTCACTAAACCTTTGTTTCCTGGTCATTTCCATGAGCTCATTGGCAAGATGTCTCTCATCTCAATCTTCTCGCCATCTTGAGGGGGGATATTAGAATAATTGAGACGGTTTATTCTAGTTAACCGGTTTCTCTTTCATATATAAGAAAACTTTCATTGTATTGATTCAGATAAGATGAATAAACAAGATTTACACTTTATCTCGATCTCTTGATCGTTCCTCGAATAGTTCTGTAAGAGCTTTTGCTTCAGCACCTTTCCATTTCCACCTAGGCGCCATTTGAATGGAGCCGCATATAGCACTAAAGATCAAACCTTTTTGAAGCATTTAGAAGAATATGGTGAACAAAAGATAATTTTCTATGTTATGCTTAGTTTATTAGCAACTACAACACTTATATGAACTCATACGGACATAGACGTATCTTGAAGAACCAAGTTGGATCTGAATCAAACGAAACCAGACATAGGCGCCATTGAATGGACTAAAGATCAATGTTGAACAAAAAATAATTTAACATAGACGTAACATAGACGTAAAATTGAAGAAGCAAGTTGGTTATGAATCAAACAAAACCAATAACTTTGCATCATTTTTTGAGATTTACAGGACTAGAGAAGATGATACCACAAAGATTATAACAAAGGCAATTCCTAATGGTTTGAACTTTGAATGCACAAGACCATATATAACATCTTACCTATTAATCATACAGTTTCGATTCCCAAATTACTTTTCTTTTCTCCACCAAGAAACGAATCATATCAAACAGGTTGATTCCAATTTCAAAACAGGTGAGAATCTCAATGCGATTCTTATTACAATCAGTGTTCGTATATCAGATAGGAGATAATATCGTATTGCAGATCAAGTATCAACGCAGGAGAGAAACGATTAAAACAGAGGTAAAAGATGAAGAGAACATACCAAAAGTCTTCAACTTTTAACAGTGAAAGGAAAGAGAGAAACCAAAAAGAAAAACCTAAATCCTTTTCTATGAAGGAGATAAAGACGCAGTGGCAAAATTATGAAATAAAGAGCCTTCATGCGTAATATCTCCTAGATAAGAAGGGCCCAATTGCAATTTCACGAAAACGTTGCGAAACTCAACCAAACAAAACTTTTTTTTTTGTTTCGATCCAAACCTCTCCATCTTGTTCTCTGCTTGATCCACGGAAGAGAGAATCTCCGGCGCCGGGACAAAGACGATGATCACCATGCCGAAGCTCACACTTCTCCTCTTCTTTACTTCCTTGTTTCTCTCTTCCTCCTTCGCTTTCCAATCAGACGAGCTCCTCCTCGATGACGAGGAGTTTGGTCTCGAAGGAGCCAATCCTCGCTCGCCGGAACCCGTTTTCACCGATTCGCCGGCGTCGTTTTCACCTCCGAAAGAGAAACCGAGTATCCGTAAACGGTACTCCGATCCCGATTTGGACTCCAAGATCCAATTCACTCTCGAACATGCCTTCGGAGACTCTGATTTCTCCTCCGCTGGGATTTTCTCCGCTCGTCTCAAAACTTGGAGCCATGGCGGTCAGGTTTTGCTCTCTTTCGCGATCTTGTTCTTTCTCCTAAGTGTTTCTGATTTTCGTTTTAGTGTTAGATATAAGCTTTTAGTGCGAGTAATGAACATTTAGATTTTGGTGAAGTGAAATTGCAGAGAACTCTATTGTTGATGAAGGTGTTACTGCTTAATCATCTCTTAATCCAATCTGATGTATCTTTGCACAGCTTAAGTCGCTATTGAGTTTAACTTTAAATCTTGTTGGATGCAGACATTAACGAAACTACGGTTCTTGAGGAATGAGTTCTCTGATGAAGAGAAAGATGCATTTAAAGTAAGTAATCTGCAATTGGGTTTTATGAATTTTGATTCTCTATCTTATTCTGAAAAAAAGAAGCAAAAGTGTAATGCCTTTGTTGTGAAACCCATTTGTAGAATCTGCTGAAAGGAGATGACTTTTATAGAATAAGACTTCCATCTAATGTAGTCACTCCACCTGGGAGAGAGTATGTGATTGCATCAGTGAGAGCTGTAAGTCCACTTCGTAGACCGCTTTTCCTTTGAGCTTTGAGAGAAACTCTTTCTTTTAGTTATCATTCACTAGGAAGATGTTTGAATATTGAGTGTGTTCATTCCAAATTTTACGCTTTACTATAGACATTCTTCTTTGTATCATTGTTGCCTGCTCATAACTTAACGATTTTGTTCGACTGAATTCAGCTTTTGAACTCCTACTAGGTTAGTCTCGTTGCAGCTTTTTTGAAATGTTTATTCATTCCCTTCTACTTCTTTGAGATAAGAAAAGCTTCCTTCTGTGGTTCGGTTCAAATTTAGTAACATAATTGTGTATTGAATCATGAGTCCAAACCCATTATCTTGGGACTGATACAAACCTGGAAACGTTTTCATTGCTATGATGTAATTGCTTGCTTTTCTCAATCGCTTGTTGTTTTCTTTTCTCTGCTCAATGTATCTGGTTTTAAAACACTACATGTTTGATTACAGAGATGTCTTCCACGGGATGGTCTGGATGAGCATATCGTTATACACATGGTAATATATTCTTTTGGTATTAGGTTTACAGTATTCCAAGATCAAAATTTCGGTTCCAGCTTTGTGTGACAAGCTGTGTTAGTTCCTCACTATTTACTTGTTACACTGTCCTATCCAATTGCAGGATGGTGCCAACATTTTGGCAGTCAGTTATGGTTCTCCCGGAGCCTGCCCGTATCCTCGACAGTTGAAACTTGTGAGTGAAACCTGTTATCCAATCGTTATTTCGTTGTAGAAACCTGACCAAATTTATTAGGATTTGGACTTACCTTCGTTTCTCTTAGGGTAATGAGTGAAACATTAATGAGAGATTATGTTTTGGGGAATTTTCGCATGCTTGGATAGTATTCTAAGAACTGCATTGGAACTATTATAAAACACTTTATGTTTGATAACAGAGATGCCTTATTTCGTTGCAGAAAGCTGACCAAATTTAATAGGATTTGGACTTACGTTAGTTTCTCTTGGGGGGTCATAAGTAAAGTATTAATATAGAGTATGGACTATGTGATGGAGTCATGCCATTTTTCTTTCTTCGTCTATAGTTTTTGGAATTTTTTGCATGCTTATAAGAACTGTATTGAAACTAAACTGTGTTCTTTGTGCCAAAGCAATGTATCTGCAATTTTTTCGTCATACCTCTCACTGATGTTCTATTACATGTACTGAACCCTGAATCTTATAATGAATGTTTTGCGTTTCATGTAGCCAGGAAAATGGTCATTCAATTCCCACACTATCTTGAAGAGTAGTGAGCAGGCACCAAGGTAAAAGAAACAATGATTGTGCTTTTGTTTTTGCATCTATAGGTTTTTAATTTGTGGAAATTTACACTTGGATTATCTCGAATTCTTCAAGTCATATTAACATACATAAGCCTAATGTGGTAATTTGTCTTAAATGCTACCTTGACTGTGATGCAGAACTCCGATATTCACGGAGGAGATTCTTGGCAGCAGTGAGAATGCGGAAGGTGAAGCAGAAGCGCCAGTAGAGAGATCATTTTGGGCAAAATATGTGAGTATTATAGAGTTTTGAAACACATTATAGGATTCATTTTTTGCTTATATACTAAAATTGAAAAGAGCGGATGTATTGTGACTTGGAATAATGAAACTTTTGGTATGACAGTGGATGTACTTGATACCGCTTGGACTCATAGTGATGAATGCTGTGACACAAGCGAGTAACATGGCGGAAGAACAACCCGCCGGGTCTCAAGGGCAAGCACCAGCAGCGATCCAGCGCGGTTCAGGTACAGCTGCACCCAGGAGAAGATGATTTCTTTCTCGGTTTCTTTTAATTTACGATTGTTTTTGATAATATTGGTGTCTAAGTGTGAGCTATGTCACTGGAACCCTGTATTCATAGGCTAGTTTAGTCTAACGATCAGACTATCCAGCTGGTGTTATGTCTGGTTTAGCATTTTGATTGATATTTATACTGACATTTTTCCATTTCATTTTACAAATAATGGCAGATCAATTTATCTCAGTTGTTTGAATGGTAAAATGATTTCATCTATTATTAGGCTTAGCATTTAGGGTATTTTTTCTTCTAATTATACTAGGAATAGAACCCCCGGGGTATTTGTCGTATATTAAAACGTAAACAAAAAAAATATTTTAAATTATTATAAGTGAAAATACATAAAACAAAAAATAATAATAAAAATATGTAAATATTCAGAAAATTATATTTCTTAAAAAAAAAAAAATAGATACGATCTTCCTAAAATAAATGAATATAACAATTCGTTTTATAAATAATCAAATATCCTTTTTAGGTGGTTTTCAAAAGACATAAGTGAAAAGAAGCAATTTTTGATAATTGAAAATAATCAATTTTTGATAATTGAAAAGACGCAACTACAAATGACATTTCTTGAATTAAAATTGGAATTTATAAAAAAATACTAATAACAATTTTGAAAAGACACAACTTATTGAAAGGCAATTGTCATTTATTCAGATTGTTATTATAGATAGAGGGAGCGATACAAATACTCAAAACTAAGAGATTTAGATAAAGCAATATTATCCTCAAAATTAAAATACACAAACGTTTGATCAATGGGTTGCGCAATAATGTAAACTAAAGAATATTTCTAAGAAAAAAAAAAACTAAATGCTTACTCCGAACCAAGCATATTAGGCCTAATTTTCGAGGTTATCAAAACAAAACAAAAAACAAAATAATGAATATCGAGAAGGAGTTTGGATAAGGAACAGAATAAAGTCGAGTAAAGCAATATGATCGTTTGACGATCAAAACCAAGATCGTAAATGAAGTTAAGTAACACAAAAATTTATAATCAAAGAGAACGAAGCAGCACATACCAAAAAAATTGATCAATCATCAGTGACTACAATCGAAACAATAAAAAAATAAAAAATGAGAGGGAGAGAAGCCATTTTTGAGAACTGATATAGGATAAAAATTCCCATTTTCTTTCTATTAATGAGAAAGGATAAAATGTTTGGTTTAGTGAGAATAGTTAATGAGAATAAATGACACATGTTGGATTAATGGAAGGATTAACTACAATCGTTGGATTATAATTATTTTTTCTTAAACAAAAAATCTATCAATAACATTGTTAACAAACCGCTGGATGCAAACCAAAAACCATGTGTAGTCTTGTAGACCAACTTTCCACATATTTGAAAGATTTCTGAAGTAAGACCGATAATTTATACTAATAGAAAGTTAAAAATTCAAGTTTACTCAATCAAAAAAATACCAAAATAAGAAAATTTATGTGAAAAAACTCTTTCAAAGACTAAAGATAAACCTTGTAAAAGTTATTTGTGACGTGTTCTAACTTATCTTGTAGATTTAACTTTACAAAAACAAATAATTTAACACATAATTTTTTTCGATGAAGAAATCAGATATATGGATTAAGAAATCTCTTTTTTTTGATTCACCATTATAGCATGAATCATTATCAAATGACTTTTTTAATGTGATTTTGCAATATAAATAATCTACAAAAGACATAAGTGAAAAGAAGTAATTTTTGATAATTGAAAAGACTCAACCAGAAATAATATTTATTTTGCTGAGTCGATGCAGAATTTCGGCTAAAATTTGATTATTTGCTGATTAACTTCTGCAACAATAGGTGAACCTCGAAGGAAAAAAAAGAATTGAAGCTGATTCCTTGGACTATATTCTGGAGAAAGTTACATCTCTAGCAATAATAACGGCATTGTTTATCATTCTTACCGATTCCCGATAAAATAAATAAATATAACAATTCGTTTTATAAAGAATCAAATGATTCTTTTTATGTGTTTTTCAAAAGACATAAGTGAAAAGAAGCAATTTTTGATAATTGAAAAGAAGCAATTTTTGATAATCGAAAAGACGCAACCAGAAATGATATTTTTTGAATTATAATTAGAATTTATAAAAAAATACGAATAACAATTTTGAAAAGACACAACTTATTGAAAAGTAATTGGCATTTATTCAGATTGTTATTATAGTTAGATATTTGTGAAACTGCACTTTGATAAATACTCCAAAATGTACCACAAAAACAATTTGGACTTGCGTTATATCAAATCAGGGATAAATAGTATACTCTATTAGAACATTAGGAGAGTGTAAAAGGAATAAAAATTGAAGAATGTTGGGAGGCACGTAAAACATTTGATTGAATTATTTATAAAAACATCACACATCAAAATGTTGTTGTAGGCACGTCATGAGTCATATCCACTATAAAAAATGGCAATTTCTGTGGAACACAAAAGTACAAAAAGATGGGAATCGAAGTTTGCGTTAAGGCCGCTTCTGGTGCACCTGATGTTCTCGGTGACTGTCCTTTCAGTCAAAGAGTTCTTCTCACCCTAGAAGAGAAGAAGCTTTCTTACAACACTCATCTCATCAACACTTCACTCAAACCCGATTGGTTCTTGGCTATTAGTCCCGAAGGAAAACTTCCCTTGGTGAAGTTCGATGACGACGATGAGAATTGGGTGGCTGATTCCGATGTTATAGTCGGAATCATTGAGGAGAAGTATCCTGAGCCTTCTCTCGTGACGGTTCCATCAGAGTTTTCCTCTGTAGGATCCAAGATCATTGGTGCTTTTATAATGTTTCTCAAGAGCAAAGATCATTCGAATGATGGAACTGAGAAGGCTTTGCTTGATGAACTCGAGGAGTTGGAGATTCACCTCAAGACTCATGGTGGACCCTTTGTGGCCGGCGAAAATGTCACGGCCGTGGATCTGAGCCTATCGCCAAAGCTTTACCATCTCGAGATTGCGTTAGGACATTTCAAGAGTTGGTCTGTCCCTGAGAGCTTGACCAATGTTTGTGACTACATGAAGGTTTTGTTCTCTCTTGAGTCTTTTGAGAAAACTAAAGCTGCCAAAGAATATGTGATTGCGAGTTGGGCTCCTATGTTGGACGTGTGATGGTGCATTTGTTGATCCTTTGTGTTATTATTAAATGCGGTATAATGTCTTATTTCCTTTATCTATTTGAAATTTTGAATAATGAAATTCACCAAAAGTGTTGGTGTCTTCTTGCTGCGAATCTGCGATGTGTTTTCTTCATAATCTTTTCAACGTTCTATTTCCATTTTGTTGTCAAAGTGACACAAAAACTAAATGATTTCGAAAGGATCAATCTAGAATTAGTATAATAGAATCAATCTTTAGTACTATATGATAGACTCAAACTTAACTACTATATTCTGATCAATGGTAACAATATGATCAGAATCACGTTTCCAAATGCACTAACAAACAAGAGAAAATTGGAAAAAATGTCTCATTCTAGCAAAGAAACATGTTTGATTTTCGTTTATTCATCATCTTAACCATATTATGACGAACACGCTTCAAGTCCATGGATACTTTTGTAGCTCATTTTGCTTGCGGGTGCGAAGCAATAAACTCAACAGCGAGATCGATCTACTGTATCTTATCTGCTTCGTTATCGGGTATCTCGAATCCAAACTCCTCTTCAAGTGCCATAACCACTTCCACTGTGTCCAAACTATCCAACCCTAGATCATTCTGGAAATGTGCCTTTGGTGTCACCTGCAACAACAAAAATCACAGTAACTTATCGAATCAAGTAACTACAATTGGTTCCTCCTCAGATTTCAGTAATGGCAAGCTCAGAGCAGAAAACACGACACACAAGCAGAGGCCTAAGGATCATGAATTGCTACTAACTTATTGAGTCAAATAACTATTTTTTGCTTCCTCAGATCTATAGCAATAGCAATTTTGGAGCAGAGATCTCAGATAGATGTAGCAATGATTAGATTAAGCAATATAGTCACTGAGCATGCCATAACTTCCATTTCAAGTAGCTGATTCAAAGAGTAAACAAAGGGACTAAATTATGATCAGTGTGGAAAAGCCATTCGCCCTTCTTGAAATACACAACCATTATCTACATAATCAAAGAAAATCCTAATCAAGACAAGCAAAAGTAGTATGTTCCTCTAAAGCTGTCTAGTTCATTTTGAAAAAAGGAAATCGAAATTCGAAAAAGAGGATCTTTTGGTTATCTGAAAGCAGAGTAAATATGATAAGATTGAAATTTTGACAATACGATTCCTCAACCGTATCAAAATATAATTGCAGAATCTATCTGCCCAAGTGTTAAGCCTTCTATTACAAAATCAATGATCACATGAAATCGAATCAATGCCTATAAACATTTTGACCACTAAACTTTAGCTTTCATCATCAAATCAATGTTTATATACCGCAATGTAATGCGGAAAATACAATCGAATTCTCCATTGCTAGTTTCGAGTTTCCACACATAAGAATTATCATTCCAATCGAAAATGGAACTAAAAGGGTTCAAAATCGGTGGTGGTAGAAGAACTTTATAAACAAAAAAAGAGGAAATAATCTGAAAATTTTACCTTAGAAGGCTCTACTTTCTGGAAATTTTTGACGACAGAGACAACACGATCTGTGACTTCGGATTTGTCGAGGAAGGATCCTCTGACTTCCTCGGAGAAACGACGAAGAAGAACGTAGAAGGGGGTTACGCATTGAGGGGAAGTGATGCTGGAGCTTTGAAGAGAAGGTGTGACACTGATTCTGAGGTATTTAAGAAGAGCATTTCTCGACGCCATTGCTGCAGAAAGAAAACCCTAAAACTAAACCTTGTTTTCTCTCCCTCCTTTAACAGAGAAGGAGCGAGATCGAAGGTGGTGATCTCGTTACCTGATTTGCTAAAACGATGTCGTATATTACTATAAAGCGTTGGGCTCTTCAAAGCCCAGTTACGAAATGGCAGGCATCACAGACTCCCAAAGTTATAAAAAATCATTTTTAATGGGGTTTTCTGCAAATCAACCTCCAAGTAATTTTATTCTCGACTATAAAAAAAATGTTTTTTTTTCGCCATGGTTGAATCGTCCCGTGTATCATGTTGTTTCTTTACATCAGTATTCAATGGTCAATTCTCAGAACTTCGCTGACGCAGCTTAACGAGACACATTGCATATGACTTACATTCAGACCTTTGGAGCATTGGGCAATAGAATCCACAAAGAAAAACAAATCCACAAGGAAAAATAAATCCACAAAATTATTTAAAAAACCATTTTAATGTCAATTTTAAGTCAATCCCGACCTTTGTTCAAAATTTCGGTAGGTGCTAATCGGACGATTGGTAGAAACCTATTGCCTAGTGAAAAAATAAGAGATTAAACATAGATTAATTGGAGATTAGTTTTTATATTTTTTTTAATATTATCTTAAATTAATACTAAATTTATTATATTTGGTGGTTAATTATTTTAGTATTTGTTAATTTTCAAAGAATGTTTATGGCCAAGTTGGTATTGGACTGTACGTGAGTGAAAGAAACGCGAGTTCAAGTTTCAAAATTACCATTTTCACTCGTGTTCCGTGCTTTGAGTATTGGAAACTACAATTTCTCAACAAGCGGTTTTCACAATTGCTAACAAGCCGTGAGATTTTCAGGTTGAGACAAAAGCTTGGGCTTGTGAGTGGCGGATGCATGCATGTACAAAAAGTTGTGCCATGTGCCACATACTGATACACAGAGTTTTAACCCAAATAAATTACTGCAAGTGCACAACAAATATCGTAGTAATTAGGGATCGAATCCACAATTTCCAATGGCAACACTACGATTCTTAATGAGTGAAACTAAGCTAAGACAAAAGATGTGATTTGTTGTTTGCAATGTAAACGAAAATAGCAAATAAAAATGATGTAAAATGCAATTAAACGAAGCGTTAGGTCAATGACAATTAGCAGGAATTCGGAGATCATGAACCAGACAATTATTCGGAGAACAAATAAGAACAATCTAGAACTCAAACATAAATGTTTAACCAATCCACTGTCGTGGTATTAATCACTTTATCTAGCAACTTAAGTATCTAAAGTGTCGTTTAAACTTAGAACTCTAAACAAGAATTAACGAGCATGTTCAATTTGTTCACGAATTGCCTTAGCATCAGCTTTCGTTGGCTAAGGACAATCCGCTCACCTATGTTCTTTCAAGCAATCCATAACACTTTTTATGAATAGATTAAACCATAAATCATAGTCTAAGCAATGAACACAACTATAGGTGAAGACAACAATTGATAAATCTCTATCTTTGTCTAATTCAATGATTCCTAAATTCTTTTGAAAATCGTAAACCTAACTAGGAGATTACTCAGACATTGAAACAGAGATCAAGCAAAGAGGAGAAGAAAAACTCATGATAAATAAAATATAAATCAACAGGGGTTCAGAAATCTTCTCAGAGATGCAAAGTCAGAGATTCGTCTCCCCAATGCTTACAAGTTGCAAAAGCACAAAATCTAAATGTAAAAGAAAGCGTGGTCTCAACAATGACCAAAAACTAAAGTATATAGGTAAAAATCACGTTCTGGTCGAAATCTTAGGCAAAACCGAGTCAAGTTAAGAAAAAACCGAAATTTCATTTTCTTCTGCAAGTGAACCGGTCGGGCTGGTTTTGAACAGGGATCGCGATCGATCTTCCTTCAATCTGGTCGATCTGAAATGTTACGTTAAGCACATGATCAATCGATCCATGTTGGGATCGATCGATCTATGGTAGAACGATCGATCCATGAGGGTTGGATCGATCCAAAATGTTACGTCTTCTCTCCTTATGTTGGATTGATCGTTCAAAGTATGGATCGATCGATGTGAGCTCCGAGAATGACTACTTCTTTCTCCATTGCTCCCATTCCTTGTTTATTATGCCTTAGATTCCATCCAAACGTCTTTCAACCTGAAATGACTCTAAGAACACCGAAAAGACTCGGAAAGCCATTTAAAGCTTAAAGCTTTGGTTAAAATGCATTAAAAACGCAACACATCAACTCCCCTAGACTTAGTCTTTTGCTTGTCCTCAAGCAAACTACTAAGAATAGAGTCGTGGTTTGAAAACAGAAACTCACCATATATTTAGGACACCACATTAACCAACACTCTTGAATTCACATACCACATAGCTAACATTACATAATATTTCAGTGTACTTACACAAGTTTAGCAATCTCCCAAATACAGCTGAAGCCCCTTAGAGAAATTCGAAACCTCCATTGTTGACCCCTATAATCAATTAAGCGGGCGAACTCATCGAGGGAGTATCAATCAAAGAACTTATAGATTCTTTCCCTTCCAAGCTCCTGAACACACAAACAGTATTTGCACAATCTCTCTTATTTTTTCTTCTCTTAGTCGATTTTTCCTACTTTTCTAGGTATCATTTTATTTTTTCTATCGACTCTTTTTTTTTAAGCTTAAGAACGGTGCCACTCACTTTCGTGTTCTTTGTGAGGAGACGCTTTCATGAGTGTAGGCTCACCTTCCTAGTCCTTTTCACGGAACTCATGCAGTCGTTCTTAAACTTAAACATCAATTTTTTTTTCTTAAAGGGAAGATCAAAGAGAGACCATGGCAAACTTATCTTGACAGTGCTGGAAGAGGAATCAGGTTTGATGTATACCAAGCTCCAAGATGAGAAAATTAAGGTTCATTTGGTACGGAGTCAACCCTGGTTTTTTTAACTCTCCAGAAACATGAACTTTCTCTGTTAGAGTGATCCACTCATAGTGTTCTACCTAGTAAAATCTGCAATCAATTGATGTGGCAATGGTCCTTCAAGTGTCAATACAGAATGGTTAGTTCCAAGAAAAGCTCATAGCTCCAACATAGTTTTGACTCAATAAAACAAGTTAGACTCACTCAAGAAAAACATCAAAATGACTCAAGAGAAACAAAACAAATAAAATTGTGTTAGTCCCAGCAAATACCCTCTCCCAGACTTACTTCACAATGAATCGGAGTGAAAATAAATCAGAAGAAGGATATGACAAACGCAAAGAAAAAAAAATGCAGGAAAAAGAAAAAGCAACATGTTATTATACAAGGGGAAAAGAAATGATACTGCGCTCAATGGTCACTTTCAGAAGTAGCACTGTGACTCGCGCCTGCTGCCCTCCTGCGCCTAGGTACGCGTGCGTCATGGTCTGATGATTCGCCTGTATCATCCTCTTCTGTGGTCCCGCGTCCAACAACATCGGGAATATCTGCAGCAGTATCTCTCATCTCTGCATCTGTGTCTGTAGTATCTGCAGCTCTGAAGCAAGAAGGGGGTCTTGCACATTTGAGCTTTGGAAGTGCACCCCAAATCTTCTGCATCATCGAGTTGTTCTTCCTATGTGGCTCAATCATCTAGGCCCAACGATCTCCATCTGAAGCATCTGCAGAAAGTGGAGGGAGATCGTACTCACCAGTGTACTCAGGAAGTAGATGCTCCATCGAAACATTGTGTTGAGCAGAAATGTCTGGCACTTGATTATCCTCCAGGTGAGGCTGGGAAACATGTGCTTCTGAATAGCTACCCTTGTGATACAAGCACATGATTACTCCTGACTTATACAAATCCAGCGCAAGAGAACGGCTCAATCCTCCTTCGGTATGGATCTAGACAAGCGAGAAACTCAAGCCTGTACAGATCTAGTAAGTAGCAATGGGGATGGAAGCGAAGATGACTAAATAACCGAGAAGCTCGAGGCTATTATGTTCAGTGGCTATGGGGAACGTCGATGGGGGATGTGAGGTGTACCACATAGGCTGTGAAAGGCCAATGATAAAACACAAGGGGTTTTCTCAAGTTAAGGAGGATCTGGTCTCAACAGAGCTTAGAGAAAGAACAGATTTTAGCCTAAAATCTTAAGGATGACAAGAACTGCGTTTATTGATTAGAAAAAGGTAATGATACACGGCTGTGAGAGGGAACCTTATAAATGGTTCGAACAGCTTTGCCATTCTAGGGGACTTGAAACAAATACATTTAATACAAAAACAAAGAAAGGAAATGAAATACTCGGCCAAACAAATGTCTTAACTACTAATACTGAAAATGTATCAAAAGAAATAAAAACTAAGGCAAAGAAAGAAACAAAGAGTCGTTGGTCAAAACCATAAGGAATTATAATCAAATGCTTACCTTGTTTAGCTTAGCCGTTTAAATGCTTGTAGGTTCGGTTTTGGACTATCTGAATGTAGACTCCTTCTAGGCATCTGGTTCTTTGTTTGAGATGGTGTAGACGCTGAATTGGGCTTGTCTTGGTATCATGCGCCACTTGTTGCTTAGTCTTGGCTTGATTGTTGAATATTGAACGCTTTCAAAAAGACCGGCCGAGTGTGCGCCTGGTGGTTCCATTTGAGCAACTTCTTGGATGGCCAGAGTCATAGCTTGATCATACTTGTGCTGAATAGCTCTTGCTCGTTGTCTTGTTATAACTCCCTCGTGTGTAGTTGGTAGCTCCACTCCTTGAGTATCTTGAAGTTGAGGCTCAGTCAAGTCAGACTCTACTTGGATGTCCTCATCATTCCCTCCTTCTTGACGAGGTTTTGACCTCAAAACTGGATCATCTGCAATATATGGAGTAAGATCAGAAACATTGAAAGTAGAAGACACATTAAACTCACCTGGAAGTTGCAGCTTGTAGGCATTGTTGTTGATCTTCTCCAATACTCTGAAAGGCCCATCTCCACGTGGTTTGAGCTTGGAACTCCTCTGGTTTGGAAACATTTCTTGTTTCATATGCAGCCAAATCCAATCTCCTGGTTCGAAGATGAGTTTCTTGCGTCCCTTGTTGGCGTGCTTAACATACTGCTCCGTTTTATGCTCCAAGTTTTCTCTAGCTTTCTGATGAAGTTTCGTGATGAATTCAGCTTTCTGTTCTCCATGTAGGTTTACAATCTCAATTGGGGGCAGGGGCTTGAGGTCTAGAGGCGTTGCTGGATTGAACCCATAGACAATCTTGAATGGAGACATCTTAGTAGCTGAATGCTGAGCTCTATTGGATGCAAACTCGATGAATGGTAAGCATTGAAGCAAATTCTTCATGTTCTTTCCAATGGTGGCTCTTAACAAAGCTGATAATGTCTTTTTGACTACCTCTGTTTGGCCATCGGTTTGAGGATGACAAGTTGTAGAAAACAACAGCTTGGTGCCTAGCTTCTTCCATAAAGTCCTCCAGAAGTGGCTGAGGAACTTGCTATCTCTGTCTGATACTATGGTACGTGGAATACCATGTAAACATACCACTTCTTTGAAGAACAGGTATGCGGTCTGAGAAGCATCATTCACCTTGGCCAGGGAATGAAATGCACCATCTTGGAGAATCTGTCCACCACGACAAAGATGGAGTCTTTGTGTTGTATTTTGGGTAATCCAAGCACAATTGTATTTTGGGTAATCCAAGCACAAAATCCATGGAGATATCCACCCATGGAGCTGTAGGGATCGGCAGGAGTACGTATAGACCATGTAGATGAACTCTAGACTTAGTTTTCTTGCAAGTGATGCATCTGGAGCAGTGAGATTTGACTGTCTTCTTCAAGTGTGGCCAGTAGAAGTGTTCTTTAACTACTGCAAGCGTTTTGTCTACTCCAAAGTGACCCATAAGTCCTCCTCCATGAGCTTCTCGTACTATCAGATCTCTTAGTGAGCATTGAGGAATGCATAGTCTCTTCTCTCGGAACAGAAATCCCTCATGAATGTAGAACTTCCCATAAGCTTCCTTGCTCCTCTCGCCGAAAGCTTCTTTTAGCTCTGGATCTTTAGAATACAAGTCCTTAATGTATTCAAACCCCATAACTTTGCTCTCCATTGTTGTAATAAGCGCGTGCCTTCTTGATAATGCATCGGCTACAATGTTATCTTTCCCCCTTCTTGTACTTGATGATGTAGGGAAACGTTTCTATGTACTCCATCCATCTCGCATGCCTTCTCTTGAGATGTGTCTACCCTCTGAGATGCTTCAATGTCTCATGATCAGTATGCACTACAAACTCCCTTGACATTAGATAATGCTGCCAAGTCTTCAATGCTCTAACAAGCGCATACAGCTCCTTATCATACGTTGGGTAATTGATTGTTGCTCCTCCCAACTTCTCACTGAAATAAGCCACTGGCTTCTTCTCTTGAGTTAGGACCGCTCCTATACCAATGCCTGAAGCATCACATTCAACCTCAAATGTCTTGGTGAAATCAGGCAAGACCAGAACAGGGGCATGTGTCAATCTCTCCTTTAACAGATTAAACGCATCCTGTTGAGCTTTTCCCCAAGTGAAACCCACGCCTTTCTTCACTACTGTTGTAAGAGGGGCTGCTATGCTGCTGAAATCTTTGACAAACTGTCTATAGAAGCTGGCTAATCCATGGAAGCTTCTCACTTGACTGATGTTTGTAGGCTCTGGCCACTCCTTGATGGCTTTGATTTTCTCTTCATCAACCTGTAAGCCCTGTGAACTTACAACAAAACCTAGGAAAACTAGTTTATTAGTGTAGAAAGCACACTTCTGTAAGTTTGCATAGAGTCCTTCTTGCCGAAGTGTCTCTAGAACAATCTCAAGATGTGCTATGTGATTAGATAAACACTTGCTGTATATTAAAATGTCATCGAAATAAACCACAACAAACCTACTGATGTATGCTCTAAGAACTTGGTTCATTAGACGCATAAATGTGCTGGGAGCATTGGTAAGGCCGAAGGGCATCACCATCCATTCATAAAGTCCCTGCTTTGTCTTGAAATCAGTCTTCCATTCGTCTCCCTCTTTCATCCTCACTTGATGGTATCCGCTCTTCAGGTCTATTTTAGAAAACAAGTTAGCTCCACTTAACTCATCTAACATATAATCTAACCTTGGGATGAGATGTTTGTATTTGATGGTGATGTTGTTGATTACTCTACAATCTACACACATCCTCCAGGATCCATCCTTTTTGGGGACAAGTAACAATGGAACGGCGCATGGGATGAGGCTTTCCCTCACGTATCCTCTGTCTAATAGCTCCTTTACTTGTTTCTCCAATTCCTTTGATTCTTCTGGACTCATCCTATAGGCAGGTTTGTTGGGTAGAACAGCTCCTGGTATGAAGTCGATTTGGTGCTCTATTCCCCTTAGTGGTGGCAATCCCTCTGGTAACTCTTCTGGAAACACATCTTTGAAAGCTTCAAGAAGCTTAATGATCTCTGGTGGTAAGTCTAAATCTGCATATCCTGCGCTCAAAACCTCTTTAAAGACCATTAACAGCATTGCGTGTTTAGAAGCTATAGCTTTCCTGACATGACTTGGCTGAATAAGAAAATTAGACTTAGAACTAATTTCTTTTTCTTTAGCCATTTGCATTTGCAGATCATGAACTTGTGATGGTGTAAGGGGTGCTAAGCTAACCCTACGCTTATCATGCATAAATGTATACATATTAGTCCTACCATCATGCTTAGTTTCTTTATCAAATTGCCAAGGTCTGCCTAATAACAAATGTCCAGCTTGCATAGGTACCACATCATAGATTATCTCATCTTGATACTTGCCTATACTAAATGGTATGGTTACTTGATCACTGATTTTAAGCTCCACTTTATCATCTAACCATCTTAGTCTATAGGGTCGTGGATACTTAGTTCTTTCAAGGCCTAGTTTATCAACCATATGGGCACTTGCTACGTTCGTACATGATCCACCATCAATGATAAGATTACATACCTTGCCTTTCACGGTGCAACGAGTGTGGAATATGTTTTCTCTTTGTATAAGCTCAGCAGGCTCCACCATTGCGCTTAATGGGGTCTAAATAGTCGTCCGAGTTTGGAGGATTTCTTTGGGGACTCGTCAGACTTTGAATTTGTAGGACCCTAAGCTGCAAGTGCACAGCGTGCGTTGTAGTACTTAGGATATCGATCCACATGGAGGAGTTCAACTGCAAAACAGAAGAATCAGGGCAACCAAAGTCGCAGAGAGTTGGGGTTTGGGGGTAGGTGTCACGGTTTTTGCAGAAAATAAAGAAAGCAATATCACGTCTTATATAGAGGAGGTTGTCAATCTCTTCTATGACCAA
>JAHZTW010000001.1:383099405-383112157 GCA_020283515.1 Alliaria petiolata
AAAAAATCTATCAATAACATTGTTAACAAACCGCTGGATGCAAACCAAAAACCATGTGTAGTCTTGTAGACCAACTTTCCACATATTTGAAAGATTTCTGAAGTAAGACCGATAATTTATACTAATAGAAAGTTAAAAATTCAAGTTTACTCAATCAAAAAAATACCAAAATAAGAAAATTTATGTGAAAAAACTCTTTCAAAGACTAAAGATAAACCTTGTAAAAGTTATTTGTGACGTGTTCTAACTTATCTTGTAGATTTAACTTTACAAAAACAAATAATTTAACACATAATTTTTTTCGATGAAGAAATCAGATATATGGATTAAGAAATCTCTTTTTTTTGATTCACCATTATAGCATGAATCATTATCAAATGACTTTTTTAATGTGATTTTGCAATATAAATAATCTACAAAAGACATAAGTGAAAAGAAGTAATTTTTGATAATTGAAAAGACGCAACCAGAAATAATATTTATTTTGCTGAGTCGATGCAGAATTTCGGCTAAAATTTGATTATTTGCTGATTAACTTCTGCAACAATAGGTGAACCTCGAAGGAAAAAAAAGAATTGAAGCTGATTCCTTGGACTATATTCTGGAGAAAGTTACATCTCTAGCAATAATAACGGCATTGTTTATCATTCTTACCGATTCCCGATAAAATAAATAAATATAACAATTCGTTTTATAAAGAATCAAATGATACTTTTTATGTGTTTTTCAAAAGACATAAGTGAAAAGAAGCAATTTTTGATAATTGAAAAGAAGCAATTTTTGATAATCGAAAAGACGCAACCAGAAATGATATTTTTTGAATTAAAATTAGAATTTATAAAAAAATACGAATAACAATTTTGAAAAGACACAACTTATTGAAAAGTAATTGGCATTTATTCAGATTGTTATTATAGTTAGATATTTGTGAAACTGCACTTTGATAAATACTCCAAAATGTACCACAAAAACAATTTGGACTTGCGTTATATCAAATCAGGGATAAATAGTATACTCTATTAGAACATTAGGAGAGTGTAAAAGGAATAAAAATTGAAGAATGTTGGGAGGCACGTAAAACATTTGATTGAATTATTTATAAAAACATCACACATCAAAATGTTGTTGTAGGCACGTCATGAGTCATATCCACTATAAAAAATGGCAATTTCTGTGGAACACAAAAGTACAAAAAGATGGGAATCGAAGTTTGCGTTAAGGCCGCTTCTGGTGCACCTGATGTTCTCGGTGACTGTCCTTTCAGTCAAAGAGTTCTTCTCACCCTAGAAGAGAAGAAGCTTTCTTACAACACTCATCTCATCAACACTTCACTCAAACCCGATTGGTTCTTGGCTATTAGTCCCGAAGGAAAACTTCCCTTGGTGAAGTTCGATGACGACGATGAGAATTGGGTGGCTGATTCCGATGTTATAGTCGGAATCATTGAGGAGAAGTATCCTGAGCCTTCTCTCGTGACGGTTCCATCAGAGTTTTCCTCTGTAGGATCCAAGATCATTGGTGCTTTTATAATGTTTCTCAAGAGCAAAGATCATTCGAATGATGGAACTGAGAAGGCTTTGCTTGATGAACTCGAGGAGTTGGAGATTCACCTCAAGACTCATGGTGGACCCTTTGTGGCCGGCGAAAATGTCACGGCCGTGGATCTGAGCCTAACGCCAAAGCTTTACCATCTCGAGATTGCGTTAGGACATTTCAAGAGTTGGTCTGTCCCTGAGAGCTTGACCAATGTTTGTGACTACATGAAGGTTTTGTTCTCTCTTGAGTCTTTTGAGAAAACTAAAGCTGCCAAAGAATATGTGATTGCGAGTTGGGCTCCTATGTTGGACGTGTGATGGTGCATTTGTTGATCCTTTGTGTTATTATTAAATGCGGTATAATGTCTTATTTCCTTTATCTATTTGAAATTTTGAATAATGAAATTCACCAAAAGTGTTGGTGTCTTCTTGCTGCGAATCTGCGATGTGTTTTCTTCATAATCTTTTCAACGTTCTATTTCCATTTTGTTGTCAAAGTGACACAAAAACTAAATGATTTCGAAAGGATCAATCTAGAATTAGTATAATAGAATCAATCTTTAGTACTATATGATAGACTCAAACTTAACTACTATATTCTGATCAATGGTAACAATATGATCAGAATCACGTTTCCAAATGCACTAACAAACAAGAGAAAATTGGAAAAAATGTCTCATTCTAGCAAAGAAACATGTTTGATTTTCGTTTATTCATCATCTTAACCATATTATGACGAACACGCTTCAAGTCCATGGATACTTTTGTAGCTCATTTTGCTTGCGGGTGCGAAGCAATAAACTCAACAGCGAGATCGATCAACTGTATCTTATCTGCTTCGTTATCGGGTATCTCGAATCCAAACTCCTCTTCAAGTGCCATAACCACTTCCACTGTGTCCAAACTATCCAACCCTAGATCATTCTGGAAATGTGCCTTTGGTGTCACCTGCAACAACAAAAATCACAGTAACTTATCGAATCAAGTAACTACAATTGGTTCCTCCTCAGATTTCAGTAATGGCAAGCTCAGAGCAGAAAACACGACACACAAGCAGAGGCCTAAGGATCATGAATTGCTACTAACTTATTGAGTCAAATAACTATTTTTTGCTTCCTCAGATCTATAGCAATAGCAATTTTGGAGCAGAGATCTCAGATAGATGTAGCAATGATTAGATTAAGCAATATAGTCACTGAGCATGCCATAACTTCCATTTCAAGTAGCTGATTCAAAGAGTAAACAAAGGGACTAAATTATGATCAGTGTGGAAAAGCCATTCGCCCTTCTTGAAATACACAACCATTATCTACATAATCAAAGAAAATCCTAATCAAGACAAGCAAAAGTAGTATGTTCCTCTAAAGCTGTCTAGTTCATTTTGAAAAAAGGAAATCGAAATTCGAAAAAGAGGATCTTTTGGTTATCTGAAAGCAGAGTAAATATGATAAGATTGAAATTTTGACAATACGATTCCTCAACCGTATCAAAATATAATTGCAGAATCTATCTGCCCAAGTGTTAAGCCTTCTATTACAAAATCAATGATCACATGAAATCGAATCAATGCCTATAAACATTTTGACCACTAAACTTTAGCTTTCATCATCAAATCAATGTTTATATACCGCAATGTAATGCGGAAAATACAATCGAATTCTCCATTGCTAGTTTCGAGTTTCCACACATAAGAATTATCATTCCAATCGAAAATGGAACTAAAAGGGTTCAAAATCGGTGGTGGTAGAAGAACTTTATAAACAAAAAAAGAGGAAATAATCTGAAAATTTTACCTTAGAAGGCTCTACTTTCTGGAAATTTTTGACGACAGAGACAACACGATCTGTGACTTCGGATTTGTCGAGGAAGGATCCTCTGACTTCCTCGGAGAAACGACGAAGAAGAACGTAGAAGGGGGTTACGCATTGAGGGGAAGTGATGCTGGAGCTTTGAAGAGAAGGTGTGACACTGATTCTGAGGTATTTAAGAAGAGCATTTCTCGACGCCATTGCTGCAGAAAGAAAACCCTAAAACTAAACCTTGTTTTCTCTCCCTCCTTTAACAGAGAAGGAGCGAGATCGAAGGTGGTGATCTCGTTACCTGATTTGCTAAAACGATGTCGTATATTACTATAAAGCGTTGGGCTCTTCAAAGCCCAGTTACGAAATGGCAGGCATCACAGACTCCCAAAGTTATAAAAAATCATTTTTAATGGGGTTTTCTGCAAATCAACCTCCAAGTAATTTTATTCTCGACTATAAAAAAAATGTTTTTTTTTCGCCATGGTTGAATCGTCCCGTGTATCATGTTGTTTCTTTACATCAGTATTCAATGGTCAATTCTCAGAACTTCGCTGACGCAGCTTAACGAGACACATTGCATATGACTTACATTCAGACCTTTGGAGCATTGGGCAATAGAATCCACAAAGAAAAACAAATCCACAAGGAAAAATAAATCCACAAAATTATTTAAAAAACCATTTTAATGTCAATTTTAAGTCAATCCCGACCTTTGTTCAAAATTTCGGTAGGTGCTAATCGGACGATTGGTAGAAACCTATTGCCTAGTGAAAAAATAAGAGATTAAACATAGATTAATTGGAGATTAGTTTTTATATTTTTTTTAATATTATCTTAAATTAATACTAAATTTATTATATTTGGTGGTTAATTATTTTAGTATTTGTTAATTTTCAAAGAATGTTTATGGCCAAGTTGGTATTGGACTGTACGTGAGTGAAAGAAACGCGAGTTCAAGTTTCAAAGCCTTCATTCTGCTCCTTTTCTCATTTTTATTGACAAAATGGTAATTTTGTTGTCATATTCTTCATCGACCAAAAACTCTGTCAAATCCTAATCTATAGCCGCCAACCATTCTTTTGCTTGATTTGCTTGATTTTTACCATTTACACCTCATTTTCAATTGGGTTTATAAAAAAAACGATAGATCTGACATCTAACTTTTTATTTCAAGCAGAAAATAAAGAAAACTTGAAGTGTTATTTTTTCCCCAACTTTTAATTAGATTTGGGTATAATTCCGACGGGATCCTTTCGCCGAGCGAATATTTGGCGCCTATACAGCCTTTGCGGCCACATTTTAGAACATGGATCCCAATGGATGAAAAAGCATCCGAGTTCTGATTATTGGCACTATGCCTATTAACCCTACCCATACTGAATTTCTCATCCCATTTCTAATCTTTGTTCAAATAATTTCCCATTTGAGATCATTTATTTTATTTAAATAGATATGGAAAAGGTACATGGAGTGAACGGATATAAGATAAAATATTCGAATTACCCGTCAAAAATTTAAAATTAAAAAATTATATGCAATTTCCCAAAATTTCTCTAAATATCCATCCCCAACTTATTGAAAGTTTGGGAAGAGAATTTAGTTAAAGAAATCTCCCTAACCCGTCCCTTTACCAAAACTTCACTTTTTGTTTCTTATCGAATTTTCTTAATTCTTAAATTACCCGTTTCCGTCTCATACTCGTAAAGTTTCGTCCCGAATCCCGAAATATCCAGGGCTAATGCGTATTATCATCGATATGAATGTAGATTCTTGTTCCGATTCGGAAGGAGAAGAAATAGGAGAAATAGAAAAAACGACACAAAACCTTATATGTTTAAAATCTCAAGATGAATATTATGTTTCTCCTCGACTATTGTAATAGCTTCATGTTGAGATTTTCACTCGTGTTCCGTGCTTTGAGTATTGGAAACTACAATTTCTCAACAAGCGGTTTTCACAATTGCTAACAAGCCGTGAGATTTTCAGGTTGAGACAAAAGCTTGGGCTTGTGAGTGGCGGATGCATGCATGTACAAAAAGTTGTGCCATGTGCCACATACTGATACACAGAGTTTTAACCCAAATAAATTACTGCAAGTGCACAACAAATATCGTAGTAATTAGGGATCGAATCCACAATTTCTAATGGCAACACTACGATTCTTAATGAGTGAAACTAAGCTAAGACAAAAGATGTGATTTGTTGTTTGCAATGTAAACGAAAATAGCAAATAAAAATGATGTAAAATGCAATTAAACGAAGCGTTAGGTCAATGACAATTAGCAGGAATTCGGAGATCATGAACCAGACAATTATTCGGAGAACAAATAAGAACAATCTAGAACTCAAACATAAATGTTTAACCAATCCACTGTCGTGGTATTAATCACTTTATCTAGCAACTTAAGTATCTAAAGTGTCGTTTAAACTTAGAACTCTAAACAAGAATTAACGAGCATGTTCAATTTGTTCACGAATTGCCTTAGCATCAGCTTTCGTTGGCTAAGGACAATCCGCTCACCTATGTTCTTTCA
Source organism: Alliaria petiolata (assembly GCA_020283515.1). Lineage (NCBI taxonomy): Eukaryota > Viridiplantae > Streptophyta > Magnoliopsida > Brassicales > Brassicaceae > Alliaria > Alliaria petiolata. Next base: position 383,105,277 of record JAHZTW010000001.1, read on the forward strand.
AGCAATCCATAACACTTTTTATGAATAGATTAAACCATAAATCATAGTCTAAGCAATGAACACAACTATAGGTGAAGACAACAATTGATAAATCTCTATCTTTGTCTAATTCAATGATTCCTAAATTCTTTTGAAAATCGTAAACCTAACTAGGAGATTACTCAGACATTGAAACAGAGATCAAGCAAAGAGGAGAAGAAAAACTCATGATAAATAAAATATAAATCAACAGGGGTTCAGAAATCTTCTCAGAGATGCAAAGTCAGAGATTCGTCTCCCCAATGCTTACAAGTTGCAAAAGCACAAAATCTAAATGTAAAAGAAAGCGTGGTCTCAACAATGACCAAAAACTAAAGTATATAGGTAAAAATCACGTTCTGGTCGAAATCTTAGGCAAAACCGAGTCAAGTTAAGAAAAAACCGAAATTTCATTTTCTTCTGCAAGTGAACCGGTCGGGCTGGTTTTGAACAGGGATCGCGATCGATCTTCCTTCAATCTGGTCGATCTGAAATGTTACGTTAAGCACATGATCAATCGATCCATGTTGGGATCGATCGATCTATGGTAGAACGATCGATCCATGAGGGTTGGATCGATCCAAAATGTTACGTCTTCTCTCCTTATGTTGGATTGATCGTTCAAAGTATGGATCGATCGATGTGAGCTCCGAGAATGACTACTTCTTTCTCCATTGCTCCCATTCCTTGTTTATTATGCCTTAGATTCCATCCAAACGTCTTTCAACCTGAAATGACTCTAAGAACACCGAAAAGACTCGGAAAGCCATTTAAAGCTTAAAGCTTTGGTTAAAATGCATTAAAAACGCAACACATCAACTCCCCTAGACTTAGTCTTTTGCTTGTCCTCAAGCAAACTACTAAGAATAGAGTCGTGGTTTGAAAACAGAAACTCACCATATATTTAGGACACCACATTAACCAACACTCTTGAATTCACATACCACATAGCTAACATTACATAATATTTCAGTGTACTTACACAAGTTTAGCAATCTCCCAAATACAGCTGAAGCCCCTTAGAGAAATTCGAAACCTCCATTGTTGACCCCTATAATCAATTAAGCGGGCGAACTCATCGAGGGAGTATCAATCAAAGAACTTATAGATTCTTTCCCTTCCAAGCTCCTGAACACACAAACAGTATTTGCACAATCTCTCTTATTTTTTCTTCTCTTAGTCGATTTTTCCTACTTTTCTAGGTATCATTTTATTTTTTCTATCGACTCTTTTTTTTTAAGCTTAAGAACGGTGCCACTCACTTTCGTGTTCTTTGTGAGGAGACGCTTTCATGAGTGTAGGCTCACCTTCCTAGTCCTTTTCACGGAACTCATGCAGTCGTTCTTAAACTTAAACATCAATTTTTTTTTCTTAAAGGGAAGATCAAAGAGAGACCATGGCAAACTTATCTTGACAGTGCTGGAAGAGGAATCAGGTTTGATGTATACCAAGCTCCAAGATGAGAAAATTAAGGTTCATTTGGTACGGAGTCAACCCTGGTTTTTTTAACTCTCCAGAAACATGAACTTTCTCTGTTAGAGTGATCCACTCATAGTGTTCTACCTAGTAAAATCTGCAATCAATTGATGTGGCAATGGTCCTTCAAGTGTCAATACAGAATGGTTAGTTCCAAGAAAAGCTCATAGCTCCAACATAGTTTTGACTCAATAAAACAAGTTAGACTCACTCAAGAAAAACATCAAAATGACTCAAGAGAAACAAAACAAATAAAATTGTGTTAGTCCCAGCAAATACCCTCTCCCAGACTTACTTCACAATGAATCGGAGTGAAAATAAATCAGAAGAAGGATATGACAAACGCAAAGAAAAAAAAATGCAGGAAAAAGAAAAAGCAACATGTTATTATACAAGGGGAAAAGAAATGATACTGCGCTCAATGGTCACTTTCAGAAGTAGCACTGTGACTCGCGCCTGCTGCCCTCCTGCGCCTAGGTACGCGTGCGTCATGGTCTGATGATTCGCCTGTATCATCCTCTTCTGTGGTCCCGCGTCCAACAACATCGGGAATATCTGCAGCAGTATCTCTCATCTCTGCATCTGTGTCTGTAGTATCTGCAGCTCTGAAGCAAGAAGGGGGTCTTGCACATTTGAGCTTTGGAAGTGCACCCCAAATCTTCTGCATCATCGAGTTGTTCTTCCTATGTGGCTCAATCATCTAGGCCCAACGATCTCCATCTGAAGCATCTGCAGAAAGTGGAGGGAGATCGTACTCACCAGTGTACTCAGGAAGTAGATGCTCCATCGAAACATTGTGTTGAGCAGAAATGTCTGGCACTTGATTATCCTCCAGGTGAGGCTGGGAAACATGTGCTTCTGAATAGCTACCCTTGTGATACAAGCACATGATTACTCCTGACTTATACAAATCCAGCGCAAGAGAACGGCTCAATCCTCCTTCGGTATGGATCTAGACAAGCGAGAAACTCAAGCCTGTACAGATCTAGTAAGTAGCAATGGGGATGGAAGCGAAGATGACTAAATAACCGAGAAGCTCGAGGCTATTATGTTCAGTGGCTATGGGGAACGTCGATGGGGGATGTGAGGTGTACCACATAGGCTGTGAAAGGCCAATGATAAAACACAAGGGGTTTTCTCAAGTTAAGGAGGATCTGGTCTCAACAGAGCTTAGAGAAAGAACAGATTTTAGCCTAAAATCTTAAGGATGACAAGAACTGCGTTTATTGATTAGAAAAAGGTAATGATACACGGCTGTGAGAGGGAACCTTATAAATGGTTCGAACAGCTTTGCCATTCTAGGGGACTTGAAACAAATACATTTAATACAAAAACAAAGAAAGGAAATGAAATACTCGGCCAAACAAATGTCTTAACTACTAATACTGAAAATGTATCAAAAGAAATAAAAACTAAGGCAAAGAAAGAAACAAAGAGTCGTTGGTCAAAACCATAAGGAATTATAATCAAATGCTTACCTTGTTTAGCTTAGCCGTTTAAATGCTTGTAGGTTCGGTTTTGGACTATCTGAATGTAGACTCCTTCTAGGCATCTGGTTCTTTGTTTGAGATGGTGTAGACGCTGAATTGGGCTTGTCTTGGTATCATGCGCCACTTGTTGCTTAGTCTTGGCTTGATTGTTGAATATTGAACGCTTTCAAAAAGACCGGCCGAGTGTGCGCCTGGTGGTTCCATTTGAGCAACTTCTTGGATGGCCAGAGTCATAGCTTGATCATACTTGTGCTGAATAGCTCTTGCTCGTTGTCTTGTTATAACTCCCTCGTGTGTAGTTGGTAGCTCCACTCCTTGAGTATCTTGAAGTTGAGGCTCAGTCAAGTCAGACTCTACTTGGATGTCCTCATCATTCCCTCCTTCTTGACGAGGTTTTGACCTCAAAACTGGATCATCTGCAATATATGGAGTAAGATCAGAAACATTGAAAGTAGAAGACACATTAAACTCACCTGGAAGTTGCAGCTTGTAGGCATTGTTGTTGATCTTCTCCAATACTCTGAAAGGCCCATCTCCACGTGGTTTGAGCTTGGAACTCCTCTGGTTTGGAAACATTTCTTGTTTCATATGCAGCCAAATCCAATCTCCTGGTTCGAAGATGAGTTTCTTGCGTCCCTTGTTGGCGTGCTTAACATACTGCTCCGTTTTATGCTCCAAGTTTTCTCTAGCTTTCTGATGAAGTTTCGTGATGAATTCAGCTTTCTGTTCTCCATGTAGGTTTACAATCTCAATTGGGGGCAGGGGCTTGAGGTCTAGAGGCGTTGCTGGATTGAACCCATAGACAATCTTGAATGGAGACATCTTAGTAGCTGAATGCTGAGCTCTATTGGATGCAAACTCGATGAATGGTAAGCATTGAAGCAAATTCTTCATGTTCTTTCCAATGGTGGCTCTTAACAAAGCTGATAATGTCTTTTTGACTACCTCTGTTTGGCCATCGGTTTGAGGATGACAAGTTGTAGAAAACAACAGCTTGGTGCCTAGCTTCTTCCATAAAGTCCTCCAGAAGTGGCTGAGGAACTTGCTATCTCTGTCTGATACTATGGTACGTGGAATACCATGTAAACATACCACTTCTTTGAAGAACAGGTATGCGGTCTGAGAAGCATCATTCACCTTGGCCAGGGAATGAAATGCACCATCTTGGAGAATCTGTCCACCACGACAAAGATGGAGTCTTTGTGTTGTATTTTGGGTAATCCAAGCACAATTGTATTTTGGGTAATCCAAGCACAAAATCCATGGAGATATCCACCCATGGAGCTGTAGGGATCGGCAGGAGTACGTATAGACCATGTAGATGAACTCTAGACTTAGTTTTCTTGCAAGTGATGCATCTGGAGCAGTGAGATTTGACTGTCTTCTTCAAGTGTGGCCAGTAGAAGTGTTCTTTAACTACTGCAAGCGTTTTGTCTACTCCAAAGTGACCCATAAGTCCTCCTCCATGAGCTTCTCGTACTATCAGATCTCTTAGTGAGCATTGAGGAATGCATAGTCTCTTCTCTCGGAACAGAAATCCCTCATGAATGTAGAACTTCCCATAAGCTTCCTTGCTCCTCTCGCCGAAAGCTTCTTTTAGCTCTGGATCTTTAGAATACAAGTCCTTAATGTATTCAAACCCCATAACTTTGCTCTCCATTGTTGTAATAAGCGCGTGCCTTCTTGATAATGCATCGGCTACAATGTTATCTTTCCCCCTTCTTGTACTTGATGATGTAGGGAAACGTTTCTATGTACTCCATCCATCTCGCATGCCTTCTCTTGAGATGTGTCTGCCCTCTGAGATGCTTCAATGTCTCATGATCAGTATGCACTACAAACTCCCTTGACATTAGATAATGCTGCCAAGTCTTCAATGCTCTAACAAGCGCATACAGCTCCTTATCATACGTTGGGTAATTGATTGTTGCTCCTCCCAACTTCTCACTGAAATAAGCCACTGGCTTCTTCTCTTGAGTTAGGACCGCTCCTATACCAATGCCTGAAGCATCACATTCAACCTCAAATGTCTTGGTGAAATCAGGCAAGACCAGAACAGGGGCATGTGTCAATCTCTCCTTTAACAGATTAAACGCATCCTGTTGAGCTTTTCCCCAAGTGAAACCCACGCCTTTCTTCACTACTGTTGTAAGAGGGGCTGCTATGCTGCTGAAATCTTTGACAAACTGTCTATAGAAGCTGGCTAATCCATGGAAGCTTCTCACTTGACTGATGTTTGTAGGCTCTGGCCACTCCTTGATGGCTTTGATTTTCTCTTCATCAACCTGTAAGCCCTGTGAACTTACAACAAAACCTAGGAAAACTAGTTTATTAGTGTAGAAAGCACACTTCTGTAAGTTTGCATAGAGTCCTTCTTGCCGAAGTGTCTCTAGAACAATCTCAAGATGTGCTATGTGATTAGATAAACACTTGCTGTATATTAAAATGTCATCGAAATAAACCACAACAAACCTACTGATGTATGCTCTAAGAACTTGGTTCATTAGACGCATAAATGTGCTGGGAGCATTGGTAAGGCCGAAGGGCATCACCATCCATTCATAAAGTCCCTGCTTTGTCTTGAAATCAGTCTTCCATTCGTCTCCCTCTTTCATCCTCACTTGATGGTATCCGCTCTTCAGGTCTATTTTAGAAAACAAGTTAGCTCCACTTAACTCATCTAACATATAATCTAACCTTGGGATGAGATGTTTGTATTTGATGGTGATGTTGTTGATTACTCTACAATCTACACACATCCTCCAGGATCCATCCTTTTTGGGGACAAGTAACAATGGAACGGCGCATGGGATGAGGCTTTCCCTCACGTATCCTCTGTCTAATAGCTCCTTTACTTGTTTCTCCAATTCCTTTGATTCTTCTGGACTCATCCTATAGGCAGGTTTGTTGGGTAGAACAGCTCCTGGTATGAAGTCGATTTGGTGCTCTATTCCCCTTAGTGGTGGCAATCCCTCTGGTAACTCTTCTGGAAACACATCTTTGAAAGCTTCAAGAAGCTTAATGATCTCTGGTGGTAAGTCTAAATCTGCATATCCTGCGCTCAAAACCTCTTTAAAGACCATTAACAGCATTGCGTGTTTAGAAGCTATAGCTTTCCTGACATGACTTGGCTGAATAAGAAAATTAGACTTAGAACTAATTTCTTTTTCTTTAGCCATTTGCATTTGCAGATCATGAACTTGTGATGGTGTAAGGGGTGCTAAGCTAACCCTACGCTTATCATGCATAAATGTATACATATTAGTCCTACCATCATGCTTAGTTTCTTTATCAAATTGCCAAGGTCTGCCTAATAACAAATGTCCAGCTTGCATAGGTACCACATCATAGATTATCTCATCTTGATACTTGCCTATACTAAATGGTATGGTTACTTGATCACTGATTTTAAGCTCCACTTTATCATCTAACCATCTTAGTCTATAGGGTCGTGGATACTTAGTTCTTTCAAGGCCTAGTTTATCAACCATATGGGCACTTGCTACGTTCGTACATGATCCACCATCAATGATAAGATTACATACCTTGCCTTTCACGGTGCAACGAGTGTGGAATATGTTTTCTCTTTGTATAAGCTCAGCAGGCTCCACCATTGCGCTTAATGGGGTCTAAATAGTCGTCCGAGTTTGGAGGATTTCTTTGGGGACTCGTCAGACTTTGAATTTGTAGGACCCTAAGCTGCAAGTGCACAGCGTGCGTTGTAGTACTTAGGATATCGATCCACATGGAGGAGTTCAACTGCAAAACAGAAGAATCAGGGCAACCAAAGTCGCAGAGAGTTGGGGTTTGGGGGTAGGTGTCACGGTTTTTGCAGAAAATAAAGAAAGCAATATCACGTCTTATATAGAGGAGGTTGTCAATCTCTTCTATGACCAA
>JAHZTW010000001.1:383178132-383199276 GCA_020283515.1 Alliaria petiolata
GTTATCCCACATTACTAATCCTACGATGGCGAACTTCCTTAGTCCCCACCGTCACAGTCATCACAACGTATCCGTTGCAATTTCACTGTCACATCCTTCATTGACGAATCCACTGATTCCCATGGATGTACCTTACTCGCGCCTGGCAACAAACTAGTTTCCATGGCCGCCTCTCAAATACAGTCATGTGACATCCATCTTGGCCAACCCTCTCGGTTCCAAGAATGAATCCCAGAAGTATTGGCAACCAACTTGGTTTCCAATCACAATTCTCAGAAACAGTCACGTCTGGACAACCCACTTGGTTTCCACGGACGCATCTCACCACCTGTCACGTCTGGACAACCCACTTGGTTTCCACTGACGCTTCTCACCACCAGTCATGCTTTGGCAACCCAACCCGGTTCCAAAGTCAGAACACAGACAGTCACGCCTTGGCGAACATACCCGTTCCCACAGTCGTAACACATAACAATCACACCTTGGCGAACATACCCGTTCCCAAAGTCGTAACACAGCACAATAACACCTTGGCGAACATACCCGTTCCCAAAGTCGTAACACAGGACTGTCACGCCTTGGCAAACCCGAAGGTTCCCAAAGACGCCAGTCAGTACACGGCTTACACGCCCTTACAAGTAACACATACTTTTATCGGTGCGCCATAGCCCCGGTCACACTGACCCTTATCTCGGCTCTCAGCCTTACTACACTTAAATGACTTACCAGCCATCTCACGGCACACAAGGCTTTCAGCACACAATGGCCCCGGTCACCTAGACCCTTATCTCGGCTCCCAGCCTAACTACGCTTAAACAGCATGTCTCTGCTTAACCAGCAGAACAATACAGAATGATCATCTACCCTAACTCTAATCATCTGGTCTTATGGACTCGGTTCCGCACTAGCGTGAATTACACATCACCTAGGCAAGAGACACGATCCCACCTTGATCACGAGATAGTTAGACACCATGTATTCTCACGGTTACCACAACCGAAATAACAATTACATAAATAGGCATGATCGTCTACCCTAACTCTGATCATCTAGTCTTATGGACTCGGTTCCGTACTAGCGTGAATCACACATCACCTACCCAAACGGAACGATCCAGCCTTGATCACGAGATAGTTAGACACCATGCACACTCACGTAAACAGAATGATCATCCACCCTAACTCTGACCATCAAGTCTTACGAACTTGATTATGCACTAGCGTGAATAACCCATAACCTAGGCAAACGGAACGATCCTGCCTCGATCACGAGCTTGTTAGATATCATGTAATCTCATGGTTCCATGATCATCTCTGCCAATTGTGAATTTCTCACGGCTATCGGTTCTACTCGAAGCGAGAATCACCTCCCCTTGAGCTAGCAACACGATCCGGACATCCACACAGCTAGTTAGACACCTTGGGATCCACTTAGTCAATCCATGAACGGATTTGGTCGGTTGTTAGTCGGCAAAACTAGACTGAAACAGATATTCCAGGGACAATCACGCATCCCTCGAATCCAGTCGACTCGCCTCAACTAACTCACGGATAACACCTCACTCAGTCAGCTGCCCTCGGCTAATTCTTGTCCCAGTCCGACACTCACGGACCACTTGAGTTATATACGCGAACCTAGCACAGCTTCCCAGCCACGTCATACACACCCGCAGCCACACTCTCAGCAGCCATGTTCGCAGCAACAGCAGCCGCTGCTTGCACCTTGACATGCTCTATCTGATCCCGTCTACCTCTCTAGCCAGAGTCAACTAAACTCACAACTGCTTACGCAGCCCGCGTGCTTCTCGAACACCTTCTAGGAGCCATCTTACTTTGCTATTCAGCAACCTACTTGCCTTTTGCTCATTCTCTCAATGAGACTACACTATTCCCGCGGAACTCCCGGTCTCACTAACCGGATAGCTCGTCCGCCTATTTTCTCCAGAATGCAAGTTCATCATCCTGACATTCCACCGCGTTTACGTCATTCTAGACAAGCCTAATTCACGCCAACACTCTGTCCTAGAACCGACCACGCTCTGATACCACTTGTTACACCCCGACCCGGCTAACTATACCGCTGCCGTGCCTCCAACCGTACTTATCATACCATGACCGTACCTTAGGAATTTTTCGCCTTTTTCCTTAAAAGCAAACAACCTAACACAGTCCAACCCATGGCATGAGCCCATTCGCGGCTTAACTAGCTACGCACCTAATCTAGTGCCAGCTAAACAAAACCTTGCTCTGCAAGATCCATGAACGTCCCATACCGTCCAGACCACCTTACCAACTTCATTCCACACTCTTGTTGGCTCAAACACTATACTAGCCAACCTACGAAACACACCCCCCCATACTTAGTCACTCAACCAACCATCCCCGCATGACCAAGTACAGAAGAGGGGCGGCTCAGATCCCCGATCCTTGCACGCCTGGCACGATCCACACTGACCGCCCAACCACGATCCAACTGATCTCCAACCGCGATCCAACAGACCGCAAACCACGATCCAACAGACCGCCAACCACGGTCAAACAGACCGCCAACCACGGTCAGACTGACCGCCAACAGCGGTCCAACAGACCGCCAACCACGGTCCAACAGACCGCCAAGCATGGTCCAACAGACCATCCCGTCACGATCATTCTCGATCGTCAGACAACCCAGTATGTGATAGTCTCGGTAAGCTCTCTCACCAGACTGTGTATCCCGACTAATCTCACGGAACACTCACTGCCACCGTTTGACAGTCCTTGATAGCTGTGCATTCACATAGGCTGCCTACGTACCCTTTCTAGGGATCAAGCCATCCGTAGTTCTTAACTCCATCCGGACTTAGCCATTTACAATCGACTACAGTCACAGTACAGTCCATAACTCATGGACACGGTCGACATCCTTCAACCCAGAACGCCTTTCCATCGGCCATCCCATGACCCACTCGACCGTAATCAGATTTCCGGGTTACGGATGCTACACGAACTCTCCATTATCAAGCAGAATCATCACCTTTCTGTTTGTGGATTCATTTGCATAATGACCTCTGCCTTGACACTTGAAACACTTGACATCTCTAGTTCTGGAATTAGTAGCTTCAACCTTGCCCTTGATATCTTGAACTGCAGTATAAGGCTTCTTTTCATCCCTGAAACTCGCAGGTTGCTTAATATCCTTTGAATTGCGTGGATAGCTTGGGTTTTCTTCTCTGTGAAAGTTTGGCCTTGAAGAAACGGCTCCAGCTCCATACGTTGGCCTTGAAGGCCCTCTTCTTTTAAGTTGTTGTTCCACCAGAATAGCCTTGTGAAGTAACTCCTCCAACTCCACATAATGTTGCATCTCTAATCTGTCTTGAATGTCTCTATTCAAGCCTCCAATGAATCTAGACATGGTTGCTTCTCTGTCTTCAGATATATCAGCACGCAACATTAAGGTTTCCATCTCTTGAAAGTAGTTTTCTACACTCTTGCCTCCCTGAACAAGTCGCCTCAACTTCTGATGCAATTCTCTATGGTAATGACTCGGGACAAATCGCTTTCTCATTATTGCCTTCATCTCGGTCCAAGTCTCCACAAGATGCTCTTGATTTCTTCTTCTTGAGGTAACTAACTGATCCCACCAGCTGAGAGCATAGTCATAAAATTGAGTAGCAGCTACTTTAACTCTATTAACTTCTGTATAGTGTTGACAGTTAAACACCAGCTCAATCTTCTTCTCCCATTCCAAGTAAGCATCTGGATCATTCTTTCCATGGAATTGGGGAATTCTGAGTTTAAGTCCATTTAAGTTGTCCTGGTAGTGATCTCTGTCGTCTCTACCTCGTCTCTGTCTTCTGTGGTTGCGGAGCGAAGAACCACTATCATGACTGTAGTACTCTTCTGCAGCAGCATCTCGAGGCCGTCTTCGTGGGTTTTTTTCTCCCTCTGGAGACCTCTCGCGTTCCCTCCTAGGCTCAGCACGTCTCTGCTCATGGTCTGACCGAAACTCTTGCCTAAAGTTTTCCATCTCATTTGTTAACATCTTCCTCATCTCAGCAGTAAGAGCTTCAAGAAGCAGTTTATTATTTGGACGGTTGCTAGTGCCCTCATCATCTCCGGATCCAGCATGTTTCCTATAACAGAAACACCAAAACCGCCAGTCAAGAGTTCTACAGAAACAAACGCTTAATATAAAACTAACTATACCAAAGAGATGTAACAGGAAGGGTTTTTTTTCTGCAACCTAACACAATCAATCTAGGTTCCAGAAACGTGAAACACTAATAAGGCAACTTAGGGTTTGAGTTTAAAATATCTATAGTTCCTGGTTTCAGAATAGGTAGGGCGGCACATATGAAGTTGAACAGAAGATAGACTAGAAAGAAAACTTAACTTGCAGGCTGGTTTGCTCTGATACCACTTAATATGATTTCCCTTGAATCAACCAGCTTGAAGTTACTTGAGAACTTGTAGTTGTGAAAGTGAAACGTGAAAGTGAAGGAAGAAGGGTGGATCGATGGGCTTTACTAGAAGCTGCGGATGGCTTGAAGTAAACCAAGGTTGAGTTCTTGATATGACGCACAAGAGCTCGAGTGTCTGATGGATATTACGCACCAAGAGACTAGATCAAAGGTTAAAAGGACTTTTATAAAAAGATGATAGATTGTTTTACAATGAGGAAAACAAAGAACTTATAAAGGAAAACCCCTAAAACAAAAAGGAAAACCTTAAAAACAATAGAAGGGGACGTCAACTCTTATTGGGCTTGATTTTCTGATTTAACACAAGGGCTTTTATGAAGTATTGGGAATACCTCATTAAAAACCTTGTCAAGAAAACCCAGTGGGACAAAACTTGACAAGGGAAAAAGAGTATAAACCCAATACTTACCCATTGTTAAAATCATATGGCCTGAATCAAAACAGACACGTTTTGATAAGCTTTCTTGAGATCTTGATCTTCTGACTTGTAGGTTTGATTGAGAAGTCCTCCAATAGCTTGATTGGATAGCTTATTCTTTGATCTAGTCATTGGACCAGTAGGCACGATCATGGCTTCTTCTTCTCCTTGCTCAGGTTCTAGCTCGGCCTCTTCTTGTAGCTCGGCAATAGTCTCCAGCTCGGCATCCTCTTATAGCTCGGCAATAGTCTCCAGCTCGGCATCCTCTTGTAGCTCAGCATCACCTTGAAGTTCGGTATGAAGCTCGGCATCCTGGTTGCTCCTTAGGATCATATCAGGAAGCGTTGGTGATATAAAAACTGAGGAACTCGAAGTTATTAGATCGGTGAAGGATGGGGTATTGATGGGGGGGAAAGCGAGGTGTACCATAAAAGCTGTGAAAGGCTCTTGATAAAACACAAAGGGTTTTCTCAAGCTAAGGAGGATCTGGTCTCAACAGAGCTTAGAGAAGGAACAGATTTTGGCCCGTAAATCTTAAGGATGACAAGAACTGCGTTTATTAAAAATCAAGGTAATGATACACGGCTGTGAGAGAGAACCTTATAAATGGTTCGAACAGCTTTGCCCTTCTAGGGGACTTGAAGCAAATACATTGAATGTGAAAAACATAAGAAAGGAAATGAAATACTCGGCCAAACAATTCCTTAACTACAAATACCGGAAATGAATCAAAAACAATAAAAACTAAGACAAAGAAAGAAACAAGAGTTGTTAGTCAAAACCATAAGGAATTATAATCAAAGACTTACCTTGTTTAGCTTAGCCGTTTGAATGCTTGTAGGCTTATCAGGTTCTTGGCTTGAAACCGTATAGATATTGAAATGGGCTTGGTTTGATAGCAACGACCACTCCTGATGCAAGTTTGGGCTTGTGTCCTTGGTGTCTTGAAGTTCTTCACAAAGTCCAGTCCAATGGTTCCCTTTAAGCTTGTCTTGATCCGCGTCTTGAATCACTAGAGCAATAGCTTGAACGAACTTGTGTTGTAAGGCTCTTGCTCTCTGTCTAGTGACTACTCCTTTGTGCGTGCTTGGCAGGTCCACTCCTTGAGTATCTTGGAGTTGTGGTTCTGTCAAGTCAGGCTCTACTTGGATGTCCTCATCGTTCCCTCCCTCTTGATGATGTTTTGGCCTCAAAACTGGATTGTCTGCAATATATGGAGCAAGGTCAGAAACATTGAAAGCAGATGATACATTAAACTCACCTGGAAGCTCCAGCTTGTTGGTATTGTTGTTGATCTTCTCCAATACTCTGAAAGGTCCATCTCCACGCGGTTTGAGCTTGGAACTCCTCTGGTTTGGGAACCTTTCTTGTCTCATATGCAGCCAAACCCAATCTCCTGGTTTAAAGATGACTTCCTTGCGTCCCTTGTTGGCATGATTTACATACTGCTCCGTTTTATGCTCCAAGTTTTCTCTAGCTTTCTGATGAAGTTTCTTTATGAATTCAGCTTTATGTTCTCCATGTAGGTTCACGATCTCAGCTGGTGGCAGGGGCTTGAGGTCTAGAGGCGTTGGCGGATTGAACCCATAGACAATCTCTGTTGTATGCAAATTCGATGAATGGCAAGCATTCAAGCCAATTCTTCATATTCTTCCCAATGGTGGCTCTTAACAAAGCTGATAATGTTCTATTGACTACCTCTGTTTGGCCTTCGGTCTGAGGGTGACAAGTTGTAGAAAACAACAGCTTGGTGCCTAGTTTTTTCCGTAAAGTTCTCCAGAAGTGGCTGAGGAACTTACTATCTCTGTCTGAGACTATGGTACGTGGAATACCATGTAAACGAACCACTTCTTTGAAGAATATGTCTGCGGTCTGAGAAGCATCATTCACCTTGGCACAGGGAATGAAATGCACCATCTTGGAGAATCTGTCTACCACGACAAAGATGGAGTCCTTGTGTTGGATTTTGGGTAATCCAAGCACAAAATCCATTGAGATGTCCACCCATGGAGCTGTAGGGATCGGCAGAGGCAAGTATAGATCATGTGGATGAACTCTAGACTTAGCTTTCGTGCAAGTGATGCATCTGGAGCAATGAGATTCGACTGTCTTCTTCAAATGTGGCCGGTAGAAGTGTTCTTTAACCACTGCAAATGTTTTGTCTACCCCAAAGTGACCCATATGTCCTCCTCCATGAGCCTCTCGTACTATCAAATCTCTGAGTGACAATTGAGGAATGCATAGTCTCTTCTCTATGAACAGAAATCCCTCATGAATGTAGAACTTCCCATAAGCTTCCTTTCTGCTTTCGCTGAAGGCTTCTTTTAACTCTGGATATTCAGAATATAAGTCCTTAATGTATTCAAATCCCATGACCTTGCTCTCCATTGTTGTAATGAGCGTGTGTCTTTTTGACAATGCATCGGCTGCAATGTTATCTTTTCCTTTCTTGTACTTGATGATGTAGGGAAAAGTCTCTATGTACTCCATCCATCTCGCATGCCTCCTATTGAGATGTGTTTGCCCTCTGAGATGCTTTAATATCTCGTGATCAGTATGCATTACAAAGTCTCTTGACATTAGATAATGCTGCCAAGTCTACAAAGCTCTAACGAGTGCATACAGCTCCTTATCATAAGTCGGGTAATTGATTGTAGCTCCTCCCAACTTCTCACTGAAATAAGCCACCAGCTTCTTCTCTTGAGTTAGAAACGCTCCTATACCAATGCCTGAAGCATCACATTCAACCTCAAATGTCTTGGTGAAATCAGGCAGGACCAGAACAGGGGCATGTGTCAATCTCTCCTTTAACAGATCAAACGCTTCCTGTTGAGCTTTTCCCCAAGTGAAACCCACACTTTTCTTCACTACTGCTGTAAGAGGGGCTGCTAAGCTCCTGAAATCTTTGACAAACCTTCTGTAAAAACTAGCTAACCCATGGAAGCTTCTCACTTGACTGATGTTTGTGGGTTCTGGCCAATCCTTGATAGCTTTGATTTTCTCCTCATCTACCTGTAGGTCCTGTGAACTTACAACAAAACCTAGGAAGACTAGCTTATTAGTGCAGAAAGCACACTTCTGAAAGTTTGCATAGAGTCCTTCTTGCCGAAGTGTCTTTAAAAGAATCTCAAGATGTGCTATGTGATCAGATAAACACTTGTTGTATATTAAAATGTCATCAAAATATACCACAACAAACTTACTGATGTATGCTCTAAGAACTTGGTTCATTAGACGCATAAACGTGATGGGAGCATTGGTAATGCCGAATGGCATCACCATCCATTCATAGAGTCCTTGCGTTGTCTTGAAAGCAGTCTTCCATTCGTCTCCCTCCTTCATCCTCACTTGATGATATCCGCTCTTCAGGTCTATTTTAGAAAACAAGTCAGCTCCACTTAACTCATCTAACATATCATCTAACCTTGGGATGGGATGTCTGTATTTGATGGTGATGTTGTTGATTGCTCTACAATCTACACACATCCTCCAGGATCCATCCTTTTTGGGAACAAGTAATACGGGAACGGCGCATGGACTGAGGCTTTCCCTCACGTATCCTCTGTCTAATAGTTCCTTTACTTGTTTCTCCAATTCCTTTGATTCTTCTGGACTCATCCTATAAGCAGGTTTGTTGGGTAGAGCAGCTCCTGGTTTGAAGTCGATTTGATGCTCTATTCCCCTCAGTGGTGGCAATCCTTCTGGTAACTCCTCTGGAAACACATCTTTGAAAGCTTCAAGTAGTTTAATGATCTCTCGGGGTAAGTCTAAAGCCGTATAACCTGCACTCAAAACCTCCTTAAAGACCATTAGTAGCATTGTGTGTTTAGAAGCAATAGCTTTCCTGACATGACTAGGCTGAATACGAAAATTAGACTTAGAACTAATTTATTTTTCTTTAGCCATTTGCATTTGCAGATCATGAACTTGAGATGGTGTAAGAGGCGCTAAGCTAACCTTACGCTTATCATGTATAAATGTGTACATATTAGTTCTACCATCATGCTTAGTTTCTTTATCAAATTGCCAGGGCCTGCCTAATAACAAATGTCCATCTTGCATAGGTACTACATCACAGATTATCTCATCTTGGTACTTGCCTATACTAAACGGTATGGTTACTTGATCACTGATTTTAAGTTCAACTTTATCATCTAACCATCTCAGCCTATAGGGACGGGGGTGCTTAGTTATTTCAAGGCCTAGTTTATCTACCATATGAGCACTTGCAACGTTTGTACATGATCCACCATCAATGATGAGATTACATACCTTGCCTTTCACTGTGCAGCGAGTGTGGAATATGTTTTCCCTTTGTATAAGCTCAGCAGGCTCCACCATTGCACTTAGCACTCGTCTAGTGATGAGGGCATCTCCAGAATCAGGATACTCTATGTCACCATACTCTCCTGGACAATCATCTTCCCCCTCATCTTAAGATTCATAATCTCCTGCTTCAGTGATGAGCATAACTCGCTGATTGGGACATTCTCTTTGCATATGTCATCGGCCTCTGCATTTGAAACAAGTGATATCTCTGGCACGCTGAGAAGCAGCAGCTTTATTGGGAACAGCTCTGGTGTCTCGGTTAGGCTCAGTAGTATTTCATTTGTACCGAGAATCAATCTCAATACCCTTGCCTTTGTCTAAAGGCTTGATTGTAGTTGGCGTCCATGGAACTTGAGGCTTGCTTCTGGCAGTGATTGTCTTTCTCTTGATGTGCTGCTCTGCTTGAATGGCCAAGTGAAAGAGATCATTGTAGTCTTGAAAGGATTGGCTCTCTACTTAGAGACTTATTCTCTCTTGTTAACCATCCAGGAATTGCGCCATGATGGATTCATCATCATCACCCAAGTCCAGACGGTTTCTCAGCCTCTCGAACTCTTCATAGTACTCTTCCACGGTCCTAGTTCCTTGCTTAAGAGCTCTGAACTTCCTCTGTAGGTCTCTGTGAAAGTGTAGAGGAACATATCTCTGCCTCAATAGATTTTTCATATCACTCCATGAATCAATAGCTCTTAGTCTGCTACGCTTGCGATCTGAGGCCATTCTATCCCACCATATAAGAGCATTGTCAGTGAAGTGTGCTACTACCAAGGCCACTCTCTTGGGTCAAGGATGGTTTTGATAGTCAAAAATGTTATCCATTCTCTTTTCACATTCTAAGTAAGCGTCTGGATTAACTTTGCCAGCAAAGTTTGGTGCAGTGAGCTTGATATTGCCATGATTTTTCCTATGATTAGGCGCATAGTCGTCATCTTCTTCATCCTCATAGTGTCGCCGTCCTACACGTCTTCTTCTTCCACGGTTCTGATGGAGAGGAGGGTCTGGATCATCTTCTTCTTGGGAATACTCTTCCTCTAATGGATCGGCGGCTATTGGGTTTTGTACATGACCTCCATGGCGTCTGGCAGGGACTCCATTTTTTAGAGGATCTCCATTGGCACCGAGACCTCCAACGTTTCTGACGGGCTGCAAAGGAGGACTTGGTGCTTGCTCCAGACGTTCCAACCTTCCCCCAAACTCTTCTCGGAAAGCTCTCATCTCTGCTTGTATTGCAGCCTTGAGTTGGTTAACAATCTCCGACGTGTTGCTGCTTTCTTCTCCCATGGTGGAGTTAACGTCCTATGCACAAAAGTTAAACGAAATGAATGCTCGGTTTATTCAAAGAAAGAAAGGAACCGATTTGGTAATCGATGAAAACTGGTTATTTCTCCTTTTTTTTGTAAATGAATGAATGTAGACGTAATAACTAAAAGAGATTCAATGACAAAACTATCAAAGAAATGATTCTCGTAACTAAATGCAATGAAAGAAATACGGTAAGGGATATGCAGAAATAGAAACTTGAGATGAACTAACAACGGAAATGGTAACACGGTTTTGAATGACTTTTAATTTTTTTTTTAACTAAGGAAAACGCAAATGATGAAACAAGCAATAAGAAAACCAGATCATACAACTCGTGATGATGAACACGATGAACAATAATGCTACGGGATGAAACGGAACTAAATGCAAATAGATCGATCTTTTTATATTTTTTTCTGTAAAGCAATGAAACGAAACGCAAGACAGATGGAACTATATGAACGAAATCAAAACTAAATGGATCTAAGAGATGGTTGCATAAACTAAAGAATTATAAATAGATCGGATAGAGACAACCTGGGGCTGAAGGAACTTCGGAACACATGATCATGTGTTACACACAATGAAAGGGAAGGAGAGAGAGTGAAAATAACTCGGCCTAAGGAACACATGATCATGTGTTACACACATGTTTATACTGGAGACGATCAATTTGAAGACAGTTAGTGATGACCCCATGAAGTTAAACGAGACATATATGCATCTAGAGAACGAAACACACACTAAGACATATCAGGATTTTTACAAACCCTTTATTAGAATCAATACCGTATCTCTTAGTGTGATTTTTGTGGATGCAAAGGGAGTAGTTTCTACATACTCTATACTAAATCATATGCAGAAAAATTTCTAGAAATATCAACAAACTCATTCAAAAGTGCAGCAGACACTCAGCTGAGCCGCTTTCACACTATTTGATTCACTACCAAGTAGCTAAACACACACCTTATGCAAATAGTCTACACGTGTTGGGTTCAAACTTTGACAAGACTGGAAACAGAGCCTTCTTCTATTTTTATTACTTGCACCAAGGAGATAATCACTCGTTGTCAATTGGTCTCCTCCCAATGTGTTTATGTATGCATCTTAACACTCAGCCGAGCTGCTTTTGTATACGAGTTACAGATTTTGTTAAACAAACTCAGAGGATTCCAATAACTTTGAGTGATTTTTACTCCTACCTAATCATGACAGTGATCAGCTTCAGCTTAAGTGTATTAACATTCAGATTCTGAAGTGAGTGTTAGTCATTTTAGGCCTTTTTTCAAACACACCATGTTGATATCATATCCACTCATCAGTCTTATCAAACGTTTTTCAGCTCCATCCGAACAGTGATCAAGGTCATACACAAAATGATTTAGCGTCCAGTTCCAACTTGAGTGTTCATCTCACAGAGCAACATTGCATATATATTAACATATGGCACATATTACTACAAGAAGCAATTGACTTACGAGTATGAAGTTTTGGTGTGGCTGCATATAATCTAGCATTTTTCTTTGTAGCTCCACACCCTTTGCATCCTGTAAACATAGTGCTCACACACACCCAAAGCATTTCTGAGGTACAGAAAGCTATTGAGATAAAGATTTTTAGTAAAGATGTCTGCAAGTTGGTTCTCATATGCAACTTGTTCGATAACTACAAGTTTTTCCTCTACTAACTCTCTAACAAAATGATGTCTAATGTCAACATGTTTAGTTCGAGAATGTTGAACTGGATTCTTTGAAATATCTATGGCACTTTTGTTATCACAGTGGACTAGCATAGAGTTTGAAGACATACCATAATCAGCCAGCATTTGTCGCATCCAGAGTAGCTGAGTACAACAAATTCCAAGTGCTATGTAATCGGCTTCTGCTGTGGAGAGTGATACGCAACTCTGTTTTTTGTTGTGCCAAGAGATCATGTTGTTTCCAAGGAAGAAACATCCTCTAGAGGTGCTTTTCCTATCATCAAGGCAGCCTGCCCAGTAGGCATCACAGAAACCTGCAAGATGCTCATTAGTATCCTTTGAAAACTTTATTCCAAAATCGGGTGTACCTTTGACGTATTTTATGATACGCTTGACTGCATTTAGATGTGATACTCAAGGGCATGCTTGATATCTTGCACACAAGACGACACTTAAGCACAAATCAGGTATACTAGCTGTAAGGTAGAGTAGACTATCAATCATAGCTCTGTAGAGTTTTTCATCAGCCTTCTCACCATCACTGTCACAAGACAACTTACTGGTAGTTCTCATAGGTGTTCTAGCGGTCTTGCTTGTCTCCATGTCAAATCGCTTCACTAGATTTATGGCATATGTAGCCCAAAACACAAAAATTCCATTTTGTGACTGTTTCACCTGCAGTCCAAGGAAATAATTCAGCTCACCAACCATAATAATCTCAAATTCCTTGGTCATTGTGGAGACAAACTGTTTCACAAGTGCTCCCAAAGATGATGTCATCAACATATATTTGGACTATAAGGATGTCTTTGTCCACTTGTTGAATAAACAAGGTTTTTTCAACACTTCCACGAGTGAAATTAGCATTCAAGAGAAACTGAGCTAATCTTTCATACCATGCTCGTGGAGCTTGCTTCAAGCCATAGAGAGCTATGTTTAGCTTGTACACATGGTCATGAAATTTTGGATCCTCAAACCATTTAGGCTGAGCAACGTAGTCTTCTTCTTGTAACAAACCATTTAAAAAGGCAGTCCTAACATCCATTTGAAAGAGCTTAATACTTAGTATGCAGGCAATAGCAAACAGAAATCTAATAGATTCCAGCCTTGCCACGGGAGCAAAGGGCTCATCGAAATCAATTCCTTCAATCTGAGAGTATCCATGAGCTACCAACCGAGCTTTGTTTCGAACTACATTCCCTTCTTCATCAATTTTGCTTTTGAAGACCCATTTTGGTTCCTACAACATTTATTCCTTTCGGTTCAGAAACAAGTTTCCAGACATCCAATCTCCAGAACTGCTCGAGTTCTTCATGCATAGTTGAGACCCAAAACTCATCATTCAGGGCTTGCACGATACTCCTTGGCTACATGTGAGAGATGAAACAATCGAACTTTATCATTTCTGACATAAGGCAAGCTAACTTAACCATCTCCTTAAAGTCAATCTCCCTTTTTATTGATATAAGCACGAGAATCCACTCGGCTTATACAAGATCTAGTAAAGAGCGCGGCTCAATCTTCCTGAGGTATAGATCTATTCAGACGAGGAACTCGAGCCTAGATGGATCCAATCAAGTAACTATGGGGATGGAAGCGTTGGTGATATAACAACTGAGGAACTTGAAGTTATTAGATCGGTGAAGGATGGGGCATTGATGGGGGGGAAAACGAGGTGTACCACAAAAGCTGTGAAAGGCTCTTGATAAAACACAAAGGGTTTTCTCAAGCTAAGGAGGATCTGGTCTCAACAGAGCTTAGAGAAGGAACAGATTTTGGCCGTAAATCTTAAGGATGACAAGAACTGCGTTTATTAAAAATCAAGGGTAATTATACACGGCTGTGAGAGGGAACCTTATAAATGGTTCGAACAGCTTTGCCCTTCTAGGGGACTTGAAGCAAATACATTGAATGTGAAAAACATAAGAAAGGAAATGAAATACTCGGCCAAACAATGCCTTAATTACTAATACCGGAAATGAATCAAAAACAATAAAAACTAAGACAAAGAAAGAAACAAGAGTTGTTAGTCAAAACCATAAGGAATTATAATCAAAGACTTACCTTGTTTAGCTTAGCCGTTTGAATGCTTGTAGGCTCGGTTTTGACTTGTATGAATGTAGACTTCTTTGATGCATCATGTTCTTGGCATGAAACCGTGGAGATATTGAAATAGGCATGGTTTGATAGCAACAGCCACTCCTGATGCAAGTTTGGGCTTGTGTCCTTGGTGTCTTGAAGTTCTTCACAAAGTCCACTCCAATAGTTCCCTTTAAGCTTGTCTTGATCCGCGTCTTGAATCACTAGAGCAATAGCTTGATCGAACTTGTGTTGTAAGGCTCTTGCTCTCTGTCTAGTGACTACTCCATTGTGCGTGCTTGGCAGGTCCACTCCTTGAGTATCTTGGAGTTGTGGTTCTGTCAAGTCAGGCTCTACTTGGATGTCCTCATCGTTCCCTCCCTCTTGATGATGTTTTGGCCTCAAAACTGAATTTTCTGCAATATATGGAGCAAGGTCAGAAACATTGAACGCAGATGATACATTAAACTCACCTGGAAGCTCCAGCTTGTTGGTATTGTTGTTGATCTTCTCCAATACTCTGAAAGGTCCATCTCCACGCGGTTTGAGCTTGGAACTCCTCTGGTTTGGGAACCTTTCTTGTCTCATATGCAGCCAAACCCAATCTCCTGGTTTAAAGATGACTTCCTTGCGTCCCTTGTTGGCATGATTTACATACTGCTCCGTTTTATGCTCCAAGTTTTCTCTAGCTTTCTGATGAAGTTTCTTTATGAATTCAGCTTTATGTTCTCCATGTAGGTTCACGATCTCAGCTGGTGGCAGGGGCTTGAGGTCTAGAGGCGTTGGCGGATTGAACCCATAGACAATCTCTGTTGTATGCAAATTCGATGAATGGCAAGCATTCAAGCCAATTCTTCATATTCTTCCCAATGGTGGCTCTTAACAAAGCTGATAATGTTCTATTGACTACCTCTGTTTGGCCTTCGGTCTGAGGGTGACAAGTTGTAGAAAACAACAGCTTGGTGCCTAGTTTTTTCCGTAAAGTTCTCCAGAAGTGGCTGAGGAACTTACTATCTCTGTCTGAGACTATGGTACGTGGAATACCATGTAAACGAACCACTTCTTTGAAGAATATGTCTGCGGTCTGAGAAGCATCATTCACCTTGGCACAGGGAATGAAATGCACCATCTTGGAGAATCTGTCTACCACGACAAAGATGGAGTCCTTGTGTTGGATTTTGGGTAATCCAAGCACAAAATCCATTGAGATGTCCACCCATGGAGCTGTAGGGATCGGCAGAGGCAAGTATAGATCATGTGGATGAACTCTAGACTTAGCTTTCGTGCAAGTGATGCATCTGGAGCAATGAGATTCGACTGTCTTCTTCAAATGTGGCCGGTAGAAGTGTTCTTTAACCACTGCAAATGTTTTGTCTACCCCAAAGTGACCCATATGTCCTCCTCCATGAGCCTCTCGTACTATCAAATCTCTGAGTGACAATTGAGGAATGCATAGTCTCTTCTCTATGAACAGAAATCCCTCATGAATGTAGAACTTCCCATAAGCTTCCTTTCTGCTTTCGCTGAAGGCTTCTTTTAACTCTGGATATTCAGAATATAAGTCCTTAATGTATTCAAATCCCATGACCTTGCTCTCCATTGTTGTAATGAGCGTGTGTCTTTTTGACAATGCATCGGCTGCAATGTTATCTTTTCCTTTCTTGTACTTGATGATGTAGGGAAAAGTCTCTATGTACTCCATCCATCTCGCATGCCTCCTATTGAGATGTGTTTGCCCTCTGAGATGCTTTAATATCTCGTGATCAGTATGCATTACAAAGTCTCTTGACATTAGATAATGCTGCCAAGTCTACAAAGCTCTAACGAGTGCATACAGCTCCTTATCATAAGTCGGGTAATTGATTGTAGCTCCTCCCAACTTCTCACTGAAATAAGCCACCAGCTTCTTCTCTTGAGTTAGAAACGCTCCTATACCAATGCCTGAAGCATCACATTCAACCTCAAATGTCTTGGTGAAATCAGGCAGGACCAGAACAGGGGCATGTGTCAATCTCTCCTTTAACAGATCAAACGCTTCCTGTTGAGCTTTTCCCCAAGTGAAACCCACACTTTTCTTCACTACTGCTGTAAGAGGGGCTGCTAAGCTCCTGAAATCTTTGACAAACCTTCTGTAAAAACTAGCTAACCCATGGAAGCTTCTCACTTGACTGATGTTTGTGGGTTCTGGCCAATCCTTGATAGCTTTGATTTTCTCCTCATCTACCTGTAGGTCCTGTGAACTTACAACAAAACCTAGGAAGACTAGCTTATTAGTGCAGAAAGCACACTTCTGAAAGTTTGCATAGAGTCCTTCTTGCCGAAGTGTCTTTAAAAGAATCTCAAGATGTGCTATGTGATCAGATAAACACTTGTTGTATATTAAAATGTCATCAAAATATACCACAACAAACTTACTGATGTATGCTCTAAGAACTTGGTTCATTAGACGCATAAACGTGATGGGAGCATTGGTAATGCCGAATGGCATCACCATCCATTCATAGAGTCCTTGCGTTGTCTTGAAAGCAGTCTTCCATTCGTCTCCCTCCTTCATCCTCACTTGATGATATCCGCTCTTCAGGTCTATTTTAGAAAACAAGTCAGCTCCACTTAACTCATCTAACATATCATCTAACCTTGGGATGGGATGTCTGTATTTGATGGTGATGTTGTTGATTGCTCTACAATCTACACACATCCTCCAGGATCCATCCTTTTTGGGAACAAGTAATACGGGAACGGCGCATGGACTGAGGCTTTCCCTCACGTATCCTCTGTCTAATAGTTCCTTTACTTGTTTCTCCAATTCCTTTGATTCTTCTGGACTCATCCTATAAGCAGGTTTGTTGGGTAGAGCAGCTCCTGGTTTGAAGTCGATTTGATGCTCTATTCCCCTCAGTGGTGGCAATCCTTCTGGTAACTCCTCTGGAAACACATCTTTGAAAGCTTCAAGTAGTTTAATGATCTCTCGGGGTAAGTCTAAAGCCGTATAACCTGCACTCAAAACCTCCTTAAAGACCATTAGTAGCATTGTGTGTTTAGAAGCAATAGCTTTCCTGACATGACTAGGCTGAATACGAAAATTAGACTTAGAACTAATTTATTTTTCTTTAGCCATTTGCATTTGCAGATCATGAACTTGAGATGGTGTAAGAGGCGCTAAGCTAACCTTACGCTTATCATGTATAAATGTGTACATATTAGTTCTACCATCATGCTTAGTTTCTTTATCAAATTGCCAGGGCCTGCCTAATAACAAATGTCCATCTTGCATAGGTACTACATCACAGATTATCTCATCTTGGTACTTGCCTATACTAAACGGTATGGTTACTTGATCACTGATTTTAAGTTCAACTTTATCATCTAACCATCTCAGCCTATAGGGACGGGGGTGCTTAGTTATTTCAAGGCCTAGTTTATCTACCATATGAGCACTTGCAACGTTTGTACATGATCCACCATCAATGATGAGATTACATACCTTGCCTTTCACTGTGCAGCGAGTGTGGAATATGTTTTCCCTTTGTATAAGCTCAGCAGGCTCCACCATTGCACTTAGCACTCGTCTAGTGATGAGGGCTTCTCCAGAATCAGGATACTCTATGTCTCCATACTCTCCTGGACAATCATCTTCCCCCTCATCTTAAGATTCATAATCTCCTGCTTCAGTGATGAGCATAACTCGCTGATTGGGACATTCTCTTTGCATATGTCATCGGCCTCTGCATTTGAAACAAGTGATGTCTCTGGCACGCTGAGAAGCAGCAGCTTTGTTGGGACCAGCTCTGGTGTCTCGGTTAGGCTCAGTAGTATTTCGTTTGTACCGAGAATCAATCTCAATACCCTTGCCTTTGTCTAAAGGCTTGCTTGTAGTTGGCGTCCATGGAACTTGAGGCTTGCTTCTGGCGGTGATTGTCTTTCTCTTGATGTGCTGCTCTGCTTGAATGGCCAAGTGAAAGAGATCATTGTAGTCTTGAAAGGCTTGGCTCTCTACTTAGCGACTTATTCTCTCTTGTTAACCATCCAGGAATTGCGCCATGATGGATTCATCATCATCACCCAAGTCCAGACGGTTTCTCAGCCTCTCGAACTCTTCATAGTACTCTTCCACGGTCCTAGTTCCTTGCTTAAGAGCTCTGAACTTCCTCTGTAGGTCTCTGTGAAAGTGTGGAGGAACATATCTCTGCCTCAATAGATTTTTCATATCACTCCATGAATCAATAGCTCTTAGTCTGCTACGCTTGCGATCTGAGGCCATTCTATCCCACCATATAAGAGCATTGTCAGTGAGGTGTGCTACTGCCAAGGCCACTCTCTTGGGTCCAGGATGGTTTTGATAGTCAAAAATGTTATCCATTCTCTTTTCCCATTCTAAGTAAGCGTCTGGATTAACTTTGCCAGCAAAGTTTGGTGCAGTGAGCTTGATATTGCCATGATTTTTCCTATGATTAGGCGCATAGTCGTCATCTTCTTCATCCTCATAGTGTCGCCGTCCTACACGTCTTCTTCTTCCACGGTTCTGATGGCGAGGAGGGTCTGGATCATCTTCTTCTTGGGAATACTCTTCCTCTAATGGATCGGCGGCTATTGGGTTTTGTACATGACCTCCATGGCGTCTGGCAGGGACTCCATTGTTTAGAGGATCTCCATTGGCACCGAGACCTCCAACGTTTCTGACGGGCTGCAAAGGAGGACTTGGTGCTTGCTCCAGACGTTCCAACCTTCCCCAAACTCTTCTCGGAAAGTTCTCATCTCTGCTTGTATTGCAGCCTTGAGTTGGTTAACAATCTCCGACGTGTTGCTGCTTTCTTCTCCCATGGTGGAGTTAACGTCCTATGCACAAAAGTTAAACGAAATGAATGCTCGGTTTATTCAAAGAAAGAAAGGAACCGATTTGGTAATCGATGAAAGCTGGTTATTTCTCCTTTTTTTGTAAATGAATGAATGTAGACGTAATAACTAAAAGAGATTCAATGACAAAACTATCAAGGAAATGATTCTCGTAACTAAATGCAATGAAAGAAATACGGTAAGGGATATGCAGAAATGGAAACTTGAGATGGACTAACAACGGAAATGATAACACGGTTTTGAATGACTTTTATTTTTTTTTTAACTAAGGAAAACGCAAATGATGAAATAAGCAATAAGAAAAAGAGAAATATTTCCTTTTGGGAAATCCTTTTGGGAAATAGAATTAATTATTATAATTATGAAGTACACACGTCCAATTTTTAAGTATTTATGTTTTTTCTCTTTAAATGTTGGTGACACATCACATGCCACATGTCACCATTTCAAAGCTCACTTTAAAAAAAAAACTTGTTATATTAGAATAGTTTTTTTTGTTATTCATCCATATAATCTTATCATTAAATTAAGAACAATAAAATAAAGAGATAAAATAATTAAATGTTACAATTATGAAGTATCCGTATCAATTTTTTTATGTATTTATGTTTTTTTTCTTTAAATGTTGGTGACATATCACATGCCATATGTCAGCATTTCAAAGCTCACTTTAAAAAAAAACTTACTATATTAGAATAGATTTTTTGTTATTCATCCATATAATCCTATCATTAGATTAAGAACAACAAAATAAAGAGATAAAAGAATTAAATGTTAAAATTATGAAGTACACGTATCAATTTTTTATATATATTTATGTTTTTTTTCTTTAAATGTTGGTGGCACATCACATGTCACATGGCAGCATTTCAAAGCTCACTTTAAAAAAACCTTACGATATTATAATAGTTATTAGAATAGTTTTTTTTGTTATTCATTCATATAATCCTATCATTAAATTAAAAACAATAAAATAAAGAGATAAAAGAATTAAGTGTTACAATTATGAATTACACGTATCAATTTTTTATGTATTTAAGTTTTTTCTTCTTTAAATGTTGGTGACACATCACATGGCATATGGCACCATTTCAAAACTCACTTTAAAAAAAATCTTACTATATTAGAATAGATTGTCATTTCAAACGAACTTAATAGAATTTTGGTAAAAAAAAAAGTAAACAGTCAATTCTTACCATTTTTGCTCTGATTTTGATATAATTAGTTTAACTACGAGCGAATCCGCATGATGCGCGGTTTTTATTTTAATTTGAGTTTTGAATAATATGTTTTAGATCTATATTTTGACTATTGATTTTATATTGTTTTTTTAATTTTAATTTTCTACTTTTTTGATGATCTGCGTAATCTCTTTCATATATTATTTTACGAATATTTATTTATTCTTCAATTTTCATACTCTTTTCATTTGTCTAAATATTAATATTATAATAATTTTTAATTATTTCAATTTATTATTTTGAAGAATTTTTTATATATCTTACATTGAATCCATGTATTTTTCCATGTTTTAAAATTTTGCATAATCTTGTATCCATTCTTCTTTTTCTTTATTTTTTTTCTTTATCTCTATATTTTTTTTATATAATTTGTTATTTTCTCAATTTTTATTGAATATATTATTTTGTCTTACGATATTGTAGATTGGAGTTAACTTTTTAATTGATTCAATATCATAAATTTTTATTACTTGTACTAAAGTTTAATTATCCTAATTTATTTAAAAATAAGGATTAAATCACTAAAAAAAAGAAATTATAATGATATATTTAAAATTATTTATTATATAAAATTTATATATTTATTATGTTCTTAACTTAAATTTGAATTTCATCTACTTATAATAAATTTTAAATAGTTGAATTGAAATTTATTAGTTTTTATGTATTGTTAATTGTACATATGTTAATATTTATTTATGTTACTTGATGTTTTTATGTACAATTAATTGTACATATGTTAATAAAGTTGAGATTGACCAAT
>JAHZTW010000001.1:383247298-383307187 GCA_020283515.1 Alliaria petiolata
GAGTATTGGTCGACGAGACATTATACTTTCTCTTCCAAACATCTAGACATAGACATTTCAGACACAACTCTCCTATTTTCTCTTCCCTTAGTCGATTTCTCCCTACTTTTCTAGGTTATCATTTTATTTTTTCTATCGACTTTCTTATTCCATTTTTTTTCTTTCTTCTTAGCTTGAGAATGATCACTTCTTTGAAGTTTACATGATTGCTGCGAACCGTCATTGTCCTTTAAGGAACTCTGGTTGCCATTCCTAAACTAAAACCTTTCTTTCTATATTTTTTTTTCTTTTCTATAACAAGGGAAGATCAAGGAGAGGTTGCATTGCATCTATTTAGTCATGCTAGAGTGTAAAAGTGGAGCAAAGTTCGAAGTACCTCAAGCCCCTTGACGAGAAGATTTGATTCATTAGATGCGGAGTCAACGCAAGATCCTTCGAGTACTCTAGAGATTAGAACTTTCTCCGCTGGAATGATCCACTCGCCGTGTTAAACTTAGTAAACCTTGCTTCTAAATCCGTGAGAATGGACATTAAGGTTCCTTGTTCAAAGTGACTTGTACCTAGCAAAGTTCATAGTTTCCGACTAAAAGAAAAAAAAAGTTTTGACTCTATAAAACGACTCGATAAATGATGTAAGTATGCATAAGACTCATCAAATAAAAGCATAATTAGTAATATAGGAAACCCCCCCAGACTTAAATCAAATTGTCCCCAGTTTGTTTAAATCGAGTTGAGGTGAAAAAGATAGGTAAATTAGAGTACAAGCTTGTGAAGACTTACTTGAAAGTGGCTTTGGGTTTGGTATGGGTGGATGGGCGTGTGGTATGATTGAGCGAATGACTTGATCATTATCCTTAGGTCCCTGCTTAGAATCGATTTGATTGAACAAAATAAATCGAAAACTTAGCTCGAAAGGAAATGTGTTGCGCGGTTGAGCTTCCTTGCTTCGGATGGTGGTGGTGGGCGTGTGTGGTTGATGGATGAGGATGGTGATAGGCATTTGGTGGTGATGATTGGCTCGCCTTTGATTTGAAGAACAGGTACTCCGGTTGTTGAGTACCCGTCTTGGTTCCTTGACCTTTGATAACACCGTGAATGAGAGATGGAAAATCTTCCGTCCTTGCGTCTTGAAGATTGCGTCACCTTAGAAACTTGACTTGAAGTTTGGGTCTATGCTGGCCTATCCAGTGATCTGTTCGGGATCCCGGAAGATAGGTGTTGCTAGTATGAACTTCAATGCCATATGAAATCCTTACTTGGCTTCGGTAAAGGTCTTGGTTGTGGAAGAGAGAAGCTAGTCTTCTGGAACTTTCCTCTTTGCGGTTTGGTGAAGGAAGTTGCATCTTCTTCCTTCTGGAGGTTGCACTACGGTTTTCATCCTCTGGAATCGCGGTGTTCTTCTTCGTTTTCGTGGATACAGGTCCGTTGAACGTGCTGGACGAAGTAAGTAGAGATATGGATCATTAACTTGACTTGACTTGGATGGAGTCTTGTTTCGTCTCGCTATCTTTGATGCAACATCAATGTGCCGCGGTTGTGGAAGTGATCTTTGCGGTCTTTAGGTCGTGTTCAGGCCATTGAATCAAGGAGGATACTTGAAATGCTTGAAACATGTTGAAGGAGGTCCGGTTTGGTGAGCTCTGGACGGAAACGTGTTCGGACGAAGGCCGGCCTCGCGACGGGTTGTCGCGGCCGCCGCCGAGCGTCCTTCGTCCGCGCCATCGTGCCTCGTGGTGAGGCCAGGCTCCTTGTGACCGGCCGACGGGCGGTTCGTCGCCCGGTGAGTGTTCTTCGGGTTTCCTTCTTCATTTTTTTTGGTCTTTTCTGGTTTTTCTGATTTTTTTTGGTGCTTTTGGGGTTTATGAAAATGCTGTAAACTAAGAAGAAAGCAAAACTAAAAATTAGTATGGTTAAAGAGATGAGAAAGAGAATACCTAAAAATGGGTTGTCTCCCATTCAGCCGCTCCTGTTTAGAGTCTTTTAGCTAGACTTTGGTAGTTTGGGAGCTTAGTTGGAGGTGGAGTTCGACCTTAGGCAAGGTCTTTTTGCCTTCTGCGCGGCCTCTTCTGCTAAAGGCTCCTCGAGTCTCTCCATGATGGCATCTTCATCCTTCTCAAGAAGGTGTTTCTCCATGGTGTAAGGTACCGCGGGATAGAACTTCTTTCCGTCGATATTGGCAAATGAGACTCGCCTGTTTGGCCAATCCATGATGGCTCCTACAGTGGCTAAGAACGGCCATCCCAAGATGAGAGGTGCAGCTTCTTCTTGGCGTGTCTTGACTATGTAGAAGTCTACCGGGATTCTACAATCGCCAATGATGACCGGGAGATCATAAATGACTCCTCTCGGGGAGGCGAAGGATTGATCCGCCAGTCCAATCCTGATGTCAGTGGGGAAAACGCATTTCACGCCGAGTTTTCGTGCTACACCGGCTGGCATAATGGTTATGCATGACCCCGAATCGCATAGGGCGTTCTTGAAAATGTCACCTCGGATGCTGCAAGTTGTGAGGTATTGCTCGTGGCCCTGGATCTTGTGGAGGTTTCTAATAGGCTTTCCGGTTCTGGCAAGGTTGAAAAGGCCTTGAATGTCCGACACTGTCTCCCTACTTTCGCAGAAGAAATGTCCGATAAGGTAGTCTCTCCATGCTTCCACGAAATCCGTCTCATGAGGGAGTTCTCGCACCACTTTGTTGAACTCCTCGAGTGCCAACGGCTCGACTCGGTTCTGGGGCCAATCATGCTTCTTCGTTGGGGGCATCCTGATAGCATCCTTGTCGACTGAATGTCTTGCCTGATTAAAGTAGACTTCAATATCACCCTTATTCTCCAAGCTATTTTGAAAGAAGTCGGCCAAACCCTGGTTTTTCCAGGCGTCTTCGAACGTCATTCCTGTGGGGAGTTCCTTAACTTTGGCATTGAACTTCATAAGCATCTCCCTTTGAATGTGCATCGTGATTGGCCTTGCGTGGCTGGCCTTGTTCCCTGCTGTCGAGCAGACGGAGGTCTCTTCCTTGAGGATCTCTCGAGACGAATACCTCGATGACTCGGTCGAGTATGCCTCTCCGAACTCGTAGTTTGAATCACTCGAGCAGCTGGCAGTGAAGCTCGTTTCAGGACTTGAGAATCTCGTTTCGGTGATGGGTTCCACTGCATTGCACGGTGCGAACGGGGCTGGGTTTGGGCCTCGGTCTGGTGCTCTTGGCATGCCTCTCCGGGTTGCTCGGTGGGTTGACATTTCGGAAACCTCTTTGGTCGCTTCCTCAAGGGGGCAGGTAGCTTTCTCGGTTCCGCCAATGCCCATTGCAGAGACTATCTTGCCAAGTCTCTGCTGTTCCTTGCTTAGCTTCTCTATTGCCGCCGTCTTCTTTTTCAGGCAATTGAAGATGCTTTCGAGCTTATTGTCGGTCTCCTCCGCTTTGTCCTCAGATTGCCTTTGGTCCTCTATGAGTTGAAGGATGTCAGCTTCGGCTTGATCTCTATTGACATAGATAGAGTCGTTGGTATCTTCAAGCTTTTCATTCAAGGTGCGGATGTCTCTCACGCTCTGCTCGAGGATAGGTCTGCGATACTCGAGCGCATCAGAGATCTCCTTCAGTTGGACCGTGTTGTTGGCCGCTTGCTCCTTATGCAGCCTCATCTCCTCGGATAGAGCTTCAATCTTAGCGAGAAGTTCGGCTTGAACCTTGTCTATATGCCCATAGACAGCTTCAGTGCAATCCGCCTGGTATACCAGCATATTATTGATCGAGACTATGAGCTTGTCGATCTGGCGAGCGTGCTCGACCTCCGCGTCGAGATGATTGACCTTCGGATTTTTTTCTTGGCCAGCAAGCCACGGGTCGCGCAGGTCGCGATCTTTGGGAGCGATATCAGCTTCTGGGGGTCCAGGCTCGTGTTGTTCTTGATTTGTGGGGACCTCCACGGTTTTAGGGTTTCTGAAACTCATAGAAAGAAATCTAGAAGTTAGAGAAAAGAATGTCTTTGAGTTGTGATCCTGACCTTTGTTTTGGACAGCGAAACGCAGCCTCCCCGGCAACGGCGCCAAAAGCTTGATGGGGTCTAAATAGTCGTCCGAGTTTGGAGGATTTCTTTGGGGACTCGTCAGGCTTTGAATTTGTAGGACCCTAAGCTGCAAGTGCACAGCGTGCGTTGTAGTACTTAGGGTATCGATCCACAGGGAGGAGGTCAACTGCAAAACAGAAGAATCAGGGCAACCAAAGACGCAGAGAATTGGGGTTTGGGGGTAAGTGTCACGGTTTTTGCAGAAAATAAAGAAAGCAGTATCACGTCTTATATAGAGGAGGTTGTCAATCTCTTCTATGACCAACGGGAAAAGGAAATCAAACTTAAGAACTTGTAAAAAGGAAATCAAGCAAGCAGTGCAGGAAAAGTAAATATTGAAGTGCGTAAATCTCGATGTAAAAGCAGATGGGGCGAACACGTTGGGAATCTTCTCGGGAAATCTATGGGGTTCTAACTAGAAATCAAACACACAAAAGTTAAGCAAGCGAGACTAGGCGATTTTCCCCAAACTGATTCACTGGTTTTAACAACCTAACTTTATCAAACTAGGTCGATCTGCGAACTTCCATTCCACAGGTATACTTTCATATCCTGCGTCCTAGACGAACACGCAATAGGATCGGGACAATAAACATTCAGACATCTTTTAAAGGATGCTCTCTACCCTATTTTGGTCTAGATCTGAGATTCAGGACATTCGTCGTTCTCAAGACCCTGCGATCAGAATATAGTTCATGACGCCAGACTCATGCAATAAGAACGAATAAGGTGAGACAGAAAATCCTAATCTTCGGCCTAAACAATCGGTTTAACAACAGTTAATGAAATTCCCCATAGATCCCCTTAAAGAACACCCAACGAAAGTAAACTACTCAGACATAAAAGGAGAAGTAGAAAACGTGATTGATGAATGCATAACATGTATAAATCGATTAAAATAAAAGAGGGTTCAAGAACAAATCAATCTCCCTCAAAGAACAAAGTGGAAACCACGAATCAAAGATTCGCGGCCGCCAAGAGAAGTTTGTAACCAGAGAATTTCGTGATGCTAAGTGGTGATTGCTAAGTTGTTCTCCTCTAAAAAAAACCCTAAAGGTCGAGTATATATAGGTCTTCAAGTGCCCTAGGTCGTGGATTAGGTCTTGGCTTGCATAAAATTTCTGCGGGTTTAAGTTGGGCTTCAAATGGGCTCGGGAATCCGTGAGTGGCCTGGCCGCGCGAGGGACTGGCCGTGGCGCGGCCACTGGTCGTCTGGTTTGGCCGTGACGCGGCCAGCTCGTCCTTCCGGGTGCTTGATGGACCTTCTTGCTTCCTTCATAACTTGAGCTCCAACCGTGGGATTGCTCTCAAACCACTTCGAGGTGAAAGACATCTAGTGTTTATGCATCAAAACCTTAGTGAAATGGTTATTAAAGCACTCACTTATGATAGTAAAAATGGGTAAAATATGCATGTTATCAGCACTTAGCACTCGTCTGGTAATGAGGGCTTCTCCAGAATCAGGATATTCTATGTCACAAAACTCTTCTGGGCAATCTTCTTCTCCCTAATCATGAGATTCGTAATCTCCAGCTTCCGTGATGAGCATAACTCGCTGATTGGGGCATTCTCTTTCCATATGTCATCGGCCTCTGCACTTGAAACAAGTGATGTCTCTGGCACGTTGAGAAGCAGCAGCTTTGTTGGCCTCAGTTCCGTTGTCTTGGTTAGGCTAAGTAGTCTTTCCTTTGTACCGAGAATCAATCTCAATACCGCTGCCTTTGTCTAGAGGCTTGCTTGTACTTGGTGTCCAGGGAGCTTGTGGTTTGCTTCTGGTGGTGATTGTCTTTCTCTTGATGTGCTGCTCTGCTTGAATGGCCAAGTGAAAGAGATCTTTGTAGTCTTGAAAGGCTTGCCTCTCTACTTTGCGGCTTATTCTCTCTTGAAGACCATCCAGGAACTGCGCCATGATGGATTCATCATCATCACTTAAGTCCAGACGGTTTCTCAGCCTCTCGACCTCTTCATAGTATTCTTCCACGTTCCTAGTTCCTTGCTTAAGAGCTCAGAATTTCCTCTGTAGGTCTCTGTGAAAGTGTGGAGGAACATATCTCTGCCTCAATAGATCTTTCATGTCGCTCCAGGAATCAATAGGCCTCAGCCGGCTTCTCTTGCGGTCTGATGCCATCCTATCCCACCATATAAGAGAATTGTCAGTGAGTTGTGCCACTGCTAAGGCTACTCTCTTGTGTCCATGGTGGTTGTGATAGTCAAAAATGTTGTCTATCCTCTTCTCCCACTCCAAGTAAGCTTCTGAATCAACTTTGCCAGCAAAGTTTGGAGCCGTGAGCTTGATGTTGCCGTGTGGTTCTGTCTCTGGTTAGGTGCATAGTCATCATCTTCTTCTTCATCATAGTGATGCCGAGCTACACGCCTTCTTCTTCCACTGTTCTGATGGCGAGGAGGGTCTGGATCATCTTCTTATTGGGAATACTCTTCATCTAATGGATCGGCTGCTACTGGTTCTTGCACATGATTTCCATTGCGTCGGGCAGGGGCTCCATTTTGGAGAGGAACGTCGTTGGCTCCAAGAACTCCAACGTTTCTGATCGCTTGTAAAGGAGGACGGGGTGCTTGTTCCACACGCTCTAGCCTTCCCCCAAACTCTTCTCGGAAGGTTTTCATCTCGGCTCGCATTGCAGCCATGAGTTGGTTAACAATCTCAGACGTGTTGCTGTTCTCTTCCCCCATGGTGATTCTCTGTTTCACAAGGTAAAGAAACAAGTGAATGTTCGGGTAAAAGAAAAACTGAAAATGCGTTAATGCTAAGTTCTAAACAAAGAAAGCAAGTTGGCCGGCCTTTAATGGTATTCAACGCGTAAAAACCAGAAAAGGAAGGTGATGATGCGCAAATGCTAACTCTGGAAATGCTATTCAATGCCGTAATATTTTTTTTTGAATGTTATGAATGCAAACAGATCGGCTAGAATGAAAACTAGGAATAAAGGATCAAATAGTTATATGATTGGCGAAATGAATGAACAAAATGATGAACAATATGAGACTGATATCTTATTTTCTTTTTTGAATGATGACCCAAAAAAAACTAAAGTAATGAACATGTGCAGACATAATGAACGGAATGAAAGATAGAGGCTGGTGCAAACAAATCGATCTCTATATATTTTTTTTTTTGTCAATGAATGAAACAGAAACTAAAACAAATGCAAACAGAAAGAACGGATCTATGAATGGTGAAAACTGAATAAAAGTAAAGAGATCGGATAGAGACAACCTGAGGCTGAAGGAACTTCAGCTCTGATACCAAAAATGACACTGATACCAAAAATGACACAAGCACATGATTACTCCTGACTTATACAAATCCAGCACAAGAGCACGGCTAAATCCTCCTTCGGTATGGATCTAGACAAGCGAGAAACTCAAGCCTGGACAGATATAGTAAGTAGCAATGGGGATGGAAGCGTAGATGACTTAATAACCCAGAAGCTCGAGGCTATTAGGTTCGGTGGCTATGGGGAACGTCGATGGGGGATGTGAGGTGTACCAAAGAGGTTGTTAAAGGCCAATGATAAAACACAAGGGGTTTTCTCAAGCTAAGGAGGATCTGGTCTCAACAGAGCTTAGAGAAAGAACATATTTTAGCCTAAAATCTTAAGGATGACAAGAACTACGTTTATTGATTAGAAAAAGGTAATGATACACAGCTGTTAGAGGGAACCTTATAAAAGGTTCGAACAGCTTTTCCCTTATAGGGGACTTGAAACAAATACATTGAATGCAAAAACAAAGAAAGGAAATGAAATACTCGGCCAAACAAATGCCTTAACTACTAATACTAAAAATGAATCAAAATAAATAAAAACTAAGGCAAAGAAAAAAACAAAGAGTCGTTAGTCAAAACCATAAAGAATTATAATCAAATGCTTACCTTGTTTAGCTTAGCCGTTTAATGCTTGTAGGTTTGGTTTTGGACTATCTGAATGTAGACTCCTTCTAGGCGTCTGGTTCTTTGTTTGAGATGGTGTAGACGCTGAATTGGGCTTGTCTTGTTATCATGGGCCACTCTTTGCTTAGTCTTGGCTTGATTGTTGAATCTTGAACGATTTCACAAAGCTCGGTCCAGTGTGCGTCTGGTGGTTCTATTTGAGCAACTTCTTGGATGGCCAGAGTCATAGCTTGATCATACTTGTGCTGAATAGCTCTTGCTCGTTGTCTTGTTATAACTCCCTTGAGTGTAGTTGGTAGTTGCACTCCTTGAGTATCTTGAAGTTAAGGCTCGGTCAAGTCAGGCTCTAGTTGCATGTCCTCATCACCTATGTGCAGCAGCTGCTGATGGAATGTGCCGCAAGTGCTCGGGTGCATGTAAGAACTCCAGGTTCCCCAAAAATGTCATAGCAGTAAGAGCACAAAGTGGGAGCTTTAAAAGTCTAGAGATGCTAGCACGATCCATGAATTGATATCGGAAGCCAGATTTGAGGAAGAAGCTGTTTTGCAAGTACTGCTCATGAAGATGATCAAGATTATCCTCACGTTGTGTCTTGGTCAAGTCAATATGATGGAATTCAAAAACTGGAATCAATAGCCTCCCAACAACTTCCGTCTTCGCTCTCGTAGTCTTAACGCCTCAAAACTTCTTCTGCGCAAGAATATAAGCAAATATTGCTCCAAATCCCATCCTACTCAACATCTCTTGCACATCCTTATTAATTCCCATCTTGCGCAAAGTTTGCATACACACAAACTTTGTAGGGACTATATCAACACACATCAATCTATTTTAGCAATCACTGTTGAAATCAGCCCATAGATCTTCATACCCTCGAGACATATATATGGTTACCTTCTGAAACTTACGATGGAAATATGCGAGATTTCCAGAACATTATCACCCGTGATACATGTGTTTTCAGGTCGAGGCCAAGGAGCAGTGGTCCGTTCTGCTTCTTCCTCTCTTCTTCGCGTTCAACACGAGTGACCGAAGATGTGGCGATCTCTTTGTCCTTCCGCTGCGTGCTTTTGCCTCATGTTAGTTGTTTATGCTTTGTACATTTTGTAGTTGTTGCCGAATGCTTTTCGCAACATCCTTACTCTTACCCATTGTCTTTGCAGATCGAGAGAGAGGGTGCTAGAATCAGAAAGAGGAGAAAAATCCGAGTGGAATGCACGCAAAAATCGTTCAAATCCGCTAAGAATTGAAGAAGTTAGAGATTGTTGAAATTTTTACCCAAAATCACCAAGAACTCGCGAAATAGAAGAGGGGGTGCGTTTTGATCCAAAATTCGGGTAGCAATTGTTTAAAATGCTTTTTTATATTTAAGTGAGATTAAAAATAAAAAAATTGAATTAGAAAACGTACCTGGACCCGGATTGATCGTTTACGTACCAAAGCCCGTCGATCGATCTGAAAATTTACGTTCTGCTACTAGATCGATCGTTTCCATATAAATAAATCGATCTGACCCGTACGTTTTTTTTTATCTGAAACACTTAGAATCAAAACTAAGAGTTAGTAAACGAAATATAAACTAAGTACGTATGTACAAAATTTCAAAAGTCTGTGTAAGCAGAAAAAGTGCATCTCCCCTTGTCGCGGTTAAAACCATAGAGATCACACAACTCCCAAATGGATATATCATAGAGGATGCAATTGGAGAAGTAAGAAAGGGTCCCTTCACTTGCTAGAGTATATGCAGCATCTTCTAAACCTCTGAAGCAAGGAATTGTCTGATCAACTCTTTATAGAGAGGATTTGTTTTATACGCCATCGTACCAAATCCCATCCTACTCAACATCTCTTGCACATTCTCATTAATTCCCATCTTGTGCAAAGTTCGCATACACACAAACTTTGTAGGGACTATATCAACACGCAGCAATCCATTTTAGCAATCACTGTTGAAATTAGCCCATGAATTTCCATACTTGCAAGACATATATGCGGTTAACTTCTGAAACTTAGCGGTGGAAATATGCGGAATTTCCAGAACATTATCACCCGTGATACATGTGTTGTCTGGTCGAGGCCAAAGAGTAGTGGTTCGTTCTGCTTCTTCCTCTTCTTCGCGTTCAACATGAGTGACCGAAGATTTGGCGATCTCTTTGTCCTTTCGTTGCGTGCTTTTGCCTCAAGTTAGTTGGTTCTGCGTTGTACCCCTTGGTAGTGGTTGCCGAGTGCTTTTCGCAACATCCTTACTCTTACCCATTATCTTTGCAGATCGAGAGAGATAGGGTGCTAGAATCAGAAAGAGGAGAAAAATCTGAGTGGAATGCACGCAAAAATCGTTCAAATCCGCTAAGAATTGAAGAAGTTAGAGATTTTTGAAATTTTCCCCCAAAATCACCAAGAACTCGCGAAAAAGAATAGGGGTGCGTTTTGATCCAAAATTCGGGTAGCAATTGTTTAAAACGTTTTTTTAAGTGAGATTAAACCGGGTTGAACCGGAATAAACAAAAAAAATGAGTTTGAAAACGTACCTGGACCCGGATCGATCGTTTCAAAGTCCGTCGATCGATCTGAAAACTCACGCTCCGGGCTGCTCCATGGGATCGATTGATGTAGATCGATCGGTCTGTTGATGAATCGATCGATCTGATCGTTCCCATATAAATCGATCGATGTGCCCCGTACGTGTATTTTTTTTTTTTTTACCTGAAACACATAGAATCAAAAATAAGAGTTAGGAAACGAAATATAAACTAAGTATGTACTAAATCTCGAAAGTCTGTGTAAGCCGGAAAAGTGCATCTCTTCTTGTCGTGGTCAAAACCATAGAGATCACACAATTCCCGAATAGAGATATCATAGAAGATGCCACTGAAAAAGTAAGAAAAGGGTCCCTTCACTTGCTAGAGGATATGCATCATCTTCGAACCTCTGAAGCGAGGAATTATCTGATGAACTCTGGATAGAGAGGGTTTGTTTTATACGCCATCGTACCAAATCCATCCTTCTCAACGTCTCTTGCACATCCTCATTAGTTCCCATCTTGCGCCAAGTTCGCATACACACAAATTTTGTAAGGACTATATCAACACGCATCAATCCATTATAGCAATTACTGTTGAAATCAGCCCATGGATCTCCATACTTGCGAGACATATATGCGGTTAACTTCTGAAACTTAGCGGTGAGAATATGCAGGATTTCCAGAACATTATCACCCGTGATACATGTGTTGTCTGGTCGAGGGCTAGGAGCAGTGGTCCATTCTGCTTCTTTCCTTTCTTCGCGTTCAACACGAGTGACCGAAGATTTGGCGATCTCTTTGTCCTTTTGTTGCGTGCTTTTGCCTCCTGTTAGTTGCTTATGCTTTGTACCCCTTGTAGTGGTTTCTGAGCGATTTTCGCAACATCCTTACTCTTGCCCATTGTCTTTGCAGATCGAGAGAGAGTGATAGAATCAGAAAGAGGGCAAAAATCCAAGTGGAATACACCCAGAAATCGTTCAAATCCGCTAAGAACTAAAAAAGTTGGAGATTTTTGAAATTTTCACCCAAAATCACCAGGAACTCATGAAAGAGAAGAGGGGGTACGTTTTGATCGAAAATTCGGCTAACAATTGTTTAAAACATTTTTTATTTGTTTAAGTGAGATTAAACCGAGTTGAACCGGAATAAATAAAAAAAAATGAATTAGAAAACGTACTTAGACCCGGATCGATCGTTTCAAAGCTAGTCGATCTATCAGAA
This sequence comes from Alliaria petiolata, assembly GCA_020283515.1. Classification (NCBI taxonomy): domain Eukaryota; kingdom Viridiplantae; phylum Streptophyta; class Magnoliopsida; order Brassicales; family Brassicaceae; genus Alliaria; species Alliaria petiolata. Next base: position 383,259,015 of record JAHZTW010000001.1, read on the forward strand.
AATTCACGCTCCGGGGTGCTCCATGGGATCGATCGATCGATCTATTAGTGAATCGATCGATCTGATGTTGATCGATCGATTTGAAAATTTACGTTCTGCTACTGGATCGATCTGCTCCGTACATTTTTTTTTTACTTGAAACACTTATAATCAAAAATAAGAGTTAGAAAACGAAATATAAACTAAGTATGTATAAAATCTCGAAAGTTTGTGTAAGCAGGAAAAGTGCATCTCTCCTTGTCGCGGTCAAAACCATAGAGATCACACAACTTCTGAATGGAGATATCATAGAGGATGCCACTAGAGAAGTTGGAAAGGGTCCCTTCACTTGCTAGAGGATATGCAGCATCTTCGAACCTCTGAAGCGAGGAATTGTCTGATAAACTCTGGATAGAGAGGATTTGTTTTACCCGCCATCGTACCAAATCCCAAATCCTACTCAACATCTTTTGCACATCCTCATTAATTCCCATCTTGCGCCAAGTTCGCGTACACACAAACTTTGTAGGGACTATATCAACATGCAGCAATCCATTGTAGCAATCACTGTTGAAATCAGCCTACGGATCTCAATACTTGCGAGACATATATGCGATTAACTTCTGAAACTTAGCGGTGGAAATATGCGGGATTTCCAGAACATTATCACCCGTGATACATGTGTTGTCTGGTCGAGGCCAAGGAGCAGTGGTTCATTCTGCTTCTTCCCCTTCTTCGCGTTCAACACAAGTGACCGAAGATTTGGCGATCTCTTTGTCCTTTTGTTGCGTGCTTTTGCCTCATGTTAGTTGTTTCTGCGTTGTACCCCTTGGTAGTGGTTGCCGAGTGTTTTTCGCAACATCCTTACTCTTACCCATTGTCTTTGCAGATCGAGAGAGAGGGTGCTAGAATCGGAAAGAGGGCAAAATCCGAGTGGAATGCACGCAAAAATCGTTCAAATCCGCTAAGTACTAAAGAAGTTAGAGATTTTTGAATTTTTCACCCAAAATCACCAAGAGCTCGCGAAAGAGAAGAGGGGGTGCGTTTTGATCCAAAATTTGGGTAGTAATTGTTTAAAACGTTTTTTTTAAAGTGAGATTAAAGCGGGTTGAACAAGAATAAACAAAAACAAATTGAGTTTGAAAACAAATTGATTCGTCCTAAATCAATTAATCCATCCAAAGTCCCATCTTTTAATCATATTTTCATACCGGTACTTTTCACTCTTGTTAACGTTTGGCCATTTAATATCTTAGCTTATTTCCTGCATTAGTTCAGCGTCCCTTAGATTACCTATTGCACTTTCTGTTTAAAGTTTCGGTCTTTTACACTTTTAAGTTCAAGATTGCATCTTTATACTTTTTTGGGCTTGAAGGTTTGATCTTTAGCAAAACCACTTGATTCCTCCTAGCTTAACATAAGTCTCATGTATTCCTAGTGCTTCTAAACATCACAGATTGGATTGATTCTTAAGTATTGCAATGACATGAGCAAGCTTGAATAATTGCTCAAAGGCATAAAAACCTTTGTATCGTAGGGTTTCCATGAGACTTTGTGTTCATGAGTTTAAGTCTTGTAATGGTAATTTTTTGTTTGTTTCAAATCATGATTATAGTTTTTAGAACCTCATTGCTTACAAATGCATTCATAAAATTTAATTTGTTTGTCCTCCTTTGATTATAAATTTAATAACATATATTTGTTTATCTATAAATTCTTTGTTCTTCTACCATTTTGATATGTTTTGATAGGTATATTTGATACTTTAATATACTTTTAAGGAGAGTGATTTTTTCATTTTAGCACAATTAAAATGTGATGCAGCGTCAATTTATGATAAATATGTATTATTTCATTTACATTTTAGCACAATTAGGATGAAGACTTTCACAGTTTTAAGGGTTTTATATAAATATCTTTCTATGTCTATGGTTTTATTCTATTGTTATTGATATTGATATTTTAATAAATAGTTTTTTTTTATATCATCTGAGTTATGTAAACTCAACTCTACTGGTATCAGAGCCAAAGACTTGTGTTATGATTGAATAAATCATCGTTTATGATTGATTGTTTCGAATGTTCTGGAAAACATTCTTACAAAATGTCTACTTCGAATCCTTCGACCATAGATTCCCAGTTCGCTATCTCTACTTTACCAAAATCCAAAAGCAAAAACCGTTCCTCTTCTAGCAGTTCTTCCAGTAACATCAATTCCCTATATGAAATAGAATATGTTCCTGGCGATCAACTACCAGAAACTACTCTACCACTGGTCAACCCATATGAGTATTTTTCCAGAAAGCTTAGCGCTTTCTCGGTAAAAGGTGTTCGCGAACTCATCCGACCATCCTCAAACCGACGAGTTATGGAGTACGTTCAATCCAGCAAGTTCTCGTCCTGTCAAGTCCCGGCCACCGAGGAAGAACAATTCATATCTCTCAATATTCCCGAGAACCTGCCAAAATTTTGGCAACAACATGGTTACACTCATCTACACTTTGGTGTGGTGAGAATCGGGCTAACTCTACACACCCGAAAAGGTCTGCCGGTTATTGCTCGCATAGCTTTAGTCGATTCAAGGCTGAAGTCGTACCAACAAGCTTACGTCGGGACAGTCCAAACAACCTTAAATGCAGGAACAGTATTTGTAACACTGTTTCCCAACTTCAATATCTCCCTGCAAGATCCCAACCTCCTGAAGACACTCAAAGTCCAACTACAACTGATCGGAGCTCCGATGCAAGAAAAGAGTGTAGCTGTGACACTACATCACCAGATCGTCTACAGAATACAAGATCATGCGCTCGATCTTGTACTACCTTCCTCTGATGACGCACTCTACCTAGAAGTGACGTCAGCATCACAAGCGCCCAACACTATACAAATCCCTCGCCAGATAACCCGCGAAGAGCTATTACAACGCCTACCTGAGTCATGGGTTTCGAGTTATGAAAAGATGCATCAAGCATCTCAAGCACCAGTCCAGATATCGGAAGCTACTTTTCATTCTCGGAACGATGGAACCACTGAAATCAAGTTCGAAAAGCCGAGATCATCGTTTCGACGGGAGCTTTTCACACAATTTACAATACAAATCGAAGACATCGACAACTACGGGAGACCATCAAGTTATATGGCCCTACGACCGCTTGCATTTTGCCAAGATGGCTCGGTCGTATATCCTTTCACAGACGAAAACGGACATCAGTTTTTTTATGATTGTTCATGCACTGCCTGTCTGGACGCAGAGTACGAATCAGACGACGAGATCCGACAAAGACGGAGGAAGAAGAAAGATCCTCTTTACAAAAGATACCTCGAAGGAGATCCCACTGTCGGCCCCCTTGGTGATGACAAATATGACTTTATAGTCCAATACTCAGAAAGAAAAAAGGAACCGGAACAGATCTTGATGATGCATCCAGAAGAATTCCCACCGCCAGAAGATTTTACCAAAGGCGACATCGCCCATAGCCCGAAAATCCTCACAAGAGCAATTAATTCTTCTGGGCCAGACCAACTGAGCCAAGGTGAAAAGGTCCTCAATTGGCAAACGGAAAACGCGCTCGCTCAAAACCGATTATTGACGACTCTTAATTACAAGGTCGATCAACTGGCTGATGGCTACAGTAAAAGGCTGATATCCCTTCAAGGGTCAATCACAGAAATTCATGGTCGACTCCATAATCTTCACCAAGAAATGATGACTATGGCGCAACATATGATGGTCAATACTTCTCAATTCAAAAGCAAAGAAGCTGAAACGGCTAGTCTCAAATACCAGCTTAAAGATCTGCAAAAAAGCCTCGAAAGCATGATAAATAATCATAAGACGTCAGATCCTTTCTTCAATCCTTTGGGAAGCATACCATCAAGCATTCCTATGTACCAAGAGTCCTATTCATCAGGATTTCTCACCGGATATCAAAATCAACGGCCAAAAAAACCCCTTCCCGGGTTTCTATCTTCCGACGAAGCATTCACATCTCGTTATGGTACAACTACAACCAGTATTTCAAAAGCAAAACCAGCAAGGGTAAAGCCAAGGCGTCAAAAGGAACCGGAATTTCCTGCCAGTCCTATCAAGAGGCAAACCCTCGAGTCCTCATCTAGCCACGAATCAGTTCAAGAAACAAAGCAAAAGGGGCCAGATATCGGAATTATTGAGTTTTCAATGACTAATCTACTAGACACTCTCGGCAACAATAATACCGGAGTGACGACAGCCCCATTACAGCAACACCCAGAGCCAGTAACAATGATCAATCATTTCTCGAGTACAGACTCCAGTGGCTATAGTTCCAGTTCAGATGAAAGATCTCTACCAAAGCAGTTCGTTATTGGCGAACCATCAACATTCCCAAAAAGCGAACCGAATGTGAATGAAGTATACTCGAGCGACGAAGAAATGAGATACACTGCCCCTAGGCATCAAGAGACGCCGGCAAAACAATTTGCTGCAAAAATCATAACATTCACATTCGATGATATCCCCTTCGAGAAATGGAATGACCGCCTTGACGAATTCCATGCATGGATGAATTCAGAAGCTATCACATCACCACTAGAGCTCGTAATACAACAATTTGCAGCACGACTGTCCGGAGCACTTAAAGAATGGTGGAATTCACTCGGCGAATATAGACAGCAACAAGTCTATCAAACAACAATACCATTGCTCCTAGGCGAAATCCACAGAGAGTTCATAGGCACTCCTAACCATCTGAAAGAGCAACTACAAGAAGAATTCTTCTCAGCGAAATGTTGCTCCTTACAGAAAAGAGATTTGGCGAAACACTTTGAACGACAAACCCGCCGGTATTACGCTCTCAACGGTCTCAACAATCCTAGCCTGAAGCACGTATATATCTCCTCCATTGACGACTACCTCGGACAACAAACTAAGTTGTATATGAGAGATCAGGGTCAAACAATCGAAGAAGTCTCTATTGGTCAGATCCAGCAATATGTCTTCAGATCTCTCGACAAACTCTGCAAACAAAAGGAATTTTGGACAGAATTCATGGATAAATCTAAGCAGCTTTCAAAGATATGCGCCAGACCAGATCTATCCATCAAATGCTCAAAATCCAAAAAGACATGCTCATGCGATTCACGCGGCAAGACCGACAAATTCAGAAAATCTATCCCGAAGCGCTTCAGCAATTTCAGGCATAAGCGATTTTTTCGGAAAAAACAAAGTTTTCGTAAAACATCAAAATGCTTTCTGTGCCGAAAGGAAGGACATTATGCAAAAAACTGTCCAAACCAATCAAAGAAGAAGAAGCAATATCTCATCAACTCCATATCCAAGATAGCACCAGATATTGACCTCGACAACCATGATCTAGAGTCAGTTCTATCATACGATAGTGATGACAAAGATGCTATCTGCGGCTACTCGGATTCAGACGATCTATCTGAGTCATCATACCAGGAGGAAAACAATGACTGCTGTTTCAAAATTGCTCAAATGCCACGAAAAGATGAGATACAAACTCCACACCTACCGGTGACAATCTTCGATCCGTTGCAAAAGGAAGCTCCAGTTCATGCCATCGCATTTATCGATACAGGAGCTTACACAACAATCCTAAATCCTAAGATTCTCCCATCATCTATGTGGCTACCTCACCAACAAGAATTTCGCGTGGCAAATTCCAGCTCAAGTCAAACTCAAATCCAGGCCAATCACGATAGAAATCTTCCCAGGCTGCCAGATAACAACGGAGGTCCTCGGTTCATCCGCACCTGAAAAAGACTTAATTTTGGGATGGGACACCTACTATACACTGAAGAAAAATTTCGACATATCAATCGAACCGCGAGGTGTAAAATGGAAAAATCTCTTCAAAGCCTTCACAACGATTCCCCGCCTATTCACAATCGAAGGAGCTGTGTCCCCAGAATTCGAGAAGATCAAAGAAGAAATCACGATATTTTCATGTGCAGAATCCCACACAGATTTCCTGCAAAAGTGCAGTAACCCACTGTGGCTAAATTCAGAGTTCTTCGTCCCTTTACCTTTCAAAGAAAACATTCAAACTACACCAACAAAGGCAAGTCACGCAGGGATGCCACCAACACTACTGCAACAAGCCAATGAAGAATGTGACCAGCTCGTAGATCAATGAATTGTGGAGTCAACAAATTCACCCTGGGCATGCAAGGCATTTTATGTAAACAATCGTGCAGAACAAGCAAGAGGCAAACTCAGTCTGGTCATCGACTACAAACCCCTCAACCAATACCGACAAGTTCAATAATTCCTTGGAGTAATCAATTACGTAGGCGACTTTATTTCACAACTTTCGCAACTGACAAGACCACTCCAGAAGATGCTGACAAAGAATCCACCCCAATGGACAAAACGACAAACCGACGCGGTCAAAAGCCTAAAGCTAGAGGTACAGAAGCTACCACCTTTAAAGATTCCCTCTTCAGGGATACGAATCCTTCAGACAGATGCAAGCGACAAATACTGGGGGGCCATATTATTTGAAGAGATAGATGGCAAACGTCAAATCTGTGGATATAAAAGCGGACGCTTTAAAGATTCCGAAATGCACTATCACTCCACCTTTAAAGAAATCCTAGCGGTCAAGAAGGCCATTGAGAAATTTGAGTTCCATCTGATAGGACACAAATTTCGCATCGAGATGGATATGTCCTCTTTTCCAAAGATGTTACAATTCAAGCAGAAGATGGTCCCACACCAACAGCTACTACGATGGAGCGAATGGTTTTCAAAGTACGATTTCGAGTCCTTCTATTTAAAGGGCTCAAAGAATACGCTCGCTGACATGCTCAGCAGAAACCCACTACAAGAAATCAACATGATGGCCAGCTCCTCTTCCACATCAGAAAAACATTACTATGACTTCATCGCCAACATGCCCGAAGACGCACATCAGCTTATCGACAAGAAGATTCTACATGAGCATCTTAACGCAAGAATTTTCAGGCATCAATCCACAATCCTATCAAAACACGGCATCAATTGTCACTACATAGCGCCAATGGGTATACACCCAGACTACCCGTTCGCACATCTCTACAGGATCGAAAATCACAATATGCCGGAAGAAGTACTCTGTTTTCTCTGGTATCTCTGCTCTGTTCACACCATCGGCATCACGTTCGACATCCAGTGGCTATATCAATACATCAATTCTCAGCAAGGTCAAAAGGATTGTCTTTCAACATTTCTGACCTGGTTCGCCCCTCTAACCGTTTGGAGCGGAAAATTAAGACGATCAGCGAAGGCGACAGGCTTGCCATTCAAAAAGCTCAAAAAACCTGGAGGCCCTAACCCGTTCTTCAACCCGCATACGATCTACTTCTTCTATCGCCCGGTCCATGCCAACGTCAAAACTGGTAAAGTTCATGCTCTACCCACTCTCATCCACCACAACGATTACCACAAAGGAATACGCCCAGACTTCAACGTCAACGACAACAAAGCATACGATGACTTCCAGACTCATGCATTCCGTCTCAACAATGCCAGGCAAACATTTCCAATTCCTTTCATCCCAACTTGGTCATATTATCCGATCGACTACCAGATGAGCCTCGACGAAGATCTGCAATATTTCATGATAAAACAAGAATCGGCGACCATCATACCAAACGAAGTAAAGCAAGAACACATGTCTCAAACATGTCCACCAGAATACTTTCAAGATGCGCAAATCCCAGATGACACGATGAACATCGACGAGATCGGAAAAATGTTCAACATCGACGTCAACATAGAGGCTCAACCTGCATATGAAGACCCGGAAGAAGAATACATTTGTCCAGGAGAACATTACGGCTGCTGCGACAAACATATCATCGAGTTCGAAATGGAGCACTAACAATGCTCCATAAACAGTCATTTGTACTCTTTTTCCTTATCCTCGGTTTTTCCCACTGGGTTTTCCGGGAAAGGTTTTAATGAGGCATTTGATTTATGTATAATTATTAAATTCAGAATAATGATGTAATAGTGATGTAAGCGATGATGTAATCGCATAGGCTGAGGTAAGCGCTTATGTCAGCGTCCACTAAACCTCACCTATAAATATGTGTGCACCCCCATTGTAAAACTCACCTCATATTTTCTATAAAAACCTCTCTCTAAGTTTCTCTCTCTAAATGTCTCTCTAAATTCTCTAGTTTTCCAGACTTCCTAACATCTTCATAAGCCTTGGTTTCTTTCTTTCATTCGCAAGTCGCGATTCTTTTCCGTTTCTTTAGTTAGGCAAAGTAGTCAGCCAACACGGCGGTCAACATGACTTTCGTGGGGAAGTAATATCCTAAAAGTGGTTGAGCATCAGTGGCAAGAGGCCCGTTTAAGCTCCTAATATCTGGATATTATTACCTTCGTCTGTCAATACGACCGTCAACACGGCTAACTACTATGTCTGCCTCGAGATTCTGGTATCAGAGCCAAAGACTTGTGTTATGATTGAATAAATCATCGTTTATGACTGATTGTTTCGAATGTTCTGGAAAACATTCTTACAAAATGTCTACTTCGAATCCTTCGACCATAGATTCCCAGTTCGCTATCTCTACTTTACCAAAATCCAAAAGCAAAAACCGTTCCTCTTCTAGCAGTTCTTCCAGTAACATCAATTCCCTCTATGAAATAGAATATGTTCCTGGCGATCAACTACCAGAAACTACTCTACCACTGGTCAACCCATATGAGTATTTTTCCAGAAAGCCTAGCGCTTTCTCGGTAAAAGGTGTTCGCGAACTCATCCGACCATCCTCAAACCGACGAGTTATGGAGTACGTTCAATCCAGCAAGTTCTCGTCCTGTCAAGTCCCGGCCACCGAGGAAGAACAATTCATATCTCTCAATATTCCGGAGAACCTGCCAAAATTGTGGCAACAACATGGTTACACTCATCTACACTTTGGTGTGGTGAGAATCGGGCTAACTCTACACGCCCGAAAAGGTCTGCCGGTTATTGCTCGCATAGCTTTAGTCGATTCAAGGCTGAAGTCGTACCAACAAGCTTGCATCGGGACAGTCCAAACAACCTTAAATGCAGGAACAGTATTTGTAACACTGTTTCCCAACTTCAATGTCTCCCTGCAAGATCCCAACCTCCTGAAGACACTCAAAGTCCAACTACAACTGATCGGAGCTCCGATGCAAGAAAAGAGTGTAGCTGCGACACTACATCACCAGATCGTCTACAGAATACAAGATCATGCGCTCGATCTTGTACTACCTTCCTCTGATGACGCACTCTACCTAGAAGTGACGTCAGCATCACAAGCGCCCAACACTATACAAATCCCTCGCCAGATAACCCGCGAAGAGCTATTACAACGCCTACCTGAGTCATGGGTTACGAGTTATGAAAAGATGCATCAAGCATCTCAAGCACCAGTCCAGATATCGGAAGCTACTTTTCATTCTCGGAACGATGGAACCACTGAAATCAAGTTCGAAAAGCCGAGATCATCGTTTCGACGGGAGCTTTTCACACAATTTACAATACAAATCGAAGACATCGACAACTACGGGAGACCATCAAGTTATATGGCCCTACGACCGCTTGCATTTTGCCAAGATGGCTCGGTCGTATATCCTTTCACAGACGAAAACGGACATCAGTTTTTTGATGTTTGTTCATGCACTGCCTGTCTGGACGCAGAGTACGAATCAGACGACGAGATCCGACAAAGACGGAGGAAGAAGAAAGATCCTCTTTACAAAAGATACCTCGAAGGAGATCCCACTGTCGGCCCCCTTGGTGATGACAAATATGACTTTATAGTCCAATACTCAGAAAGAAAAAAGGAACCGGAACAGATCTTGATGATGCATCCAGAAGAATTCCCACCGCCAGAAGATTTTACCAAAGGCGACATCGCCCATAGCCCGAAAATCCTCACAAGAGCAATTAATTCTTCTGGGCCAGACCAACTGAGCCAAGGTGAAAAGGTCCTCAATTGGCAAACGGAAAACGCGCTCGCTCAAAACCGATTATTGACGACTCTTAATTACAAGGTCGATCAACTGGCTGATGGCTACAGTAAAAGGCTGATATCCCTTCAAGGGTCAATCACAGAAATTCATGGTCGACTCCATAATCTTCACCAAGAAATGATGACTATGGCGCAACATATGATGGTCAATACTTCTCAATTCAAAAGCAAAGAAGCTGAAACGGCTAGTCTCAAATACCAGCTTAAAGATCTGCAAAAAAGCCTCGAAAGCATGATAAATAATCATAAGACGTCAGATCCTTTCTTCAATCCTTTGGGAAGCATACCATCAAGCATTCCTATGTACCAAGAGTCCTATTCATCAGGATTTCTCACCGGATATCAAAATCAACGGCCAAAAAAACCCCTTCCCGGGTTTCTATCTTCCGACGAAGCATTCACATCTCGTTATGGTACAACTACAACCAGTATTTCAAAAGCAAAACCAGCAAGGGTAAAGCCAAGGCGTCAAAAGGAACCGGAATTTCCTGCCAGTCCTATCAAGAGGCAAACCCTCGAGTCCTCATCTAGCCACGAATCAGTTCAAGAAACAAAGCAAAAGGGGCCAGATATCGGAATTATTGAGTTTTCAATGACTAATCTACTAGACACTCTCGGCAACAATAATACCGGAGTGACGACAGCCCCATTACAGCAACACCCAGAGCCAGTAACAATGATCAATCATTTCTCGAGTACAGACTCCAGTGGCTATAGTTCCAGTTCAGATGAAAGATCTCTACCAAAGCAGTTCGTTATTGGCGAACCATCAACATTCCCAAAAAGCGAACCGAATGTGAATGAAGTATACTCGAGCGACGAAGAAATGAGATACACTGCCCCTAGGCATCAAGAGACGCCGGCAAAACAATTTGCTGCAAAAATCATAACATTCACATTCGATGATATCCCCTTCGAGAAATGGAATGACCGCCTTGACGAATTCCATGCATGGATGAATTCAGAAGCTATCACATCACCACTAGAGCTCGTAATACAACAATTTGCAGCACGACTGTCCGGAGCACTTAAAGAATGGTGGAATTCACTCGGCGAATATAGACAGCAACAAGTCTATCAAACAACAATACCATTGCTCCTAGGCGAAATCCACAGAGAGTTCATAGGCACTCCTAACCATCTGAAAGAGCAACTACAAGAAGAATTCTTCTCAGCGAAATGTTGCTCCTTACAGAAAAGAGATTTGGCGAAACACTTTGAACGACAAACCCGCCGGTATTACGCTCTCAACGGTCTCAACAATCCTAGCCTGAAGCACGTATATATCTCCTCCATTGACGACTACCTCGGACAACAAACTAAGTTGTATATGAGAGATCAGGGTCAAACAATCGAAGAAGTCTCTATTGGTCAGATCCAGCAATATGTCTTCAGATCTCTCGACAAACTCTGCAAACAAAAGGAATTTTGGACAGAATTCATGGATAAATCTAAGCAGCTTTCAAAGATATGCGCCAGACCAGATCTATCCATCAAATGCTCAAAATCCAAAAAGACATGCTCATGCGATTCACGCGGCAAGACCGACAAATTCAGAAAATCTATCCCGAAGCGCTTCAGCAATTTCAGGCATAAGCGATTTTTTCGGAAAAAACAAAGTTTTCGTAAAACATCAAAATGCTTTCTGTGCCGAAAGGAAGGACATTATGCAAAAAACTGTCCAAACCAATCAAAGAAGAAGAAGCAATATCTCATCAACTCCATATCCAAGATAGCACCAGATATTGACCTCGACAACCATGATCTAGAGTCAGTTCTATCATACGATAGTGATGACAAAGATGCTATCTGCGGCTACTCGGATTCAGACGATCTATCTGAGTCATCATACCAGGAGGAAAACAATGACTGCTGTTTCAAAATTGCTCAAATGCCACGAAAAGATGAGATACAAACTCCACACCTACCGGTGACAATCTTCGATCCGTTGCAAAAGGAAGCTCCAGTTCATGCCATCGCATTTATCGATACAGGAGCTTACACAACAATCCTAAATCCTAAGATTCTCCCATCATCTATGTGGCTACCTCACCAACAAGAATTTCGCGTGGCAAATTCCAGCTCAAGTCAAACTCAAATCCAGGCCAATCACGATAGAAATCTTCCCAGGCTGCCAGATAACAACGGAGGTCCTCGGTTCATCCGCACCTGAAAAAGACTTAATTTTGGGATGGGACACCTACTATACACTGAAGAAAAATTTCGACATATCAATCGAACCGCGAGGTGTAAAATGGAAAAATCTCTTCAAAGCCTTCACAACGATTCCCCGCCTATTCACAATCGAAGGAGCTGTGTCCCCAGAATTCGAGAAGATCAAAGAAGAAATCACGATATTTTCATGTGCAGAATCCCACACAGATTTCCTGCAAAAGTGCAGTAACCCACTGTGGCTAAATTCAGAGTTCTTCGTCCCTTTACCTTTCAAAGAAAACATTCAAACTACACCAACAAAGGCAAGTCACGCAGGGATGCCACCAACACTACTGCAACAAGCCAATGAAGAATGTGACCAGCTCGTAGATCAATGAATTGTGGAGTCAACAAATTCACCCTGGGCATGCAAGGCATTTTATGTAAACAATCGTGCAGAACAAGCAAGAGGCAAACTCAGTCTGGTCATCGACTACAAACCCCTCAACCAATACCGACAAGTTCAATAATTCCTTGGAGTAATCAATTACGTAGGCGACTTTATTTCACAACTTTCGCAACTGACAAGACCACTCCAGAAGATGCTGACAAAGAATCCACCCCAATGGACAAAACGACAAACCGACGCGGTCAAAAGCCTAAAGCTAGAGGTACAGAAGCTACCACCTTTAAAGATTCCCTCTTCAGGGATACGAATCCTTCAGACAGATGCAAGCGACAAATACTGGGGGGCCATATTATTTGAAGAGATAGATGGCAAACGTCAAATCTGTGGATATAAAAGCGGACGCTTTAAAGATTCCGAAATGCACTATCACTCCACCTTTAAAGAAATCCTAGCGGTCAAGAAGGCCATTGAGAAATTTGAGTTCCATCTGATAGGACACAAATTTCGCATCGAGATGGATATGTCCTCTTTTCCAAAGATGTTACAATTCAAGCAGAAGATGGTCCCACACCAACAGCTACTACGATGGAGCGAATGGTTTTCAAAGTACGATTTCGAGTCCTTCTATTTAAAGGGCTCAAAGAATACGCTCGCTGACATGCTCAGCAGAAACCCACTACAAGAAATCAACATGATGGCCAGCTCCTCTTCCACATCAGAAAAACATTACTATGACTTCATCGCCAACATGCCCGAAGACGCACATCAGCTTATCGACAAGAAGATTCTACATGAGCATCTTAACGCAAGAATTTTCAGGCATCAATCCACAATCCTATCAAAACACGGCATCAATTGTCACTACATAGCGCCAATGGGTATACACCCAGACTACCCGTTCGCACATCTCTACAGGATCGAAAATCACAATATGCCGGAAGAAGTACTCTGTTTTCTCTGGTATCTCTGCTCTGTTCACACCATCGGCATCACGTTCGACATCCAGTGGCTATATCAATACATCAATTCTCAGCAAGGTCAAAAGGATTGTCTTTCAACATTTCTGACCTGGTTCGCCCCTCTAACCGTTTGGAGCGGAAAATTAAGACGATCAGCGAAGGCGACAGGCTTGCCATTCAAAAAGCTCAAAAAACCTGGAGGCCCTAACCCGTTCTTCAACCCGCATACGATCTACTTCTTCTATCGCCCGGTCCATGCCAACGTCAAAACTGGTAAAGTTCATGCTCTACCCACTCTCATCCACCACAACGATTACCACAAAGGAATACGCCCAGACTTCAACGTCAACGACAACAAAGCATACGATGACTTCCAGACTCATGCATTCCGTCTCAACAATGCCAGGCAAACATTTCCAATTCCTTTCATCCCAACTTGGTCATATTATCCGATCGACTACCAGATGAGCCTCGACGAAGATCTGCAATATTTCATGATAAAACAAGAATCGGCGACCATCATACCAAACGAAGTAAAGCAAGAACACATGTCTCAAACATGTCCACCAGAATACTTTCAAGATGCGCAAATCCCAGATGACACGATGAACATCGACGAGATCGGAAAAATGTTCAACATCGACGTCAACATAGAGGCTCAACCTGCATATGAAGACCCGGAAGAAGAATACATTTGTCCAGGAGAACATTACGGCTGCTGCGACAAACATATCATCGAGTTCGAAATGGAGCACTAACAATGCTCCATAAACAGTCATTTGTACTCTTTTTCCTTATCCTCGGTTTTTCCCACTGGGTTTTCCGGGAAAGGTTTTAATGAGGCATTTGATTTATGTATAATTATTAAATTCAGAATAATGATGTAATAGTGATGTAAGCGATGATGTAATCGCATAGGCTGAGGTAAGCGCTTATGTCAGCGTCCACTAAACCTCACCTATAAATATGTGTGCACCCCCATTGTAAAACTCACCTCATATTTTCTATAAAAACCTCTCTCTAAGTTTCTCTCTCTAAATGTCTCTCTAAATTCTCTAGTTTTCCAGACTTCCTAACATCTTCATAAGCCTTGGTTTCTTTCTTTCATTCGCAAGTCGCGATTCTTTTCCGTTTCTTTAGTTAGGCAAAGTAGTCAGCCAACACGGCGGTCAACATGACTTTCGTGGGGAAGTAATATCCTAAAAGTGGTTGAGCATCAGTGGCAAGAGGCCCGTTTAAGCTCCTAATATCTGGATATTATTACCTTCGTCTGTCAATACGACCGTCAACACGGCTAACTACTATGTCTGCCTCGAGATTCTGGTATCAGAGCCAAAGACTTGTGTTATGATTGAATAAATCATCGTTTATGACTGATTGTTTCGAATGTTCTGGAAAACATTCTTACAAAATGTCTACTTCGAATCCTTCGACCATAGATTCCCAGTTCGCTATCTCTACTTTACCAAAATCCAAAAGCAAAAACCGTTCCTCTTCTAGCAGTTCTTCCAGTAACATCAATTCCCTCTATGAAATAGAATATGTTCCTGGCGATCAACTACCAGAAACTACTCTACCACTGGTCAACCCATATGAGTATTTTTCCAGAAAGCCTAGCGCTTTCTCGGTAAAAGGTGTTCGCGAACTCATCCGACCATCCTCAAACCGACGAGTTATGGAGTACGTTCAATCCAGCAAGTTCTCGTCCTGTCAAGTCCCGGCCACCGAGGAAGAACAATTCATATCTCTCAATATTCCGGAGAACCTGCCAAAATTGTGGCAACAACATGGTTACACTCATCTACACTTTGGTGTGGTGAGAATCGGGCTAACTCTACACGCCCGAAAAGGTCTGCCGGTTATTGCTCGCATAGCTTTAGTCGATTCAAGGCTGAAGTCGTACCAACAAGCTTGCATCGGGACAGTCCAAACAACCTTAAATGCAGGAACAGTATTTGTAACACTGTTTCCCAACTTCAATGTCTCCCTGCAAGATCCCAACCTCCTGAAGACACTCAAAGTCCAACTACAACTGATCGGAGCTCCGATGCAAGAAAAGAGTGTAGCTGCGACACTACATCACCAGATCGTCTACAGAATACAAGATCATGCGCTCGATCTTGTACTACCTTCCTCTGATGACGCACTCTACCTAGAAGTGACGTCAGCATCACAAGCGCCCAACACTATACAAATCCCTCGCCAGATAACCCGCGAAGAGCTATTACAACGCCTACCTGAGTCATGGGTTACGAGTTATGAAAAGATGCATCAAGCATCTCAAGCACCAGTCCAGATATCGGAAGCTACTTTTCATTCTCGGAACGATGGAACCACTGAAATCAAGTTCGAAAAGCCGAGATCATCGTTTCGACGGGAGCTTTTCACACAATTTACAATACAAATCGAAGACATCGACAACTACGGGAGACCATCAAGTTATATGGCCCTACGACCGCTTGCATTTTGCCAAGATGGCTCGGTCGTATATCCTTTCACAGACGAAAACGGACATCAGTTTTTTGATGTTTGTTCATGCACTGCCTGTCTGGACGCAGAGTACGAATCAGACGACGAGATCCGACAAAGACGGAGGAAGAAGAAAGATCCTCTTTACAAAAGATACCTCGAAGGAGATCCCACTGTCGGCCCCCTTGGTGATGACAAATATGACTTTATAGTCCAATACTCAGAAAGAAAAAAGGAACCGGAACAGATCTTGATGATGCATCCAGAAGAATTCCCACCGCCAGAAGATTTTACCAAAGGCGACATCGCCCATAGCCCGAAAATCCTCACAAGAGCAATTAATTCTTCTGGGCCAGACCAACTGAGCCAAGGTGAAAAGGTCCTCAATTGGCAAACGGAAAACGCGCTCGCTCAAAACCGATTATTGACGACTCTTAATTACAAGGTCGATCAACTGGCTGATGGCTACAGTAAAAGGCTGATATCCCTTCAAGGGTCAATCACAGAAATTCATGGTCGACTCCATAATCTTCACCAAGAAATGATGACTATGGCGCAACATATGATGGTCAATACTTCTCAATTCAAAAGCAAAGAAGCTGAAACGGCTAGTCTCAAATACCAGCTTAAAGATCTGCAAAAAAGCCTCGAAAGCATGATAAATAATCATAAGACGTCAGATCCTTTCTTCAATCCTTTGGGAAGCATACCATCAAGCATTCCTATGTACCAAGAGTCCTATTCATCAGGATTTCTCACCGGATATCAAAATCAACGGCCAAAAAAACCCCTTCCCGGGTTTCTATCTTCCGACGAAGCATTCACATCTCGTTATGGTACAACTACAACCAGTATTTCAAAAGCAAAACCAGCAAGGGTAAAGCCAAGGCGTCAAAAGGAACCGGAATTTCCTGCCAGTCCTATCAAGAGGCAAACCCTCGAGTCCTCATCTAGCCACGAATCAGTTCAAGAAACAAAGCAAAAGGGGCCAGATATCGGAATTATTGAGTTTTCAATGACTAATCTACTAGACACTCTCGGCAACAATAATACCGGAGTGACGACAGCCCCATTACAGCAACACCCAGAGCCAGTAACAATGATCAATCATTTCTCGAGTACAGACTCCAGTGGCTATAGTTCCAGTTCAGATGAAAGATCTCTACCAAAGCAGTTCGTTATTGGCGAACCATCAACATTCCCAAAAAGCGAACCGAATGTGAATGAAGTATACTCGAGCGACGAAGAAATGAGATACACTGCCCCTAGGCATCAAGAGACGCCGGCAAAACAATTTGCTGCAAAAATCATAACATTCACATTCGATGATATCCCCTTCGAGAAATGGAATGACCGCCTTGACGAATTCCATGCATGGATGAATTCAGAAGCTATCACATCACCACTAGAGCTCGTAATACAACAATTTGCAGCACGACTGTCCGGAGCACTTAAAGAATGGTGGAATTCACTCGGCGAATATAGACAGCAACAAGTCTATCAAACAACAATACCATTGCTCCTAGGCGAAATCCACAGAGAGTTCATAGGCACTCCTAACCATCTGAAAGAGCAACTACAAGAAGAATTCTTCTCAGCGAAATGTTGCTCCTTACAGAAAAGAGATTTGGCGAAACACTTTGAACGACAAACCCGCCGGTATTACGCTCTCAACGGTCTCAACAATCCTAGCCTGAAGCACGTATATATCTCCTCCATTGACGACTACCTCGGACAACAAACTAAGTTGTATATGAGAGATCAGGGTCAAACAATCGAAGAAGTCTCTATTGGTCAGATCCAGCAATATGTCTTCAGATCTCTCGACAAACTCTGCAAACAAAAGGAATTTTGGACAGAATTCATGGATAAATCTAAGCAGCTTTCAAAGATATGCGCCAGACCAGATCTATCCATCAAATGCTCAAAATCCAAAAAGACATGCTCATGCGATTCACGCGGCAAGACCGACAAATTCAGAAAATCTATCCCGAAGCGCTTCAGCAATTTCAGGCATAAGCGATTTTTTCGGAAAAAACAAAGTTTTCGTAAAACATCAAAATGCTTTCTGTGCCGAAAGGAAGGACATTATGCAAAAAACTGTCCAAACCAATCAAAGAAGAAGAAGCAATATCTCATCAACTCCATATCCAAGATAGCACCAGATATTGACCTCGACAACCATGATCTAGAGTCAGTTCTATCATACGATAGTGATGACAAAGATGCTATCTGCGGCTACTCGGATTCAGACGATCTATCTGAGTCATCATACCAGGAGGAAAACAATGACTGCTGTTTCAAAATTGCTCAAATGCCACGAAAAGATGAGATACAAACTCCACACCTACCGGTGACAATCTTCGATCCGTTGCAAAAGGAAGCTCCAGTTCATGCCATCGCATTTATCGATACAGGAGCTTACACAACAATCCTAAATCCTAAGATTCTCCCATCATCTATGTGGCTACCTCACCAACAAGAATTTCGCGTGGCAAATTCCAGCTCAAGTCAAACTCAAATCCAGGCCAATCACGATAGAAATCTTCCCAGGCTGCCAGATAACAACGGAGGTCCTCGGTTCATCCGCACCTGAAAAAGACTTAATTTTGGGATGGGACACCTACTATACACTGAAGAAAAATTTCGACATATCAATCGAACCGCGAGGTGTAAAATGGAAAAATCTCTTCAAAGCCTTCACAACGATTCCCCGCCTATTCACAATCGAAGGAGCTGTGTCCCCAGAATTCGAGAAGATCAAAGAAGAAATC
The DNA here is from genome assembly GCA_020283515.1 of Alliaria petiolata. Classification (NCBI taxonomy): domain Eukaryota; kingdom Viridiplantae; phylum Streptophyta; class Magnoliopsida; order Brassicales; family Brassicaceae; genus Alliaria; species Alliaria petiolata. The sequence continues at coordinate 383,277,758 of JAHZTW010000001.1, forward strand.
ACGATATTTTCATGTGCAGAATCCCACACAGATTTCCTGCAAAAGTGCAGTAACCCACTGTGGCTAAATTCAGAGTTCTTCGTCCCTTTACCTTTCAAAGAAAACATTCAAACTACACCAACAAAGGCAAGTCACGCAGGGATGCCACCAACACTACTGCAACAAGCCAATGAAGAATGTGACCAGCTCGTAGATCAATGAATTGTGGAGTCAACAAATTCACCCTGGGCATGCAAGGCATTTTATGTAAACAATCGTGCAGAACAAGCAAGAGGCAAACTCAGTCTGGTCATCGACTACAAACCCCTCAACCAATACCGACAAGTTCAATAATTCCTTGGAGTAATCAATTACGTAGGCGACTTTATTTCACAACTTTCGCAACTGACAAGACCACTCCAGAAGATGCTGACAAAGAATCCACCCCAATGGACAAAACGACAAACCGACGCGGTCAAAAGCCTAAAGCTAGAGGTACAGAAGCTACCACCTTTAAAGATTCCCTCTTCAGGGATACGAATCCTTCAGACAGATGCAAGCGACAAATACTGGGGGGCCATATTATTTGAAGAGATAGATGGCAAACGTCAAATCTGTGGATATAAAAGCGGACGCTTTAAAGATTCCGAAATGCACTATCACTCCACCTTTAAAGAAATCCTAGCGGTCAAGAAGGCCATTGAGAAATTTGAGTTCCATCTGATAGGACACAAATTTCGCATCGAGATGGATATGTCCTCTTTTCCAAAGATGTTACAATTCAAGCAGAAGATGGTCCCACACCAACAGCTACTACGATGGAGCGAATGGTTTTCAAAGTACGATTTCGAGTCCTTCTATTTAAAGGGCTCAAAGAATACGCTCGCTGACATGCTCAGCAGAAACCCACTACAAGAAATCAACATGATGGCCAGCTCCTCTTCCACATCAGAAAAACATTACTATGACTTCATCGCCAACATGCCCGAAGACGCACATCAGCTTATCGACAAGAAGATTCTACATGAGCATCTTAACGCAAGAATTTTCAGGCATCAATCCACAATCCTATCAAAACACGGCATCAATTGTCACTACATAGCGCCAATGGGTATACACCCAGACTACCCGTTCGCACATCTCTACAGGATCGAAAATCACAATATGCCGGAAGAAGTACTCTGTTTTCTCTGGTATCTCTGCTCTGTTCACACCATCGGCATCACGTTCGACATCCAGTGGCTATATCAATACATCAATTCTCAGCAAGGTCAAAAGGATTGTCTTTCAACATTTCTGACCTGGTTCGCCCCTCTAACCGTTTGGAGCGGAAAATTAAGACGATCAGCGAAGGCGACAGGCTTGCCATTCAAAAAGCTCAAAAAACCTGGAGGCCCTAACCCGTTCTTCAACCCGCATACGATCTACTTCTTCTATCGCCCGGTCCATGCCAACGTCAAAACTGGTAAAGTTCATGCTCTACCCACTCTCATCCACCACAACGATTACCACAAAGGAATACGCCCAGACTTCAACGTCAACGACAACAAAGCATACGATGACTTCCAGACTCATGCATTCCGTCTCAACAATGCCAGGCAAACATTTCCAATTCCTTTCATCCCAACTTGGTCATATTATCCGATCGACTACCAGATGAGCCTCGACGAAGATCTGCAATATTTCATGATAAAACAAGAATCGGCGACCATCATACCAAACGAAGTAAAGCAAGAACACATGTCTCAAACATGTCCACCAGAATACTTTCAAGATGCGCAAATCCCAGATGACACGATGAACATCGACGAGATCGGAAAAATGTTCAACATCGACGTCAACATAGAGGCTCAACCTGCATATGAAGACCCGGAAGAAGAATACATTTGTCCAGGAGAACATTACGGCTGCTGCGACAAACATATCATCGAGTTCGAAATGGAGCACTAACAATGCTCCATAAACAGTCATTTGTACTCTTTTTCCTTATCCTCGGTTTTTCCCACTGGGTTTTCCGGGAAAGGTTTTAATGAGGCATTTGATTTATGTATAATTATTAAATTCAGAATAATGATGTAATAGTGATGTAAGCGATGATGTAATCGCATAGGCTGAGGTAAGCGCTTATGTCAGCGTCCACTAAACCTCACCTATAAATATGTGTGCACCCCCATTGTAAAACTCACCTCATATTTTCTATAAAAACCTCTCTCTAAGTTTCTCTCTCTAAATGTCTCTCTAAATTCTCTAGTTTTCCAGACTTCCTAACATCTTCATAAGCCTTGGTTTCTTTCTTTCATTCGCAAGTCGCGATTCTTTTCCGTTTCTTTAGTTAGGCAAAGTAGTCAGCCAACACGGCGGTCAACATGACTTTCGTGGGGAAGTAATATCCTAAAAGTGGTTGAGCATCAGTGGCAAGAGGCCCGTTTAAGCTCCTAATATCTGGATATTATTACCTTCGTCTGTCAATACGACCGTCAACACGGCTAACTACTATGTCTGCCTCGAGATTCTGGTATCAGAGCCAAAGACTTGTGTTATGATTGAATAAATCATCGTTTATGACTGATTGTTTCGAATGTTCTGGAAAACATTCTTACAAAATGTCTACTTCGAATCCTTCGACCATAGATTCCCAGTTCGCTATCTCTACTTTACCAAAATCCAAAAGCAAAAACCGTTCCTCTTCTAGCAGTTCTTCCAGTAACATCAATTCCCTCTATGAAATAGAATATGTTCCTGGCGATCAACTACCAGAAACTACTCTACCACTGGTCAACCCATATGAGTATTTTTCCAGAAAGCCTAGCGCTTTCTCGGTAAAAGGTGTTCGCGAACTCATCCGACCATCCTCAAACCGACGAGTTATGGAGTACGTTCAATCCAGCAAGTTCTCGTCCTGTCAAGTCCCGGCCACCGAGGAAGAACAATTCATATCTCTCAATATTCCGGAGAACCTGCCAAAATTGTGGCAACAACATGGTTACACTCATCTACACTTTGGTGTGGTGAGAATCGGGCTAACTCTACACGCCCGAAAAGGTCTGCCGGTTATTGCTCGCATAGCTTTAGTCGATTCAAGGCTGAAGTCGTACCAACAAGCTTGCATCGGGACAGTCCAAACAACCTTAAATGCAGGAACAGTATTTGTAACACTGTTTCCCAACTTCAATGTCTCCCTGCAAGATCCCAACCTCCTGAAGACACTCAAAGTCCAACTACAACTGATCGGAGCTCCGATGCAAGAAAAGAGTGTAGCTGCGACACTACATCACCAGATCGTCTACAGAATACAAGATCATGCGCTCGATCTTGTACTACCTTCCTCTGATGACGCACTCTACCTAGAAGTGACGTCAGCATCACAAGCGCCCAACACTATACAAATCCCTCGCCAGATAACCCGCGAAGAGCTATTACAACGCCTACCTGAGTCATGGGTTACGAGTTATGAAAAGATGCATCAAGCATCTCAAGCACCAGTCCAGATATCGGAAGCTACTTTTCATTCTCGGAACGATGGAACCACTGAAATCAAGTTCGAAAAGCCGAGATCATCGTTTCGACGGGAGCTTTTCACACAATTTACAATACAAATCGAAGACATCGACAACTACGGGAGACCATCAAGTTATATGGCCCTACGACCGCTTGCATTTTGCCAAGATGGCTCGGTCGTATATCCTTTCACAGACGAAAACGGACATCAGTTTTTTGATGTTTGTTCATGCACTGCCTGTCTGGACGCAGAGTACGAATCAGACGACGAGATCCGACAAAGACGGAGGAAGAAGAAAGATCCTCTTTACAAAAGATACCTCGAAGGAGATCCCACTGTCGGCCCCCTTGGTGATGACAAATATGACTTTATAGTCCAATACTCAGAAAGAAAAAAGGAACCGGAACAGATCTTGATGATGCATCCAGAAGAATTCCCACCGCCAGAAGATTTTACCAAAGGCGACATCGCCCATAGCCCGAAAATCCTCACAAGAGCAATTAATTCTTCTGGGCCAGACCAACTGAGCCAAGGTGAAAAGGTCCTCAATTGGCAAACGGAAAACGCGCTCGCTCAAAACCGATTATTGACGACTCTTAATTACAAGGTCGATCAACTGGCTGATGGCTACAGTAAAAGGCTGATATCCCTTCAAGGGTCAATCACAGAAATTCATGGTCGACTCCATAATCTTCACCAAGAAATGATGACTATGGCGCAACATATGATGGTCAATACTTCTCAATTCAAAAGCAAAGAAGCTGAAACGGCTAGTCTCAAATACCAGCTTAAAGATCTGCAAAAAAGCCTCGAAAGCATGATAAATAATCATAAGACGTCAGATCCTTTCTTCAATCCTTTGGGAAGCATACCATCAAGCATTCCTATGTACCAAGAGTCCTATTCATCAGGATTTCTCACCGGATATCAAAATCAACGGCCAAAAAAACCCCTTCCCGGGTTTCTATCTTCCGACGAAGCATTCACATCTCGTTATGGTACAACTACAACCAGTATTTCAAAAGCAAAACCAGCAAGGGTAAAGCCAAGGCGTCAAAAGGAACCGGAATTTCCTGCCAGTCCTATCAAGAGGCAAACCCTCGAGTCCTCATCTAGCCACGAATCAGTTCAAGAAACAAAGCAAAAGGGGCCAGATATCGGAATTATTGAGTTTTCAATGACTAATCTACTAGACACTCTCGGCAACAATAATACCGGAGTGACGACAGCCCCATTACAGCAACACCCAGAGCCAGTAACAATGATCAATCATTTCTCGAGTACAGACTCCAGTGGCTATAGTTCCAGTTCAGATGAAAGATCTCTACCAAAGCAGTTCGTTATTGGCGAACCATCAACATTCCCAAAAAGCGAACCGAATGTGAATGAAGTATACTCGAGCGACGAAGAAATGAGATACACTGCCCCTAGGCATCAAGAGACGCCGGCAAAACAATTTGCTGCAAAAATCATAACATTCACATTCGATGATATCCCCTTCGAGAAATGGAATGACCGCCTTGACGAATTCCATGCATGGATGAATTCAGAAGCTATCACATCACCACTAGAGCTCGTAATACAACAATTTGCAGCACGACTGTCCGGAGCACTTAAAGAATGGTGGAATTCACTCGGCGAATATAGACAGCAACAAGTCTATCAAACAACAATACCATTGCTCCTAGGCGAAATCCACAGAGAGTTCATAGGCACTCCTAACCATCTGAAAGAGCAACTACAAGAAGAATTCTTCTCAGCGAAATGTTGCTCCTTACAGAAAAGAGATTTGGCGAAACACTTTGAACGACAAACCCGCCGGTATTACGCTCTCAACGGTCTCAACAATCCTAGCCTGAAGCACGTATATATCTCCTCCATTGACGACTACCTCGGACAACAAACTAAGTTGTATATGAGAGATCAGGGTCAAACAATCGAAGAAGTCTCTATTGGTCAGATCCAGCAATATGTCTTCAGATCTCTCGACAAACTCTGCAAACAAAAGGAATTTTGGACAGAATTCATGGATAAATCTAAGCAGCTTTCAAAGATATGCGCCAGACCAGATCTATCCATCAAATGCTCAAAATCCAAAAAGACATGCTCATGCGATTCACGCGGCAAGACCGACAAATTCAGAAAATCTATCCCGAAGCGCTTCAGCAATTTCAGGCATAAGCGATTTTTTCGGAAAAAACAAAGTTTTCGTAAAACATCAAAATGCTTTCTGTGCCGAAAGGAAGGACATTATGCAAAAAACTGTCCAAACCAATCAAAGAAGAAGAAGCAATATCTCATCAACTCCATATCCAAGATAGCACCAGATATTGACCTCGACAACCATGATCTAGAGTCAGTTCTATCATACGATAGTGATGACAAAGATGCTATCTGCGGCTACTCGGATTCAGACGATCTATCTGAGTCATCATACCAGGAGGAAAACAATGACTGCTGTTTCAAAATTGCTCAAATGCCACGAAAAGATGAGATACAAACTCCACACCTACCGGTGACAATCTTCGATCCGTTGCAAAAGGAAGCTCCAGTTCATGCCATCGCATTTATCGATACAGGAGCTTACACAACAATCCTAAATCCTAAGATTCTCCCATCATCTATGTGGCTACCTCACCAACAAGAATTTCGCGTGGCAAATTCCAGCTCAAGTCAAACTCAAATCCAGGCCAATCACGATAGAAATCTTCCCAGGCTGCCAGATAACAACGGAGGTCCTCGGTTCATCCGCACCTGAAAAAGACTTAATTTTGGGATGGGACACCTACTATACACTGAAGAAAAATTTCGACATATCAATCGAACCGCGAGGTGTAAAATGGAAAAATCTCTTCAAAGCCTTCACAACGATTCCCCGCCTATTCACAATCGAAGGAGCTGTGTCCCCAGAATTCGAGAAGATCAAAGAAGAAATCACGATATTTTCATGTGCAGAATCCCACACAGATTTCCTGCAAAAGTGCAGTAACCCACTGTGGCTAAATTCAGAGTTCTTCGTCCCTTTACCTTTCAAAGAAAACATTCAAACTACACCAACAAAGGCAAGTCACGCAGGGATGCCACCAACACTACTGCAACAAGCCAATGAAGAATGTGACCAGCTCGTAGATCAATGAATTGTGGAGTCAACAAATTCACCCTGGGCATGCAAGGCATTTTATGTAAACAATCGTGCAGAACAAGCAAGAGGCAAACTCAGTCTGGTCATCGACTACAAACCCCTCAACCAATACCGACAAGTTCAATAATTCCTTGGAGTAATCAATTACGTAGGCGACTTTATTTCACAACTTTCGCAACTGACAAGACCACTCCAGAAGATGCTGACAAAGAATCCACCCCAATGGACAAAACGACAAACCGACGCGGTCAAAAGCCTAAAGCTAGAGGTACAGAAGCTACCACCTTTAAAGATTCCCTCTTCAGGGATACGAATCCTTCAGACAGATGCAAGCGACAAATACTGGGGGGCCATATTATTTGAAGAGATAGATGGCAAACGTCAAATCTGTGGATATAAAAGCGGACGCTTTAAAGATTCCGAAATGCACTATCACTCCACCTTTAAAGAAATCCTAGCGGTCAAGAAGGCCATTGAGAAATTTGAGTTCCATCTGATAGGACACAAATTTCGCATCGAGATGGATATGTCCTCTTTTCCAAAGATGTTACAATTCAAGCAGAAGATGGTCCCACACCAACAGCTACTACGATGGAGCGAATGGTTTTCAAAGTACGATTTCGAGTCCTTCTATTTAAAGGGCTCAAAGAATACGCTCGCTGACATGCTCAGCAGAAACCCACTACAAGAAATCAACATGATGGCCAGCTCCTCTTCCACATCAGAAAAACATTACTATGACTTCATCGCCAACATGCCCGAAGACGCACATCAGCTTATCGACAAGAAGATTCTACATGAGCATCTTAACGCAAGAATTTTCAGGCATCAATCCACAATCCTATCAAAACACGGCATCAATTGTCACTACATAGCGCCAATGGGTATACACCCAGACTACCCGTTCGCACATCTCTACAGGATCGAAAATCACAATATGCCGGAAGAAGTACTCTGTTTTCTCTGGTATCTCTGCTCTGTTCACACCATCGGCATCACGTTCGACATCCAGTGGCTATATCAATACATCAATTCTCAGCAAGGTCAAAAGGATTGTCTTTCAACATTTCTGACCTGGTTCGCCCCTCTAACCGTTTGGAGCGGAAAATTAAGACGATCAGCGAAGGCGACAGGCTTGCCATTCAAAAAGCTCAAAAAACCTGGAGGCCCTAACCCGTTCTTCAACCCGCATACGATCTACTTCTTCTATCGCCCGGTCCATGCCAACGTCAAAACTGGTAAAGTTCATGCTCTACCCACTCTCATCCACCACAACGATTACCACAAAGGAATACGCCCAGACTTCAACGTCAACGACAACAAAGCATACGATGACTTCCAGACTCATGCATTCCGTCTCAACAATGCCAGGCAAACATTTCCAATTCCTTTCATCCCAACTTGGTCATATTATCCGATCGACTACCAGATGAGCCTCGACGAAGATCTGCAATATTTCATGATAAAACAAGAATCGGCGACCATCATACCAAACGAAGTAAAGCAAGAACACATGTCTCAAACATGTCCACCAGAATACTTTCAAGATGCGCAAATCCCAGATGACACGATGAACATCGACGAGATCGGAAAAATGTTCAACATCGACGTCAACATAGAGGCTCAACCTGCATATGAAGACCCGGAAGAAGAATACATTTGTCCAGGAGAACATTACGGCTGCTGCGACAAACATATCATCGAGTTCGAAATGGAGCACTAACAATGCTCCATAAACAGTCATTTGTACTCTTTTTCCTTATCCTCGGTTTTTCCCACTGGGTTTTCCGGGAAAGGTTTTAATGAGGCATTTGATTTATGTATAATTATTAAATTCAGAATAATGATGTAATAGTGATGTAAGCGATGATGTAATCGCATAGGCTGAGGTAAGCGCTTATGTCAGCGTCCACTAAACCTCACCTATAAATATGTGTGCACCCCCATTGTAAAACTCACCTCATATTTTCTATAAAAACCTCTCTCTAAGTTTCTCTCTCTAAATGTCTCTCTAAATTCTCTAGTTTTCCAGACTTCCTAACATCTTCATAAGCCTTGGTTTCTTTCTTTCATTCGCAAGTCGCGATTCTTTTCCGTTTCTTTAGTTAGGCAAAGTAGTCAGCCAACACGGCGGTCAACATGACTTTCGTGGGGAAGTAATATCCTAAAAGTGGTTGAGCATCAGTGGCAAGAGGCCCGTTTAAGCTCCTAATATCTGGATATTATTACCTTCGTCTGTCAATACGACCGTCAACACGGCTAACTACTATGTCTGCCTCGAGATTCTGGTATCAGAGCCAAAGACTTGTGTTATGATTGAATAAATCATCGTTTATGACTGATTGTTTCGAATGTTCTGGAAAACATTCTTACAAAATGTCTACTTCGAATCCTTCGACCATAGATTCCCAGTTCGCTATCTCTACTTTACCAAAATCCAAAAGCAAAAACCGTTCCTCTTCTAGCAGTTCTTCCAGTAACATCAATTCCCTCTATGAAATAGAATATGTTCCTGGCGATCAACTACCAGAAACTACTCTACCACTGGTCAACCCATATGAGTATTTTTCCAGAAAGCCTAGCGCTTTCTCGGTAAAAGGTGTTCGCGAACTCATCCGACCATCCTCAAACCGACGAGTTATGGAGTACGTTCAATCCAGCAAGTTCTCGTCCTGTCAAGTCCCGGCCACCGAGGAAGAACAATTCATATCTCTCAATATTCCGGAGAACCTGCCAAAATTGTGGCAACAACATGGTTACACTCATCTACACTTTGGTGTGGTGAGAATCGGGCTAACTCTACACGCCCGAAAAGGTCTGCCGGTTATTGCTCGCATAGCTTTAGTCGATTCAAGGCTGAAGTCGTACCAACAAGCTTGCATCGGGACAGTCCAAACAACCTTAAATGCAGGAACAGTATTTGTAACACTGTTTCCCAACTTCAATGTCTCCCTGCAAGATCCCAACCTCCTGAAGACACTCAAAGTCCAACTACAACTGATCGGAGCTCCGATGCAAGAAAAGAGTGTAGCTGCGACACTACATCACCAGATCGTCTACAGAATACAAGATCATGCGCTCGATCTTGTACTACCTTCCTCTGATGACGCACTCTACCTAGAAGTGACGTCAGCATCACAAGCGCCCAACACTATACAAATCCCTCGCCAGATAACCCGCGAAGAGCTATTACAACGCCTACCTGAGTCATGGGTTACGAGTTATGAAAAGATGCATCAAGCATCTCAAGCACCAGTCCAGATATCGGAAGCTACTTTTCATTCTCGGAACGATGGAACCACTGAAATCAAGTTCGAAAAGCCGAGATCATCGTTTCGACGGGAGCTTTTCACACAATTTACAATACAAATCGAAGACATCGACAACTACGGGAGACCATCAAGTTATATGGCCCTACGACCGCTTGCATTTTGCCAAGATGGCTCGGTCGTATATCCTTTCACAGACGAAAACGGACATCAGTTTTTTGATGTTTGTTCATGCACTGCCTGTCTGGACGCAGAGTACGAATCAGACGACGAGATCCGACAAAGACGGAGGAAGAAGAAAGATCCTCTTTACAAAAGATACCTCGAAGGAGATCCCACTGTCGGCCCCCTTGGTGATGACAAATATGACTTTATAGTCCAATACTCAGAAAGAAAAAAGGAACCGGAACAGATCTTGATGATGCATCCAGAAGAATTCCCACCGCCAGAAGATTTTACCAAAGGCGACATCGCCCATAGCCCGAAAATCCTCACAAGAGCAATTAATTCTTCTGGGCCAGACCAACTGAGCCAAGGTGAAAAGGTCCTCAATTGGCAAACGGAAAACGCGCTCGCTCAAAACCGATTATTGACGACTCTTAATTACAAGGTCGATCAACTGGCTGATGGCTACAGTAAAAGGCTGATATCCCTTCAAGGGTCAATCACAGAAATTCATGGTCGACTCCATAATCTTCACCAAGAAATGATGACTATGGCGCAACATATGATGGTCAATACTTCTCAATTCAAAAGCAAAGAAGCTGAAACGGCTAGTCTCAAATACCAGCTTAAAGATCTGCAAAAAAGCCTCGAAAGCATGATAAATAATCATAAGACGTCAGATCCTTTCTTCAATCCTTTGGGAAGCATACCATCAAGCATTCCTATGTACCAAGAGTCCTATTCATCAGGATTTCTCACCGGATATCAAAATCAACGGCCAAAAAAACCCCTTCCCGGGTTTCTATCTTCCGACGAAGCATTCACATCTCGTTATGGTACAACTACAACCAGTATTTCAAAAGCAAAACCAGCAAGGGTAAAGCCAAGGCGTCAAAAGGAACCGGAATTTCCTGCCAGTCCTATCAAGAGGCAAACCCTCGAGTCCTCATCTAGCCACGAATCAGTTCAAGAAACAAAGCAAAAGGGGCCAGATATCGGAATTATTGAGTTTTCAATGACTAATCTACTAGACACTCTCGGCAACAATAATACCGGAGTGACGACAGCCCCATTACAGCAACACCCAGAGCCAGTAACAATGATCAATCATTTCTCGAGTACAGACTCCAGTGGCTATAGTTCCAGTTCAGATGAAAGATCTCTACCAAAGCAGTTCGTTATTGGCGAACCATCAACATTCCCAAAAAGCGAACCGAATGTGAATGAAGTATACTCGAGCGACGAAGAAATGAGATACACTGCCCCTAGGCATCAAGAGACGCCGGCAAAACAATTTGCTGCAAAAATCATAACATTCACATTCGATGATATCCCCTTCGAGAAATGGAATGACCGCCTTGACGAATTCCATGCATGGATGAATTCAGAAGCTATCACATCACCACTAGAGCTCGTAATACAACAATTTGCAGCACGACTGTCCGGAGCACTTAAAGAATGGTGGAATTCACTCGGCGAATATAGACAGCAACAAGTCTATCAAACAACAATACCATTGCTCCTAGGCGAAATCCACAGAGAGTTCATAGGCACTCCTAACCATCTGAAAGAGCAACTACAAGAAGAATTCTTCTCAGCGAAATGTTGCTCCTTACAGAAAAGAGATTTGGCGAAACACTTTGAACGACAAACCCGCCGGTATTACGCTCTCAACGGTCTCAACAATCCTAGCCTGAAGCACGTATATATCTCCTCCATTGACGACTACCTCGGACAACAAACTAAGTTGTATATGAGAGATCAGGGTCAAACAATCGAAGAAGTCTCTATTGGTCAGATCCAGCAATATGTCTTCAGATCTCTCGACAAACTCTGCAAACAAAAGGAATTTTGGACAGAATTCATGGATAAATCTAAGCAGCTTTCAAAGATATGCGCCAGACCAGATCTATCCATCAAATGCTCAAAATCCAAAAAGACATGCTCATGCGATTCACGCGGCAAGACCGACAAATTCAGAAAATCTATCCCGAAGCGCTTCAGCAATTTCAGGCATAAGCGATTTTTTCGGAAAAAACAAAGTTTTCGTAAAACATCAAAATGCTTTCTGTGCCGAAAGGAAGGACATTATGCAAAAAACTGTCCAAACCAATCAAAGAAGAAGAAGCAATATCTCATCAACTCCATATCCAAGATAGCACCAGATATTGACCTCGACAACCATGATCTAGAGTCAGTTCTATCATACGATAGTGATGACAAAGATGCTATCTGCGGCTACTCGGATTCAGACGATCTATCTGAGTCATCATACCAGGAGGAAAACAATGACTGCTGTTTCAAAATTGCTCAAATGCCACGAAAAGATGAGATACAAACTCCACACCTACCGGTGACAATCTTCGATCCGTTGCAAAAGGAAGCTCCAGTTCATGCCATCGCATTTATCGATACAGGAGCTTACACAACAATCCTAAATCCTAAGATTCTCCCATCATCTATGTGGCTACCTCACCAACAAGAATTTCGCGTGGCAAATTCCAGCTCAAGTCAAACTCAAATCCAGGCCAATCACGATAGAAATCTTCCCAGGCTGCCAGATAACAACGGAGGTCCTCGGTTCATCCGCACCTGAAAAAGACTTAATTTTGGGATGGGACACCTACTATACACTGAAGAAAAATTTCGACATATCAATCGAACCGCGAGGTGTAAAATGGAAAAATCTCTTCAAAGCCTTCACAACGATTCCCCGCCTATTCACAATCGAAGGAGCTGTGTCCCCAGAATTCGAGAAGATCAAAGAAGAAATCACGATATTTTCATGTGCAGAATCCCACACAGATTTCCTGCAAAAGTGCAGTAACCCACTGTGGCTAAATTCAGAGTTCTTCGTCCCTTTACCTTTCAAAGAAAACATTCAAACTACACCAACAAAGGCAAGTCACGCAGGGATGCCACCAACACTACTGCAACAAGCCAATGAAGAATGTGACCAGCTCGTAGATCAATGAATTGTGGAGTCAACAAATTCACCCTGGGCATGCAAGGCATTTTATGTAAACAATCGTGCAGAACAAGCAAGAGGCAAACTCAGTCTGGTCATCGACTACAAACCCCTCAACCAATACCGACAAGTTCAATAATTCCTTGGAGTAATCAATTACGTAGGCGACTTTATTTCACAACTTTCGCAACTGACAAGACCACTCCAGAAGATGCTGACAAAGAATCCACCCCAATGGACAAAACGACAAACCGACGCGGTCAAAAGCCTAAAGCTAGAGGTACAGAAGCTACCACCTTTAAAGATTCCCTCTTCAGGGATACGAATCCTTCAGACAGATGCAAGCGACAAATACTGGGGGGCCATATTATTTGAAGAGATAGATGGCAAACGTCAAATCTGTGGATATAAAAGCGGACGCTTTAAAGATTCCGAAATGCACTATCACTCCACCTTTAAAGAAATCCTAGCGGTCAAGAAGGCCATTGAGAAATTTGAGTTCCATCTGATAGGACACAAATTTCGCATCGAGATGGATATGTCCTCTTTTCCAAAGATGTTACAATTCAAGCAGAAGATGGTCCCACACCAACAGCTACTACGATGGAGCGAATGGTTTTCAAAGTACGATTTCGAGTCCTTCTATTTAAAGGGCTCAAAGAATACGCTCGCTGACATGCTCAGCAGAAACCCACTACAAGAAATCAACATGATGGCCAGCTCCTCTTCCACATCAGAAAAACATTACTATGACTTCATCGCCAACATGCCCGAAGACGCACATCAGCTTATCGACAAGAAGATTCTACATGAGCATCTTAACGCAAGAATTTTCAGGCATCAATCCACAATCCTATCAAAACACGGCATCAATTGTCACTACATAGCGCCAATGGGTATACACCCAGACTACCCGTTCGCACATCTCTACAGGATCGAAAATCACAATATGCCGGAAGAAGTACTCTGTTTTCTCTGGTATCTCTGCTCTGTTCACACCATCGGCATCACGTTCGACATCCAGTGGCTATATCAATACATCAATTCTCAGCAAGGTCAAAAGGATTGTCTTTCAACATTTCTGACCTGGTTCGCCCCTCTAACCGTTTGGAGCGGAAAATTAAGACGATCAGCGAAGGCGACAGGCTTGCCATTCAAAAAGCTCAAAAAACCTGGAGGCCCTAACCCGTTCTTCAACCCGCATACGATCTACTTCTTCTATCGCCCGGTCCATGCCAACGTCAAAACTGGTAAAGTTCATGCTCTACCCACTCTCATCCACCACAACGATTACCACAAAGGAATACGCCCAGACTTCAACGTCAACGACAACAAAGCATACGATGACTTCCAGACTCATGCATTCCGTCTCAACAATGCCAGGCAAACATTTCCAATTCCTTTCATCCCAACTTGGTCATATTATCCGATCGACTACCAGATGAGCCTCGACGAAGATCTGCAATATTTCATGATAAAACAAGAATCGGCGACCATCATACCAAACGAAGTAAAGCAAGAACACATGTCTCAAACATGTCCACCAGAATACTTTCAAGATGCGCAAATCCCAGATGACACGATGAACATCGACGAGATCGGAAAAATGTTCAACATCGACGTCAACATAGAGGCTCAACCTGCATATGAAGACCCGGAAGAAGAATACATTTGTCCAGGAGAACATTACGGCTGCTGCGACAAACATATCATCGAGTTCGAAATGGAGCACTAACAATGCTCCATAAACAGTCATTTGTACTCTTTTTCCTTATCCTCGGTTTTTCCCACTGGGTTTTCCGGGAAAGGTTTTAATGAGGCATTTGATTTATGTATAATTATTAAATTCAGAATAATGATGTAATAGTGATGTAAGCGATGATGTAATCGCATAGGCTGAGGTAAGCGCTTATGTCAGCGTCCACTAAACCTCACCTATAAATATGTGTGCACCCCCATTGTAAAACTCACCTCATATTTTCTATAAAAACCTCTCTCTAAGTTTCTCTCTCTAAATGTCTCTCTAAATTCTCTAGTTTTCCAGACTTCCTAACATCTTCATAAGCCTTGGTTTCTTTCTTTCATTCGCAAGTCGCGATTCTTTTCCGTTTCTTTAGTTAGGCAAAGTAGTCAGCCAACACGGCGGTCAACATGACTTTCGTGGGGAAGTAATATCCTAAAAGTGGTTGAGCATCAGTGGCAAGAGGCCCGTTTAAGCTCCTAATATCTGGATATTATTACCTTCGTCTGTCAATACGACCGTCAACACGGCTAACTACTATGTCTGCCTCGAGATTCTGGTATCAGAGCCAAAGACTTGTGTTATGATTGAATAAATCATCGTTTATGACTGATTGTTTCGAATGTTCTGGAAAACATTCTTACAAAATGTCTACTTCGAATCCTTCGACCATAGATTCCCAGTTCGCTATCTCTACTTTACCAAAATCCAAAAGCAAAAACCGTTCCTCTTCTAGCAGTTCTTCCAGTAACATCAATTCCCTCTATGAAATAGAATATGTTCCTGGCGATCAACTACCAGAAACTACTCTACCACTGGTCAACCCATATGAGTATTTTTCCAGAAAGCCTAGCGCTTTCTCGGTAAAAGGTGTTCGCGAACTCATCCGACCATCCTCAAACCGACGAGTTATGGAGTACGTTCAATCCAGCAAGTTCTCGTCCTGTCAAGTCCCGGCCACCGAGGAAGAACAATTCATATCTCTCAATATTCCGGAGAACCTGCCAAAATTGTGGCAACAACATGGTTACACTCATCTACACTTTGGTGTGGTGAGAATCGGGCTAACTCTACACGCCCGAAAAGGTCTGCCGGTTATTGCTCGCATAGCTTTAGTCGATTCAAGGCTGAAGTCGTACCAACAAGCTTGCATCGGGACAGTCCAAACAACCTTAAATGCAGGAACAGTATTTGTAACACTGTTTCCCAACTTCAATGTCTCCCTGCAAGATCCCAACCTCCTGAAGACACTCAAAGTCCAACTACAACTGATCGGAGCTCCGATGCAAGAAAAGAGTGTAGCTGCGACACTACATCACCAGATCGTCTACAGAATACAAGATCATGCGCTCGATCTTGTACTACCTTCCTCTGATGACGCACTCTACCTAGAAGTGACGTCAGCATCACAAGCGCCCAACACTATACAAATCCCTCGCCAGATAACCCGCGAAGAGCTATTACAACGCCTACCTGAGTCATGGGTTACGAGTTATGAAAAGATGCATCAAGCATCTCAAGCACCAGTCCAGATATCGGAAGCTACTTTTCATTCTCGGAACGATGGAACCACTGAAATCAAGTTCGAAAAGCCGAGATCATCGTTTCGACGGGAGCTTTTCACACAATTTACAATACAAATCGAAGACATCGACAACTACGGGAGACCATCAAGTTATATGGCCCTACGACCGCTTGCATTTTGCCAAGATGGCTCGGTCGTATATCCTTTCACAGACGAAAACGGACATCAGTTTTTTGATGTTTGTTCATGCACTGCCTGTCTGGACGCAGAGTACGAATCAGACGACGAGATCCGACAAAGACGGAGGAAGAAGAAAGATCCTCTTTACAAAAGATACCTCGAAGGAGATCCCACTGTCGGCCCCCTTGGTGATGACAAATATGACTTTATAGTCCAATACTCAGAAAGAAAAAAGGAACCGGAACAGATCTTGATGATGCATCCAGAAGAATTCCCACCGCCAGAAGATTTTACCAAAGGCGACATCGCCCATAGCCCGAAAATCCTCACAAGAGCAATTAATTCTTCTGGGCCAGACCAACTGAGCCAAGGTGAAAAGGTCCTCAATTGGCAAACGGAAAACGCGCTCGCTCAAAACCGATTATTGACGACTCTTAATTACAAGGTCGATCAACTGGCTGATGGCTACAGTAAAAGGCTGATATCCCTTCAAGGGTCAATCACAGAAATTCATGGTCGACTCCATAATCTTCACCAAGAAATGATGACTATGGCGCAACATATGATGGTCAATACTTCTCAATTCAAAAGCAAAGAAGCTGAAACGGCTAGTCTCAAATACCAGCTTAAAGATCTGCAAAAAAGCCTCGAAAGCATGATAAATAATCATAAGACGTCAGATCCTTTCTTCAATCCTTTGGGAAGCATACCATCAAGCATTCCTATGTACCAAGAGTCCTATTCATCAGGATTTCTCACCGGATATCAAAATCAACGGCCAAAAAAACCCCTTCCCGGGTTTCTATCTTCCGACGAAGCATTCACATCTCGTTATGGTACAACTACAACCAGTATTTCAAAAGCAAAACCAGCAAGGGTAAAGCCAAGGCGTCAAAAGGAACCGGAATTTCCTGCCAGTCCTATCAAGAGGCAAACCCTCGAGTCCTCATCTAGCCACGAATCAGTTCAAGAAACAAAGCAAAAGGGGCCAGATATCGGAATTATTGAGTTTTCAATGACTAATCTACTAGACACTCTCGGCAACAATAATACCGGAGTGACGACAGCCCCATTACAGCAACACCCAGAGCCAGTAACAATGATCAATCATTTCTCGAGTACAGACTCCAGTGGCTATAGTTCCAGTTCAGATGAAAGATCTCTACCAAAGCAGTTCGTTATTGGCGAACCATCAACATTCCCAAAAAGCGAACCGAATGTGAATGAAGTATACTCGAGCGACGAAGAAATGAGATACACTGCCCCTAGGCATCAAGAGACGCCGGCAAAACAATTTGCTGCAAAAATCATAACATTCACATTCGATGATATCCCCTTCGAGAAATGGAATGACCGCCTTGACGAATTCCATGCATGGATGAATTCAGAAGCTATCACATCACCACTAGAGCTCGTAATACAACAATTTGCAGCACGACTGTCCGGAGCACTTAAAGAATGGTGGAATTCACTCGGCGAATATAGACAGCAACAAGTCTATCAAACAACAATACCATTGCTCCTAGGCGAAATCCACAGAGAGTTCATAGGCACTCCTAACCATCTGAAAGAGCAACTACAAGAAGAATTCTTCTCAGCGAAATGTTGCTCCTTACAGAAAAGAGATTTGGCGAAACACTTTGAACGACAAACCCGCCGGTATTACGCTCTCAACGGTCTCAACAATCCTAGCCTGAAGCACGTATATATCTCCTCCATTGACGACTACCTCGGACAACAAACTAAGTTGTATATGAGAGATCAGGGTCAAACAATCGAAGAAGTCTCTATTGGTCAGATCCAGCAATATGTCTTCAGATCTCTCGACAAACTCTGCAAACAAAAGGAATTTTGGACAGAATTCATGGATAAATCTAAGCAGCTTTCAAAGATATGCGCCAGACCAGATCTATCCATCAAATGCTCAAAATCCAAAAAGACATGCTCATGCGATTCACGCGGCAAGACCGACAAATTCAGAAAATCTATCCCGAAGCGCTTCAGCAATTTCAGGCATAAGCGATTTTTTCGGAAAAAACAAAGTTTTCGTAAAACATCAAAATGCTTTCTGTGCCGAAAGGAAGGACATTATGCAAAAAACTGTCCAAACCAATCAAAGAAGAAGAAGCAATATCTCATCAACTCCATATCCAAGATAGCACCAGATATTGACCTCGACAACCATGATCTAGAGTCAGTTCTATCATACGATAGTGATGACAAAGATGCTATCTGCGGCTACTCGGATTCAGACGATCTATCTGAGTCATCATACCAGGAGGAAAACAATGACTGCTGTTTCAAAATTGCTCAAATGCCACGAAAAGATGAGATACAAACTCCACACCTACCGGTGACAATCTTCGATCCGTTGCAAAAGGAAGCTCCAGTTCATGCCATCGCATTTATCGATACAGGAGCTTACACAACAATCCTAAATCCTAAGATTCTCCCATCATCTATGTGGCTACCTCACCAACAAGAATTTCGCGTGGCAAATTCCAGCTCAAGTCAAACTCAAATCCAGGCCAATCACGATAGAAATCTTCCCAGGCTGCCAGATAACAACGGAGGTCCTCGGTTCATCCGCACCTGAAAAAGACTTAATTTTGGGATGGGACACCTACTATACACTGAAGAAAAATTTCGACATATCAATCGAACCGCGAGGTGTAAAATGGAAAAATCTCTTCAAAGCCTTCACAACGATTCCCCGCCTATTCACAATCGAAGGAGCTGTGTCCCCAGAATTCGAGAAGATCAAAGAAGAAATCACGATATTTTCATGTGCAGAATCCCACACAGATTTCCTGCAAAAGTGCAGTAACCCACTGTGGCTAAATTCAGAGTTCTTCGTCCCTTTACCTTTCAAAGAAAACATTCAAACTACACCAACAAAGGCAAGTCACGCAGGGATGCCACCAACACTACTGCAACAAGCCAATGAAGAATGTGACCAGCTCGTAGATCAATGAATTGTGGAGTCAACAAATTCACCCTGGGCATGCAAGGCATTTTATGTAAACAATCGTGCAGAACAAGCAAGAGGCAAACTCAGTCTGGTCATCGACTACAAACCCCTCAACCAATACCGACAAGTTCAATAATTCCTTGGAGTAATCAATTACGTAGGCGACTTTATTTCACAACTTTCGCAACTGACAAGACCACTCCAGAAGATGCTGACAAAGAATCCACCCCAATGGACAAAACGACAAACCGACGCGGTCAAAAGCCTAAAGCTAGAGGTACAGAAGCTACCACCTTTAAAGATTCCCTCTTCAGGGATACGAATCCTTCAGACAGATGCAAGCGACAAATACTGGGGGGCCATATTATTTGAAGAGATAGATGGCAAACGTCAAATCTGTGGATATAAAAGCGGACGCTTTAAAGATTCCGAAATGCACTATCACTCCACCTTTAAAGAAATCCTAGCGGTCAAGAAGGCCATTGAGAAATTTGAGTTCCATCTGATAGGACACAAATTTCGCATCGAGATGGATATGTCCTCTTTTCCAAAGATGTTACAATTCAAGCAGAAGATGGTCCCACACCAACAGCTACTACGATGGAGCGAATGGTTTTCAAAGTACGATTTCGAGTCCTTCTATTTAAAGGGCTCAAAGAATACGCTCGCTGACATGCTCAGCAGAAACCCACTACAAGAAATCAACATGATGGCCAGCTCCTCTTCCACATCAGAAAAACATTACTATGACTTCATCGCCAACATGCCCGAAGACGCACATCAGCTTATCGACAAGAAGATTCTACATGAGCATCTTAACGCAAGAATTTTCAGGCATCAATCCACAATCCTATCAAAACACGGCATCAATTGTCACTACATAGCGCCAATGGGTATACACCCAGACTACCCGTTCGCACATCTCTACAGGATCGAAAATCACAATATGCCGGAAGAAGTACTCTGTTTTCTCTGGTATCTCTGCTCTGTTCACACCATCGGCATCACGTTCGACATCCAGTGGCTATATCAATACATCAATTCTCAGCAAGGTCAAAAGGATTGTCTTTCAACATTTCTGACCTGGTTCGCCCCTCTAACCGTTTGGAGCGGAAAATTAAGACGATCAGCGAAGGCGACAGGCTTGCCATTCAAAAAGCTCAAAAAACCTGGAGGCCCTAACCCGTTCTTCAACCCGCATACGATCTACTTCTTCTATCGCCCGGTCCATGCCAACGTCAAAACTGGTAAAGTTCATGCTCTACCCACTCTCATCCACCACAACGATTACCACAAAGGAATACGCCCAGACTTCAACGTCAACGACAACAAAGCATACGATGACTTCCAGACTCATGCATTCCGTCTCAACAATGCCAGGCAAACATTTCCAATTCCTTTCATCCCAACTTGGTCATATTATCCGATCGACTACCAGATGAGCCTCGACGAAGATCTGCAATATTTCATGATAAAACAAGAATCGGCGACCATCATACCAAACGAAGTAAAGCAAGAACACATGTCTCAAACATGTCCACCAGAATACTTTCAAGATGCGCAAATCCCAGATGACACGATGAACATCGACGAGATCGGAAAAATGTTCAACATCGACGTCAACATAGAGGCTCAACCTGCATATGAAGACCCGGAAGAAGAATACATTTGTCCAGGAGAACATTACGGCTGCTGCGACAAACATATCATCGAGTTCGAAATGGAGCACTAACAATGCTCCATAAACAGTCATTTGTACTCTTTTTCCTTATCCTCGGTTTTTCCCACTGGGTTTTCCGGGAAAGGTTTTAATGAGGCATTTGATTTATGTATAATTATTAAATTCAGAATAATGATGTAATAGTGATGTAAGCGATGATGTAATCGCATAGGCTGAGGTAAGCGCATATGTCAGCGTCCACTAAACCTCACCTATAAATATGTGTGCACCCCCATTGTAAAACTCACCTCATATTTTCTATAAAAACCTCTCTCTAAGTTTCTCTCTCTAAATGTCTCTCTAAATTCTCTAGTTTTCCAGACTTCCTAACATCTTCATAAGCCTTGGTTTATTTCTTTCATTCGCAAGTCGCGATTCTTTTCCGTTTCTTTAGTTAGGCAAAGTAGTCAGCCAACACGGCGGTCAACATGAATTTCGTGGGGAAGTAATAGCCTAAGAGTTTAGGCTGTCGACAAAAAAATAAAAAAAAATGAAAAGCTTTTGATAAACAATTAAAAAAGTATCTCAATTCTTGTTTTCTACTAAATATTTAGAGATCTCAACACGTTTATTCAGTAGTTTACAGACTAAATGAATATCTCCGTATCTATCTAGCTTCCGCTACGTCAAAATGTATGTTTTATGAATAATTATTTTATGTCTGACTATTACTTAAAAATAATTTGATAAACAAAACCTTTTTTAAAAAAGTAAACATAAGTATACATTTCAGTGATATATATTTTATCTTCAGGTTCTATGATTTATAAAATCAGATATCCGGCGGGTATCTTTTTTTTTCACGGATATCCGAGTTTCGGGTAACCGGAATTTTTGGATACGGATCCGGATAATGAAAGACATTAAAAATGATTAAATATTTTAAATTCAAATTTAACCAACTAAGTAGTGAAAGACATTAAAAAAATCACATAATTTAGTCAATATATTACATACAACTAAAAGATAAATCATAAAGTTTACTATTTGTTAATAGTTTTCGTTTGATTATTTTTCTATTACCTAAAATCACACAAAATAAACAGATTTTACTAAGACATAATCGATTCTTAAGGGACACACAAACATGAGAAGGGGATACATTTTAAAATTAGAAACAAAATCTATGATCACTCAAGACAAAAAGAATCTTAAACGAAGAAAAGAGAGGTTAGAGAAGACAAGAATACTGCTTTGTTGACTCGAGGACACGAAACCTTCTTCCCAAGCGGCTAAAACGAACACATATTCTTAAAAGTAAAACAATGTATTAAACCCTATATTTAATAAGAGATATGCGTTTATTAAAAGATTTAAAGCCAAATTGGTGGTTCATCCGTATTAACGGATCAACAATTTTTCTGGATTTTGGTGGTTTTAAAAGTAGCGAATCTTAACAATAAAATCGGATCGGGATAGTGATCGAATCACGGGTTATCAGGGCGAACCGGCAGGGTCGGACCGGGCGTGAAAACATTGGTAAAAAGTGTGGCGTAGGTGTGAAGAATGTTTAATTCGGATATCGGATCTGAATATTTTGTCAATAGTCAGAATATTCATTAGCTATGGTTTAACTTTGCAATAATAAAAAAAAAACCTTTGCAATAAAAAAATGCCGACAAAAAAAAACATTTGCAATGGAAAAAAAAAACCATTTATATATGTTTAATTTGTAAAACCGTGTGAATTTTTTTGATTAATTCCACACAGATCTCTCTGTTTCGCAGCAGCATCGCAAGGATCAATTCATTCACTCAGCGATTCTTCCAATGCTCTTCTGAATCGTCGTAACTCGTAAGGATCTTCATTTTCTCAGATCTCAACGTCTCATTTTCTCAGATTCGCTCTTTCCCAAGAAATTGAAATTGAAACGGATTCATCTTCTTCCTCGCCAAACAGATCTGTACTCTCGCCACATCACTCATGGGTTTGCTTTCAAACCCTACGGGTTTCATCACCCGCCTGCTTCTCGTTTCCACCATCTTCTGCTTCATCTTCGTTTCCGCCATCTCTGCGCAGGTATATACGATTTGTTTCTCCTCCATGGATGCTTCTTCTCAAATGCTTTTCGAATTGATTCGATTTATATAGTAACGCTTTTGCTCCTTTACTAGGATTCGTTGGTTGATAATGAGAAGCAGGAATCTGAAGGATCTGGTAAAGAACTTGGCCGTCGTGGAATGGTAATTTAATCTTACTTATTAAGCTCTCGATCTGCTTTTTTTTTTTGCTTTTTCGAATTAGAATCTCTTTAGATGCGGAATCTGGATATTATGTTCATAGAATCTTTATTTTATTTTACAGATTGGCGCTGAACGAATTGCTCTTGATGCTGCTGGTGAAAAACTTGGTGCTCTTGGTTTGAACCTCGAATCCACTGGCCCTGGTGTGTTTGATGCATTGTTCTCGAGTTTCTCCATGATTCTTGTGACCGAGGTTCGTGCTGCTTGTTTTCGATTTAGCTGGATTTTGACATTTGTGTTGGTTTTGCTTAGTAGAACAAAGTTAAAGAACCAAGTTTCAAGTTAAAGTGTAATCTTTGTTTCTCGTTCGTATGTTAGATTGGTGATGAGACGTTTATAATAGCGGCACTGATGGCTATGCGACACCCCAAAGCTACTGTGTTGTCTGGTGCATTGTCAGCTTTGTTTGTTATGACTGTAAGTGGAAGATTACTTGGATGTTCATTGTGTTTCATCCGAATGAGTTTCTCAAATTTCTTGAGATATTATAGTACTACAAAGGGTATGTTTAATCGTACGGTTCTCCTGAATTTTTCATTTAGATACTTTCCACTGGACTTGGTAGGATAGTGCCAAACTTGATATCGAGGAAGCACACCAACAGCGCAGCTACAGGTATGTAGTTCCTCTCGTATGGTGATAATGGTTTCAACATTGTAGCTCTATGCAGCGTCTAGTGTACTTTTTAGTTATGAGTTTTGTCTTCCAAAAATGTATTGATTAAAGTTTAAAACTTATCCAATCATATTTTTAGTGCGTCTTCTGATCATAATTAGCAAAGATTCTATTAGCTTAAAAATCTTGAGAGCGCTAGGCAACCTCTATCGGACTATATGGTTATGAGTTTCATCTGTATTATCCTTGGCATCCGTATATCTTGGTATATAAGTTTATGATCTGGCCTTATGAAATGTAAGGATTTTTAGTTATCTACTAGGAAGGTAGCTGTCAAAGCTGATTTCTTCATGTTTTCTCATGAGTTTGTAAAAGATTACATGATTGTAAGTTTAGGTGTCTCCTTCCTACATTTTTTATTTATCTGAGTCTCACTTGAACGAACTTACAACTTTGAACATACAGTTCTCTATGCATTTTTCGGTTTGCGTCTACTCTACATTGCTTGGAGGTCTACTGATTCAAAGTCAAGTCAGAAGAAGGAAATGGAGGAAGTAAGTAGTTCTCAAGCCACCTGTGTTGCCAGTTGTTTGCTTCTTCTTAATTGAAAGAGATGTTGCCTGACTTGTTTATAGCTGTTCCCTTGCTTTGGACTATGACGTTTACTGACTTCCCATTATCTGTGCTAAAGGTTGAAGAGAAGCTTGAGTCAGGCCAAGGGAAGACACCCTTCCGTCGATTTTTCTCAAGATTCTGTACTCCAATATTTCTAGAGGTATTCTTCACATATTGATTCTTTCGAATGTGTTGTTGACAGTTAAAAATATATCGATTCCACGAGTAAAACTTATAAGATGACTTTGACCCTTCTCTTGTATCTTTGTACAGTCCTTCATCTTAACCTTCCTCGCCGAATGGGGTGACCGTAGCCAGATTGCTACAATAGCTGTAAGAGCAAAGTCCCTTTCATCACTTCAAATCAAACTTTTTATTACAATGCTTGACCCAGTCTCTGAACTTTGCCCCTAAGATCAAAGTTTTGTTGTGGTCTCTTGTGAAGTTGGCGACACACAAGAACGCTGTAGGAGTAGCCATAGGAGCATCAGTAGGACACACGATTTGTACATCACTGGCGGTTGTCGGAGGAAGCATGTTGGCTTCAAGGATCTCACAACGCACTGTCGCTACTGTTGGTGGCTTACTCTTCCTTGTCTTTTCAGTCTCTTCCTATTTCTATCCTCCACTATAGTCCAATTTGCAAAAGTTTCTGCAACGTAAATATGATGGCGAAAATGGGGTGTTAGAGACATTGACTTAAGTAAAGCATCTATCGTATTTTTTTGTTTTCCTTTGATTTTTGTATGAGTTCGATTGACAAACCAAGTAAAATCCAAAGCCGAATGCTTTTGCTGCAATTATAACACACTTAATTTATGTAATTTTTGAACGATGATCCTTAATCCCCGTGTTTCTTATTTTACTTTTTTCACATATTAAGAAATCTAATAAAATGTTTACCCGTGTTTCACAAAAACTGTTATTTTACCTTGTTCACATATTAAGAAATCTAATAAAATGTTTATTTTATTTCTTATTAATACACTAAACAATATTTTCTTTCTAATTAATACACTAATATAAAAGGTTAAAACTAGATGTTTGTTTAAATCCTATGAAAGAGATAGAAATAAACATGATTAGAGAGATAGAAGATGAAAGATTAAAAGAGATAAAGTACTAGATGGTATAAACTTTAAGAAATGTCTAACAAAACCACTTAGAAACCAAAAAGGAAAGTTTTCTAAGCAAGAACAAGAGATTAAAAGATACTTAGGAAAAATTAGGTCTTTTTTTATTTATAGTGAACACTGGACGACCCGGGTCAACCCGGAACAAACCGGGTATTGATCCGGTTTAAGTCTGAAAATCGGGCAGCGTATCGAGCTTGCTAGGTCGATATGCAGCTTGATACGCTGCTAAAAGTTTCCTCAAAGAGGGTGTCGACCTTAGCAGGTCGACATAGATGCCCGATACGCCATTCTTCAAACTTCGGATGAGATGTGTATCGACCTTGGCAGTCCGATACGAATGCCCGATACGTCGTCTTCAAAACTCCGGGTGGCCTGTGTAGCTCGATACAATCGTCCGATACGCGCACTTCGTCTTCCCTGACGAGCTATATCGACCTTGGTAGGTCGACACCAAGGTCGATACACTTCTAAAATTCGCCTGCTTCATGTTTGGCTCTCTTCTCTTCTTCCTCCTTGTCACTCAACTCTCCAAAGAGGTCCTCCAAGCCTGCAAAGTACCTAATTAAGACTCAACATGCACAATATGCAACAACCTAAGCTAAAAATTGCTAGACTCTAATATGGATGCAATTTGGACTAAAAGTAGATAAATGAATGCATAAATGAATGCAAAGCTATCTAAAATGGGTGCTAAAACATGCTAATTNAAAATCTTCCGTCCTTGCGTCACCTCAGAAACTTGACTTGAAGTTTGGGTCTATGTTGGCCTATCCAGTGATCTGTTTGGGATCCCGGAAGACAGGTGTTGCTAGTATGAACTTCAATGCCATATGAAATCCTTACTTGGCTTCGGTAAAGGTCTTGGTTGCGGAAGAGAGAAGCTAGTCTTCGGGAACTTTTCTCTTCGCGGTTTGGTGAAGGAAGTTGCATCTTCTTCCTCCTGGAGCTTGCACTACGGTTTTCATCCTCTGGAACCGTGGTGTTCTTCTTCGTTTTCGTGGATACAGGTCCGTTGAACGTGCTGGACGAAGTAAGTAGAGAGATGGATCATAAACTTGACTTGACTTGGATGGAGTCTTGTCTTGTCTCGCCATCTTTGATGCAACAGCAATGTGCCGCGGTTGTGGAAGTGATCTTTACGGTCTTTAGGTCGTGTTTAGGCCATTGAATCAAGGAGGATACTTGAAAGGCTTGAAACAGGTTGGAGGAGGTCCGGTTTGGTGAGGTCGGGACGGAAACGTCTTCAGACGAAGGCCGGCCGCGCGATGGGTTGTCGCGGCCACGGCCGAGCGTCCTTCGTCTGCGCCATCGTGGCTCATGGCACGGCCAGGCTCCTTCTGGCCGGCCGACGGGCGGTTCGTCGCCCGGTGAGTGTTCTTCGGGTTTCCTTCTTCATTTTTTTGATCTTTTCTGGTTTTTCTGATTTTTTTGTGCTTTTGGGGTTTATGAAAATGCTGTAAACTAAGAAGAAACTAAAACTAAAAATTAGTATGGTTAAAGAGATGAGAAAGAGAATACCTAAAATGGGTTGTCTCCCATTGAGCCGCTCTTGTTTAGAGTCTTTTAGCTATACTTTGGTAGTTTGGGAGCTTAGTTGGAGGTGGAGTTCGACCTTAGGCAAGGTCTTTTTACCTTATGCGCGGCCTCTTCTGCTAAAGGCTCCTCGAGTCTCTCCATGATGGAATCTTCATCCTTCTCAAGAAGGTGTTTCTCCATGGTGTAAGGTACCGCGGATAGAACTTCTTTCCGTCGATATTGGCAAATGAGACTCGCCTGTTTGGCCAATCCATGATGGCTCCTACAGTTGCTAAGAACGGCCATCCCAAGATGAGAGGTGCAGCTTCTTCTTGGCGTGTCTTGACTATGTAGAAATCTACCGGGATTCTATAATCGCCAATGATGACCGGGAGATCATAAATGACTCCTCTTGGGGCAGCGAAGGATTGATCCGCCAGTCCGATCCTGATGTCAGTGGGGAAAACGCATTTCACGCCGAGTTTCCGTGCTACACCGGCTGGCATATGTTTATGCATGACCCTGAATCGCATAGGGCGTTCTTGAAAATTTCACCTTGGATGCTGCAAGTTGTGAGGTATTGCTCGTGGCCCTGGATCTTGTGAAGGTTTCTAATAGGCTTTCCGGTTCTGTCGAGGTTGAAAAGGCCTTGAATGTCCGACATTGTCTCCCTACTTTCGCAGAAGAAATGTCCGATAAGGTGATCTCTCCATGCTTCCACGAAATCCGTCTCATGAGGGAGTTCTCGCACCACTTTGTTGAACTCCTCGAGTGCCAACGGCTCGACTCGGTTCTGGTGCCTTTCATGCTTCTTCGTTGGGGGCATCCTGATAGCATCCTTGTCGGCTGAATGTCTTGCCTGATTAAAGTAGACTTCAATATCGCCCTTATTCTCCAAGCTATCTTGAAAGAAGTCGGCCAAACCCTGGTTTTTCCAGGCGTCTTCGAACGTCATTCCTGTGGGGAGTCCCTTAACTTTGGCATTGAACTTCATAAGCCTCTCCCTTTGAATGTGCATCGTGATTGGCCTTGCGTGGCTGGCCTTGTTCCCTGCTGTCGAGCAGACGGAGGTCTCTTCCTTGAGGATCTCTCGAGACGAATACCTCGATGACTCGGTCGAGTATGCCTCTCCGAACTCGTAGTTTGAATCACTCGAGCAGCTGGCAGTGAAGCTCGTTTCAGGACTTGAGAATCTCGTTTCGGTGATGGGTTCCACTGCATTGCACGGTGCGAACGGGGCTGGGTTTGGGCCTCGGTCTGGTGCTCTTGGCATGCCTCTCCGGGTTGCTCGGTGGGTTGACATTTCGGAAACCTCTTTGGTCGCTTCCTCAAGGGGGCAGGTAGCTTTCTCGGTTCCGCCAATGCCCATTGCAGAGACTATCTTGCCAAGTCTCTGCTGTTCCTTGCTTAGCTTCTCTATTTCCGCCGTCTTCTTTTTCAGGCAATTGAAGATGCTTTCGAGCTTATTGTCGGTCTCCTCCGCTTTGTCCTCAGATTGCCTTTGGTCCTCTATGAGTTGAAGGATGTCAGCTTCGGCTTGATCTCTATTAACATAGATAAAGTCGTTGGTATCTTCAAGCTTTTCATTCAAGGTGCGGATGTCTCTCACGCTCTGCTCGAGGATAGGTTTGCGATACTCGAGCGCATCAGAGATCTTCTTTAGTTGGACCGTGTTGTTGGCTGCTTGCTCCTTATGCAGCCTCATCTCCTCGGATAGAGCTTCAATCTTAGCGAGAAGTTAGGCTTGAACTTTTTCTATATGCCCATAGACAGCTTCAGTGCAATCCGCCTGGTATACCAGCATATTATTGATCGAGACTATGAGCTTGTCGATCTGGCGAGCGTGCTCGACCTCCGCGTCAAGATGATTGACCTTCGGATTTTTTTCTTGGCCAGCAAGCCACGGGTCGCGCAGGTCGCGATCTTTGGGAGCGATATCAGCTTCTTGGGGTCCAGGATCGTGTTGTTCTTGATTCGTGGGGACCTCCACGGTTTTAGGGTTTCTGAAACTCATAGAAATAAATCTAGAAGTTAGAGAAAAAAATGTCTTTGAGTTGTGATCCTGACTTTTGTCTTGGACAGCGAAACGCAGCCTCCCCGGCAACGGCGCCAAAAGCTTGATGGGGTCTAAATAGTCGTCCGAGTTT
>JAHZTW010000001.1:383310905-383330900 GCA_020283515.1 Alliaria petiolata
GTCTTTTGCTAAGATTACCTGAAAAGAGTCTTGAACAACCAAATACTCGAAATCTAGTGTTTATGCATCAAAACCTTAGTGAAATGCTTATTAAAGCACTCACTTATGATAGTAAAAACGGGTAAAATATGCATGTTATCAGTTATAATACTTCACGGCTGAGTTATGATACTTCACGGCTGAGTTATTATACTTCACGGCTTAGTTATGATACTTCACGGCTGAGTTATGATACTTCACGGCTGAGTTATGATACTTCACATAAACCAACAGTCATGTTCGCTATTACCAAATAGGAAAAAGAAAATACATGCCAACAATACTACGTCAGACAAGTTTTCGCATTATGCCCAAATTGTTTACATCGAGAACATGCGTGTTTCTTCCTAGGGCGTTTAATTCCAAAGGCAACTTCCAAAGATGATTTAATCCTAATTTTCTTGGGCCTTCCTGGCTGGTTTACAACAATCGGAGGCAAGCACGGTTGGATAGTTACAATTTCAGGAACAGGTAGCGCTGTATCTGAAGGCATGACTGAATCGGCGTATGCGTTAACCAAATAACCGCTCTTATAGTAAGGACTGCACAGGGATATACGAGACACACTCATATGCTCTGCAACTGCGATTGCATGGACGCATGGTATTTCTTCGTGGTCGAAACGACGGCATGTGCATCTTTTTGCATCCACATTTACAATGCAAATATGTTCCATATGTTACCTCTACGCGTAAAGCATCAATCGTTTGTACATCCATGAGTCTTGCTGCGGTGACACGGGCCTGTTTGAGAAAAGAACCAAAAAAAAAAACGTTAAGGCTGATTTATCAAAATAATGTCTGGTTTATGAGCATTTAACGACTGACTTATGTAAACGATTACAGCTGAGTTACCTGTAACAGTTTTTCAACACCTCGTGAGAGCGTTGTTAGCTACGATTTTGCATCCTCTCTCCGTTCAGCAAACCATCTGGTCATCATAGTCCGTATCGATTCTAAGAGTCGAACTATGGGAAGACTTCTAGCATTTGACAGTGCTTTGTTCATTGATTCCGCAATATTCGTAGTCATTAAATTGTACCTTTCACCCGGAAAATGAACACGCGCCCACATTCGGACACCAGCTCTTTGGAGGTATCCATGTAGTTCACGATGAAGCGCTTCAATCTCATTGAACGCCTCAGTAAAATCAGCCAGCCTAAAACACCTTGCCGCTTTTTTCACCAAGGGGAACAAATGTTTTCCTTTGAATTTCACCAAAATGTTCTTATACAAATGGTAAGTGCAAATTCCACGAGAAGCCAACAGATACACATTACCAATTGCTTTCCCTATTGACTTATGTTTGTCCGAGATTATCGCAAGATCCTTATCGTTAGGAATAACAACTTTGAGTTGCATAAAAAACCAACGCCAAGAAGCATCAATTTCAGAGTTAACAACACCGAAAGCTATTGGGAAAATCTGAAAATTACCATCCTGAGCTAGGGCTGTTAGAAGCGTCACTTTGTAACTACCATGGAGAAACGTACCGTCGACAACAACAACTTTGCGCATGAAAGGAAACCCAGCAACACACGCACCAAAAGCAATGAACACATACTTGAATCTTCCACACTCATCAATTTGAAGACGCGTGACTGTACCCGGATTTGTCCGTCTTATCATGTATAAGTAAGAAGGCAATTTTTTAAAACTACTCTCAGGAGTCCCCAGATCGATCTGCCTTGCAAACTTTAGCGTCCTATGTGACTTCCAATAATCCATCTGTCGACACCAACATATTAATAAATCAGTCGAAATGAGAATAACCCAGCCATAATATATCTATAACTCAGCCGTAAACAACCTATAAGTCAGCCGTAAACAATCCATAACTCAGCCAAAATGTATTAATAAATCAGCCGAAATGAGAATAACCCAGCCATAACGTCATGATAAATCAGCCATCAATAACCTTTAAGTCAGCCGGAGTGTATTAATAAATCAGCCGAAATGAGAATAACCCAGCCGTAACGTAATGACATTTCACCCATAATATTTCAATAAGTCAGCCATAAAACAATCTATAAGTCAACCGCAAATAATCTATTACCTTTATACTAAAATGCTTATTGATAATTATTCCGACACTGCGAGGTTTAACGGTCGGACCAACGTCACCAAGAAAGTCCCTGTAAAGAGCTCCCAAAATATCAGGTGTTGCTTGTCGGGATCGATTAGAACGTTCCGTCACAGAACATGTGTGTTCCGAATCGTATATACGAACATAGAAATGCGACTCATCCCCTTGTTTAGATGCACGAACTCTCCAACGACATCCATCCACCCAGCAATTCATAATCACTGTACTCGGATTTGATACTGGTACATCAAAATCAAATCCATCCCTTATCGAAAGAAGTTTCAGTCGCTTCTCCAACTCGTTTTTGCTCCCGTATCGTTGTCCTACAACGAGGTTTAGCGAAGACATCTCCAACCTTAAAGCCTCCGAGTTCCCAATCGATTCGGTCGTTTCAATGTTCTGAGGTCTCTTCTTAGGGGGCAGAGTCGGTGAATCTTCGTCTTTAATCTGAGGCTCGCCGTATATAGTAAAGTTTTCATCATCAGATGACGCACCATCGGAGTCATCGAAAACATCAAATCGGCTTGAAAATTCATCATCTTCTTCTTCGTCATCTGCTTCTTCGACATCTTCAACGTCTTCTTCGTCTCTGTTTTTACTATAATCATAAGAGAAACCATCAAATCCCCCACCGTAATCTTCGTATCTAGATTCTACTTTTGAGTCAGAAGGCCGTTTCATCCTTCGTCTCGATCCATCATTCCGACTAATTTCGCTAGACTCTTTCTTCGTAAACTCCACACTGAGACGTAGCATGCGACATATTTTTCATAGCCTTGTTCGAGAACATGTAGCTCAGCTTTACCTGATGGCTCAACTCCTTCAATCCGTAGTCATCGAGAACCAACTTCACAAGCTTGTCGTGCGTTGTTCCGCATCTATCTACACAACTCTACACCCTCTATCGTCGGTCTTAAATACATATTTGTGTTTCTTTACCCAATTACCAGAAACTACAATTACCAAAACCGGATCCATCATATATCGGAGAAGGATGAATAAAAATGAAGAAGAACGAGGAAGATGATGACGAACATATATGTTGATGTGAAGAACAGACATTGACGGCGATAAAAACGATGAACACTGCGAGGAAGACGAAGACGACATTTCATATTTCTCTGTTGATGAGACATGAAAATATGCATCTGACGTCATTTTTTAATTGATGAAGTGGCAAGTAAGCCACCAAGCGATCACGTAAATCAACTGTCTTAAACCAGCCATCAAATAACTTTAAGTCAGTCGTAACATGAAATACTATTACAGTAATTAAAAACGAAAAAAACGGCTGCCAAATTCAGCCGTAACTCAACTGAAAATCTTTAGCTCAGCCGTATCGTTTAATAAGTCAGCAGTCAAAACATGCTATTGTAGTAATTAATCATTCGCTACTAAATCAGCCCTAATTAGGCCGACTTTTTCGTTAACCCAGCTCATTACGGCTGAGTTATGACACTTACACGAAAAATCAGCCGTAACGAAGCAATAACTCAGCCAGCCGGAGAAAGTTAATTCAGCCGTGTCGAGACAATAACTCAGCCAAATTTTGACAAATCAACCATCGGGTTATAACTCAGCCGTAAATTATGGTTGGGTTATCTAGTAAGTCAGCCGTTTTCTCATAACTCAGACATATTTCGTTAACTCAGCTGTAACTTATGGCTGAGTTATCTCGTAAGTCAGCCGTTAGCTCATAACTCAGTCATTGTTTTTAAATCAGCCGCAACATACCGTAAGTCAGCTGTGATTGCCGCTGTAGCGCTTTACGGCTGAGTTCATTAATACACACGTAAGCGATTTCTGACGTGGCGGCGCGTTTTTTCTGATGTGGAATTAATAAGTAATAGCATTCTTTATAATTACGTTTTTTCCTATAACATGTAACAAGGACACGCTGGGTATAGAAAATATAGGCGAAATATGATAGTAATAAAATACATTTTTGTATGTAGCTGATCATTTCACCTAATTTGTATGAAATCTGAGTAAACTTCCCAAAAAAAAATTATACTAGAAACAACATACATTTGCAGATGTTCTACAAAACAAGTTCGACTGGTGTTATCATATATTCAATTTTTGAGATGTTTAAATTATCCAAATGTACATTTCCGCATCCTTTTTAAGTAACTAATATATTTCAACCTACAGTTCATTTAGTGTCAAATTAACAACCAGGGCGGGCAAAGTAGGCCAAGCATGGATTTGCGCTCATTGTTTTTAAGTAAGAAAATTATTAAAATAAGAGAAATATGAGCAACTAGCCACATTGGCAGCTGATATTAATTAACTAATCAAAAAAACCTTGCATACAATATATAGTGTGTAATATATAATAATTCCCAAATTAACCTTGATTCAAATTTAATCTTTACGGTTAGCATACATAGATTTTTTTCTGTATATGACATATTTTGAATTTTTGAAAACAAACATATAGTTTTTTAAAAATGAATATACAATACTAAAATATTGTGTGTTGTATTGTGTGTTCTATATAGAGATGATTTTGATTATATTATATATATTGTTATTCTATATATGTCAAACTTTTTTTATTATAGATGAATAATTTCTAAGGGTTTATAATTTAAATAGTTGGGTTATTGGATTTAGTATTTTGGGTTTAGAGTATAGTTTTTTAGGGTTTAGGGTTTATTTTTTTAGGGTTTAGGAGTTAGGGTTTTTGATGTTATATGTACAAGATCAGCAGATAAAGTCACTTATGATAATGTTTTTTTTTTTCAACCTCACTTATGATATTCAGAAAACAAAAAAAAAGTGGCAGTGGTAAATGCAGTTGAACATTTGTTGCCAAAAAATGTAATTGAACATGAGAATAATGGATTTCAACAAAAACAGTAATTTAAATGATAGTGGTAAATGTAGTTCATTTCGCGAGAAAATGCTCATTTAATTCTCAAAGTATTTGCAATTGGTAAATTTATTACTCAACTATTGTGTGTGCAGATTAAATCTCCAACTTAACATTGACTACGTAAATTTAAGCATAAGAAAGTTAACGTTAACTAAGAAAACAGAGGTTGACTTTATGTCTGAGTCCAATTTTTCAAAGTCAACATAAACTCGAGTAATTAATTTGTCAACTTAAAAGTTTGAGAATTAATATGCACAATTGGAAAATTAAATGATTATTTTAACGAATTATCTTGTAAAAATATTAAATTTGGAAAACAAATCAAGTTAACTATATATAGCTTCATAAATATTAACTTTGTACTCTATAGAAATATTTATTTTTATTTTATTGTATTAATAGAGTAATTTTGGTTGTTTTATATTTTTCATACGTGAAGGTGTGAAGAGAGGTACTCGCTAGTTTTTCTAAATTTAATAGTTTTTAATACCATGGGACAATTCTAACCTTTTGTTATGAATAAAATAAAAACATTACATGTTTTTTTAACATAAACATCAATTTCTATAAAAACACACTACATTTCGACGTATCTCTCTCGTGTTTAATTCTGGTGATTTTTTCTCTGCCGGCAAAAATTTCGGTTATCAACCAATGATTGTTCTCTTACCCTACGGTGTGGCGATGTCTCTTGAGTTGTCAATCCTGGAGTCATTGGTATGCTCACTCTATTAGAAGGAACACAGTTTTCTTGTAATCTAATCTGGAGAAAAATAAAGTCAAAATCTTTAAAAATGATTATGATACAGAAGTTTTGGTATCAAAATGTCGATTTTCCAGAATTTTTGTTAGAAGCATCGGCATTTATCATGTAGTGTGCAAATTGGAGGTTCAGCCAAAAGATGCTACCCACACACACAATTCGCATCATAACAAGATCAAATACAATGAAGGCAAATAATGGATCTAACGATCCTTTATCTACGGAAATTGTGACCAAATTTACTTTTTCATGTAATTTGTTTTTAGAAGGTTCTATATACTGATTTTGTAATTTTGATTTGATATCAATAAAATTTTAAACGGAAAAATATAATATAATAAAATTAATAATTTTTTTAAAAAGTATTTGATGGTATTTTAAAAAATGATCATGATTTATGAATGTTTATTATTTTTACTTCTATGAGAAAATCCAGAATATCTCTTGTTAAATGTTATCTCACGACAAAGACAAGTGCCCGAGGCTCTTCAAGAGAAACAAAGACAAAGCGGTTGAGCGAAGACAAAGGGTTTTGGATGGGGTTATGAACCAAAAGCCTATTCGGCAGGAAGATGATCCTTTATTTGGTGTGCTTAAAGAGTGCCAAGTCGGAATTGATCCAATCTCTGGCGGACCCCTCATTTTTGCTGAGGTGTTACACCAGATATGACAATATCTAATTGGAGTGGAGAGCCCGGAAAGAAAAGCAAGAGAACTCAGGATCAAAAAATCAGTGTTAGAGACCTTGGCTGATCCGATTGCACACAAGACCCTCCTCTGCCTTGAGCCCTCGTTAATTGTCTCCATATACTTGGATAGAGGCAAGGGTCTTGTGTTCGATTTCTCAGAGAACGTACAAAAGATCAGCACTGGTAAATCTTTGGGAGATCCGCAGAAGCTCATGTCAGCGGCTATTGAGTTTTAGAGTGCTATGGAAAGACTCTTATATCCCGAAGACACCCAATCAGAAGGCATGACAACAAGCTTCTGTCAGAGGGGAACTCATTTCAGTTTGGCTCAACGGTCAACATGGTTAGTCTCTATGAGGGTGGCTCTTCCGGAGCTACGCTGAAATCGGATAAACCTCGTAAAAGATCTTTCAAGAACAGGCCTAAGAAGTCTGAAATGCTACAGTTCAAACTCTCCAAGCACAATGACGATAGTCCAAACAAGAAAACCAAACGCAAAGCGATGGAGGGTGTTGAGGTTGAAACTGATGACACTAGACGTATCAAATGATTTTGGTCCCAAATGAGTGAATGTCCAACGTCGAATGAGCATCATCAGCTGGAATTTTTAAGGCATGGGACGATCTCAAGACTTGATAATTCCCAGACTCATGGAAATGCGTAAAGAACATTTTCCTGATGTCTTGTTCCTCCTGCTGGAGACAATGCACATAAGAAACGTTTTGGTTGATATTCAAGAGTTATTGGGGTATGAAAGAGTACATACGGTTGAATAGGTGGGTAGAAGAGGAGGTCTTGCAGTTTTTTTTGAAAAAAGACAGTGACGGTGGAGATCAAATTTTCTAGTAAGAATATTATAGACCTTTTTTTACACCTTGGGAAGGGCAGCATCTTTGTTTCATGTATATATGGCCACCCATCGGAAAAAAAAAGAGCCAGTCTATGGGAGATAGTAACCCATATCGGTTTGAATAGAAAAGAAAACTGGTGTATTTTGGATGATTTTAACGATCTGTGTCATAACGGTGAAAAGATGGATGGGCCTTGGCTCTGTAATAAGATCTTTGAGCCTTTAACGACATGCTAAGGTGCTAAGATATGAGATACTCAGGGAACCCATTCACGTGGGGAGGGAAAATGTATGATTGGTGGATTCAGTGTAAACTAGACATGTGTTTTTGTAATAAAACTTGATTTAGTGCCTTTCCTGCTGCAAACCAAGACTTCCTTGATAAAAAAGGGTCATACCATATGCCAATATTGGTAAAGTTGATGGTATCCAACGAGACTTAATAAAGGGAACTTTAAGTTCGATAAGAGGCTGTTTAACAAACCACTGGTAAGGGAGGCTGTGGTTAGGGATTGTAACCGCCCATTTTGTGGTAGGCTACTATCTATTGCAGGAAGAATTCAAAACTGCATGAAAGAGCTCAATAAATGGAAAAGGGAAACAACTTAAATTCAAGGGAAAAGATCATCCAGATTCACGCAGCATTAGAGGAGGAAAAATCTTCGCCTTTTCCTGTCAACCATAAGGTGTTTGCCCTGAAGAGAAACCTGGTTAAAGCTTATCGAGAGGAAGAGACCTTTTGGTGTCAGAAATGTAGGAAAAAGTGGCTGAAAGAAGGATATCTCAACACAAAGTCCTACCACGCATCAGTTAAAACTAACACAGGAAGGAAATGGCTTGATTTGCTATTGAACGTGAATGGTAACCTCCACATAGCAAAAGTGTCAAAAAGAGAGATTGCCTTGGCATACTTCACCTCTCTGTTTAAATCGTCAAAGCCGGGTAGTTTTGATGGTCTTTTCGAGGATTTTGAAGCACGTGTGAGCTCTAGTTTGAATGAATCTCTCACAAGTTTTGTTTCATCTATGAAATTTACCAGGCTGTTTTTATAATTAAAGCAGCGAGTGCCTCTGGAGCTGATGGGATGACTGGTTTTTTTCTTCCAAAAATACTATGATATCATAGATGAACTGGTGTCTCGAACAGTGCCTCTGGAGCTCAAACCATTCTTTTTCTTACTATTAGATTCAACCGAAGCGGAAGATTCGATTGTAACTATTACATTCCTTGTAAGCCCTGCTATTTCTCTTTTGTAATCTTTATCAAGAACTGTATGACTTTGTGTCATAGCATGTAATCCGTATTATCGAAAAAAATAAAGAAGAAGACATAGTCTCGAATCTTGTTTCAGCAGTATGTTTGTAACTGAAGATCATTCTGAAAATATAAATCTCTGGTTTTAGGGACTATTGATATATCATGGTTTTTACCCATTTTTGGATCATGGTATAAGTCTTTTTATAGAGTCTTTTGTTAGTTTTAGAGTCCTATTAGAGTCTTTACAGGATGGAGAGCATTTGGAGCTAAATGGGAGATTCTTGTACTTTCTGGAGCATTTTGGAGAAGCAGCCGAAGTGATGAAGTCGGATTAGATTTACACGCAAGGTGTCGATCGACACCATCACTGTGTGTCGATCGACACCAACGAAGACCGCCACTTTGTTCGGATTTCCATCAGAAAAAGGAAATCATCCCAAGTTTTGAAGAATTACAAGTCTGCCCCTGACGAAAATCCTCTTATATAAATAGTTTTCAGGCATTGTTTAGCCAAATACCTTATCAATATTTTCTGTTTTTGAGACTTAGAGAGAGATTGATTATGAGCTTTTGGGGAGACAATTCTAACTCATCCGAGCCAGATTTCGAACCCTGTATCATTCTCTATTCTTTTATGCAATTTATTTAAGCCATGATTTGTGTTTGCATATTTATGTCTGAGTAGTTCGCTAGTTAGGTTAGGGTGATTTAGGGTTGATGAAGAGTTTGTAGAATCATTACAACTTTTAGGGAAATCAATTGGATCTTTACCTTGATTTGTGCTTAACTTGATTTCTGAAATTGATCACTTAGAAATCAAACCCTAGGTTGTTTAATAGATGCGAGAGCATTATTAGTAACTTGAACTAATCATAGGTGAGCAAAATATCTATTCGCAAAGAGATTTGGTTNAAACCTTAGGTTATTTAATAGATGCGAGAGCATTATTAGTAACTTGAACTAATCATAGGTGAGCAAAATATCTATTCGCAAAGAGATTTGGTTTAGGTATTTTGTGAACAAATCGAACCTGTTCTTATTGCTTTAATTGTTTGAATTTGCAAAGAGATTTAAAATTCTGGAATTTAGGCATAGATAACTTCTGCAACGAGAGTTGATTGGTTTTAAGTTAGAGTTTCGAGTTATAGATGGTTCTTAATAAATCCCTAATAAACATAGATTCTGCATTCTCGTATTTAACATGATAATTACCCTTGCCTAGCGCCTTAGTCTCCTGAATTTAAATCCACATTAATCCGATTTACTTACTCTTTAATTGCTTAGTTTTAAATTTCATACAATTCGACCTAGCATAATCTGGATTTAGAAACCTTAGTGTAGCATCTACTTCCCTTGGGATTTCGATACCCCTTATACTACGATTGCATTTGTTGTGCAGTTGCAGTAGTTTTATTTGGGTAAAACCTGAGCCCTATCAAGTTTTTGGCGTCGTTGCCGGGGAAGTAATAGCTGCCTACGGAATCTAGTACTAGGATTTTGACTAGGTTTTGTTTTTTATTTTGGTTACTAATTTGGTTTCTTATCTTTGGTTTCAGGTGCATGCCCAGTACCAGAAGCAACAAGGAGAAGCAACTTGTCGCACTGAACCAGGAGCTCGGCCGTTTGTAACGTACGAACCGTCGATCTGCACGAGTGTCGATCGACACCCCTACTAGCATCGATCGACACCCTGCACAGATGACAATGGCTGAGGCTGTGGTTGTGGTACGCGACGCAGAAGACAACCTAACTGACCTACAAGGCAATAGAAGGAACGCCCAAGGACAGAGACTTGATGATAATGGAGCTGTTATCGTTGAGAAAGCAGTACAAGCCGCCCTTGCAGAAGCTGGACGTGGAAGAACACTTGGCGAGTACAACCGCCCAGACCAGTTCTATGCTAATAGAGCTGCGATCCGTCCTCCTATATTTCAGAGGAATGACTTCGAGCTGAAGCCTGCCTACTTCACACTGGTGGCTCAGCATCCCTTCCATGGTCTTCCTAATGAACATCCAATGGACCACATTGAGAGATTTGAGGACCTCGCATCAAGCATCAAGGCTAATGGAGTAACCTATGATTATCTCTTCTGCAAGCTGTTTCCTTACTCGCTTGCTGGAGATGCATCATATTGGCTGAAGCAGCTTGATCAGGATCGTTGACTACTTGGGAAGAAACGAAGAATGCATTCTTATGCAACTTCTTTGATGATGCGAGATCAGAAGAGCTGAGTACGAAGATCACTGCATTCTCCCAAGGACCTACTGAAGCATTTAAGGCTTCTTGGGTGCGATTCAAAGCTTACCAAAGAGATTGCCCAAATCATGGTTTCAGCGAACCGCAGCTTATCGGTATCTTTTACTGAGGGATCGATTGGCGATACCAGATGGCTTTAGACGCTGCAAACAATGGCAACTTCAACACCAGATACCCAGCTGACGCGGTGGTTCTTATAGAGAATTTGGCCTCTTGTAACATCACCAAAAATGCAGACTTTGAGAGAAGACAAAACGCTGGAGTAACTGGAGGAAGCCAAATAGCTGAGGTGAACAGGAAGCTGGATCTCTTGGTGGGGAAGAAGCAAGTTCACTTTGCTAATGAAGTGGAGACATTCGAACCTAATGAAGATTGTGAAGAAGAGGATGTCAACTACATTAATGGAGGTGGCTTTCAAGGCCAAATGTTTGGGAACCAGCAAGGGAACATGAGCTTCAATGGAAATTATCAGAAAAACTCCTTCACAGGAAATCAAAACTCTTCTGGTTATACTCAAAAGCTCTCATTCCAGAACAGCAACAGCAATTACACAAGGAGCTATGGTTCATCTTCCTACCAAAAGCCTCCTGCACAAGACAATAAAGTGGAGTCTATGCTAGAGCAACTTTTGGAAGGACAGCAGAAGATAACAGTGGATTTCAATGGCAAGATTGATTCATTGTACCAGGACCTGAACGGGAAGATTGAGAGCTTGGCCTCTCATGTGAAGAAGCTGGATGTTCAAGTTGATCAAACTGCAGGAGCTGATAACAGGCAAGAAGGATTTCTCCCAGGAAAGACGGATACCAACCCCAAACGCCATGTGAACTCCATCGAATTGAGGAATGGGAAGAAACTTCAGCCTATGCAGAGAAAGGAGCTTAGTGTTGAAGAATTCGAAGAGCTTGAAGATGTTGAAGATGCTGCGCAGCCAGTGTCGATCGACACTACTGTGTGTCGATCGACACCCACAGAGATGAACGACATATCAGACAAACCTGAAGCGAAGGACTCGACTTCAAAGCTGAGCATCGATCGACACCAGGAGGGCATCGATCGACACTCACCGCAGACAACACCAATTCAGCCCAAGACCGCACAAGCTGCAGTAGAAAGGGTTTACAAACCGAAGATCCATTTCCCCTTGATACCAAAGAAGTCTAAGAAGGAGCTACTTGATGCTAGATGCAAGGCTATCATGGATAGACTAGTGGTTGAAATTCCTTTGATGGATGCCATTAGAACTACTCCAGTGATAAAGAGATACTTGAAATGGATGATGACAAAGAACGTGGATATGGAGGAAGGAGTGATGATGATATCAGAGCAAGTTAGTGCTGTCATTCAGAACAGGCTTCCAGAAAAACTCTCCAATCCAGGAAGCTTTGTTCTAGATTGCTCCATCTTTTCAGACAAGTTTGGGAGATCTCTGTGCGACTTAGGCTCAAGTGTCAACTTGATGCCTCTTTCAGTTGCTCTTAGGATGGATATGACATACTTCAAACCCACCAGAATCTCTCTAGTTCTTGATGATCGTTCTGTCAGAATCCCTGAAGGTGTCTTGGAAGATGTTCCTATCAGAGGGGGAGATTGTTTAATTCCCACAGACTTTGTGGTATTAGCCTATGATGAGAAACCCAAAGACCCTCTCATACTTGGTAGACCATTCCTGGCTACAGCTGGAGCCATCATTGATGTTAGAAAGGGGAGAATTGCGCTGAACATTGGTGATTTGGTGATGAAGTTCGACATGGAGAAGCTGATGAAGAGGCCAACGATTGATGGACAGACCTTCTATGTCGATTCACTCACCAACCTTGCTGAAGAAATTTTCCAA
Source organism: Alliaria petiolata (assembly GCA_020283515.1). Classification (NCBI taxonomy): domain Eukaryota; kingdom Viridiplantae; phylum Streptophyta; class Magnoliopsida; order Brassicales; family Brassicaceae; genus Alliaria; species Alliaria petiolata. The sequence continues at coordinate 383,323,564 of JAHZTW010000001.1, forward strand.
GAGGACCATCCTACAGACCCTCTGGAACGAGCCTTAACAACTTCAACAAAGGACATTGAGCACTTGGATGATGCAGCTGCTGGTTACACAAAGATGTTGGATGCTAGTGAGCAAGTCCTGCAGCTGATCGCACAAAAGGAGCTCGATACCCCCTTGTGTCGATCGACACCCTGCAAGGACCGCGACATCGAGCGATTGGAGCGAGGCTAAAGCACCTAAAGTTGAGCTTAAACAGCTCCCTGCCGGGCTAAGGTACGCATTTCTTGGTCCTAATTCAACTTATCCTGTCATTGTGAATGCTTCCTTAAACAATGCAGAGCTCACTTTATTGCTAAGCAAGCTGCGCAAATATCGCAAAGCTCTTGGCTATTCTCTTGATGACATTTCAGGTATCTCACCAGACTTGTGCATGCATCGGATTCACCTTGAGGATGAGACGAAGTCATCGATTGAACATCAAAGGAGGCTGAATCCGAACCTGAAGGAAGTAGTCAAGAAGGAGATCATGAATTTCTTGGAAGCTGGGATCATCTATTCCATTTTAGACAGTGCTTGGGTCAGTCCAGTTCATGTGGTTCCTAAGAAAGGAGGAGTCACAGTGGTGAAGAATGAGAAGAACGAGCTGATATCCTACAAGGACTGTGACTGGACACAGGATGTGCATAGACTACAGGAAGCTGAATGCCGTGACCAGAAAGGATCACTTTCCTTTGCCTTTCATCGATCAAATGCTGGAGAGATTGGCGAATCATCCCTACTACTGTTTCCTTGATGGCTATTCGGGATTCTTCCAGATTCCAATCCATCCAGATGATCAGGAGAAGACCGCATTTACATGTCATTATGGTACATTCGCATATCGCAGAATGCCATTCGGACTTTGTAATGCTCATGCGACCTTCCAGCGATGCATGATGTCCATCTACACAGATATGATTGAGAGGTTTATGGAGGTCTTTATGGATGACTTTTCTGTTCATGGGTTATCCTTCAAAGACTGCATGGACAACTTATGCGCAGTATTGCAACGTTGTGAAGAGAAGCACTTGGTCCTGAACTGGGAAAAGTGCCATTTCATGGTCACAAATGGGATTGTACTTGGACACAAGGTTTCAGCAGAAGAAATTGCAGTGGATCGCGCCAAGATAGAGGTGATGACGACTTTGCAAGCACCTGATTCTGTTAAATCAGTAAGGAGTTTTCTGGGTCATGTTGGGTTCTACAAAAGATTCATCAAGGACTTCAGCAAGATTGCAAGACCACTCACTGCTCTTCTCTGCAAAGACGTGAAATTCGAGTTCACAGCGGAATGTCATTCACCCTTTGAACAAATCAAGCAAGCCTTGGTGAGTGCTCCAATTGTTCAACCTCCGGACTGAAATCTACCTTTCGAGGTGATGTGTGATGCCAGTGACTTCGCAGTAGGAGCAGTTTGACATAGAAGTCAAAGACAAGAAAGGAGTTGAAAATGGAGTTGTTGACCATCTCTCAAGGATTATGATTGAAGATTGCGTGCCAATTGATGATTGTATGCCTGAAGAGAATGTCTACTTTGTTGAGAGTCGTTTCCAAGCTATGTGTTCGGAGCAGATACGCCCAGTGTCGATCGACACTAGGGTAGTGTCGATCGACACCCCGTCAGATACTTTGACCAAATGTCACGATTCGACACTTCGGAGTCTACCAACTTCACGAGTGTCGATCGACACCGTATGTAGTGTCGATCGACACCAAGGACCATCATCAGTTCGCAGGATCTTGGACGAAGTGTTTCGACAGCCAATCTTTGCCATAAATGATGCGAATCGACCATGGTATGCTGACATAGTAAACTTCCTTGTTGCTGCCATTGAGCCTAAACATCTCAAGGACTATGAGAAGAAGAAGTTCATGAGGGAACATAGAAGGTACTATTGGGATGAGCCGCACTTGTACAAGTATTGTTCGGACAATGTTTACAGAAGATGCATTGCAGAGAGTGAGGTTCGAGATGTGCTGTTTCATTGTCATGGATATGAGTATGCCAGACATTTTGCTACTTTCAAGACAGTGTCCAAGGTTCTTCAAGCAAGACTTTGGTGGCCTACTATGTTCAAGGATGTGCAGCTGTTCATCACTCAATGTGATGTTTGTCAAAGGAGAGGCAAGATCAGCAAGAGACACGAAATGCCACAGAACTTCATCCTTGAAGTGGATATTTTTGATTGCAAGGGTATTGACTTCATGGGCCCTTTCCCTTCATCTTTAGGGAACAAGTACATCTTGGTTGCTGTGGACTATGTTTCTAAGTGGGTGGAAGCAATTGATTTTAAGACCAATGATGCTGCTGTGGTTCTTAAGCTGTTTCGAACCATCATATTCCCAAGATTCGGAGTGCCTCAGATTGTTATAAGTGATGGTGGTTCTCACTTTATCAACAAGGTATTCAACAAGCTGCTGAAGAAACATGGTGTTCAGCATCGTGTGGCTACTCCTTATCATCCCCAGACGAGTGGACAAGCTGAGGTCTCCAACAGACTGATCAAATAAATCTTGGAGAAGACAGTGGACAAGATAAGGAAGGATTGGGCAGCAAAATTAGATGATGCACTTTGGGCTTACAGAACTGCCTACAAGACGCCACTTGGGACTACACCATTCCAGCTACTCTATGGCAAAGCTTGCCATCTTCCAATGGAGTTGGAACACAAGGCATATTGGGCTATCAAAAAAATGAATTTTGACTTGAAGCCAGCTGCAGCAAGACGCCTACTACAGCTCAATGAACTAGACGAACTTCGTTATCATGCTTATGAGAACTCAAAGCTCTACAAAGAGAGGACTAAAGTATATCATAATAAGAAGATCATCTCCAGACAATTCGAGCCAAATGACCAGGTACTTCTGTATAACTCTCGTTTGCAATTGTTTCCTGATAAATTGCGTTCACGTTGGTCAGGTCCTTTCACCATCAAAGAGGTCAGACCATATGGAGCAATTTTCTTGACCAACTCCAAAGGAGAGGAGTTCACTGTGAATGGACAGAGGGTGAAACACTACTTGGCTCAAACCGAGATTCCAGAAGGACACATTGTGTCTCTGGACGATGCACCAACCGCCTAAACGCGTGAACAGTCAAGCTATAGACGTTAAACGAGCGCTTAGTGAGAGGCAACCCACTGGTAAGTATTTATTTTATTTTGGTTTTGGTTTCAATTAGATTAACTTGGTTTTTAGAAATTAAAAAAAAAAAAAAAGAAGAGGAAGCACGATCACAGGCAGTGTCGATCGACACCCCTTGTGTCGATCGACACCACGCGGGGACACAGGTAAGTCTTCAAAAACCCAACACTTTTCCTTTCTTCCTCATTTTTCAAAACCCGAGCTTTAGAACCATTTTCCCCTAAATTTTCACTTTTCCAATTCTTCACGGAATTGAGTGATTCTAAAGCCTAATCCGTGCGGGTTTTCATCTTCTTTCATTATCCATTGTCCATTCATTCGATCTGCCAAGATATGCTATTCAAATCTCCCAATTTTATTTTCGACCCTAAGGTGAAAAATTTCGAATTCGACCTATTTAACTTGATTTCTTGTTTGAATGATGCTCATTTAGGTTGTCCACCATGGTTTAGATCATTACCCAACTGTTTTTCATCCTTCAAATTGCAAAAATTGAAATTTTCGAATTTTGGGAAATTTATGATGCATGTTGCAAATTTTAGGATTTTTCTTGGGTTTTATGGTTAGAACTTGGTCGATTCGTGATGTTGATTATGTGTGAACTGTTAATTGATTCACAATTTGGGTAGGACCTCTTGATTTCGGGTCGATTTGAAATTTCGTGCCTGGTGTCGATCGACACCACATTGTGTCGATCGACACCGTGTACAGACATTACTTGGACGTTTGTTTGAAGACATTGTATGCTAATTTTGGTTTTCATTTTGCTTGCAGATGCCTCCAGTGAGTAAGAGACCACGCCGAACTGAAGCATCCGCCTCTGGGACTGCTAATGATGAAGCGATTCCGTGTCTTGCTCCTTGGCCTAAGCGTGAAAACGCAAGGATTCGGGTGGAACGAAACTGGGAGGATTCACCAGTAAAGGAGGTTGCTAAGGACGAGTATCTTTACAGAGGTGTTAACGAGACTTGGGATGACTATGACACCTTATTCGACAATGCATGGCTGAGAGTGGAGATAGCACCAACTCGTGTGGCAGATGAGAAGACAATGACATAGTTGGGCATCAAGGATGACAACATATAGTTTCTGAACAGAATTGGGCTGGGAACTATTGCGACCAGACACTATGACCTTTACCCTGATCTAGTTCGCCAGTTTATCTCCACGACACGAGTCTACTACAGAAATGAGATAGTCCGCAATGCCTTGGAAGGCACATTGACATTTCCGATTCACGGAATCCGTTACCGCATCACACTTCCAGAGCTTTGTGGCATCTATGGGTTTGAGAACGAGCATGCCACCGGTGTCTCCCTTCCTACTCAGCTTGAAGACAACCAGGACTTCTGGTAACATTTCGGGAATGGGAGGTATCACTCTAAGACCTCTTCACAGACGGATATTCGCCATCCGACCCTGCGCTACCTTGTTCGATTGTTTGCTACTACGCTTCTGTCTAAGCATGAGCCAGGGAAGATGCGCATCTCTGAGTTGGTACTGCTATATCATGCGCTGGAGTCTATCATTTACGAGGATCATGCGATAGAAAACGTCAACTTCGGTGCTGTCTTTGCTCATCATTTGGTCTCGCTGAAGACTAAGCCTTTCATTGGTACGAAGACGAAGCCCGAGACTGTAGGAAGTCTCCTCACTCCTATTTTCCAGCATTGCGGGATAGACACTTCTTCCTGCAGCATTGTGACTGACAAAGTTTCAGTGGATATGGAGTACTTGAAGAGGACTACTTGGGTGAAACCCGAGAAGCAGTGGGTTTTCACGAGTCCGCGAGCTGAGCAGCTTCTGATCTAGTTACCTAACATGGACCTTACGCACATCACCAGCGATCCAGGCCGCCTCGCCTTTCAGCCCAGTCCGAACTTAGTTCGAGCTGCTCCCGTTGCTAGGCGCAGAGGTGCTTCTTCTCGAGCTGCAGCTTCACACGCAGGGGATGCACCAGCCACTTCATCTTTAAGGCGCAGAGCACCTGCCACATTGGAGCCTATTGGACGTCATCACCTTCCAGTTGCTCCTGAGATTCCTATAGAGTCAGATGTTTTTCAGAGATACGTGGTTCAGAGCTTCCAAGCCATTTGGAACGCCATCACAGTTGTTTCCAATTGTGGCGGCGTTAGACCTTCTACACCACCACGTTCTGATGACGACGAGTGATTCCTCCATTCCTTTTAGTACTTTGAGTCAGTTTTTCTTTTTCTTTTGAGTCTGCATTTTGCTTCCATTTGCTTCTGTACTTTGTTTCCAAACTGGTTGCTTTTATTGAGTTCATTGGATTATCTTGTGTTTTTAACCCTTCGTGAGTGGGAACTCTGTTCACGTACTGTGTCGATCCACACCATCACCATACACAGCAACGATCGATACCATCTGTGTTCTCTTAGGATGACTATGACATGAGTCAGGTAATCCAATTTTCTCTTTGTTTTGTAACAGTTTAGCACAAGTTTTTCTATCCAAACTCATACTTAGTAACACTGGGGACAGTGTTATTCAAGTCCGGGGGAGGTAGTTGCTAACATTGTGTTTTGTTTTGAGAGTCAGTTGAGTCAGTCATAAAAAAATATATATTTTTATTTTATTGAGTAAAAATCAGTTGGAACTTTCAGTTTTTCTAGGAACTAAACTGCAGGAAGCTGACACTTGAAAGAACCATTGCTATAGTAGTTGGCTGTAGGTCTTACTAAGTAGAAAGCTGCAGGTGGAATCAATCTAACAAGGCGAGTTCAGATCCCCTTATAAGAACTAGGTATGCGCAGAACTTGATTCCTATTTAAGTCTGAACAGATAGACCATTGCAGTCTCTCCTTGATCTTCCCTTGAGAAAAGAAAAGAAAGAAAAAGAGTCTAAGTCTGGGAATAGTGCAAAGAACCTCATGAGCCTGTCTCCTCACAAGGAACAATATTAGTGAGTGCTCTTGAACCTGTCTCCTAACAAGGAACACAAGTAAAGAGTAGCACTATTTTCCAAGATATCAAAAGAAAAGAAGAGTCAATGAAAAGATCTTAGAACACCCTGAAAATGGGCAGCAGTTGACTAAGGGAAGAGGAAATAGGAGAGCTGTATGAAGAATGTCTTGTTCAGGCATTAAGGAAGAGAAAAGAATCTGTAAAGTTATGTGGCAATACCACTGTTAGAGTTCAAAATTTTACCAAGGAAAGGATCTGGATTCAAACTGGGAGATTGCTAAGCTTGTAGTAAGTATGCTGAAATATTACCTAAGGTTCGCTCTATAGCATGTGGATTCAAGAGTGTTAACCAATGAGGCGTTCTGAAGAGGTACTCGAAAGTTCCTGTTTTCAAACTTCTACTTCATTCTAAGTTTATGTTTTGCTTGAGGACAAGCAAAAGCTAAGTCTGGGGGAGTTGATATATCATGGTTTTTACTCGTTTTTGGACCATGATATAAGTCTTTTGTTAGTTTTAGAGTCCTATTAGAGTCTTTACAGGATGGAGAGCATTTGGAGCTAAATGGGAGATTCTGGTACTTTCTGGAGCATTTTGGAGAAGCAGCCGAAGTGATGAAGTCGGATTGGATTTACACGCAAGGTGTCGATCGACACCATCACTGTGTGTCGATCGACACCAATGAAGACCGCCACTTTGTTCGGATTTCCATCAGAAAAAAGAAATCATCCCAAGTTTTGAAGAATTACAAGTCTGCCCCTGACGAAAATCCTCTTCTATAAATAGTTTTCAGGCATTGTTTAGCTAAATACCTTATCAATATTTTCTGTTTTTGAGACTTAGAGAGAGATTGATCCTGAGCTTTTGGGGAAACAATTCTAACTCATCCGAGCCAGATTTCGAACCCATGTATCATTCTCTATTCTTTTATGCAATTTATTTCAGTCATGATTTGTGTTTGCATAATTATGTCTGAGTCGTGTGCTAGTTAGGTTAGGGTGATTTAGGGTTGATGAAGAGTTTGTAGAATCATTAGAACTTTTAGAGAAATCAATTGGATCTTCACCTTGATTTGTGCTTAACTTGATTTCTGAAATTGATCACTTAGAAATCAAACCCTAGGTTGTTTAATAGATGCGAGAGCATTATTAGTAACTTGAACTAATCATAGGTGAGCAAAATATCTATTCGCAAAGAGATTTGGTTTAGGTATTTTGTGAACAAATCGAACCTGTTCTTATTGCTTGCCTTA
>JAHZTW010000001.1:383331611-383356897 GCA_020283515.1 Alliaria petiolata
AGTGGATAGGATCAGCGAGTGGATAAGATCAACAAGTGGATAAGATGAACTTGTGGATAAGATGAACTTGTGGATAAGATCAACGAATGGATAAGATCTATCCAAACTTTTCAAACTTCTATAAATAGTTGTCCTTACTCTTTGTAAAAACATAAGTTTTGAAAAAGTTCAATAAGAAGTTCTCATGAACTTGTGGATAAGATCAACGAATGGATAAGATCTATCCAAACTTTTCAAACTTCTATAAATAGTTGTCCTTACTCTTTGTAAAAACATAAGTTTTGAAAAAGTTCAATAAGAAGTTCTCTCTTCCTCTTTCTCTCTCTACTCTCTCTCTCTACTCTCACTCTCTAGAATTCTCTCTTAAACTCTTTATGCTTCTCTCCTAGAAAGCATAGTTTCTATGTAGAGAGAGCATTAGTTTACAACATGTTATCAGCACGATCATCTCTCGATCCGTCTGTATACCAGATCTGTCTGTATAATAAGAAGGTATGATTTATTTGTGTTCAATTAAAATTTATTTTAATTTTTATTATTTACGGGTAGATAGGCTCTGCCTTCCCCGTTTATTTGTTATGCTGGGATGATAGTCTCTGCCTTCTCCGAGCCGATCGTTTTGATAGGCGCTGCCTTCACGATCGAAAAAAAAAAAATGATCACATGGTAGACTATGTCTCCTCAAATCATGTTTATGGAGTGGAAGGATAACACCTCCTCCTTATTTAATTTATGTCCATGCATTTAATTTATTTATGCAGTGGGAGGTTAAAACCCTCATTCTTGTTTATTTATTGTCTTTTGTTATGCCGTTATTATGCTCAAATTTTTATAAATTTAAATGGGTTAAGTTTTTGTTATTCAGTAATAATATTAAAATTCGGCAAAGCTCGAGATCTCCGCCCTTGATTTGTATGGAAATAATTATGTCTTGGGCGGAAGATGCAAGGTTGCATCTAAAGAGAAATGATCTCTTGAGCACTATTGATATGTCGGAAACGACATTATATAAGATAAGGCGAAAGCCATGATCTTTTTACGCCACCATATCTATGATGGTTTATAAGATGAATCCATCACGAGTAAAGATCCTGAAGATCTTTGGAAATGAGTGGTTGAATCTCCAAGAGAGAGAATTCCCCCAAAGCTCGGAGTTGATGTAAATCCTCCTGGTAGCTTAACAATAATAAAATCGTGATGATGAACCATCAGTCTCGTCCAACTGGGTTAATTACATTCCTAGGAGAGAATGTTGAGTTATTCACTTAAAGTAAGTGAGATGGACGAAAGAGGAAAAATGTTGATGGTTGGGACGTAAAAAGGCACGCACGTGTCGTACGCCAAAACACTTCGCCGATCTGTATGCCGAATCACAAAAGATCTGAATAACATAACTTGGTCAGGTTTTTAGTATATATGGTAAACAAAAATATATGTAAAGTTTTGTTCTCAAGGAAAACTCATAAGTAGGCCCTCGCCAGCCAAAGTTGCGAATGAATCCCCTGTATTTCTAGAGAGAATACATGGTGATATATGTGGGCCGATTCACCCACTGTGCGAGCCATTTAGATATTTCATGGTATTGATTGACGCATCTAGAAGATGGTCACATGTGTGTCTTTTGACCATAAGAAATATGGCTTTCGCAAGATTCATTGCACAAATAATCAGGTTGAGAGCGCATTTCCCTGATTGTGCCATAAAGAAAGTCAGACTTGATAACGCTGGTGAGTTCACTTCAGCGGCCTTTAATGACTATTGTATGTCTTTGGGAATCGATGTTGAACATCCGGTTCCGCACGTACATACACAAAATGGCATGGCTGAGTCTTTGATTAAACAGTTGCAGTTCATTACAAGACCGTTAATCTTGAGAACAAAGCTTCCAATCACTGTGTGGGGACATGCTATATTGCATGATGGGGCATTGGTCCAGGTAAGGCCAAGTGCATATAATGAATATTCCCCCTTACAGTTAGCGTTTGGCCATAAGCCAGATGTTTCCCATCTTCGTGTGTTTGGATGTGCGGTCTATGTCCCTATAGCTCCACCCCAAAGAACAAAAATGGGACCACGGAGAAGATTGGGAATTTATGTCGGGTATTCGTCACCAAGTATAATTAGGTATCTTGAACCGGTAACTGGTGATATGCTNGTTGAGAGCGCATTTCCCTGATTGTGCCATAAAGAAAGTCAGACTTGATAACGCTGGTGAGTTCACTTCAGCGGCCTTTAATGACTATTGTATGTCTTTGGGAATCGATGTTGAACATACGGTTCCGCACGTACATACACAAAATGGCATGGCTGAGTCTTTGATTAAACAGTTGCAGTTCATTACAAGACCGTTAATCTTGAGAACAAAGCTTCCAATCACTGTGTGGGGACATGCTATATTGCATGATGGGGCATTGGTCCAGGTAAGGCCAAGTGCATATAATGAATATTCCCCCTTACAGTTAGCGTTTGGCCATAAGCCAGATGTTTCCCATCTTCGTGTGTTTGGATGTGCGGTCTATGTCCCTATAGCTCCACCCCAAAGAACAAAAATGGGACCACGGAGAAGATTGGGAATTTATGTCGGGTATTCGTCACCAAGTATAATTAGGTATCTTGAACCGGTAACTGGTGATATGCTCACGACACGGTTTGCCGATTGCCACTTTGATGAAAGTGAATTCCCTGCGTTAGGGGGAGGATTGAGAGAATCACCAAATGATATCACCTGGTGTATACACTCTTTGGCTTATCTTGATCCTCCTACTAATCAACGCGAGAAGGAAGTTCAGAAAATTATACATACGCAACTGGCAAACCAGTTACCTGATGCATTCATAGATACGAGGAGGGTGATGAAGTCTCATATCCCCAAAGCTAATGCTCCATCAAGAGTAAATGTTTCTAAAGAACATATTGATGTAAGTAGAGCAAATGAACCGAGGGTTCAGCTGAACGCGGGAGGCCTATGGGATCAAAAGATAGAAATCCCCGACAAATAAAGAAGTTGGAAGTAAAGGTTCCGGAAGAACCACATAAAGCCAAATGTCCGGAAGACATTTGTGTCAAATGTCCTGAAGACATTTATGAAAAGGTTCCTAAAGAACCTAATAAAGATATATGTTTGGAAGACATATATGAACCGGTTCTAGAAGAACCTGGTAAAGAGATTCGTCCTGAAGACGAATCTGGAACATAAAAATATGAGATTTCCATCCCCTTCGCCCAAAGTCGAAAATTATGGGCTAGAAGTGAAATAGAGGATGATGGTGGAATGTTCTCTTTTTCTGTGTCCAATGAGATCGATCAAGAAAATGATGATCTAGATCCAAGTTCCGTGTCAGAGTGCCAGAGAAGGCCTGACTGGGATAAATGGCAAGTGGCCATGAGGAATGAAATATTCTCCCTTACTAAACGGAACGTATTCGGACCGATAGCTGGTACACCTGAAGATATAATGCCGGTCGGATATAAATGGGTCTTTGTAAGATAGAGAAATGAGAAGATGAGGTCACAAGGTATAAAGCTCGCCTTGTGGCGCAATGCTTTTCTCAAAGACCGGGAATTGATTATGAAGAGACATATTCTCCGGTCATGGATGCAATCACATTCAGGTACTTAATAAGCCTAACGGCCTCTAAGAATTTAGAGATGTACTTGATGGATGTTGTGACTGCATATCTATATGGTTCACTTGATAGTGACATATGCATGAAAATCCTTGAAGGATTTAAGATCCATGAAGGGTCAAAGATGCCTAAAGCATCTAAAGAGCTATGTTTGATCAAACTACAGCGATCACTTTACGGATTAAAGCAATCCAGACGCATGTGGTATAATCACTTAAGTGAGTACTTGTTGAGTAAAGGTTACGTCAACAATGCGATATGCCCTTGTGTGTTTATAAAGAAATCCGCATCAGGATTTGTGATCATTGTTGTATACGTTGATGACCTGAACATGATTGGAACTAAAAAGGAGATTGATGATGCAAGAACTCACATGAAAGATGAGTTTGAGATGAAAGATATTGGAAAGACAAAGTTTTGTCTTGGGCTCCAGATAGAGCATCTTCAAGATGGAATATTTGTGCATCAATCAAATTACACCAGAAGGGTGTTGAAACGCTTTAGTATGAATAAAGCGACTCCTTTGAGTATCCCAATGGTCAATAGACCACTCGATGTTGACAAGGATCCATTTCGGCCTTGTGAAGGTAATGAAGAAATATTAGGTCTTGAAGTGCCTTATATGAGCGCTATAGGTGGACTTTTATATCTTGCAAATTGTACTAGACCAGATATAGCTTTTGCTACTAACTTACTTGCAAGGTATAGTTCATCACCGACGCGCAGGCATTGGAATGGAATAAAGCATATATTCTGTTATCTTCAAGGTTCGATTAATTTTGGATTATATTATTCTAGAAACCCCGAGGTTGGTCTAGTTAGTTTTGCAGATGGAGGATATCTATCTGATCCGCATAAAGCTCGATCGCAAACTGGATACGTTTTCACATTTGGTGGAACTGCGATCTCTTGGCGATCCCAGAAGCAAACTTTGGTCGCCACTTCTTCAAATTATGCGGAGATTATTGCGCTTCATGAAGCATGCAGAGAATGTGTATGGATGAGATCCATAGCTCATCATATACAAGAAGCAAGCGGAATAATCGCAGATAAAGAACCAACAAAAGTGTTTGAAAACAATGCTGCTTGTGTCGCTCAAATTAAAGAAGGTTACATCAAGAGCGATAGAACGAAGCATATCCCTCCAAGATTTTTCTCTTATACTCAATAGCTCGTGAAGAATAAAGAAGTGGATATTCAGTATGTTCGTTCAAATGACAACGCAGCTGATCTCTTCACAAAGGCGCTTCCTACTACAACATTTAAGAAGCATGTTCAGAATATTGGAATGCGGCATCTACGAGAATTGTGAAGAGAAGATGAGATCCATCATTTCCAGGGGGAGTTTGCTGTTGCTGTACTCTTTTCCTTTGCCATGGTTTTTTTGTCCCACTGGGTTTTTCTATGAAAAGGTTTTTAATGAGGCAGCGCACAACTTCACAGTGATGGATACTCAAGGGGGAGCATTACTGCACTCTTTTTCTCTTGTCGTGGTTTTGTCCCATTGGGTTTTTCCATGATAAGGTTTTTAACGAGGCAGTACGCAACTCATCAATGATAATGGATAATCAAGGGGGAGTGTTAAAAATAGTTTATGATTATCCATTTTTCATCATTGATAAGATCGAGTGGATAAGATGAACTTGTGGATAAGATCAACGAATTGATAAGATCTATCCAAACTTTTCAAACTTCTATAAATAGCTGTCCTTACTCTTTGTAAGAACATAAGTTTTGAAGAAGTTCAATAAGAAGTTCTCTCTTCCTCTTTTTCTCTCTACTCTCTCTCTCTACTCTCACTCTCTAGAATTCTCTCTTAAACTCTTTATACTTCTCTCCTAAAAAGCATAGTTTCTATGTAGAGAACGCATTAGTTTACAACATATACATAATTTGTTTTGTATTTATATAAAAGTATGAGATGGAGGACCAGCCCTAAACACTAAAATCGGTTTTTGTCAAGCAAATCCTTTTTTCTTTAACTTAAATTGCATAAAATTAAATTTCCCTTAGAGACGTGACCTTGAGCACTAGTATAATTTTGAACTCAGCTTGTAGCGGACCAAAAATTAGGTAGGAAGTTAATGATGAGGCTTGTGACCAGTCCAAAGTAAATGAAAAGAATGGTTTTATTCATTGAAAACTTTTTTAATAATAGTAATAAAAATGGCTTATTCATGTCCAAAGTCCAAACTATGGGTTTTCCTAATGCTATGTCCATCTACTAACAATACCATCGTCGCTCACTTCAACTCATAAGCCATTTGACCATTCTTAAACAATTAAAATAGCGATGCATTTACTCTGACACTGAAGCTTAAGTTTGGATTAAAATCATACCGAGGAATAGAGTATTTATCTTTTGGTTTAATATGTACCACTCCACGTATCATAATAATTACCCCCCAAAAAATTATATTTATTCTCTAATTTTCCATAATTTCTCTATACTGTATAATTTTCATCTTTTCCTTCCTTTCGCCTGTATATCAAGATGATTAAATATTCAACATACAATATATTCATTTGTCCATATGAAATATATTGAGTGGACTATATTTTGAGGACAACGTTGTCTTCTCGTAATATACCTAACATAATATTGTTTTCGTCCTCTCATTCAATTGCTAGCTGATCCGACCGCATATCACTATATCATAAATTCATATATCTAGTTAAGGCCAACAAAGTTTTTTCTTCAAACCACATTGAATCCAAAAAACATTGAAACAAAACCCACTAGGTTTACAATCTATACGTTATTTCTCAAACCAACATCATTTACTTGGAATTGCCAGCGACTACATGCTTTTCTCCGTCCCTAGGATCCTTCATGTAACATCCCAATTTAACGAATATAAATATATAAATGAAAAAGTTTTAAAAAATTGATTTTGCTATTTATATCACCAAAGTGTATTTATCTTTTTGGTTATTATTCCTGAGAAAATTTTAAAGTTAAGTGTGCTAGATCTGGAGTATTACTACAATGAGTGACCTATCAGAAAATGATTTTTGATATCGTATTAGTGAATACATGATACAAAATTAAAAACCATAAAATCAAAGGTCTTCAATATGTAGATTTATTATCAAAATATCATGCTCATAACTTCACAAAGTCAAAGATCCTCATTCAACGTCCAAGGCAAAATTGGTGGAAAGAAGACTATTATTTGATTTAACTTATTTTTCTTTTTTTGTTTAAATGTATATAATTTTCTTTAAATGTAATTTATTGTAAAGATCTCTTGTAAGAGCTACAAAAGCTCATGTATTCTCATTTGTAAAACACACATTGAAATTTTTAGAAATATAAAAGAGATATTTCTCTAAAGCTTAGGCTTTGTTTTGTTTATCTAAGGTAGATGGATTTCTACACTTAGTAAACGTTTGAATCTATGTCTCTTGTGTGCGATTCCTTGAGACTAGGTTTGCGTGTACACTAGCTTGTGAGATTCAAGTTATTCTATTTGTGGTTGAGTGTGGATTCATTCAACAACCCCTATCGATTGAGCGAGCCAATCACTTTCATCTCCATCTCTACCAACGACCATCTTCCTCAACAAAGCTTGTAAACTCTCGATCATCTCGTGAACATAAGTTTGGTGGATTCCGATCTTATATCATCTGGTATCAGAGATAAAAGCTCATATCCTCTATCTTTTCATTTTTGTTTTTTTTTTTTCATCCTTTATCGAAATTTTTATTAAAAAAAAAACAAATTGTTTCCATTTGTTTTGTAGGTTTTTCAATTTTTCTGTTTAAAAAAACAATATGAAGGTTAAACGGTTTTGAGGACAAAATCATTTGAAGAGAGAGAGAATGATACAATATCAAAAACCATAAAATCAAAGGTCTTCAATATGTGGATTTATTATCAAAGTATCATGCTCATAACTTCACAAAGTCAAAGATCCTCATTCAATGTCCAAGGCAAAATTGGTGGCAAGAATACCATTATTTGATTTAGTTTATTTTTCTCCTTTTATTTAAATGTATATAAATTCCTTTAAATGTAATTTATTGTAAAGATCTCTTGTAAGAGGTATAAAAGCTCATGTATTCTCATTTGTAAAACACACATTGAAATTTTTGGAAATATAAAAGAGATTTTTCTCTAAAGCTTAGGCTTTGTTTTGTTTATCTAATTTAGATGGATTTCTACTGACACAAGATTGGGAATCACTCCTCAAATCTTATGAACAACCAGAGATCAAAGTGGTAAAGCTTGTGCGGAAATGGTGAATGATGATAGAGACGGCGGTGGAACTTGATTGACTCGCTCAATATGTGGGTGTTATTGTCTCTCAATCTTTGGAGAACTAGTCTTGTTTGAATCACACAAACAATCCTAATCCTATAATCTCAAGTATCAAATGAATCTCTCAAATGAAACTTAAAGACAACAATTTTAGACAAAGAAACGCTTTGAATAAAAAGAAGAACAAACTTTATATTTCTTAGATGATTGAAAGGTGATGTACAAATGAGACAGGACGGAGCTTTATATAGAGCTCTTACACACGTTCCTAAAGGTCTAAAACAAGAAATGAAATCAAAAACTTAAGAAAACTAGCCGTTGGACAATAATGAGCAAATCGGGCAAAAATAAGTGAAGTCAGGTCTCTTTTGTATCTGGTCGGTTTGAGGGGATACGTGAGCTTCTCTGGAACATTCTGGTCATCATTGAAGTTGCCCAAATCGCAGAAGTCTTGGTGATAGAGCTGTTGGTTATTAATAGCACCAAGTGTGAATGCATCCGGATATGGTAAGTATTCAAACAAGAGGATCCGCCTGATCCTGTGGGTTCTGGTGCATGGTAAGATTTGTAGCTGACTCCTCTGGATGGTTAAATGTGTCTCCTGGTCGGCAAAGTCTCATTTGTAGCTGATTGAATCGATGAGCTGCCAAATAAGGCATGTTGAGGATCCTCCAGTTTAGAAGTTGAATAACTTTTAAACCATAATGAATTTCGGCATGAAACCAATTCGACGAACTCCCCGGTTGAGCCAAAATTTCACTCCAAGTCGGTTTGTAGCTTAATTCCTCCTGGTGCGGTCGGAATCCTCCAATTAGCGCTCATATGTCCAAATCGGGAAAGCTCCGGTTCACCCGACTTATAAAATTAATAACTCGTAAACCAAAATTAATTGGTGTTGTTTCCAACTCTCCGTAGACCTATGATGAGTTGAGAATCCAAAACAAATGGATTTGGCCGGAATGACTCGAAGAGTGGTCGTTGGTCTCCATCGGGTCCATTGGAGATCTGCCAGATTGTTTCTTCAATAACTTTGTCATATGAGCTCGGCTTGAGCTGATTCCACTTCGGCATGATTCTCTGAGGAGTTGAGTTTCTAAAACAAGTTGGTGTACGACTTGTTTCCTCATTGGCTTCTAATAGCTTTTAGATGGGTTTAAAACATGTGAACCAATTTGCCTCATTAAAACCTTTCCTGGAAAACCCATTGGGATAAAACCAAGGATAAGAAAAAAGAGTACAAATGGTCACTGCCAAATTATAAGCTTTGGCCTCACGTTTGGATACAACCTTAGCAACAGGTTCTAGCATTGCTTCCATTTGATAAACTTCAGTAATGGGCTTGATCATACTCAGCTCCATGGTTGATGATGTCCATGATCTTGTATCATACTCTCCTTCTTCAAAAAGTTTTGTCCTCAAAACTTGTTTATCTGCACATAGATAACTCAAGTTAGTTTCATGAATTATATGAGAGTTTAGAAACTTACCATAGATACAATTTTGTTTGGTGCTCAGGTGGGGTTGTTGTTGAGCATCTGGGGGTTTTCCTTTGAGCAAGTAGGATATAGTCACTTCTCTGCTATGGTCTGGGACGTGGCTCCTCTGCTTTGTAGCCTTTACCCATTTGATAACCTTAGTTTTGGGTGGTGATATCTCGTGGTTCTGAGCTTGTTTTAACAACAAGTTCTTCTCTGGTGGAACGTCTTTATGCTTTATCTCCTGTGTACCTGAGATAATCTCAACACTTTGGAAAAAAAACAAGTGCATTATGGGTCTTTATAAAATAAACTTGTTAAACTTATTCTTTTCATGCTTATAGTAACAGATCTTTGTTCTACTTTCAGTTCTAAACAAAGTTTTGATTCCTCAAGTTCTTTTAAGCTTGATAAGTTCATTAACTCAGAGACTGAAGTATCAAGGACAATCTGGTTTAGAGAAACACTTTCCTGAATAACACTGTTACTATTTCGTTTTGGCTGAGAGATTATGGTAAGATGACTTTATATTGGGTCTGGTGGTTTCTCCTTGATATGTCATGTACCTGAAACAACTCTCAAGAACAAGTGCATCATATCTGAGCTTAAAATTATAGAAATAGGCCTTGAATTATTTAGACTCACAGTGATGGTGTTAGCTAGTTGTAGCATCAGTTGCTCCTTGTTTTCTTGAATTCCACGGTTTCTGGTTTCTTTTAGGGGATGTTTGCAAAATTGACTCAAAATTTGAGGTCAATTGCAAATATAACCCACCAAATTCCCCATTTCAACATTAACCACTTTCTCTCCAAACNTGATAAGCTTAGAAAGGTGATTAATCAGGGAAATCGGGGTAAGTCAAAACATCTTACTATATGATTATATAACAAAAAGAGATCTTGTTCGATTGCATATTTCTTTCAAGTATATATATGCATAAGTGTTATTTCGGGGTTGGGTGATTCTAGTAATGTACAATATGGTTTTCTATTCGGTTTTGAAACGGTTAAATCAAATGGACACCAAATCGATTGTCTTTAACCAAATCGGTTGTCTTTAGACTATATATATTATTATTTTTGCAGCATGAAAGCTTTTCTCTAAAAGGTAATTAGTCTTGAATAAATCACAAAAATACGCATTTTTGTACATGAGGTTTAATTAGCATAGCTCTGAAATTTCTTTTTGAATTCAACATTTGTTCCCTCTTCTTCTTTTTTCCCTTTATAATATCATGTGCCTAACTTTACCAAGTATTCATATGGTTTTAGCTAATGCATTATATACATCTTTTCAGTATATATATATATATATATATATATATGTAACGTGTGAAATCAGTTGAATGTCTAACATATTTACCATTTCCTTGAGTTCAAAGACAACAACACCTTTTAACATTAACCGGAAGTTTATCTTTTCAAATATTAAAGATACATGTTAATTGGGCGATAGCATCAACCAGAAGTTTATCTGCTCGTCTTCGTATCCTTAAGAATATTGAGGCGCCATTATCAGCACTCCATCTTGTAGTGGGGCTCATCGACAGACTAGATGCCAAAGGAGCACTGAGAGAGTTTGAACATCTGCAAAAGTTTTTGAAGAAGGATGGCGCCATCTTAGAGGATGATTGCAATTGTGTTGAACCATTATTAGATACTAAAAAAGGTAAAGCTAAATCCGAGGTGCCCACACTGTGTACCAACAAAAGACAGGTAACTAAAAAATCTTTCATTAAATCCTTATTTCTTAATACTATTTTGATCTCTCTATTAAACATTTATTCATGCCTTGTAGCCTAAACGCACGTTTAAAGTGAAAGATTTGATCATCTTGAAAAAAGTGGATGAGAAAAAACTTATATCTTTGGTCACCGAAGGTCCTGTGGCGGTCAGATTAGACTTATACGAAGAGTTTAAAGACTTTAGAGGGGTTGGTATCTTTCAACGAAACATACTTTTTAGTGAACTTAATAATATAAATGCATGTTATTTATTCATAATATATTATTTTACTTGTTTATGGTTATGTTTTGTAGGATGGAATCTACAAAGGTCCCAATAAGAGGAGTAAAAAAGAGGTGAACAAGCATATGGTCTTATGTCACGGCTACGGAACAGTTAATGGAATACATTTTTGGGAAATCCAAAATTCAGCCGGAACTAGCTGGGGAAATGGTGGGTTGGAAAGGTGATCCGACAGGTCAGCCGCGACAAAGGGGAACCATCCTTATTTACACTTGTTGTCTACCCAGGCCCGGCACAAAAAGATTGGTGGTCCAAAGCTAAAAAAGGAAAAAATGATGTTCAAAGGTAAGGTTATTTGATTTTTAAAATATTTGTGCTCCATTATAAAACAGATATGTGGCCCAAAATTTAACAAAATTGTTGGTGGTCCTAAGCAATGGCTTAGCCCGCCTGTCCTCTGGGCCGGGCCTGTATCTACCCTGAGGTATGCTTCTCAAAAACTACAAATATGCATAATTTAATTAATTCCGACGTACAAGATTTTGTCTATACAGCTTCTCGAAGACTACCAATGAAGAATAAGAGACCAGAGTGTGTTTATGCAACGTGTCAACGCAGCATTTATTTCAGAGAAAAAAAAACATGTCTAGGCAACATTTCTTAGTTTATGCAACATGTCTCTTATTTGTTTGTTTGATATAATATCGTTATCTAAAACACTATCTCTGTGTGTCTTTAGTTGATCCCAGTGTGAAAAAGCAAAGCATTTTTAAAATAATAAAAATGTGCACAGTTGAACATGATGGTGGTGGTGGTGAGTCATTCGTACCAGCCAATAACACTCTCATAAGCATAATTAAACTAGGTAACAATTCAGCCACAAATAGATAGATACATACAAATATAACAAATGAGCATTTCTCAATTCTCATCACAACACTCCTGCATATGTCAATCTGCAAATTATCATGGACAAAAGAGAAGAAATCAATGGAACAAGAACCATAAAAAGATCCCTAACGTCAACAGAAGTAAGAGAATCATTGGCTAGATATTCCATTTACCATTGTTTTTGACAGTTCCAACACACTCAACTGCAAAAACAATAAAAAATACGATAAATATCAAGAAAGAATATTAACCAATTTCTAAGACGCAAGCAAACAAAAAAAAGATAGATCCTCAGAAGATAAACGGAATTAACCAAGAGATAGAAGGGGAAAAGGAATCATTTCTTACATTTTATCACACAAAACAGAATCATTTCTTACATTTTATCACACAAAAATGAATCATTTCTGCTTTTGTTATGATCCCAAACATAAAATTTTATTGAAAGGATTGCGATGCAAAGTTGTAAAGAAAAGGGTTTTGCGCAAAAAAACTTCCAACCTTTAGTTTTTTTGCAAGATAAACCTTAACTTCAAAATAATGCAAGTCAAAACGCTTATAGAGAGTTTGAAAGAAAAATAGTACCTTTTTGATCGGGTTTAGGCCTGCAAACGAAATACTTCGGCGGCGTATGTGAAGTGTAGTAAACGCTAGTTTGGAAGAGTNTGCTAGCTGATTTTGAAAGTGAGAGGTTATTGCTCACGGTAGATGGAGAACCAGAGAATTACTTCGAAGCTGCGAGCTCAAAAGAATGGTTTGACGCGATGGAAAGTGAACTAGACTCTATCGTAATAAACAAGACTTGGGAGCTCGTTGAAACACCAAATGGTGTGAAAACAATAGGGCTAAAGTGGATCTTTAAGATCAAGAAAAAAGTAGATGGCTCGGTCAATAAACGTAAAGTGAGACTCGTGGCCAAAGGTTATATACAACAACAAGGAGTGGATTCGAAGATGCGTTTGCACCAGTTGCGCGGATCGAAACCGTACGGCTACTCATAGCCTTTGCGGCAACAAGAGGTTGGGAGATTCATCATTTAGACGTCAAGACTGCTTTCTTAAATGGTGATCTAAATGAGGTGGTCTATGTAAGTCAACCCGAAGGTTTTGTGAAGAAGGGAGAAGAAAATAGAGTATATAGACTCTATAAAGCGTTATATGGTCTACGCCAAGCTCCTAGAACCTGGAATGTGAAACTCGATCACGTTCTAAAGGGGATGAACTTTGAGAGATTGATAACATGCATATTTTACCCATTTTTATCATCATAATTGTATGCTTTAATAAGCATTTCACTAAGGTATTAATGTATATTTAGTAGTTTTCGAGTATTTGTGTGTCAAAGACTCTTTTTAGGTAATCTTAGAAAAAAAGATGCAAAACGGAGCAAAATGGATATTTTCGGATCGTGAGCCAAATGACAGAAGTTTAGCACAAGACGGAGACCTTCCCACCACAGGATCTAGCTGAATTGTGGTGACAAGATAGCCTGGTCTACTATCTTTCACCTAGAAGTGATTTGAATTCAATCCCATGGTTGGATATCAAGTTATGAAGGAAGCAAGAAGGCCCGTCAGACACATCCTCAGAAGAAGGATGGCCGCGCCAGGAAAATTCAGAAGACCAATGGCCGGGCCACGACCAGTCGCTCGCGCGGCCACAACACTTGACGATTCCCGAGCCCGTTTTCAAGCCCAAATCAAGCCCGATATCCCCCAAACTCGGTGGAACCCTAAGTGAACCCTAAGAGGACCTCAAGACCTATAAATACTCTTATTCTACATCTTATTTTCGGCACCAGCCTCCTCCCCTAGGAGAGAAACGCGGCCGCAAATCTTTTATCGCTTTTGTACTTTGTTCTTTGTTCTTAAGGGAGATAGATCTGTTCTTGAACCCTAGTTCTTTCACTACTCTGATTTCGTTTATGCAATTCTCTTCATCTATGAATCTAATTTTCGTTTCTATGATTGAGTAATCACCTTCGTTGGGTGTTCTTTAAGGGAATTTATGGAGAATTTTATTAACTGTTTTTGAACCAATCGTTTAGGCTGTAGATTAGGGTTTTCTTTCTTATCAAACTTGTTCTTATTTCATGATTCTAGAGTAGCTAACCAGAGTCTGATCTTAGAATCTTTGAGAGCCACAATCATGCGGAATTTCAGATCCAAACCTAGTTTGGTGGAGCGCAACGCTTCTTAGGATGCTCACACATACCTAAGAAGAAGTCGTGAATGTTTATTGTCCTTATCATCTACCGCGTGTTTGCTTAGGACACATGATACGAAAATATACCTATGAAGTTTGCATAACATAGATCAATCTTGCTTGTCAGAGTTAGGTCGCTAAATCCAGTGATTCCAGTTTAGGGAAAATCGCCTAGTCTCGTTTGTCTAACTTTTGTGAGTTTAATTTCTAATTAGAACCTCATAGATTTCCCGAGAAGATCCCCAACGTGTTTCCCCCATCTGCTTTTTAATCGAGATTTACGCACTTCCATACTTACTTTCTCCGCACTGCTTGCTTTGATTCCCATCTGATATAGAGTTGATTGACAACCGGCTCTATATAAACTTGCCTTTCGATTCCTGCATTCAATAGCTACTGAAACCGTGACACAATCCTACAAACCCCCAATTCTTCGCGGCTTTACTTGCCCTGATTTTTTGTCTTGCAGTTGACCTCCTCCCTTTGGTTCGATACCTTAAGTACTACAACGCACGTTGTGCACTTGCAGCTTAGGGTCCTACAAATTGAAAGCTCGACGATTCCCCAAAGAAATCCTCCAATCTGAGACGACTATTTAGACCCCATCAGAGATGCTTAAAGGAAACCTTTGTTTATCTCAAGAATAACAAAAGGGATTTCTTGATAGTTGCAATCTATGTTGATGATCTTTTCGTGACAGGATCTTCACGGGAAATCATTGACCAATTCAAGCAAGACATGTCAAGGAAATTTTAAGATGTCTGATCTTGGGAAGCTAACGTATTATCTTGACATTGAAGTGATTCAAAGAGACGATGGAATCAGAATCAAATAAGAAGGATATGCTGAAGGAATTCTCTTGGACACCAAGATGGATGCGTGTAACTCAACCCATATACCAATGGAGTCGAACTTAAAGATATCTAAAGCAGAAGATGAACCAGAAATCAATGCAACGAAGTATATAAGAGCAATAGGCTGCTTGAGATATCTTGTACATACAAGACCAAACTTATCGTTTTTAGTGGGAATCCTAAGTCGTTACATGCAGAGTCTGAGAGAGTCACACGGCCAAGCCATCAACATGTTCTGAGATACGTAAGAGGAACAACAAACATGGGTTTGTTTTTCAAGAAAAATGGATCAAGAGAGATCATCGGTTATAGTGATAACAGTAATAACATCGATGTCGATGATGGAAGAAGTACGTCAGGTCATGTGTTCTACTTGAGGTCATCACCAATCCCTTGGACGTCGCAGAAGCAGCCTACCGTTGCTTTCTCTTCCTGTGAAGCCGAGTTCATGGCAGCCACGGAAGCCGCAAAACAAGCTATATGGCTTAAGGAGTTGTTGAAAGAGATACAAAGTTTAGATGAGAAGATCATACAAAGGATCGACAACAAGTCAGTCATAGCGTTAACCAAGAACTCGGTGTTTCATGGAAGGAGTAAACACATTCTCAAGAAGTATCACTTTATATGTGAATGCGTGGAGAGCGAGCAGATCAAAGTGGAACATGTACCCGGCACGGAACAGAAGGCGGACATCTTTACTAAGCCATTAGCAAGGATCAAGTTCAAAAAAATGAGAAGCCTCATCGGATTTAAAGAGATCGAGTTTCCCGGAGTTCAAGTTAGAACTAAGGGGGAAAATGTTGGATAATTTCGTAACTTGAAGAAGAAGCTATCTCAAGGATAAGGAAATCTAAAGAGATAGAGAAAATGGTATCTTCCATTGTCATTAGAAAATAGGAAGTAGTAGTTTTCTATTTCTAATAGAATAAGCAGTAGCTTAGTTTTATATAAATAAGAGGTTATAGAGAAATGTTACATAAGACTCAAGAATAAGAGATTTAGTTTTGAGAGAGTTTCTAAATTAATAAAGAAAGATTGTTCTTTAAAGTTCTTTGAGTTTGCATTATCGATTTTGACAATCACCAATCGTCTTCTAAGACGCAGTGAATTGCTCAGATTGGTCAAGACGCCGAGGTGAGTCAAATAACTTCAGTTTCAAGCTTTCCAACACTCTATACAACCAGACAGGATTCATCAGAAAATGTATAACCTTTAGAAGACAGTTTCTTCTAGGTGTCTCGGACCATATTTATATATATGCCTCCATAGGATTTGTTAGAAACTGATGCTTCTCCTTACAAAGAACACAACAAGTAAAACACTTGTCGTGTAATAGAACGAGAACATATTATGATTGTAATCTGTGTTGTTCAGTTTCTTAGAAGAATTTGAAAACTGTAGTTTACATCACGACAACAAGGTGTTAAATAGTTCAACAAACAGACACAACAACTCAAGTGTTAAGTCTTTTCCTACTTGTGACTCTAAAATCGAAACAACAAAACCTAAACTAAAAGTCACGACTCTTAACTAAATGAACTAAACATAGCACAAACTCAATTATCGACCAACATTATTAATAAAGGAGAGGATGTGTTAGAGGATCACTAACAATGTTGCCATATTGTTTTAGAAATTTTGAAGAAATATGCCTATGTGCAGGAGGACCTAAAAAAAAGTTGTGTATCTTGACCTTATTCACTCCCCTCACTTCACTCCACTTACTTATTCAACATTCATATTTATTATTATTAATCCTAGTGTGGGGGGTTATATATTTTGACCATCCAAAGTTTCGAAATTTGGATTATACTACTATGTAATACGATACGATTAGCTAAAATAGAGTCTGAAGATTAGTGACGTTTTTGGGTTGTTATTTTCTCATGCGATATAGAGCCCAACACTAATCAAAGGGAGAAAAAATAAAGTAACGTTTTTTGGGTTGTTATTTACATACTTTTTTTTCTCTCTTCTGAGTACTTTATAAACCGAAATGACCATATATATCCACAAATGTGACAAACATGTTCACATTTCTATTATTCTCCATGTACTAACCTAGATCGAGCATACACCTCCCGATCTTTTTCTTATCAACAATTTTTTTTCTCTGAAACCTTCATCAGAAGAGTTTCATATTCCAACCAATTGTAAAACCCATATTACCTGAAATAAATGTTGTTCAGTAAATATCACTCTTTTTCAAACTCATTGCATACGAAACTGGAAAAATCTGTAACGTTTATCCCAGCGAATTTACATTGGATGCAAATGGTTGTTACTAAAAGTACTGGTAGAATAAATAATAAAAGAAAAAATGCATTGAATTTTACATGAATGAGTTCTTCTCCAAAATAGTAGAGAAATAAGTTGAACATATTTTCTTTATAATTAGTTTATTTTTCAACTTTTTTTTAGTGGAATGAGTTGAAACATTTTTCTAGTACTATTTTGGAAGAATCTTCAATTCTACCAAATTTTGTTCTTCTAAATATGCAACCATTTGCACCCTTTATCTCCTACCTGCACACCTATTAATTGTCTTCCTCCCACCAGTGTTTTAATGCATAACTACATCACCTTCATTAAATTGAACATACTTTCCAATGCTTTAAAATTCTTTTCTCGCCAAAACCATTCTCCCAAACTCTTCAATTAAGATTTAATTAATTTTGATTTCAAAATTTCACACACGTATTTATGTAAATTAATACTCCCTCTGTTTCACAAACAATGTCATTTGAGAGTTTTTCACAAATATTAAAAAATCTATTAAAACTCTATTTTACCCCTTATTAATACACCAAATACTTCTCTTTCTCTAATTAATACACTAAAACTACATGGTTAAAATTGGATTTTTCTTCAAAATTCTACATTGAAAACATAAAACGATACTATTTGTGAAAGAAGAATTAAACCTTAAAATGATACTCTTTGTAAAACGAAGGGTAATAAGTATTTTAGTAATTTTCTTACTAATGCTATTCTCAATAAGGAACCAGGACAGAGATTTATGTACATTCATGTTTGTTGACAACCACTACAACCCACAAATCGAATATACGGCTAGATAATTGATTCACTATATGGCTATATTTCCATTGCAGTTCACCAAATCAGACATATTACATGGTTTAAATCGGACACCCTCGGGTAATTAAGACTAAAAATCAAATTAAAGCACACTACTACAGATCTTACAAAAGTTAGACCAAGCTCGATAATAAACAACCCCATTCTTGTGGGGATACTTACATTTGATCATTCTTTCTGCTTTTCTAGCTCTAAACGTGAAAACAAGATGCTCCACTTCCTTCTTTGGGCCTAGAAAAGGAATACAGACCCAACAACAATGAGCCCACTTGCTGAAGAGGGCTGAGGGGATGAGTTGCTCGCGCGTCTAAACTTCTTTTCTACATCTATTCAAGAGATAGATAAAACATTATTTGAAATCACTATTCACTATTACACGTATTATTTATTTTTATTTTTTTTATAATTCAGAGAATTCCAGACCTATGGAGGGGTCCAGACTAATCCCTGGGGGAGGTGCAACCCATGGATAGACCCTTTTTCCGGGTATTCAAATGGGCCGAAAACAAAGGCCCATATCCGTGTGGCCAAGTGGGAATGATTTAACAATTTCACGCTTGAGGGAAATCGATCCCTGGTCTAGACCAACATGGCAACTTCTCCTCAAGTGGAAACCACTAGACCACCACCACTTGGTTACACACGTATTATTATTGAATGAAGCTATTGCATCTATCTAATCCATATGTTCTTTGTGTCAAAACATCCGACACTTCGGGCCATCATTATTTTGGTTTGTAGTCTATCCTTTTTTTTGTTTTTCTAATTAACGTTTGACGGTTTTATTCAACCTTAGCATGGTACAGTACATTTTGTTCTTCCGCTAAATAAAATACCAAAAACTTGTTAAAAGAATAAAATATCATCACTTTTATAAATGTCAAATAGATTTTAAGATCTTTACAAAGAAGTTTCGAGAAGTCATTTTCGGCTTTTATATATGGGATGGGACTAGAGATGTCAGACGGGCCGGCCCGCGTCCAACTGGACTTGTCCGTCGCGGGTTCGTTTTTTTCTTTGTCCGTGCGGGTCGGCCCGCCGCGGGTTGCGGACAAAAATTATAAGCCCAAGCCCGCCCCGCCCTTATTTAGCGGGTTTGCGGGCTGGCCATCCATCTGCTGAAGATAACTAAAAGCATCTCGATAGTCGATAGCCCTAGCAAGCATCTTATATGTTGAATTCCACCTTTTTTGAACATCCAACAGCACACCAGCCGTCGTTTTAATCTTCACAGATTCAACACATTTAGCAAACAATAGCTCACGAGATTCTGAGGCTGTCACATACTTTATACTATCCCTGATTTTATGTAACGAATCGCCAATGACTTTGAGACCATCTTGAACTATAAGATTCAAAATATGAGCTGAACACCTAACATGGAAGAAATCTCCTTGGCACAACAAATCATCACGTAACAGAAGCTGTGATTTCAGAATGTCCTGCATCGAGTCATTACTAGTAGCATTGTCTAGTGTTATCGAGAACACTTTTTTCTCGACTCCCCATTCCTTCCATTTCTCAAGAAGTTGCATTGCACAGTTCATACCTGAATGTGGAGGCGCAAAAGCACAAAATGAGAGAATCTTGTTCTTCAATTTCCAATTTCGATCAATGTAGTGTGCTGTCAAACACATGTAACCCTCATGTGTGATAGAAGACCACAAATCAGATGTAAAACTAATCCGACCAGGAAGATTAGCTAGCTCTTTCTTCAAGTTATCTGTCTCACTTTCATAGAATTTGTAAACATCTTTTGCTGATGTGTTGCGACAGATAAATCTCACATCAACATTCAGGTACTTCCAAACATCTCTGACCCTTTCGTATTCAACGTAAGCAAAAGGCAGATCATGCTGAATTATGGTCTTAGCTACCATCACACGAAAAACAGAGTGATCAATATTCCGTGCTTGTAATTTCGCCTATGCAGTCACCAACATTTTACCAACATCACCATTCCTAGGTTTGAGATTGCAGGTAGCAATATGGCGTAGTAAATGATTAGTACCATTCTTGTGGGAGTCATGCGAATATTCCTTCTTGCAATGATTGCACTGTACTTTTTATGTCCCGTCTCGCTTAGTAATCACTGTAAAATCTAGCCAAGCTTTTGAGTATTGCCTTTTCGGCTTTTTCGCTTTCTGATCAGATGCCTTTTCTTTCTCCTCGTCATCTGATTCATCTTCAATCTCGACAGTTTTTCCTCTTTTCTTACTTGTTTGGCTTGACTCAGCCTCAAACACTTTCTTTCTCGGTTCAGGAGTCACTCTTTCTTCAACCTGAAACCTCCTATTCCTCCTATTCTGCGATTCTTTTTCTTTCCCAACAGCAAAAGCAGGCTGAAACAGATTTTTCCTACTTCTATTCTGCGATTCACTTCCTTTTCCAACATCAAAAGCAGGGTGAAACAGATTTTTCTTACTTTTAATTTGAGATGCTTTGTTCGGTCTTGGATCAGGGGTGATTTCAACTTCATCATCATCTTCATCATCTCCAACCTGAATGAGCCTTCTTTTGCGAACATTTAATGATTCGGATTGGGGGGATCCATCAGTGTTCATTCGATGTTCTTCTTCTTCAGCGGCTAGATTTGCCATAAGTTGCTGAGTCTCAAAGTCAACTGTTTGCAAGTAGGAGAAGTCTCCAGAGTTCTGTCAATAAGAAGTGAAGATCATAATGAAAAACACAAAGAAAACAGATTGACGGTTTCATAAACAAAATTCAATATTGCTTAATAAACAAACTTAGCATTCCTTTCATCACCTAAGGAAAAATTAAGTAACAACAGAGAAGACAAAAGTCATGAATGACACGTACCAGGTCAAACATGACTCACGATGATCTTCTCTCCAACTGCCTTCAATGATTCAACCTCTCAAGTCTCAGCCGAATGAACCAGAGAATTTTGAGATGCCTTTTGCGGCCAAATTAGGTTAATACTTAAAACTTAATTGAGGTATGGTTTACGTTAGACGTAAACTCTAGTTGGTTCAAAATGTTTACAAAGTTATGGTTTAAAATTGTAAATTGAAAAACCTAAAAATTGTAAACTAAACCCTACAACTACAAGTCTACAAGGCTAGTTTAACAGAAAAGGAAAACCCAACACTGCCTAGAGATGAGCTTACTAGAATGAACATCAACAGGTCTTGAGCCATAAGAGCAAAAGAATGCAGATGCTACCAGAGATATTAATCGATGAATACCAAAAACAAATAAGAACAGATAAAAAGAAGAGCAGAAGAACGTACAAGGACAATGAGCTGTTGTAGTGCATCTTGAAGTGATCCATTAAGACAGTACTCATACACAAGCAGCCTTTGACCATATTCGTTACAGTAGCCAAGAAGCTCCAATATATTCCCACGTTTAAGTTTCAAAACATTGGAGACTTAATTGAGGAATTCGCTGTCACTCTGAGTTATGTTGATGCAGAGTTCTGTTGATGTTATTGCTAAGCTTCNGCTCTCAGTCTAGCACCTCACCACGGAGTAACGGGTTGGATATAACAATTCTTGGTTGTCCCGCCTTGTCAAATATCTCAACTGCAACAGAAGCTAAATCGGCATGAGTGTTAAAAAATCCAGATAGGCTTTCACATACGTGGTTATATGAGTTAAAATTTTATCAATGAAAAATGAGACTGATACAAAATATAAAAATTAGAATTGAAAAGTTGAACGAGAGACTGGCTTGGCTAGGTAATGATCTTCTACTTTTTGTTTCAGGGCCTTGATTAGCCAATGAAGCTGAGAGGATTTGAAGCACATATAGAATAACAATCCTTACGATCTTACAGCCATTCATTAACCTCAATTGTCCAATTTTGCGATCATATTTAACCTATTTGCTTTGATTGTTCCCGACATAAGTACCAACATCAGTAAAATACACACACGTTACATTCTTAACAACAATCAACTATCAAAACAATCAATTACGCATCATCATGATACTGCCACAAAAATAATTTGAAACTCCTAATAAAATCCAACACACTTAAACAAAACAACTTTCAGATCCAGTGGAAAATTAAAAACTCATTCTTAAATCAAGAATTTAAATGAAAATAATGTCACTAATCCGATCCAAGAATGGTTAGAAGAGATCAAATCCATCGAAATTACCAAGAAGAAGACCGTCGAAGATTACGTGGGTGATCGATCCTCTGCCAGCGACGGAGACGGTAGCGGGAGTCGACATTGACAGTACGATTAGATATCTTATGGAAGAATTCTGAATCGAGAAACTAATGGTTTCTACTTTCTTGGAGCGTGTCGGAAAATCCAGAGAAGCTGATAAGGGGAATGGAAGGAAGAGGCTCTTTGTCCATGTTTACGTATCAGAAAATTAGGTTCGACGATGGTGGAAGAAACGGGAGAAGGCGGAGCAACCGAGAGAATCCGGTGCCACTGATACTAGGATACGACGACGGAGGCTCGTCACGGAAAGAAATAGGGTTTTTTTATTGTTAATGAGAAAATATTTTGATTAGTAAAATAATAAACGGAACAAATTTTTAACGTTAATTGATAAATTATATTTTATTAAGATTTTGTTTATTTAATTGTTGTTATTAAAAATTTGAATTGAAAATTAAATCAAAATGGCATGGTTGTAATTATTAGAAAAAAATCTGGATATTTTGTCTTTTGTCAGAAAAGATATGCCATTCTAATAAGTAATCAACTGAAGGTGTTAGTATAGTAATAAACAGATACATTTGTGCTATTATAAGTAATTTCCCTTTTTAATTAAAGCATATCTTTAGATCATCAGTATCAATAGTTTCTCATTAAGTCTCTCAACAAATAATATTATTATATTATGTAGAGTTAATTTTTATTGTTATTATATTAGACTAGGAGAGAATCCGCGCCATGCGCAGTTTTTATTTTAAATTAAGTTTTAAATAAATTGTTTTTATATTTATATTTTGACTATTGTTTTTTTTGAAGAATTTTAATTTTTTACTTTTTTCTTGATGATCTGTGTAATTTCTTTCATACATTATTTTATAAAATATTTATTTATTCTTTAATTTTCATACTCTTCTCATTTATCTATATCTTAACATTATAATAATTATTTTTTTCAATTTATCACTTTGAAGTTCTATTTTACATATCTTTCATTAAATCCATATTTTTCCATGTTTTAAAATTTTGTATATTTTTGTATCTATTTTTCTTTTTCATTATTTTTATCTTCTTCTCTATATTTTTTTATATAATTTGTTAACTTCTCGATTTTTTATTGAATATTTTGTTGTGTCTTAAGAATTTATAGGTTGGAGTTAACTGCTTAATTTATTCCATATCATTTTTTTTGCACGTATACCAAAATTTAATTACCGTAATTTATTTGAAAATAAGGATTAAATCACTCAAAACATACAATGATTTATTTAAAATTATGTATAATATAATATTAATATATTTTTTATTTTTAAAAATTAAATTAGAATTTTATCTACTTACAATAATTTTTAAATAATTGAAATCAAATTTAGTGGTTTTATGTATAATTAATTGTACATATGTTAATATTTATTTATGTTACTTGATGTTTTTTTAAAAAATAAGTACTTTTTCAATTTATCATTTTGAGAATTTATTTATTTATGCGTTTGGGGCATAAGTTTATAATTGATATACATATAAATTTTAAAAAAGTCCTTCTAATTTAATATGTAAAATATATAGACAATATCATAAGTTTTTAGAAAGGATTGTAAAGAGTACCCATGACATAATGGGAAAGAACGGGTTTCTTTATTGAGAGGATTATAAGTTTGAATCCGCATGAATGCAAATAAGAGGATAAAAATATTTTGTTTGGTTCATATTTAATACAAATAAAATAATTTTTTAAAAATTAAATAATAAATAACACGTGGCATACTCTGAGATGTTGAATCAAAAAAATATTATGATATATTTAAAATTATGTATTTTATAAGATTTATATATTTATTATTTTTAAAAATTAAATTAGAATTTCATCTACTTATAATAATTTTAAATAGTTGTATTCAAATTTAGTGGTTTTTATGTATAGTTAATTGTACATATGTTAATATTTATTTATGTTACTTGATTTTAAAAAAAAAATTAATTACTTTTTTCAATTTATCATTTTGAGGTTTTTTTTTATTTATACATTTGGGGCATAAGTATATACATATAAATTAAAAAAATGCTTATAATTTAATATGTAAACATAGAGACAATATCATACGTTTTTAGAGATGGTTGTCAAAGAGTGTCTAAGGCAGAATGGAAAAACGGTCTACTTTAATTCAGAGGGTTATGAGTTCAAATCCCCATGAATGCAAATAAGAAAATAAAAATATTTTATTCATATTTAATTCAAATAAAATAATATTTTTAAAAAAATTAAATGAGGAAAGTGCCACGTGGCGCTCTCTTACGTGCTGACGTGGCAGAAGCAGGAGAGAGCTTTTATGCTTTCATATAGATTAGGAGAGAACCCGCGCGATGCGCGGATTTTATTTTAATTTGAGTTTCTAAAAATATGTTTTATATTTATATTTTGATTATTGATTTTATATTGTTTTAAAAAAATATTATTTTCTACTTTTTTTATTGATGATGTATATAATCTCTTTCATACATTATTTCACGAATTTTTATTTATACTTCAATTTTCATACTATTTTCATTTGTCTAAATCTTAATATTATGATATTATTTATATTTTTTCAATTTATTATTTTGAAGATTTTTTTTTATATATCTTTCATTGAATCCATATATTTTTTCATATTTTAAAATTTTGTATATTTTTGTATCCATTTTTCTTATTCTCAATATTTTTTATATAATTTGTTATCTTCTCGATTTTTATTGATTTTATTGTTTTGTCTTATGATATTATAGG
>JAHZTW010000001.1:383368159-383381000 GCA_020283515.1 Alliaria petiolata
GGGAGAAATTAAAGAAATTAAGGTGTAAAATATATTTACCATTTAACTAATTATGAATGGATTAATATTAACATGAATATAATAAATTTAAATTTGTTATTTTACTAATCAGAAATTTGCAATTTTGACTATCTTCAGAAATTCAAATTTGAAGTCTAAATTTACATATAAAATATTTAAAACTATCAATGGTATCTGCTTCTAATTTAATGTGTATAAAATTGCAGAAAAGAGCGAATATTACATATTTTTAGAGAGAATAGGCAAGAAGTAACCATGGCCTAATGGTTAAAATGATTGACTTTTAATGATAAGATTGTGGGTTCGAGTCTTGATAGATGCAAAACAAATTTTTAAAAATTAAATAAAAAACTTTTTAAAAATTAAATATTGAATGACATGTGGCACTCTCTCAGCTGCTGACGTGGCAGAAGCAGGAGAGTGCCATTCTACTTTTATATAGTAGATTGGTCTCTCAACTTTTAAGAAATTTCACTATTTTTATATTATTAAAAATCACAGCAACTTAATATAATATTATTTTTCATTTTTTATTGTTTTCTGAGAGATTCACCAAGAGACCTTTGATGCATATGCTCTTAATGGTTGTATCTAAATAGTAAAAACAAAAATTGACGACACTTTCAATATTTATAAGAAAACTGTCAAAAGACTGGCAAAGTCGATCAACATAGAGGTTCATCAAACATATAATTTAGATTTGGTTCCAGAAAAAAAAATTACATTACTAGTTATTATTTAAAACTTACATTTCGTTGGATTGTTTTTATTTCATTAATTATTTATAATTTTAGTTTTTAAATAACTAAAACTAATTTAACAAAATTACCTATACACATTTTGAAAATATCATGACGTTAAAATAATATCTACCCGCCAAAATTACAAAATAGCAGTTTCTCGTCAAAACTAAAATTAACAATTTTTCGTCAAAACAAAAAAAATAATGATTTCCACCAAAACCTTTAAATTACTTTTTATTTCTGTAAAAACAGCAAAATAACAGTTTAGTGCCTAAACAGCAAAATAACAGTTTTTGTTTTTTAAAAACCACTTTATTTGCCAATCAAGTTTTTTGATAAATAGATTTCCTAAAATTTAGGGAAACTGGTTTTTTAAATAACTTCCAATTTGTAAGCAAAAACCAAAAACTACATTTTTGAAGTTTTACTCCCTATATTATTTTTTGTTATTCATATATCTCTTTATTTTTTTTTATTTTTTTGAAATATCTTACTATTTTTAGCCAATATCTTGTAAATAAAATCACAATTCTCATATATACACACTCTAAAAACTCATAAGTTTTTGTGATTTATTTTTTATAAAAATAATTTTTGTATATTTATTTAAAAAACAAATCTTATTTCCATTTGTGTAAACTTCTCTGCAATGATGTGTTTGTTATTTTAAAATTTTATGAAATTTTGTGAGCTATTATATTTTATTAATAAGGTTTTATGTATTTTATGAAGTTTTAAACACAAAACAAAACTAAAATTTAAAAAAACTAAAACACTTAAAAAAATTATATATTGTAGAAAAACTAAAAACATAAATTAGAAAAAAACATAAAATATATTTTCTAAGTAAAATATGAAACAAATGTAGACAAAAACCAAAAACTACATAAATCACCATTCAAGTTTTTAGAAAAACCAAAATCTACACCAAAATCTAAAAACAAAAACTAAAATCCAAAAATCAAAAACCAAAATCCAAAAACCATACAAACATTCATCACCATAGTCATTTTCATCAAACTCGCAAAATTGTTTTTTATTTATTTTCAGTTCGTAATATAGCGATTTCCCATCAAAACGTTAAAATAACGTTTTCTCAGCAAAATCGCAAAATCACGTTTTCACGCTTGATATGGGAGTCTTTTCGACACACCAAAAATATGGATGGGTCTTTAGGCTCTTATCGAGCTTTATATTTATAACTCCCTAATGTACAAGTGCACATGTGTGGTTGTAGTACTTAGGAGTCAACCACGGGGATGATCTCACTGTAAAACAAAAAAAACGTTAGAGCAATGATGGCGAGTTTATTGATGCGTCTAAAATATGAACGCTTCCTACAACTCTCTTCTCGTTTTAAATTTATAACTCCTTAATCTGCAAGTGCACATGTGCAATTATAGTATCTAGAGTCCGAACCACATAGATGCCCAACTGCAAAACAAACGTGATTAGAGCAACCAAAGATGCAAAGGATTTTGGAGGTTTGCGTCACGGTTTTGTAGAACGGGAATGAATAAAAAGAAAAGCAATGCAAGTATTTAAATAAGCTATGCTATCTAAACCTAAGTAAAACAGAAAAAGAAAAACTAACTAATCTAACCTAATCTAGGTGCAAGATGGAAATAAAAGTGCCGAATGGAAATCAACTTAAATGAATCTAAACTAAGCAAAAAGCAAATAAGCGATTAAACAGTAAGAGCGAGGCGTTGGGTTCTTTTCGAGAAATCTTAAGGGTTCTAGCTAGAAATCAAATAAGGATTAACGCAAATCAAACAAGACTATGCTGAATTCTCTTAAACTTGAATCATTGGCTTTATGATTTACCTACTCCCATTAACTAACCGTTTATGATTTAACTATACTGTAAGTACGCTTTCGTATCTTACGATGCAATCAAACACGCAATAGCAGATCAGGTTCTTTGCAACGCTCACGACACTCCGTAAGCATGCTTTCGTATCTTACGACGCGACCGCTCGCCTAAGATAAAACCGGTGAATAAATTCACCATGTTAGCGGCTTTAAACAATTCTAAGATCAGTTTCTGGTTCATAACGCTAGATCCATGTAATACGAACAAACTTAGAACGAAAGAAACCTCTAGAATACGGTTAGAACGAAAGAAAACCCTAGAATACGGCTATGGTAATAATCGGCCACTTGTTCAGAAATAGTTAATGAAATTCCCCATTGAGACTGAACCCTTTAAAACCCTACAAAATTAATCTACTCTAACATGATTAAAAGAAGAAAAAACTAGATGGGTGAATGCATAATGAATAAATTAAAGTAAAAACAAAGAGGGTTCAATAACAGATCTATATCACTTATAAAAACTAAGAACAAAAAACAAAAAAAAACCATGGTGGCTATGAAACTTCTCGAGCTCTTTTAGTGGCACGGAAAACATATATAATAAACCTCTTAAACTAAGTATTTATAGGTTTCCAAGTCTTCTTTGGTCGTCACTTACGGTTTCCTTGAAGAAGACGGCAAATGGGCGTCAGCGGGCTTGCAAATGGGCTTGATTCGAGCATTTGGGGTGCTGGCTGGTTAGGCTATTGTTAGAAGACTGGTGGGAAGGTGTTTGGCCGGTAGCCGGTAGCTGGTAGCTGGAGTACCGGTGGAAGCTCTTCTGGCCGGTTGGTGAGCTTGTTCTGGACTGGTCAGACGGGCCTTCTTGCGCTTCATGTTACTTGTGATACAACCATTTGATTATCCTCACTTCGACGTGAAAGGTAGTAGATCATCCTATCTTGTGTCTAAAAATAAGCTTGATCAAGATATGTGAAGGCTTTTGTTTGTGTCAAACTTCTGCCATCTCGCACGTGGTCCAAAACATGTGTTTTGATCCATTTTGTATTCTTTTTGCTAAGTTAACCAGAAAAGAGTCTTGACCATAAAAATAGTCAAAAACTACTATGATTGCATGTAAAATCAAGTAAAACACTTATTAAAGTATTTACTTATGATAGTAAAAATGGGTAAAATAATGATGTTATCAACTCTCTAGACTTAAACTTTTGTTTGTCCTCATAACTTACATAACTCAAAATCAAAATCAAGAAACGTTCCGGTCTAGTTACCTCGAGCTTTTTGTTGTCCCAAATACGGTTCAAGGTCCCTTAGAGTAGTTCGAGTTCTCTTTTGTTGACTCCTATATTTATTTAGGCGTGAAGTCTCTATCGAGGGAGTATCGATCAAAGAAACCATAAACTCTTCTCTTCCAAACCCTTGAACAAAGACAGTTTCAGTACAACTCTCCTATTTTTCTTCCGAACGAGAAAAAAGAGATATGATTGACAGGGAAATTGACGCTCACTAGGACTCATGACCTTGGCTAACGCCTTCTTCTATCCGAACAATCATACGCTTACTACACAAGAAACATTTTGGTATGTTTCACAAAACACTATGAAGTGAGAAAGGAGCCTTTACCAGCTCACTTGAACTCGTTGCCTCAGCTAACGCCTTCTCCCAACCCACGATCTCTATGCTCACTATAAACTTTCACACCTTAGGGATATCGCTGATATCGCTGATATCGACCACTCTCTGTATCTTGAAACTTAGCCTCAGAGTGCATATTTCTTTTCAGTATAGGCATGATAGCTTTGATGTATACATAATACATAACCCTGATACTTTGAAAGAAAGCTCGCACGGTACAGATTCTCTTACTTCAATAGTGCAAACTGTAATTCCAGCTATTCCTATCACGATTTAGGCGTAAACCATCTTGATAAGACTTCCACTTATCAGTAGTCACGTGACTATAATACTGTTCAAAACAACTCAGAAACACTTTGCTTTTCTCTTCCCATGTTCTTTGATCTACTTTAGATTCACAAAAGAAATCCTTGTTTAGGCGAAGAAAATATCTGAAAATTCTTCTGATTCCTTCTCATAAGGAAGATTTTCTATAAATTTCCCAATGTTTCTCAAACACTTGATAAAAATCCTTCTTATCTCTCAAGATAACATCTTCTTTTATGTAAAATATTGTTCGTCCTCTCCATTTTTTGTCCACCTTTCCAAAAGAGATTTATGAAAACGAAAGAGTTCATGTCCATAAACTTTTTTTGTTGAACTACTGTTTTACTCTTTCGAGTACTTCTTATTAATGAAATAAAACGGCCAAAAGAAAAATTGATAATTCACATGCGATCAGATTTTAACACATCTTGCTGTACAGATTTTGACACATATCGTGATAAAAATATCTTATAAAATAAAATCAAAATAGTATTTTAAAATCTGATTGATAGACGTGATACGATCATTTGAATTATAAATAATAAGATTATACAAGGAATATCATAGTTTTTTTTTGTTTATGTGGTGAATTAAAAATCTTTTGTTGAATTTTTTTTTTTTTGAAAAGGATCTTTTGTTGAATATTGCTACAGAAGCCTTGTCATCGTCACGCTCTATGATAGGGTCAAAGTTTTACCCAAATAAATCAATACTGCAATTGCACAGCAATGCAGTTGAAGTACAAAGGGTTATCGAATCCCAAAGGATGTATGAGCTACACTATAGAATTTATATTCAAATTATGCTAAGTCGATTTCAGAAGAATGTAAAACGAAACGATTAAACTAAAAAGTAGTGAGTGATTGATTTAAAGTTCTTAAAATTCAATGAGACAAAACGCTAAGCAAGGATGATTCGCAGGTTGAATTTATATTCAAATTATGCTAAGTCGATTTCAGAAGAATGTTAAACGAAACGATTAAACTAAAAAGTAGTGAGTGATTGATTTAAAGTTTTTAAAATTCAATGAGACAAAACGCTAGGCAAGGATGATTCGCAGGTTGAATTCGAGAATGCAGAATGTATATTATCAGGGAATTATTTTAAAGCCGTCTAGAACTCGAAACACAGATTTAAAACCAATCAACTCTCGTTGCAGAAGTTATCTATCCCTAAATTCCAGAATCCCAAATCTCTTTGTAAATCCTATCAATTCAGGCAAGCATTAGAAACAAGTTCGATTGTTCACAAAATCCCTAAACCAAATCTCTTTGCGAATAGAAATTTTGCTCACCTAACACTAGTTCTGGTGATTAACAATGCTCTCGCATCTATTAAACAACCTAAGGTTTGATTTCTAGGTGATCAATCAAGAAATCAATATAAGCACAAGTCCAGGTGAAGAACCAATTGATTTTCCCTAAAAATATAGCAAATCTACAAACTCCTCATCAACCCTAAATCACCCTAACCTAACTAGCAAATTACTAAGACATAGAAATTGAAACACAAATCATGGCTGAATAATACTGCATAAAAATAGAAAGAGTAATGATACAAGGGTTCGAAATCTTCTCTAGAAGAGTGCAGAATTGTCTCCCTAAAAGCTCTGGATCAAAATCTCTCTCTCAGCCTCAATGGAAAAAAAAGATCATGGCAAAACAATGCCTTAGAAAACATAAATAATCCCCAAAACACGAAAGGACTAAATTTCAAATAATAATAAGTTTTTGGGCTAAATTTGTAATTCCAGAAAGTCTTCAAAACTTCGCGTCCAACTCTCGTTCCACGATCGGTGTCGATCGACACCCTTCTGGTGTCGATCGACACTAGGCCAAAATCTTCAATCCAAGCTCACGTATTCAGCTGCTTCTCCAAAACACTCCAAATAGCTTCAGATCCTCCATTTATGCTCCAAACGTTTCTGATCCTACAAAGACTCTAAAAGACTCAAAAAACACGGAAAAGACTCTATATACAAAGCCTATATCATGGTCAAAAACACGGAAAAACCATGATATATCAACTCCCCCAGACTTAACTTTTGCTTGCCCTCAAGCAAAACAGAAACTAGAATACAATTAGCAGATCTTAAGAACACCACATTGACCAATACTCTTGAATCCACATACCATAGAGCCAACCTTAGGTAAAATTTCGGTATACTTACTACAAGCTTAGCAATCTCCCAAATACGATTTAAACCCCTTAGAGAAATCCAGAACCTCAATTGCTAACCCCTTTCATTTAATTAGGTGCGGTCTCATCGAGGGAGTATCGATCAAAGAACTTTTAAGACTCTTTCCCTTCCAAGCTCCTAAACAAAGACAATTTCGGTACAACTCTCTTATTTTCTCTTCTCTTAGTCGATTTCTCCCTACTTTTCTAGGGTATCATTTTTTTTTTATCGACTTTCTTTTCTTTTCTTAAGTCAAGAACGGTGCCACTCACTAATTGTGTTCCTTGTGAGGAGACGTGTTCATGAGTAAAAGCTTCCATCATAATCCTTTAAGGGACTCAGGTTTCCGTTCTTAGACTTACTATCTTTTTTTTTTTTACAAGAGAAGATCAAAGAAAGATTATACCTAACTTATCTTGCTAGTGCTAAAAGAGGAGTCAAATCCAATTCATACCAAGCCCCAAAATGAGAAGTTTTTAGTTCATTAGGACGGAGTTAACAACAGAGTTTCTAAACGCACCAGGAACCTAAACTTTCTCTGTTAGACTGATCTACCTATAGCGTTCTACCTAATTAAACCCGCAATCAACTACTATGGCAATGGTCCTTCAAGCATCAATGTTCTGTGGCTAGTTCCAAGAAAAGCTAAAAATTTCTACAAAATTTTGACTCGATAAAACCAATTTTGACTGTCTTTGACTGACTCAAAACAAAAGACAAAGCAAAATACGTTAATATTTCCCTCCCCCAGACTTAACCAACACTGTCCTCAGTGTGATTAAATCTTAAGGTCAGAAATAAACCATAGATGATGAAAATCTACACAACTTAGGCTTTTAAATCACTCAAATCCTTTAAGAATTGAGAGAGATATGAAGAAAACAAGTTGAGGAGACTTACCTTCGTTTGCGCGTGGTGTCGATCGACACCAATGAATAGTGTCGATCGACACTGTTCATGTCGAGCCCAGTGTCGACCACGGTCGATATCCGTTCATGTAGAGAAATGTTTTTTTTTTTTTTTTTTTTTTTAAAGCATAAGAGAAAAAAAAACAAAAAGTTAGTAAATAAAACGAAAATTAGAGAACTTACCAGTGGGTTGCCTCCCACCAAGCGCTTGTTTTTAGTTGTTAGCTTGACTTGGATGCTGGAAATCAGTCTGCGGGTGCAGCATGAGAACTCGTTTCAAAACAAGCTCTACTTTCAGACACCTTCAGCTTCAAAATTCTGCTCTATGGTCATTTCACAGCATCTAGCCCTTTCTCCTTCATCTCAGATGTAAGAATTGCTCTAACCTTAGAGAAAGGCTTTGAAGGTTCCTTTACACTTCACTTTATACTCAATTGAGTTCCCATCACAGCTCTGAGGTATCAAAGTGACTTGAGGACCTCCCAGAATCTTCTGGTTCTCCACTCTCTTCTTCACTTTTGCCCTTTTTCTAGTTCCCTTTGTGATAATGATAGGATTTCCACCAAGGACTTTATCTGCATCACTTTTGTCACAAGGTCTTTCCTGAGAAAGGTCTGCCATCAGCTTGTCTCTAGCAATCACAGCAATGCAAGAGACGTGCTTTGAAGTTCCAGTAGTAGGGACAGCTTTGTAGAAGACTCCTTTGTCAACATTAGAGAAAGAGATTCTCTTGTTAGGCATGTCCACAACTGCACCTACTGTAGCCATGAATGGTCTCCCAAGAATGAATGGCATAACAGAATTCTTGCTCACTTCCACAATCTGAAAATCAGTTGGTACTAGACAATTCCCCACTTTGACCAGCAAGTCTTGAATTGTACCATATGGGACTGTGGTGGAAGAGTTGGCAAACTGGAGGGTCATTTGAGGAGGATGAATA
Source organism: Alliaria petiolata (assembly GCA_020283515.1). Lineage (NCBI taxonomy): Eukaryota > Viridiplantae > Streptophyta > Magnoliopsida > Brassicales > Brassicaceae > Alliaria > Alliaria petiolata. Next base: position 383,376,710 of record JAHZTW010000001.1, read on the forward strand.
TCAGCAATCCCTAGCTACTCTGCAATGTCCTTTGACATGAGGTTCACGCTAGCACCAGAATCGCAGAGGGATTGTTCAAACTCAACCCCTCCAATGGATCATGGAACAACAAACATTCCTGGATCTTCAACTTTAAGCAGCTGCTTCATCGGTGGTGGTGTATCCCTTGCTTTGTGAAAGAGTTCTTCCATCTCTTCAAAGCTTTCTCTGCAATTCTGGAAGAAGGCACATAAGGGATACCTCTCATAAGCTTCATCAAAGGAGATCTCCTTAGGAATTATCCCCACCCTCTTGTTGAAAGCAGCCAGATTCTCTGCACTAATGGGCGGCCTTAGGTGTTTGGGTAGAGGAGGATATGGAACCTTGGGCTTGTACACCCTCACTTCTGCACTTTTTGAAGTTACAGGTCGAATTGGGGATTCCTGGGTAGGGTGTCGATCGACACCCTCATGGTGTCGATCGACACCAGCATCTGATGTCGATTTCCTCTTCGTGTCGACCTCCGTGTCGAGCTTGGTCGATCTCGACTCGTGTCGAGTCGAGTCTTCGAGGATTTCTATTGGTGTCGATCGACACCCTTCATTGGTGTCGATCGACACTAGCTCTGCAGCACGATTCTCATCTTCAAAATCCTCAAGTTCATCGATTTCTTCAGCACTTAGACCCTTTTACAGCTCAGTTTGAAGGCTTCTTCCACTCTGAATCGTGACGGCGTTCACATGATGACTCGGATTTGTATCCGTCTTTCCAGGAAGGCATCCCTCTTGTCTCTTCAAAGCTCCAGCAGTCTGAGCAACTTGAACATCCAATTTCTTGACATGAGCACTCAAGGACTCGAATTTCCCATTCAGATCAGTGTATAAAGCATCGATCTTCACATTGAAGTCCACAATCATCTTCTGTTGACCCTCCAAGATCTGTTGAATCATGGACTTCACCTCATTGTCTTGTGCAGGAGGGTTCTTGTAAGAAGAAGAACCATAAGTTCTTTTGAATTTGTTGTTCTGAAAAGGCTTATGGTAAGAAGAACCATAGCCTTGCTGATTGCCAAATCTTTGACCTTGAAATCCAGCTCCATTGACATAGTTAACTTCTTCTTGCTTTGGCTCAAAGGTCTCTACTTCTGCAGCAAATTGAACTTGCCTCTTTCCCATTAGAAGGCTATGCACTGAGTCAAGCTTAGCATTCACTTCAGGAATTTGAATTCCATCCATGTTTCCATCCTTCTTCTTCCTATCCAAATCTGCATTCTTGGTACTATTGCTAGAAACCAAGTTCTCAATCAGCACATATGCATCTTCTGGATATCTGGTGTTGAAGTTTTCATTGCTTGCAGCATCCAAAGCCATCTGGTACCTCCAGTCTATTCCTCTGAAGAAAATACCAAGCAGTTGTACCTCACTAAACCCATGATGTGGACAATCTCTCTGGTATGCTCTAAATCTCACCCAAGCAGCCTTGAATGGTTCAGTAGGTCCTTGAGAAAATGCAAAAATCTTTGTTCTAAGCTCTTCGGACCTTGCATCATCGAAGAAATTGCACAAGAATGCGTTCTTCGTGTCTTCCCAAGTAGTCAGTGATCCTGGTTACAACTGTTTCAACCAATACGCTGCATCTCCTCCAAGAGAGTATGGAAAGAGCTTGCAGAAAAGGTAATCATTAGACACTCCATTGGCTTTTATGCTGGATGCCAAGTCTTCAAACCTTTCTATATGGTCCAAAGGGTGCTCATTGGGAAGGCCATGAAAAAGATGCTGAGAAACCAAAGTGTAGAATGCAGGCTTCAGCTCAAAATCATTCCTCTGAAAGGGAGGTGGGCGAATCGCAGCTCTGTTTGCATAGAACTGATCAGGCCTGTTGTAGTCGCCTAGTGTTCTCCCACGTCCACCATTCGCAGGTGGTACTACTTGCACTGCTTGCTCGACGATTGGATCCCCATTCTCATCTAATCTCTGGCCTCGAGCATCTCTTCTATTCCCTTCTTCATCATGAAAATTACCAGCTCTGTCTCGGATCAAAATAACAGGATCAGTCATCTCTGTCAGCGAGGAGTGTCGATCGATACCCGGAGTGTCGATCGACGCTTTCGTAAGTTTTCGATTTGTCCTTTCTAAACGACCGAGCTCCTGGTTGTCAAATCCAAGTAGTTCCTTTTCTTTGTTGCTTCTGGTACTGCGACTGGGCTTGCACTTGAAACCAAAATCAAGAAACTAAAACGTTAGTAACCAAAAACAAAACAAAACCTAGTCAAAATTGTACTACTAGATTTCGTAGGCAGCTATTACTTCCCCGGCAACGGCGCCAAAAACTTGATAGGGTCAAAGTGTTACCCAAATAAATCAATACTGCAAGTGCACAGCAATGCAGTTGAAGTACAAAGGGTTATCGAATCAAAAAGGAAGTATGAGCTACACTATAGAATTTAGATTCAAATTATGCTAAGTCAATTTCAGAAGAATGTAAAACGAAACGATTAAACTAAAAAGTAGTGAGTGATTGATTTAAAGTTCTTAAAATTCAATGAGACAAAAAGCTAGGCAAGGATGATTCGCAAGTTGAATTCGAGAATGCAGAATGTATATTATCAGGGAATTATTTTAAAGCCGTCTAGAACTCGAAACACAGATTTAAAACCAATCAACTCTCGTTGCAGAAGTTAACTATCCCTAAATTCCAGAATCCCAAATCTCTTTGTAAATCCTATCAATTCAGGCAAGCATTAGAAACAAGTTCGATTGTTCACAAAATCCCTAAACCAAATCTCTTTGCGAATAGAAAATTTGCTCACCTAACACTAGTTCAGGTGATTAACAATGCTCTAGCATCTATTAAACAACCTAAGGTTTGATTTCTAGGTGATCAATCAAGAAATCAATATAAGCACAAGTCCAGGTGAAGAACCAATTGATTTCCCCTAAAAATATAGCAAATCTACAAACTCCTCATCAACCCTAAATCACCCTAACCTAACTAGCAAATTACTCAGACATAGAAATTGAAACACAAATCATGGCTGAATAATACTGCATAAAAATAGAAAGAGTAATGATACAAGGGTTCGAAATCTTCTCTAGAAGAGTGCAGAATTGTCTCCCTAAAAGCTCTGGATCAATTCTCTCTCTCTCAGCCTCAATGGAAAATAAGATAATGGCAAAATAATGCCTTAGAAAACATAAATAATCCTCAAAACACGAAAGGACTAAATTGCAAATAATAATAAGTTTTTGGGCTAAATTTGTAATTCCAGAAAGTCTTCAAAACTTCGCGTCCAACTCTCGTTCCACGATCGGTGTCGATCGACACCCTCCTGGTGTCGATCGACACTAGGCCCAAATCTTCAATCCAAGCTCACGTATTCAGCTGCTTCTCCAAAACACTCCAAATAGCTTCAGATCCTCCATTTATGCTCCAAACGTTCCTGATCCTACAAAGACTCTAAAAGACTCGAAAAACACGGAAAAGACTCTATATACAAAGCCTATATCATGGTCAAATACACGGAAAACCATGATATATCACTCTATAACCATAAACTGCGGCCGACTCTGTCTTGTAGATTTTTTTTTTTTGGTTTCTCTCGATTAAACGAAAAAAGGATGTTGAATTTTCATAACTTATCTATTTCCTATACGATCTAGGGTTCAAAGTGGTTATATATTTATAACAAATCTTTTTCGTATACGATTAAGGAGTAGGATCTAGGGTTCGAAGTGGTGAATTGGACAATGTTGTTGTGCGACGCTATGGATTTGTCTTGTCTTCAGGCAGACGCCACACAACAGGAGAGGACGAAGAGGAGGTTGAGAAAACGAAGAGCGATGCAGGATTGTTATCTTGTGTCGCACGGGATATTCCTCAAGATCTCCTGATCGAGATTCTGACGAGACTGCCTGCGAAATCCGTGACAAGATTCAAATACCTCTCAAAGTTTTGGTCCTCTCTCTTCTCCTCGAGATATTTTTGCAACCTATTCCTTATGGTCCCATCCCCAAGTCAACCTCGTCTTTACATGTCTTTATTGGATTTGCACGACTACTCTAAGTCTGTTCTCCTATCATCCGCTCCAACAACTTCTCCATCTTCATTAGTATTCGACCAAGATTTGACCATCAGTGAGATGGGAGGCTACTACATGCGCCTTCTTCGTGGCTTCATCAGCTTCACAGTCTATGACAAGGCACGGATCTATAACCCCACCACCAGACAACTTGTGTTCGTACCTGCCATAGAATCTGATATCATAGCTGAAGAAGATGTTTATAGCATCATGTACTTTATGTGCCACGACCCT
>JAHZTW010000001.1:383382213-383424526 GCA_020283515.1 Alliaria petiolata
TAATCAGAGTTGGACATTACTTATATATTAGACCATTCCTGTCTAATCTTCCGATGTGGGACTTATATTGATACCCCAATAATCCCCCCTTCAAGCCAAAGACCACATCACTCTTGGCCTCTGACCTCCTGCGAAACTTGGCACCTATCTTGTACCGCCGTACTCACTACGGAACTCTTGTACCGAGGTACCCTTAATCGCAAGTTCACCTTGAGGGTTATCTTCCCACTTCTCAGGTCCACTTTTTTAGAATTTTGTCTCGGATACCAATTGTTGGGCTTTTCAAGCCCATGTCCAACTCCCCCATTAGTATGATATTGTCCGCTTTGGGCCCATGTGGCAAAGCCCGCACGGATTTGTCTTTGGGCTCCTCCCAAAAGGCCTCATACTAATCAGAGTTGGACATTACTTATATATTAGACCATTCCTGTCTAATCTTCCGATGTGGGACTTATATTGATACCCCAATAATCCCCCCTTCAAGCCAAAGACCACATCACTCTTGGCCTCTGACCTCCTGCGAAACTTGGCACCTATCTTGTACCGCCGTACTCACTACGGAACTCTTGTACCGAGGTACCCTTAATCGCAAGTTCACCTTGAGGGTTATCTTCCCACTTCTCAGGTCCACTTTTTTAGAATTTTGTCTCGGATACCAATTGTTGGGCTTTTCAAGCCCATGTCCAACTCCCCCATTAGTATGATATTGTCCGCTTTGGGCCCATGTGGCAAAGCCTGCACGGATTTGTCTTTGGATTCCTCCCAAAAGGCTTCATATTAATCAGAGTTGGACATTACTTATATATTAGACCATTCCTGTCTAATCTTCCGATGTGGGACTTGAATTGATATCCCAATAAACTACTCAGCACAATTACGGTAATATCAGAATATACGCAAAAGATAAGGTCAGAGTGTTGGGTCTTTGTTCTAGAAGCTGGTGGTTCGTGGAAACGGGTTGCAAAAGAGTTTCATCCTCATTTTCCTTCACAAATAGAACTGATTATGGAAGGAGTTTTATACTATTTGGCTCTGATTGATTGGCATACTTGTGTGCTTGTGAGTTTCGACATCAGGTCTGAAGAGTTCAATATGATGCAAGTCCCTGGCAAGGTCAGAGATGAGCAAAATAGACTTAGGAGGATGACTCTGATAGAATATGGTGGAAAAGTAGCTGCTTTTGACACCACCTAGATCAAACAGACTGGTACGGTGGATCTATGGGTTGTGGAAGATTGGAGGAAGAAGGAATGGTCGAGGAAGACTTGGGTTTTGCAACCTTCTCAGATGCAACTAGTCATTAACAATAATGTATTTACAAGATGTCAAACTCTAAAAGGTAAGGTTATCTTGGTACCCAAAGAGTTGATTTCTCCCTTTTATTTTCTCTGCTATGATATACAAACCAATAATTTGGAAAAGGTTGAAATCAAAGGGATACCGGATCACTGGTTTAAGCTTGAAAAACCCATGTATTTTGACATGAAGTTTATGGATTCAAGTGAGAGCATCATGTACTTGGAAACTTGAAACTTGGGATTACGGGATTATTAGAGTGAGCTAATCATTTCTTCTTTTTATAGTTTTTTTTTGTTTCTTTAGCAAATACTTACACTTGTGATATTATTTATGAATAATTTAGTACTTATTCAGCTCAAGAGGTTCTTCTTCGCCTTTTGTGGTTATAATTGCCCGATAGATGAACATTAATATCAATACGGTCTCAAAATTCATAGATTTCGTTCATTATGTGTATGTTTTTTTTTTTTGAAACCGGTTTTCATTATGTGTATGTTGTAAACTTGTAAAGTTGTAATGAGCATGAAACTTAACTGAACACACAAGTTAAGAAGGTAGATAAAACCCTCCACCAAGAATAAAAATCACATAAAAACTACAAATTAGTTATGCAATGATTCAATTAACTCACAAATGTCCTTTTTTCAACTAAGATAAAATTATTAAATATATTTATAAAAGGGTCATTATAAAAAAAAAAGATAAAATACACCAAAGAAAATATACAAAAAATTAGAATATAGGTAGCAGGTAAATTAGAGATGTTGAAAATAAAAGATTATATATAATTTGATTAGGATTCCGTATACGCGAATTTAAAATAATAAATTTTTAAACCCCTTAAAAATAAATTAAAAAATAAGAAAAAAATCGGATCACAGCTAAAAAAACAACAATATGAAAAATTAAAATCAAAATTTAATAACTATTTATTTATTTCGATTATTATTTGTTTCCAATTAAAGTTATTACATATATCAAAAAAAATTTAAATTTTTATATTTATATCTATATTATGTTTATTTTTAGTTATTTTAGAACTTAAATAGTTATTTTTCCTAAAACTTTGATAAATTTATTATCTTATCGGAATAAAATATTTATATTTTTACCATATTTTTACCTTTTTTATTAATTTTTTTAACTATAATGTGTCAACATTTTATCAATTGACTCACATGCATTGCGATCATTTTAATCTAGATTAAAATTTGCATACTCGTTGGTTTATCATTTAGTATATCATAAGTTGTGCTAATAAAACTACAAACAAAAAATTTGGAAAACAAAATTATTACATTCAAAAACATAAATAAAATAAGATTGAAAACCTTAACTCAAAACCCCTCATAACAAATCATAAAGAAACATAATCGGATTCTCTTAGTTTTATTTAGTTTTTGGCTAAATTTTGTCACATATTTCTAGATTATGAGGGACTGTTGTTTGGAAAATTTTTAACCGCTTCGCACAAGAAGAGTAATAAGGAATGACAGAGAAGAATTTATCTTTACTAATCAACGAATATCGAATTACAAAGACCCAATATCGAAGATCAGCTTAAGAGAAAATTGTTTGTTGCTCATCTTTGATTGCTAACGCTATTCGGAATCGGTTGCTAGGTTCTCAGTCGTTGTAGCTAACAAGTTGCGAGAATATAGCTCTTAGGGTTTATATGGTTATTGTTTTCTCTCCCCGTCACTGTTCCATGACTTCTACAGGTGAACCTAACTGTATATGCCCATTCTTGTTGTGCCTCGAAGGGCTTGCTCAAGGTCTTCGCTTTTTCAATAACAAGCAGGAGATATCGACGTATAGGCTTGCCTGCACAGTATCTAAAGGTCAGCAAATCCTGATTTATGTCAAACTGTTAAATGTTTTTGCCCTGTCTGTAACAGAATATGTCTCCTACCTTATACTAACAGAATATTCTCATTTCGTTAGTCAATGACATATGTTTCTTATTTTTTTCTGATAACTGTGTTATGTAAAATCAATATTGATGTCATATTGCTTAATTTGACAGTGGTGCTGTGTCCCTGAAGCGTAAATGATGGTACGGTTGAGTGTGAGGGCATACTTGGACTTCATTAGATTGTCCTGTTTTAAAAACTTGCAGTGTTTCCTTCATCTTGGCTGGATTAATATTCGGTCCAAGAAATGTATTATTACCCATGCAGAATTTAGGGCTGATGAAGAAATGTTAGAGATGGGTAAGGAGATGGTCAAACATTGTGCAGGACTAATGTTGGCTGTCAAAGTATTAGGAGGGTTACTAGCTGCACAATACACATTGCGTCAGTGGAAAATAATATATGAAAATGTTGGATCTCACTTCTTAGAAAAACCTAGTTTCAATGATGACAATGATAGCTTGGTTTATCATGTGTTGTCTCTGAGCTACGAAGAGTTACCTATTTGTTTGAAGCAGTGTTTCCTCTACCTAGCCTATTTTCCAGAAGATTGTGCAATAGATGTGGAAAAATTGTCCTATTACTGGGCTGTAGAAGGAATACGAAATCCTAGGTATTACGATGGAGTAACTATTCGTGATGTTGCAGATGACTACATAGAAGAGTTGGTGAAGAGAAATATGGTTATTGCTGAAAGAGATGTTATGTCTTTGAGATTTGAAACTTGTCACTTGCATGACATGATAGAGAGAAATTTGTCTACTTAAAGCCAAGGAAGAGAACTTCCTACAAATGACCAACGCTCGTGCCTCAACCTCAACTTCAAACTCTCAATCTATTTGTAAATCTCGCAGACTCGTCGTACAATTGCCTAATGATACATTTCATGAAGGAGGTGAGATAAAGACAAAACTTAGATCTCTCTTTTTAACTTGGAGTACTTCAAAGAAGGTTGGATGGCATCAAGCTTAAACTTTACGGGGCTACAATTGCTAAGGGTGTTAGATCTTTCAAGAGCCCAATTTCAGGGAGAGAAGTTACCCTCTAACATTGGAAAGCTCATACATTTAAGGTACTTGAGTTTATACCATGCCAGGGTATCTCATCTACCTTATTCTCTACAAAATCTGAAGTTGCTGCTCTATTTGAATTTATATGTAACTGGGGAATCTCCAGTTTATGTGCCCAATGTCTTAAACGAGATGTGGGAACTGAAGTACCTTGCATTTCCAAAGAATGTGCATGATAAGACAAAGTTGGAACTGTGTAATCTAACCGACTTGGAGATCATGAGGCATTTCCTGATAGAGTGATGAGAGTTTATGATTGAAAGAATATTATATTGACTATCATATCTTCAACAACGTACATAAGGCACATATATATATAAAAGATGAATATAATCCAAATTAATGATAAGAATATAATTCAATAATGATTAGAGTGATTTTAGGGATTTGAATGGTTATTGTGATTGTAATGATTATTGTAGATATCCTTAATATGCCCCCTCAATCTCAAGGTAGTGATGACACTAAAGATGGAATCAACAACTTGAGATTGATCATAGATGATGATGAGATCGTTGAGAGGATTTTTGGGCACTTCTTTTCTCCTTTAGGACTGGTCATTTGTGGGTTTTCTTGAAACGGTGAGTTGGAGCTTCACTAGACATTGTTGTGTTTCGACCGGTGGTAACTAGTGGAATAAGAGCAAAGAGCAACAGCATGGTCAATTGCTGGTCGGATCAGATTTATCTCTTGAGCCGAAGGAGCAAGAGAGATATGGGAGCGAGCAAGAGAGATATGGGAGCTCATGATGGTGACAACTTGAGAAGATTGGAAAGAAGCACCATGGATTGGAAAACAGAACAATGAAAGAAGCTTGGTGGCTTATGGTGGCTTATGAAGCACTGAGGCTTAAGGAAGCACTATGATTTGATAGGCTTAAAATTCATAAGAAACAAAAAAAATTAAGAGTTTGAGAAAGCTATAAAGCTTTGAAATAGAAGCACCGTGGCTTGAAAAATAATAAACAAAGAAGCTCGATAGCTTATTGATTTAGAAGCATATAGCTTGGAAGTTTGATAAAACTTGGAAGCACTTTGGCTTGAATACAAAAACAATTTTTTTGTTTCTTTTTCTTTGTTTGAAAATAAAATAAAATAAAATAAGAAGCATATAGCTTAATTTTGGAACCACGTGATTTGGTTGAAGAAAACAACAAGCGACAATTGCTTGTGCTTTTAAAACAAAAGGAGAACAAGATTTGGAAGCACATAGGCTAGAGAAATAGAAAAACAGTGTTTGATCTTTAAATCGAAACTCGAGCATAACCTGCTCTGATACCATGATAGAGTGATGAGAGTATGATTGAAAGAATATTATATTGACTCTCATTTCTTCTACAATGTACATAAGGCACATATATGTACAAGATGAATATAATCCTAATTAATGACAGGAATATAATACAATAATGATTAGAGTGATTTTAGGGATTTGAATGATTATTGTGATTGGAATGATTATTGTAGATATCCTTAATATTTCCAAACAAAGTATATCATTGTGAGGGATCTTGGATGTATCACAAGGCTCAGAACTCTCTCTGTATTATTCAACGGAGGGTGCAGCATGAAAACGTTGTCTTCATCTTTAAGTGCACTAAGACACGTCGAAAGTCTTACTATACATGATTTCACAGAAAACGTCTACGAGGGTGACGCCGAAGGATTTGTTTTGGATTGTCATAATCTCACCTACTTGTCATTGTAGATCTATATGCCAAGGTTACCAGATGATCATCAGTTTCCTGCATACCTTAAAAGCATATTTCTTAGTTGTTGTTTCTTGGAGAAGGATCCGTTTCCAATGTTAGAGAAGTTACTTCACTTGAATGTGGTGAGTTTTGGGAGTGCAGCTTTTTATGGGAGGAGAATGGTTTGTTCAGCGAGTGGGTTTCCACGATTGCAAGAGCTTTATTTACACTCTTTATATTGGCCATTGTGAAAAGTTAAAGGCGCTTCTATATTTAGACTATCTATTTTTATTGATATTTTATATACACAATAACATTATTTTATCATACATTTTTAATATATAAAAAAATAATCAACTTATTTTTAACAATTTTTTCAAGTATTTCAAGTTATATAAGAAAAAGAAATACTACTACTGTGGTTTTTAATAATTACTAAAAATACTAAAACAATTTGTGTAAAACATTAAGAAAAACTATAAAATGGTAAAATGAAAAAGGTTTAAATAACCTATATACTTAATAACGTAATTTTTTTAAAAAAATTGTTAACGATTAAAAGGTAAAAATAAAACAAAAAACCTAAACGAAACAATTTAAAGTGAGATAATTATAAAACGAAAGAAAACAAAAAACACAAAAATATAATACAAAACATGATATCAACTGAATCGTGTGTAGTATTGACAATAGAAATGGAATTATTACACTACACTTACATGATCATATTTTTAAGTGTGGCCTCTAAATTATTAAAAACAATTGTGGCCTAAAACAAATCAAATCGTGGTCTTGCAATGTGATAGGAAGAGGGTTAATAATTTTAATTTTATTTGAAGAAATTTCTCTATTTTAAAAATAAAAAACAATTTTTAAACGATTTTCTATTTTTAAAAAATATTTTTCTTAATTTCTGACGAAATAGTTTCAGAAAGATTTCCGACGGACAAATTTCTGAAGGACTAGTTTTCGACGGATTCCCGACTTATTAATTTCTGCCTGATCATAGGAAGACTCCGGTTTTGCAGCATTCTCTGATGCAATTAGCCATTAAAAATAATATATTTTCAAGATATGATCAAACTCTAAAAGGGTTATCTCGGTACCGAAAGACTTGATTTCTCCCTTTTACTTTCTCTGCATACTATGATATGCAAACCAATAATTTGGAAAAGGGTTAGATCAAATGGACACTGGTTTATTAAGCTTAAAATAACCATGAATTTTGACATGATGTTTATGGATCCGAGTGAGAGCACGTGTACTTGGAAACTTGAAACTTGGGATTAAGTGATTATTCGAGTAAGCTAACAAATAATCGTCTCTTATTTTTTATATATATATATTTTTGTTTTGTCAACAGCCAACTCTTAGAATGGTTCAGAAATCCAAACCGGTGGTATTCATTAATCACGGCAATTAAGCAGTAAGCAGTAAGCACTATGTATGTTAATATCCTTTTTTATAGCGCCGATTTTATCCTAGTAAATATAAAAAGTAAATAGTTTAAAAATATAGGTATATATTTGCTATTTTAGTAACTTAAAAACATAATTACTAATTACTGTAGGATATTTTTTTCCCTAATCGATTTACATAACCTAGAAACAAGAAAACGATTAGAACTTAGAAGAGTTGAAGGCTTGAAGCCACAAACAAAGTATTTTGTTTTTCAAATTAAGATCGATTTGATATTGATTATTGAAGTCGTAGATATAAGCAAAGCAATATGCTTTTTTTTTTGTTTGAAGTCGTAGATATAAGCAAAACAATATGTTTTTATTTTATTTTTGAGCATATATACATTTTTATATTTTGTTAAACTATTTGGTATTTTATTTATTGGATTTGAGTTGTTTTAAATATTTTTTTCATATGATTTAAATGTTTAATAGTTCATTACATATTTATAGTATGTATATATATATATATATATATATATATATATATATATATATATATATATATATGTATATGTTTCTAAAACGTTTGCATTCTTATATTTTTTAAAAAGATGTTGAAACGTTCTGTTTGCGCGTACCCGTTTTCGTTTCTATGCAACATAGTGAGGAGGTGTATTTGATAATTTGTGTTTTTTTTAAAACTAGGTTATTGGCAAGATTTTTGGAAATTTTCAATTAGTTTGTACTTTTGGAAATTATGATTGAGGATTTTGAGTTGAACTTTTTTTTCTTTTGTTATATCATTTTTTTTGAAGATTCTGTATGCCCTTTTTTTTTCCTTTCCTAAAACTCTGTATTGTATGCCCTGATATTAATTTTGTCGATTGTCGTCTTTTGTATCTTCTTATATTAATTTGTTGATAGTGTGTGTCTTTTGTTTTTGTAGACATTTTAAAGAAAAAGACTAAACCCTTGAGAGATTCGCTGAGACTTTACTCGACGTTGATGAAAATTCAGTCGAAAGGATTAATTTTTGGGTTTGATTTTAGAGCGATGGGCGTGGAGGAGGAGCTTAGGAAGTTGGTCACAACAACAGGGATTTCTTGAGTTGTCTACAAAGTATTCGTGGAAATGCCTAGCTGAACTGTAGAAGTATTTGATGGAAACTTTCGATATGTTGTGACAAGACACTTTGGTTCTCTCACGAAAGGATGCTTTTTGATGTTTTATTGGATTGTGAGATTGATATTGCTGAAACTTTGTGGCCAAGGAAGAAGACCCACTTCTTCTTCTAGCTCTTTCATGGGATTTACCATCATCAGTGGAGGTAAACGTCGTTAATGGAGTATTCCAATCTCTTTTACTGGCTACACTTGTCAAATAGTAACAAAAGAGGAAAGCTTTATTTGAGTAATCACGCCTGAGGTTTGTAAAATTGATTACTTTTCTCAAATCCATTTTGTTTCAGGGGATATTACAAAATGGCTGTGTCAAAGAAGCTTCTTACTTTTCATCAGATACTGCTTAGAGGTATTATATATATATATATGGTCTGATCAATTTGTGGCAAGCTTGCTCTCTTTGTTCAACCACCCTAAAGGTGTGAATAAGTGATTGCTCTGCAGATTCTAGAGTTTCCATTTCTGGCTTCTATCAACTCTAAGCCTAATGTGAAGTGTTTTCATTTAGTTTTTGCTTCTGACTATATCTTCTTCAACATAGTATACAGAGATGATATGTAACCAATGGCTAAAATTTGATTGTTTTTAACACTTGAAATTCTCCGAGTTGGCTACCAAAACACCAATCACTGTTTGACAAAAATAATGAGATTACAAATGCAGGACTCTAAGTAACTTGCCCTCTCCCGGAGATCCCTAGATTCATAGCTTCTTCTTTTCTTATGCAGGAGGTTTTGGCATTGCAGTACGAAGAAGCACACTAAACTGAAGCCGTGATTCAACAATGTCCCAAAGGAGTCCAATCTCATCTCCTTCCCTCAAATCTCTTCTTTTGATGAAATCTTTCGCCCAGCTTCCCTTTAGACGATAGACTTGCCTGAATGAGAGACGAACCTGGTGTGTTGTCCGCGTATCCAAGTCATAGACATTAACCAAGATTCCCGAAGCTGAGGCTACCTGTCTGAAATCTGCTTCAGGGATATGTGGCTGAATCTGCTGCTCAACGAAGGTTTTGTGCAGAACAAGCTGGCATGCAACTAAGCTAACATCGCTATTGGTCAATGTCTTCTTCTGGGTCCACTGAGGTGGTTGCTGAAGCTGATTAGGCTGTTGCTGAAGCTGATCAAGCTGTTGCTGAAACGGATCAGGATGTGACTGCAAAGGGAATTTAGAGAACGATATTACAAAATGTGTATTCTGAAATTGACAAAATAGATTGATGTTTCACTGATTACTTACCATCGTCCCAACAGCATGGTTCTGCATCACGGGCTCACCATAAAATCTGCCACTCGTGTTGAAAGCCTGGACATAAACGTTTTGGTATGAGAGAGGGTCATGCATCATGTAAGGCTGGCCACTGCTGCTGAAAAATCCAAGGGTCACTGAGCTCATGTCAGAGCCACCTGAAGATGTCAAATTCACTGTTATTATTAAGGAGAGGCATAACCAAAAGTCACAAGCAGCAAAAAAGGAGTACTTACCGTAAGCATCCAGAGACAAATTGGTGAACGATGGGCCTGGATCCATCCAAACACCACCAGGATTTATGGGCGCATCAGAAAATCTAGAGCCAGTATGAAAGTTATCTTGGTATCTGAAATGGTCAGAATCGTTTGTGCCATACCCTGCACCTGAGCAGTAACGTAACGTAAGATTTCAACTATTCTGACTATTGGAAAAGGAGCAGAAACAACGAGATTTAATGCCTGAATGGTGAAACAAACCTTGTGCATCGTGAGTATTTGTCATCATCGTTTCATGCATCATTGGAGAAAAAGAGAACGGTGAAGTCTCATGCACTTCTTGGCTCATACTCGTCGAGGATTGGCCTCTTATCATCGGATGAGAAACAGAGAACGGTTCTTGTCCCATACTCGTCAACTGATTAGGAATTGACTGCAGAGGGAATGCAGAGAAGAAATTTACAGAATGTGTATTCTGAGATTGACAAAATGGATTGATGCTTCACTGATTACTTACCATCGTCTCAACAGCATGGTTCTGCATCACGGTCTCACCATAAAATCCATGATTAGGCTGTTGCTGAAACTGATTAGGATGTTGCTGAAACGGATTAGGCTGTTGCTGAAACTGATTAGGATGTTGCTGAAACTGATCAGGCTGTTGCTGAAACGGATTAGGATGTGACTGCAAAGGGAATGTACAGAAAGAAATTACAAAATCTGTATCCTGAGATTGACAAATGGATTGATGTTCCTCTGATTACTAACCATCGTCCCAGCAGCATGGTTCTGCAACATAGGAGTAGGACTATTGTTGGATGCAATGTTCACTCTATGATTAAGAGAAACGTTGTGGTGTGGGAGAGAGTTAAAGCTGCTTGTGCCAAATCGTTCACCTGAAGCGTTAACGTGACATATTATTAAATACTCTGATTATTGACAGGCACAAGCCAAGAAACGAGTAGAAGTAAAGAGTTTCCTTACCTTGAATCCCTGACTTCTGATGGAGGAAACCCGCTGTATTCTGAGTATTTGTCCCATCAGGTGCTACATCACCATACACTTGTCCATGGTTAGGCAACATAACACTGTTTTGGGGACCAATGTCCTCCTGCATCATGTAAGGATGGCTACTGTTGCTATTGTTATAATTACTTATGCTGAAAAATCCAGGGGTCACCGAGCTCATGTCAGAGCCGTATCCTGCACCTGAAGATGTCAAATCCAGGGGTCACTGAGCTATTGTCAGAGCCATATCCATAACCACAAGTCACAAGAATCAAAAAAAGGAGTACTTACCATAAGCATCCTGAGACAAATTGGCGAACGATGGATCCATCCAAACACCACGATTTATGGGGGCATCGCAAAATCCAGAGCCACTAGGAAATTTATCTTGGTATCTGTAAAGGTTCATCATCGGTGAAGCAGAGAACGGTTCGTGGCTCATACTCGTCAAGGATTGGCCTCTCATCATCGGAGAAACAGAGAACGTTTCTTGGCTCATACTCGTCAAGGTTTGGCCTCTCATTATCGGAGAAACAGATAGCGGTTCTTGTCTCATACTCGCTTGGCTCTTCTTCACCATTTCGGGTTCTTGTCTCATACTCGCTTGGCTCTTCTTCACCATTTCGTTGATCTCTCGCGACTCGTCGTGCGTGTCTTCCGCATCCTTGGGTCCCAAGAAACGTTCTTGATTCTTCTCCGTCGGAGTTGTAGGATCGTCGGAGCGAGACATCTCTTCTGTGTACTTGGTTCGCAAGAAGAGAAGAATCTTTAGGATCTCTCGCGGGTCTTCGATGGTCGATACTCAATTTCGATTCTTCTTCGTCCGAGAGAGACTGATTAGTAGTTACTTTGAAAGTAATTAGATTTTCTTCCTACTTTCTTGAAGCAATGTTTCTTGTATATAATTACAGCCTGTAATTACGTTTGTTCCATTTCGAATATTCATATCTTTGTTTTTTTTATTTTATTATTATTTAAACAGAAGACACCGTGACTTAGAAGTATTCCTAAATGAATTTGAACATAAATCCAATTAAAGTTAACATACAACGTCGTAAAATTGTTTTTGTTTCTTAGGAAGAAATGGAACAGAAAGTCCATGCACTTTTTTTTACTACTAGTTATATTTCGTTGGATTGTTTTTATTTAATTAATTATTAATTATTTTAGATTTTAAATGACTAAAACTAATATAACAAAATTACCTATATACATTTTGAAAGTATCATGCCGTTAAAATAATATCTACCCGCCAAAATTACAAAATAGCAGTTTTTCCTCAAAACTAAAAATAACAATTTTTCGTCAAAATAATGATTTCCATCGAAACCGTTAAATTACAATTAAAGTTTTTTTTTTTTTTGGGTAAAAACAGCAAAATAACAGCTTAGTGCATAAACTGCAAAATAGCATTCTTACCATAACGGTAAATTAGTCATTTTCGTCAAACTCGCAAAATTATTTTTTTATTTATTTTAAATTCGTAATATAGCGATTTTCCATAAAAACTGTAAAATAACTTTTTCCCACCAAAATAGCAAAACAATATTTTCACACTTGATGAGAGTCTTTTCGACACACCAAAAATATGGATGCGTCTTTAGGCTCTTATCAAGCTTTTTATTCATAACTCCCTAATCTACAAGTGCACATGTGTGGTTGTACTACTTAGGAGTCGAACCACGAAGATGATCTCACTGTAAAATAAAATAAAAACGTTAGAGCGATGATGGCGAGTTTATTGATGCATCAAAAATATGAAAGTTACCTACAACTCCCTTCTCGTTTTAAATTTATAACTCCCTAATCCGCAAGTGCACATGTGCAATTGTAGTATCAAGGGGTCGAACCACATAGATGATCAACTGCAAAACAAACGTGATTAGAGCAACCAAAGATGCAAATGATTTTGGGGGTTTGTGTCACGGTTTTGTTTTGTAGTACGGGAATGAATAAAAAGAAAAGCAATGCAAGTATTTAAATAAGCTATGCGATCTAAATCTAAGTAAAACATAAAAAGGAAAACTAACTAATCTAACCTAATCTAGGCGCAAGATGGAAATAAAACTGCGGAATGGAAATCAACTTCGATTCTTCTTCGTCCGAGAGAGACTGACTGATTAGTAGTTACTTTGAAAGTAATTTGATTTTCTTCCTATTTTCTTGAAGCAATGTTTCTTGTATATAATTACAGCCTGTAATTACGTTTGTTCCATTTCGAATATTCATATCTTTGTTTTTTTTTAATTTTTTATTATTTAAGCAGAAGACACCGTGACTTAGAAGTACTAGAGGTGAATACCCGCACTACGTGCGGGTTTTTTTTCATATATAATTTTTTTGTAGTATTGTAAATATAGGAAAAGAAATTAGCTGTTTTGAAAATGTTAAAAATTTACCTTTTGTTAAAAATTTATATTAGTCAACCCGAATTTATATTTGAAGTTGTAATAGTATCTGTGCAACTGAAGTGATCAGTAAACGGGAAAAAATGTTAGAGCCAAATAATGGATGTATATGATTATTATAACTTTGCACAGGACACAAGTATGCAGCATTAGGCTTAAATTTCTAATTGTTACAATGCTTATATTTCGTGATTTCTAATGCATCGATTATATGATTATTGAAGATTATGGTGTTTTTATTTTTTTCATACACTTCTTACTCTCAGTTTAGAATGAAAAATATAAAAACACCATAAAATTTATCAAAATACTTGCAGTGTGTTTTTGTCCACCATTCCTCCGTTACTCTTTATGTCTTCTTTCTCTATCTAATCTATATTTATTTTCATCTTCTTTTTCTAAAGATTTACACCATTCCCTCAAATCTATATTCTTTATTTAGAAGTGACTACATAAACGACAATGTTTCAAGTTCCTTTTACACTTACTTTTCATACTAACACCTCTCTTGCTTTTCATACATAACTATGAATCGTAATTAAGATTGACATTTGACAACCTAAGATTATCTAAACTCCAATCCAAGATACTTTACAAAGCTATTATATTTCATGCCTTTGAGAGATAAAAATCAATAATTAACAAAAAATGGTCACCAGATTAACGTCGTAGTTTAAACCTGTTACCGTTCTATGATAATCCCATTAGTAGGCTAGTAGCATCCATGAAATTATACCGGTTAAATTGTGAGGATTCAATATTAATGGATTGTGTTTTTTTTTTAAGTCTTAAAAGAGATGAGCAAAACTTATTTCATACAGTATTAAACAGTGAAGCCGTGTGGTCTCTCCACAAACTCGAAACCAACACTTTCTTCGTCTTATCAGAATCAACCCCATTCAACGGGAAGCCTTCATCACCAAAACACCAGCGCCGTCTTCCCAGTCCAGTTTTCCTAGTTTGCTGACTCCGACGCCCTGTTATTATTTATTAGCATTCACATTAGAAACCAAGCAGTCATGCATATAGACGACCGGATGTTCATGTAAGCAAAATTTAAAGAAACACAAAAGAGCTCTCAACGGCATTCAACATTCAGTTTCATAGTAATTTCGTTAAGAATTATCAAGAAAGAGGGTACTACAGGAGAGAAGACTCCCTTCTTACTTACAACATTTTCGAGTTCCATGTACTAAGTGTCCCTTAAGTTTTTAGTATTCTGAGGTAGTAATTGTGATTATTGATGATAAGTAAAATAGATTCATGGCCCATTGCCATAGTACAAAAAACCAGACCTTACTGAAAGCCTCTGTTTCAGTAAGAAGGCAGGCTTGTGGATAAAAAGGCTTTACTGAAAGCCTCTGTTTTTTCTCCCTGATAATTGTCACGACAGCCATTGCATCATCATCTCTCGTGGGAAAAAAATGAAGAACAATCCTATAAACACAAGACATTTTCGATATGGAATTCAAGTTATCGAAAATAAGCAGAAATCATTGAAGAATTAAACTCTCAGCGTGAGAAGCAAAGAACTGTAAAGTAATGCATATGAGCAACCGAATTTCGAGACGGATAGGATAAAGAGTTTCTTACCATTTAGGAATATTCTCCTCCATGAACCCAGTCCATGACATTGAATTCAGGATATGAACGAACGTTAACAATTTGTCAAGCTGAACCAATACAATCTATAAAACAAAAAAACAGATGTGAGATTGGATGGGTTTTTTAAACAACATAAGAAACCAAACTTAAAGTATTTAATACTGCGATACTGTGGCTTACATATAAGAACACACAGCCTATAAGGATTTCCAATATTTTCAGGCGGTAAACAAAGACTAAGAAGAGAAAGCTCGTAAGCACGTGGAAGCTAATTTTATATTAATCAAGAGCGCATAATGTATTTACTTCTGATACACAATTGGGATATATACCCGCCTATAAGACATAGAGAAGAATCATTCAAACGTTTGGCACAGCATTTGATCCGAAATCTTCTTCAATCATTGTAACTGAAGTAAACGGACTATTGTAGCAGTTCATGTGATTCACTGAAGTACCACCGTACCAGTACCCTATAAGACACTAAAGGAAGTCGCAATAACCACAACAAAATAAAATTGCAATCGAACAAACTCTCTTCAGAAATAACAGGTTTGATGAAAACAAACAGATTAAAGGCCATCAAACTTAGAAATGTTTTCATTGGAAGAATCACATGAACCTAACCTGAGAGAGAGTTGATCGGAGAGATAGCTAGAGAGACGAAAAGCTGATTGCGTTTGTTCCCACTATTGCTATGACGTGCCTATCTTGATTCCCGCACAGGGTTAACTGCAAATAACAAACAATAGACACAACAAAGACTATAATAATTGGCTTTAGAACCTATCTATAATTGTAAACAATAATGTGTGAAGTGAACTAACTTTTTTTGTCTCCGAAAGTTGCTCCACTGAAATTCTCTAATCAGATTTATTTCCGATATGCTCAAGGTTTGATGCAACATCTGCAAGCTTTTGACCATCTGCAACCTGCAGATAAATATATTAAAATCTAAGTTTTTTCTACGTAATGTTTCAGAGAAAAGATAATTCTACACCAGACTCACATAAATGTTTCAGAGAAAAGATAAACAGCCTCACCAGATGCTTGGAGAGAAGCTCCAGACTTTACAATGCCATTCCCTACCGGACTATATTCTTGGTTTTCAACTATCTGTTGTGCAGATGACAACATAGCTTCAGGTTTCAAAGAGTCAACATTATGAACAAAATCGATCTCTTTGCATCCTCCTCCGTTGAGCCACCCGTTTGTAGCTTTAGAGTTTGTTTGAGTTAAAGATCCAAAGAAGTCGAAAAGAAAAGTTACAGCCGAGCTTGCTCTATAGCCGTCATTAGAACTTAGAACTTCCCTTATCAGGTACTATCTGATCTTTAAGCAAGCCAATAGCTTCCACCATAATTGATCAGATATCACTTTTCCTGTAAGGAAGTCATAAATGTGGTAGACATAAATTTAGATTTCATCTCGCAAGGTAGTGAACAAAACCCAGAATTTGGATTTCAGTGATTCAAACGACGATGAAAGTTGGTAGCAGAGAGTGGAGTAAGGGGCTTACGAAGTTTGGATTGCGCGGACGGTTCTGGTTGCGAGAAGCCATCTTCGAGAGACAACAGTTCCTACAGATTTTCGATCTGTCGAAGCAGCTACGATCTTAAATTTCGGAAATTGAAGAGGAATTGATCCTTCAAGCAAAATCAAACCATACAATTCGAGTGAAAGTGAAGGTAACCGAGAACATCGGATGAGTAATTACCTAAGGAAAACTGAATACGAAATGTGGGTTTCAGGCGGAAGGAGATGACAACTCGTTTCATCCGTGAAAAGTGAAAAGTTGCCGATGTAAAGGAAGAAGATGAGAAGTGTTTAATTGTTTTTTTTTTTTTTTTTTTTTGATAAGACACGTGTCGCTCTCTTGACGTGTCATTCTGTGGGAGAGGGTTGAGCAATTTTTATAGTATATAGACTAGGTTATTAATCCGCGGATCTGTATTAATATTTTGATTTAACTTTTTTAGCTAATATCTTTTAAATTATCAAAATCATAATAGATTTGTAGAAAAAAAAATTTATATAAAATAATTTAAAATATAATGTGTAATTTTTCCTATTTTTGTTTATAAACTTAAAAATCTTATTAAGTAAAATAATAGTAATGATCACCTATCGAATTATCCAACTTCTACATGCACACACGTTTTATTTAGAGAAGAGTTTCATTGATAAGATCTTGGTGTTTTATTTTGTTTTTCTTGTGATTTTTATAGTTCTTTCTCTCAGTTTTATGTGTTTAAATATTTGGGTTTTTGATTGAATGTCTCATTGATGTTGTGTAACTATGCATATATAATTTGTGATTCATGTTGATAACAATTTTTGTATTTTAAAAAAAATTAGATATGTTGTTTTATCAATTTTTTTAATTTGAATACAAAGTGTAATGCGAATTTGTTGGAATATACAGAGGAACTGATCGCTCGGTTGCTAATATGCATACTGAGTTTTGCACAAGTGTGTTTGAGACAATTAAGAAAAAGATCGAGTTGTCGCGAACAACAAAAGGCTGCATGTAGTTTTGTTGGGAAGCAGCAATGATCATGCAAAGCCGTTTCTTGCTTCTCCACCAGGCCTTCCATGAGTTTTAACTTATACCTCTATTCAGTTTATCATTGATATCTATTTTATTTGCAGTCTACTATTTGATAATTTTGGTTTTTAAACTTGTAAGATGATGTGGAGTCTTCACATCATTTTTACTGTTTTTATCTTTATTTGTTTTTTTCCATGTTTTGATTTGAATAGTCTATCTAGATATACCAATCTAAGTTTGATTCATAAATCTGTCATACTTTATTATTTAAATAGAATTTTAGAAGGTGTTAGTCATGTGTTGTTAATGATTGCTCATATATAAGTAGTGGCTATGTATAAAAAAAATATTTTACTACTTAGTATATTTCGAGTATAAAAGTTACTTATGTAGTGTTTTTTTTTATAGTTTTTAAATCAGAAGCAGGTAGTGTATTAGTCTTCGTATATTTAAAGAGTATGTTTGATTTATGTCTGTTTGTTTTGATCTAGTTAAATTCAACTTCTTATGTTTAAATAGAAATGCTTATTTGGACAAATGAAGTTGATTTTTTAATCTTATGTATAGCTTAATGCATTATCTTTAACTTTTTATTTGTTAAAAGCTCTCAAGTTTTTTTTAATTAAACATTTTTATATAGATTTTCAAAGAGTTAGAATATAATAAATTAATTTTTTAAGATGATTTTTTGTGTGTTAATTTAACTTTTTGATTATTGAATTATATATTTGTTTTTTTTGTTAGTTTAGCTTTTGTGACATTGAATTTCTATTTTTTTTTGACAAACGCTATAGATTTGGATTTTTGACATAAATTCTTTTTATCTATTTTGTTAGTTAACCTTTTTTTATCTTAACTTTCTATTATACTATGAGTATTTTCGTTTTTTGTGTTATTTATTTTATTTAAATTGTTAATCATATTTAACATTTGTTTTTAATGAAAACACTGATTTGAACCAATGAGATTGAGTTTCTTCGTCCTATGTAAACGACCTCAATGACATAATGCTTGATGATTTTTTTTTCTTTGTTAATTTAACTCTTTTTATTTTGACATAAAATTGTTTTGGAAGTATAAACATTTTTTAAGACATAATTTTCTTTTTCTTTTTCTATTTTTTAAACTTTCTTATATTGATTACTTAAATAATTAGCTTAGATATCATGTTATTTTAATTTTTGATGTTTCTTTCTATGCTAATTTTTTTTTGTTATTGATTTCTATTTTAACTGTATTGACATTTTGTAAAACATAATTTCCATTTTTTATCTTAAATAATTAGTTTAAATATCAAGTTAATTTTAGATGATCTTATATTTATTTAATTTTACCTTTTTGGTATTAATTTCCATTTTAATTAAAATGTTAATTTTCGTTATCTTTTTGTTTGTTTTGATTTAATTTAATTTATTTTTTATGTTTAATAAAATTATTGATTTGGATGAATAAAATTGATTTTCTAATCCTATGTATGGCTTAATGCATCAACTTTAACTTTTTATTTTAATTTTTTATTAGTTAAAGGCTCTCAGTTTTTTATTAGTTAAACATTTTTATATTGATTTTTTAAAGAGATAACATATAATAAATTAGTTATTTTAAGTTGATTTTTTTGTTAACTTAAGTTTTTGGATATTGATTTCCAAATTTGTTTTTTTGTTAATTTAACTTTTGTGACATTGAATTTCTATTTTATTTTGACAAACGCTATAGATTTGG
Organism: Alliaria petiolata; assembly: GCA_020283515.1. NCBI lineage: Eukaryota > Viridiplantae > Streptophyta > Magnoliopsida > Brassicales > Brassicaceae > Alliaria > Alliaria petiolata. The sequence goes on from JAHZTW010000001.1 coordinate 383,401,530, forward strand.
ATTTTTGACATAATTTCCTTTTATCTGTTTTGTAAGTTAATTTTTTTATTTTAATTTTCATTATACTCTGATAATTTTCGTTTTTTTTGTTTTTAATTTTATGATGTATTTTTTTTTGTTAACTTAACTTTTTGGTTATTGATTTCCAAATTTGTTTTTTGTTAGTTTAGCTTTTGTGACATTAAATTTCTATTTTATTTTGACAAACGCTATAGATTTGGATTTTTAACATAATTTTCCTTTATCTGTTTTGTTAGTTAAATTTTTTTGATCTTAATTTTCCATTATATTATGATAAGTTTCGTTTTTTATGTTTTTAATTTAATTAAAATGTTAATCATATTTAACATTTTTGTGTTTAATGAAAACGCTGATTTGGACCAATGATATCGAGTTTCTTCGTCCTATATGGACGCCCTCAATGGCATAATGCATCAACTTTTATATAGTATATAGATTTCTAAATGAATTTGAACATAAATCCAATTAAAGTTAACATAAAACGTCGTAAAATTGTTTTTGTTTCTTAGGAAGAAATGGAACAGAAAGTCCATGCACTTTTTTTTACTACTAGTTATATTTCGTTGGATTTTTTTTATTTAATTAATTATTAATTATTTTAGATTTTAAACGACTAAAACTAATATAAAAAATTTATCTATATACATTTTGAAAGTATCATGCCGTTAAAATAATATCTACCCGCCAAAATTACAAAATAGCAGTTTTTCCTCAAAACTAAAAATAACAATTTTTCGTCAAAATAATGATTTCCATCAAAACCGTTAAATTACAATTAAAGTTTTTTTTTTTTTTGGTAAAAACAGCAAAATAACAGCTTAGTGCATTAACTGCAAAATAGCATTCTTACCATAACGGTAAATTAGTCATTTTCGTCAAACTCGCAAAATTATTTTTTTATTTATTTTAAATTCCTAATATAGCGATTTTCCATCAAAACTGTAAAATAACGTTTTCCCACCAAAATAGCAAAACAATGTTTTCACGCTTGATGGGAGTCTTTTCGACACACCAAAAATATGGATGCGTCTTTAGGCTCTTATCAAGCTTTTTATTCATAACTCCCTAATCTACAAGTGCACATGTGTGGTTGTAATACTTAGGAGTCGAACCACGAAGATGATCTCACTGTAAAATAAAATAAAAACGTTAGAGCGATGATGGCGAGTTTATTGATGCATCAAAAATATGAAAGTTACCTACAACTCCCTTCTCGTTTTAAATTTATAACTCCCTAATCCGCAAGTGCACATGTGCAATTGTAGTATCTAGGGGTCGAACCACATAGATGATCAACTGCAAAACAAGCGTGATTAGAGCAACCAAAGATGCAAATGATTTTGGGGGTTTGTGTCACGGTTTTGTTTTGTAGTACGGGAATGAATAAAAAGAAAAGCAATGCAAGTATTTAAATAAGCTATGCGATCTAAACCTAAGTAAAACATAAAAAGGAAAACTAACTAATCTAACCTAATCTAGGCGCAAGATGTAAATAAAAGTGCGGAATGGAAATCAACTTGAACGAATCTAAACTAAGCAAAAAGCAAATAAGCGATTAAACAGTAACTGCGAGGCGTTGGGTTCTTTTCGCAAAATTAGAAATCAAACAAGGATTAATGCAAATCAAACGAGACTAGGCTGAATTCTCCTAAACCTGAATCACTGGTTTATGATTTACCTACTCTCACAAACTAAACCGTTTATGATTTAACTACACCATAAATATGCTTTCGTATCTTACGATGCAATCAAACACGCAATAGCAGATCGAGTTTTTTACAACGCTCACGACACTACGTAGGTATGCTTTCGTATCTTACGACGTGACCACTCGCCCAAGATAAATCCGGTGAATAAATTCAACACGTTAGCGGCTTTAAACAATACTAAGATCAGTTTCTGGTTCATGACGCTAGATCCATGCAATAAGAACAAAATTAGATTGAAAGAAAACTCTAGAATATGACAGCTTATGCTAATAATCGGCCACTTGCTCAAAAACAATTAATGCAATTTCCCATTGAGATTGAACCCTTTAAAATCCAACAAAATTAATCTACTCTAACATTATTAAAAGAATCAAAAACTAGATGGGTGAATGCATAATGAATATATTAAAGTAAAAGCAAAGAGGGTTTAAGAACAGATTTATCTCCCTTATAAAAACTAAGAACAAAAAGCAATAAAAACTATGGTGGTTATGAAAACTACTCGAGCTCTTTTAGAGGCACGAAAAGCATATAAAATAAACCTCTAAAATGAAGTATTTATAGATGTTCAAGTCTTGTTTGGTCGTCATTTAGGGTTTCCTTGAAGAAAACGGCAAATGGGCTTCAACAAGCTTGCAAATGGGCTTGATATGAGCATTTGGTGCTGGCTGGTTGGCCAAGTGTTGGAGGACTAGTGGGAAGGTGTTTCGCCGGTAGCTGGGAGCTGGAGGACCAATGGAAGCTCTTCTGGCCGGAGGGTGAGTTTGTTCCGGACTTGTCAAACATGCCTTATTGCGCTTCATGTTACGTGAGATCCAACCATCTGATTGTGCTCAAACCACTTCGGCGTGAAAGGTAGTAGATCATCCTATCTTATGTCCAAAATTAAGCTTGATCAAAATATGGAAAGGCTTCTGTTTGATATCAAACTTCTGTCATCTCACACGTGGTCCTAAAACTTCTGTTTGATCCATTTTGCATCATTTTTTATGAGTTAACCAGAAAAGAATCTTAAGCATACAAATATTTGAAAATTACTATGATTGCATGTAAGATCAAATAAATGTTTACTTATGATAGTAAAACCGGGTAAAATAATGATGTTATCAACTCTCCCCAGACTTTAAATTTGGTTTGTCCTCATAACTCACATAACTCAGAATCAAAATCCAGAAACGTTCCGGCCTAGTTACCTCAAGCTTTACGTTTGTCCCAAATACGGTTCAAGATCCCTTAGAGTAGTTCGAGTTCCCTTTTGTTGACTCATTTATTCATTTAGGCATGCGATCTCTATCGAGGGAGTATCGATCAAAGAAACCATAAACTCTTCTCTTCCAAACCCATGAACAATGACAATTTCAACGACTTTTAAATTTGATTAAAAATATATTTTAACGAGTTTTAAATTATATTAAAAAAACATTTTAACGATTTTTAAATTTTATTATTATAAATCTGCGTATATGCGGATCCTAATAAAGATTTTAATTATGATAAAGTAAGATAATTAATTAGTCAAATTTTTAGAATATATATATATATATATATATAAATAGATAAAGCATTAGAAATAAACCTAATTCATTTTTACGGCAAATAAACCTAATTCATATAAGAGTATTAAAACATATATATTTGGAATATTAAAAGTAAATTTTATTTTTTTCTTTAAAATTATTCGATTTGTTTTCAATTTATTTTTACGAATTTATAATATTTTATTAAAAATCCGCATATATGCGGGTACTATTCTAGTATCTTAGAAAATAAAATCAAATAGTATTTTTAAAATCTGATCGATAGATCTGACACGTGTCGCAATTAATTGAGGACATTTTCACTCTCTGTTTTCTTGTTATGTTTTGTTGGATAATGATGCCCTCTTTCTCGGGCATGATGGAGCTTCAGTTTAAGATAATTATGCTCTCTTTTTTGGACATGATGGAGCTTTAGTTTTAGGTTCTTTGCTTCGGTTTTTTTTTCAGGCTTGGTGTATTCAAACATTATTGGTAATCAGTTTGAATGGTCATATGTTGTTCTGATTTCTTTTCATTCCTTTCGACATTTAAACTTGAGAAGGCAAACTTGAGAAACCATAATCTTATCACATAGAATTGTCACAAACATAGATGATCCTACAAACATAGAAATCTTACAAACATACTCAATCTTACAAACATACTCAATCTCAGACTTACTCAATCTCATACTTAATCTCAGATTTACTCAAAATACAAACCTAAAGAAGAAAACCATTACCAAAGCAAAAACCACAATGTTTTTCAAACTCCTAAGCTGCATCTTCAACTCTCCGATCTCCTTCTCGACGACAGCCTCACACACACGCGTCTCCATTGTCAGGGTGTCAATCTCTGATTCACAAGAATTAAATCCCTTTTGCAATGTGATCAAAGCTCCTTCTAAGTTATTGACTTACTCGATCAAGTCTTCGATCTCTTCAACCATACATGTATCAGTCCATTTGAACATATGATACCAATTTTACTGTCCGAAATTTGGAGAAGCTTAAGCTAAATGAACAACTTAAATTTGCAGAAAACCCAAATCTGAAATTTACACTTACGGGTTGTCCAAATGGGCAAGCATGAAACAATCTTCCCGGATTTTTAGCAGTCCCTGATGTCTTCATTAGGACATGTTCTCCACATCGACATCTCTTAGGGATCCCTCTTCCTCGATCACCCATTTTTCGAATACACCTAAGATTTTTTCAAATTTTTTTTATCAATTTGAGCTTCATATTCTCACGAAAACAAAGAAATACAGGGACTGAGATGGAGGAATCGACTTTACCTGATGAAAATTAAAACCTATGCCAACCTTGAATCACCAATCGATTCTCCTCCAATCTCTACGTTATTTTCGGGTCTCTCTGCTAGTGAAAGAGGGGAATTCCGTGAAATAGGAAGGAGAAAGAAGACCCGAATCCCTAATTTTAATTTTTTCCCGAAATCAAAACGACGTCGTTTTGTGTGTTTTGGGTTTTGATTTGTCAAACGTCGAAACGACGTCGTTTTGAGATTAACATCCGAAGCGAAACTTAACGTTTGACTAACGGTAATTTGGTCAACATCGTTTTCGGCACCTAAAACTTAGTTTGGGTAGGTTTTTCAAAATTGTTTAGGAGTTGAGGTAGTCAAACGCACTATCGCATAGTTCAGGTAGGAAAAGACACGACGGTATTAATTGAGGTCGATTTTTACCCTTTTTCCCACAAGTTATGCAATGATTCAATTAACTCACAAATGTCCTTTTTTTTTACTAAGATAAAATTACTAAATATATATAAAAAAGGTGATTATAACACAAAAAAGGGATAAAATACATCGAAGAAAATATACAAAAAAAATTTAGAATATAGGTAGCAGGTAAAGTAGAGATATTGAAAATATAAAGATTATATATAACTATTGTAGACTCCATGTAGAGGGTTTTATATTTTTAAATTTAAAACCTGTAAAAAACACAATCAAAAATGAAAAAGTGGAAAAAAATCAGATCATCCATAAAAATAAAAAAAATAATATTAGGAATGGCCATACTAATTAATATACTAACCGATAGAATATCCTAATAGAGTAATAGTTATTTATTTAAAAAAATCTAAACACCAATGAAAATAAATAATTTAAGATTAAGAACAACAATAGAAAACCACTTATTCAATCATGGATTCAAAATTAATTCTTAACATTTTATAATCCATTGTTATTCAATGATTGATTCTAATTTTTTTTATTAAAATCTAGTGTTATTGGTTCTTGTATTTAAAATATCTTCATTAAAAGAAAAAAATATTTGGATTTGGATTTTACTTATTATTTCTTTTTGGTTTTATAAAATAAGAAAATAAAAATAAAAAAAAACAAAGAAGGTTCGACCAGATTCAGTGTCGATCGACACCCATTGTGTCGATCGACACCACTCGTGGACACAAGTAAGTTCTTCAAAACCCCGATTCTTTTATTTTGTTCTTCAATTTTCAAAACCCGAGCCTTTGAACAAAACTTCCCCAAATCACAACTTTTTCGTTTCTTAACCAAATTGAGCGGTTCTTTGCTCTAATCCGTGCTGATTTTTGCTCTCTATCATAATCTATCATCCATTCATTCGATCTACAAGATGGCTCCTGTGACTAAGAGGGCACGTCACACTGAAGCATCCGCTTCTGGGACAGCTAATGATGACGTGATTAGCTCTCTTCCTCCTTGGCCAAAACGTGAGGGTGCAAAGATCCGAAGTTTGAGACAGTGGGAAGATACACCGGCGAAGGAGGTTGCCAAAGATGAGTGCACTATGCGAGACATTGCTGAAGCATGGGATGACTATGAAACTCTCTTCTACAATGCGTGGATTGGTGTGAAGATCGCTCCTACTCGCTTTGCTTGCGAGAAGACGATGACTGCACTGAGGATCAAAGGCGACATTATGGGGTTGATGCGCAGAGTTGGCATGGGCACCATAGCGACGAGGCAGTTCGATCTCTATCCCGACCTTGTTCGCCAGGTCATAGCCACTGCCAGAGTCTACTACAGGAATGAGATTGTCCGCAATGCTCTGGAAGGGACACTTACATTCCTCATCCGCGGGATCCGTTACCGCATTTCACTTTCAGAGCTTTGCCAGATCTATGGGTTCGAAGAAGAGCATGCGACAGGAGTTGCTCTTCAGACACAGCTGCCAAACAACCAGGACTTCTGGTCTCTATTCGGGAATGGGATCTATGATTCCAAGAGGTCCACTCATACAGACATCCGCCATCCCACTCTGCGATACTTGGTGCGCCTCTTCTCTACTACACTTCAGTGCAAGTCTGAGCCAGGGAAGATGCGGGTGGCTGAGTTGGTACTACTCTACCGCAGCATTTGGTCAGAGATCTATGAGGATTCAAACGCCCCACTTAGCTCCAACTTAGGCGCTGTGTTTGCACATCACTTGGCTTCCCTGAAGACGAAGCCTTTCTCTGGTACACAGGTGAAGCCCGAGACTATTGGCAGTCTCCTCACTCCCATCTTCATGCACTTCGGGATTGACACTTCCAGCTGTACCATCGATACTTCTCGATCTTTGGTTGATATGGAGTACCTGAAGAGGACACAATGGGTGAAGACAGAGAAGCTTTGGGTTTTCACAGACGAGCAGAGAGTGCAGCACGCAGTTCTTCTACCTGACCGCGAGCTTACTCACATCACTTCAGATATAGGGCGCCTCGCATTTCATCCTAGTCCGAGCAAGCTTAGGACTATTGCTGCTGCTAGACCCAGAGGCGCATCATCTAGGCCAGCCGCAGACACCGCACGCCCTTCTTGTACCAGACGCAGAGCTCAGGCTACTACTCCTCCTTTTCAGCTTCCCGTGGCTCCTGAGATTCCTATGGAGCCAGACGTTTTCCAGAGATATGTGGTGCAGAGTTTCCAGGCGATTTGGAGCGCCATTACTACCATGTCTACATGTGGCTGCGTTCGCCCACCCACTCCACCACGTTCTTCTCCACCACATGATGAGGATGATGAGTGATTTTCCATTCCTTTTAGTGTTTTGAGTCAGTTTTTCTTTTTATCTTGAGCCTGCATTTGCTTCAGTATTTTGCTTCATAACTTGTTAAAATTATTGAGTCTATTGGATTATCTTGTGCTTTTAACTGTTTGTTTGAGTTTTTCTAACAGCTAGGAAACTTCTAACAACAATCTGACTTAGCAACATTCATGTTCGAGTGGCAGAACTCTGTCTACGGACAGAGCGTCGATCGACACCATCTGTGTCGATCGACACCAACTTCAGACACAGCATCGATCGACACCCCTTGTGTCGATCGACGCCACATGCAGAGTCAGGTAATCCGATTTTTCTCTTTAATTTCTAACAGTTGATTATTATTTTTCTTTTGCCAAACTCATTCTTAATAACACTGGGGACAGTGTTGTTCAAGTCTGGGGGAGGTGATTGCTAACATTGTGTTTTCTTTTGGGTTTGTTTTTGAGTCAAAAATCTGTTTTATTGAGTCAAAACCAGTTGGAACTTTCAGTTTTTCTAGGAACTAACCACAGATTGTTGACATTTGATGGACCATTGCTATAGCAATTGATTTCGGGTCTTACTAAGTAGAAAGCTGCAAGTGGATCAGTCTAATAGGGCGAATTCAGACCCCCTTACATGAACTAGGTATGCGCAGAACTTGATTCCTCTTTCAGCTTTGATAAGATTAGAAATCTGCAGTCTCTCCTTGATCTTCCCTTAAGAGAAAAGAAAAGAAAGAAAAAAAAAATAGTCTAAGTCTGGAATAGTGCCTTGTCATGAGCCTGTCTCCTCACAAGGAACAATATTAGTGATGCTCTTGAACACGTCTCCTCACAAGGAACACAAGTAGAGAGTAGCACTATTCCAGAGATCCCAAAAAGAATAAGAAGAGTCAATGAAAAGATCTTAGAACACCCTGAAAATGGGCAGAAGTTGACTAAGGAAAGAGAAAATAGGGGAGCTGTATGAGAAAGTATATCTTGTTCAGGCACTACGGAAGGGAAAGAATCAGAAAAGTTATGTAGCAATACCAGAGATAGAGTTCGAAATGTTGAGAAGGAAAGGGTCTGAATTCGAACTGGTGGATTGCTAAGCTTGTGGTAAGTACACTGAACATTACCTAAGGTTGGTTCTATAGTATGTGGATTCAAGAGTGTTAACATCTGAGGCGTTCTGAAAAAGTACTTGAAAGCTCCTGTTTTCAAACCTCGACTCTATATTTAGTTTCTGTTTTGCTTGAGGGCAAGCAAAAGCTAAGTCTGGGGGAGTTGATATATCATGGTTTTTACCCATTTTTTAGACCATGATATAGGTATTTTTATAGAGTCTTTTGTTAGATTTCGAGTCCTATATGAGTCTTTGCAGGATGGAGAACACTTGGAACTAAATAGGAGAATCTGGAACGTTTTGGAGTATTTTGGAGAAGCTGCTGAAGTTATGAAGTCAGAAGGGTGAATTCTCGAGCTGAGTGTCGATCGACACACTCAGTGTCGATCGACACCAAAGAAGGTCGGCCAAAAGTGACGGTTTCCAATCAGAAAAAGGAAAGAGGCCAAGTTTTGAAGAATGACAAGATTGTCCCTGGACGAAAAATCCCTTCCTATATATAGTTTTCTGGCATTGTTTAGCCAATTACACTTTCATAATTTAGAGATTTTGAGACCTAGAGAGAGATTGTTCCAGAGCTTTTAGGAAGACAAGTCTAACTCATCAGAGCCAGATTTCGAACCCTAGTATCATTCTATTCTATTTATTTATGCAATTTATTTCAGTCATGATTTGTGTTTCATTGATTATGTCTGAGTAGTTTACTAGTTAGGTTAGGGTGATTTAGGGTTGATGAAAAGTCTGTAGAATTATTATCTTTGTTAGGGAAATCACTTAGATCTTCACCTTGATTTGAACTTAACTTGATTTCTGAATTGATCACTTAGGAATCAAACCTTAGGTTATTTAATAGATGCGAGAGCATTATTAGTAACTTGATCTAATCATAGGTGAGCAAAATAACTATTCGCAAAGAGATTTGGTTTAGGTATTTTGTGAACATATCGAACCTGAACTTTAATGCTTGCTTTGATTGTTTGATTTCGCAAAGAGATTTGGTTTTCTGGAATTTAAGCATAGATAACTTCTGCAATGAGAGTTGATTGGTTTTAACTTAGTGATTCGAGTTCTAGACGGTTCTTAATAAATCCCTAATAAAAATAATATCTGCATTCTTGGATTCAACCTGATAATTTACCTTCACCTAGCGCTTTAGTCTCTGAAGTTTAAAACCGCTTTAATCGCATCTGCTTTATTCACCTAGTTTAAATTACATTAATACTTATTTGACTTAGCATAATCTGAAATTAGAAACCATAGCGTAGTAACTACTTCTCTTGGGATTTCGATAACCCTTGTACTTCAACTGCTTTGCTGTGCACTTGCAGTTAATTATTTAGGGTAAAACCTGACCCCTATCAAACGGCTGTACCGACATTTGTGATGTCATGTTTTCGCCTCCCAAAGGCAATAAACACGAAACTCACAAGTGCAGTGTCACAATTTTGGTGGAGTAGTAATGGAGAGACTAGGGGAAAGCACTGGTTAGCTTGGAAGAAATTATGTCACCCCAAGTCAGAAGGTGGATTGGGTTTTCGAGTTATAGAAGATTTCAACACGACATTACTTGCAAAACAACTGTGGAGGCTTATTGACCATCCAGGTTCTCTTTTTGCGAAGGTGTTCAAGGGTAGATACTTTAGGCATGGTAATCCCCTTGACCCTATTCGTTCTTATTCCCCATCGTACGGATGGAGGAGTATCATCTACGCTCGATCTTTGGTACAAAAAGGACTTATCAAAAGAGTTGGTTCAAGCAATTCCATCTCAGTATGGAATGATCCTTGGCTGCCAGCATCTCGCCCGAGATCAGCAACATGCAAAGGGTATAATTTATATCCCGAGCTAACAGTTAACCAATTGATTGACCATACAACTTCAACGTGGAATTTTCCATTACTCGAACAATTAATTGTTCCAGAGGATATCCCCCTGATTATAGGGATACCAACCACCGAGGAGAATAGACCAGACATACTGAGTTGGGCATTCACCACTTCGAGACGATACACGGTTAAGTCTGGTTACCACACGGAGCAGGAGTTTCCATCTATGGGAGACGTGGAGAGGGTATACAGGCCGGACATAAGTCGACTACAAGGTCATGCATGGAAAGTTAAATGTCCACCAAAAATGAAACATTTTTATGGCAGATAATATCGGGATGTATATCGGTGATGGATCGCCTTTATAGCAGAGGTATCAGTTGCGATCCTCAATGCGGACGATGTGGAGCGGAAAGGGAAACTATAAATCATACATTGTTTGAGTGCCCCCCGGCTTTCCAGGTTTGGGCATTATCATCAATTCCCACACCTCCGGCCATATTTCCAACAAATTCTTTATACCGGAACATTGCACACTTATTTTGGCAACTTTCAAAGGATGACGACATGGCGTGTTACCCTTGGCACCTATGGTTAATATGGAAATCACAGAATGAAAAACTTTTTTCGAATATAGATCGGGATCCCCGAGAAACACTTAGACGTGCGCAATCGGAAGCAGTGGTATGGCAATTGGCTCAGGTTGATGAGGAAGGGGTATATTCACAACAAGGAAACCAGACTATAGATATATTGACACATAGGAATGACGGGTTATATTGTCAAGTAGATGGCTCATGGAAGGAAACATCACCTAATGCAGGGTTGGGTTGGTATTGCCATGGGTTTGGATCGAATAGAATTTTAATGGGGACACGAAACATACGACGAAGTATATCCCCTCTACATACAGAGCTTGAAGCCTTGATATGGGCAATGCATTGTATGCTCAATGCCAGAAGACTCACGGTGACTTTCGGCACAGACTGTTCTGAAATGGTAAAGATGGTTTCTAAACCAGAGGAATGACCAGCATTCACACTACACCTGGAGTAATTCGCGAAAAGTAGGAGGGAGTTTTCTTCATTTTCAATCTCGCATATCCCACGCACGCAGAATATGAAGGCAGACAAGCTGGCACGGAGTGCTCGAGACAACCTTCAACACATCTATTATGTAAACTCGGTTCCACCGGTTTGGATTTCTGAACCGTCCTAAGGACTGAGGCTGTCGACAAAAAAAAGTAGTTTTTGAGTTTTTTCTAAAATAAAATAAATAAATATCAGGAATTAAAAATTGACTTTTTTTTTCTTTTCTAGAAATAGTAAGTTTGGAGTTTGTATCACAGTGATGTTTGTATTGATGTTGTCAGTTGTCACCGTATCTTATAACTCGAGTTCAAAAACGTGGTGTATAGTGGTGTGTATGTTATCAGACGTGTGAATTAAAAAAAAAAAAACAATTATTCTTGTATTTCATATAATGATATAAAATAACTTTATAATAACATTTTCTTTTACGAGTAGTCCAATGTTTTTTAATACTACATTTTTGTTTTTGCTCTCAAGTCTCATATAATTTCAAAATTATTTTTGACCCAGTTTACGAATGATTTCTACTAGCTCTTTTTTTTTTTATCAACTTAAGCTTTAAAATATAACCAGCCCGAAGGCTCAAAGGTATCTAGCCCATTACAAAGGAAGAAAAGAAGAGTGAAGCTTTTGCCAATGCATCGGCTAGGCCGTTCAAACCCCTGGCTACATGCTGAAAGGAAACAAACAAGAAAGAAAGAGATAGATTGTTGATATCGGAGAGGATTCTGTAGAGTTCCATCAAGCTGATACCGGTGTTGATTGCTCGAATGAGCACTTGTGAATCTGATTTTATACAGATTTTGTTCCACCCTAGATGGAGGGCGTGATGCATTGCGGATCGGAGAGCTACCACCTCTGCTATGAGGGGGGACTTGATGAATTGATGCGCATTGGATCCTTGGGTTAGGATTTTCGATGTTTGGTCAGTGAAGATCCAACCTAATCCAGCAGTCAAGGTCTCCGAGTTCCAAGCTGCAGCGGTATTACAGAGGAGAGCGTCTCGGGGGAGAGGTGTCTTCCGGTTCTCAAAAGCACCATTCACAGGGGGGCTCAGCTTTTCCGCCTTCTCTTGCGCAAGAATCCATTCTCTTGCATCTGTTAAGGCTTTTCAAAGGGTTTCACTTGAGGAGAAAGATCTCTTCTCAAAGATGAGGAGGTTTCTAGCCGACCAAATACCCCAGCAGATCCAAGCAAAGAGGGTTTCCATTGGTGTGCCCGTCGGTGGTAGGGGCATAGTTGTTTTGGAAGCTATAAGCCCTTCGGCGAAAGAAACACTCTTTCCCATATGTATCAGATCTCGAAGGGGAGCATCTCTCCATATTCTTTGTGCAAAATCACACTGGAAGAAGAGGTGAGCAGTAGTTTCTTGTGTACCACATCTGATGCGGTTTACATTTGTCATGAGACCTGGGCTAGCCAAGTTTTCTCCAATGGGTATTGCTTTTTTCAAGATCTTCCATAAGAAGAGTTTCAATTTTGGCGAGAACTTCCCTGCCCACACATGTCTTTTCCAGTTAAAATTCAGAAGTCCGGGATCTTGGTGTGGGTTTGAAACAACTAGATCTCTTGTTGCGTGGTATCCAGAACGAGTGGTATACTCTCCGTTTGCTTGCGGGAGCCAGATGAATCTATCATTCGCCCCAGTTTTTCTAGGGTGGAGATTGAATATATCGTGTGCTAGCAATGGGAACTCCCTTTCCACTAGGGCTCTGTCCCATTCTCTTGTTTCCTCGGATAGGAGATCAGCCACTCTCAGATTTATAGCGTCTCCCTTTATGGGTCCATAGGGAGTAACTTGCTTTGATAGGGATATCCAAGGATCTGACCATGCCCCAGTAGAATTTCCATTCCCAGTAGCTTTCCCCAGATTAGGTTTTAAGAGGTCTCTTCCCTCCAAAATCCCTTTCCAACCATGTGAGTTGACTGACAGGAGAGTAGCTTCTAGGAAATTTCCTTCATGAAATTATTTACCTTTTAGAATTCGAGATACCAGGCCCTCCGGTTTGGTTAGAATTCTCCAAGCCAATTTTCCTAGGAGTGATTTATTGAAGGTTTGGATGTCTCTGAAACCCAGGCCACCAGTTTTTTTTTATATTGTTAGCTTATCCCACGCTAACCAGCACATCTTCTTTTTTGCAGGGTTGGCATCCCACCAGAATCTAGTGAGAGCTGACTGGATTCGTTTGCAGAGACTAACCGGTAGCAGGAAGCAAGACATTGCATAGGTAGGCATTGATGCCAAGACTGACTTGAGGAGGGTGATTTTCCCTGCGCTTGAGAGGAACTTTGAAGACCAACTTATTGCCTTTTGTCTTATGCGGTCCACTATGCCAGTGAAGAGGTCCTTTTTTCTCCTACCAAAATGTTCAGGTAAGCCGAGATACTTACCCACTCCTCCTTCCTTGTGTATACCTAGCGAGTACATGAAATTGTCCTTGATGAATTGTGGAGTTTTAGCTGAGAAAGTGATAGCAGATTTACTTGTATTGATCTTCTGTCCAGATGCTAGCTCATATTTCAGCAGGATAGACTTGAGGGAGGAGCAACATTTGTAGTTTGCCTTGCAAGAGATCATTGTATCATCTGCGAACAACAAATGGTTTATGATTGGACTTTTCCTTGCCACTCGGACACCTGGTAGTGTCCCATCCCTTTGTGCTTTACTGCACATACCCGATAGGACTTCTCCACAGAGGATGAAGATGTAGGGTGACAAAAGATCTCCCTGGCGGATACCCCGATACGGATTGACAGATCCTTTGGCTTGTCCATTGATTAGAAAAGTATATGAAACCGTGGAGATGCACTGCATAATCCAGGTAATCCATCGTTCATGGAACCCTAGTCTTCGGATCACTTTCTCAATGAAGTTCCATTCAATCCTATCATATGCTTTACTCATGTCAGTTTTCACTGCCATTGACACATATTTTTTTGCTCCAGAGATTTTCAGGAAGTGGAGGACTTCATGGGTGATCATCACATTGTCAGAGATAGCTCTATCCGCAACAAAGGCAGACTGGTTCTCTTAGATGATGTGCTTCAGCGCAGGTTTTAGTCTCTTAGCTAGGATTTTAGAGATGATCTTGTAGTAGGCATTACATAGGGCAATTGGTCTATAATCTGCCACTGTTCGTGCTCCTTGGATTTTTGGAATCAGTCTAATGTGCGTTGCGTTGATGTTCCTTGGCAGGATTCCCGAGCTGAAGAACTCTTGTATTTCTTTTGTTATCTTTGACTCCATCGTAATCCAGTTGGATTAGAAGAATCTAGCGGAAAAACTGTCTGGCCCGGGAGCTTTATCAGCGTGGATATCAAAGAGTGCATTCTTTATCTCAGAAGGTGTGGGTTTCGCAATGAGGGTATCATTTGTGGTCTGAGATATACACGGTTGGAGCGCTTGGTTTATAGTTTCGGATCCATCATATGGTTTTGATGTAAAGAGATCTTGGAAGTAAGCTGTGATGACTTGTGTGATTTGTGCTTCCTCATGGTAAACTGTGCCATTCTGATCTTCTATAACAGAGAATTTGTTGGTCGCCCTTCTGCCTTTAGTGATTGCATGGAAGTACCCTGTGTTTTTATCTCCGAGGGTGAGCCACAGCTGTCTACTTCTCTGTTTCCAGAATTCTTCGTCCTCTTTATAAGCTACCCTAAGTTCCTGATTTAGCTTTGTGATTATTGATATGCTCAAATTAGCTCTGAGCTACTCTCTCAAATTAAGAGATCAATGTAGTACTTAGGGGTCGAATTCCACAGAGAATTGATGTAACTAGACAAATTCTAATTCAGTTTGTAAGCTAAGAGTAAAGTAGGAAAGCAGTAAAAGCAATAAAATAATCAAGGCAAATTCGATTCTGGTTTTTAAAATCAGGAGACAAAGCGCTAGGCGGTGAGGTATCTCAGGAAGATTCAGGCTGAAGGTTTGATTACTATTTAGGATTAATTGTTCTAGAACTCGAAACACGAAAAGCAAACAAACCAGCTTTCACTGCAGATGTTATCAATGTCTAAACCTAGAAAGCCAACTTTCGCTGCGAGTTCTAAAACAAAGACATGCATTAATTTCAGGTTCGATTTTGTTCACAAAGACCTAAACCAACTGTCGCTGCGAATAGATTCAATGCTCATCTAAAGATCTGGTCGCTAGGTTATTAACAACACTATCACATCTGTTTAATTACCTAGGGTTTCGAAATCTAGGTGATCAATCCTAAATTTCAGAGTAAAAACAATCTAAGATGAAGAACAAGCAAATAATCCCAATAGAAAACCAATTCTATCAACCTATCATCAATCTCTTGAAAACCCCACAACCTAACTATGAAACTACTCAGACATGGATGCAGCAAACATCATAGAATAAGTAATTTGCATAAAAAGAATAGAAGAGATACAAGGGTTCCAAATCTCTCAAGAACAGAGTGAAGATTTATCTCCCTAAAGCTCTCAAAACCTAAACTCTCTCTTTGTCTCTCTAAATTATAAAATGTGTGCCTAAACAATGGCATAAAAGTTCTATTTATAGGTTAAGACACGAATCCTCAATTCCCTGAAAGATTAGGAAAAGTCTTGGAGATTTCCTTTTTCTTCAAAATTCTGGAAACTTCACGTCTTTGGTTTCGGGAAAGTCGGTGTCGATCGACACCAGCTAGTGTCGATCGACACCAAGCGTGCATCTTCAATCCAACTTCGTGACTTCATTCCATTATGCTCCAAAATGAATCCAAATCTCCAGTTCAGCTCCAATTGTACCTGAACCTGCATAGACTCTAAATAGACTCGAAAATAATACTAAGAGTCAATAAAAACACTTATATCATGGTCCAAAAATGGGTAAAAACTATGATATATCAACTCCCCCAGACTTACCTTTTGCTTGCCCTCAAGCAAAACAGAAACTAAGTATAGAGTCGAGGTTTGAAAACAGAAATATCCAGCTAACCTTCAGAACGCCACATTGAACCAACACTTCTTGAATCCACGTACCAAGGAGCTAACCTTAGGTAGTATTTCAGTGTACTTACCACAAGCTTAGCAATCTCCCAAACCAAGTTCAAATCCCTCCTGCTTTTAAGAATTTCGAACTTTAGACAACAGCAATGACCAAAGGACTTACAGATTCTTTCCCTTCCTTAGTGCCTGAACAAGACTTTCCTTCTACAGCTCTCCTATTTTCTCTTCCCTTAGTCAACTGCTGCCCATTTTCAGGGTGTTCTAAGATCTTTTCATTGACTCTTTCTTTTTTTATTATTCTTTTGAAGTCTTGGGACATAGTGCTACTCTCTACTTGTGTTCCTTGTGAGGAGACGGGTTCAAGAGCACTCACTAATATTGTTCCTTGTTAGGAGACAGGCTCATGAGGTTCTTTGCACTATTCCCAGACTTAGACTCTTTTTCTTTCTTTTCTCAAGGGAAGATCAAGGAGAGACTGCAGATTTCGTATCTTGTCAGTGCTGAAAGAGGAATCAAGTCCAATGCATACCAAGCTCTAAGCAGGAATCTGAACCCTTTTTGTTAGACTGATCCACTCGCAGCTTTCTACCTAGTAAAACCTGCAATCAACTCCTATGGCAATGGTCCTTCAAGTGTCAATCTTATGTGGTTAGTTCTTCTGAAAGCTAAAAATTTCACTGATTTTGACCCGATAAAACAAAGTTTTGACTCGCTCTAAATAACCAAAATAAAAGCAAAATACATCAGTATTTTCCTCCCCCAGACTTGAACAACACTGTCCCCAGTGTTATTAAGCCTGAAGTTGGAAGAATAATTGAAAAGGAACCATGAAACGAGCAAGGAGAAAGTACTTACCTGTGTTCGCGCGGGGTGTCGATCGACACTGTGTCTGCAGTCGGATTCAGACTTCCCAAAATCGTAATTGGGGCCTATCAAAGTGTTAATCTGAGTTCTCCAAAGCTTGCACTGTCAGAGTACTCACATAACACGATTAAAAGCACCAATATCTAGTCCAATCTCATAGCTCAACCAAGGTTCCAAATCAAACTGAAAACTGACTCAAAAATGAAAGAAAAACTAACTTACCAGTGGGTTGCCTCTCACTAAGCGCTTTTTTACAGTTATTAGCTTGACTTTGGCAAGTGATCAGGCGATGGGTGCATCAGCCAGAGGCATCGTTTGTGTTTCTGGGATTTCGGCTTGTGCCCAATAATGTTTCACCCTTTGTCCATTGACTGTAAACTCTTTGCCGTTTGGGTCGATCAGGACTATGGCTCCATATGGCTTGACAGCTTTGATTGTGAAAGGACCTGACCAACGAGAGCGCAATTTTCCAGGAAACAATTGCAAACGAGAGTTATAAAGGAGTACCTGGTCATTCGGTTCGAATTGCCTGGATATGATTTTCTTGTCATGATAGGCCTTTGTCCTCTCTTTGTACAGCTTTGAATTCTCATAAGCATGATGTCTAAGCTCATCCAATTCATTCAGCTGTATCAGGCGCCTTTCTGCAGCAGACTTGATGTCGAAATTCAGCAGTTTCACTGCCCATGCTGCCTTGTATTCGAGCTCCACTGGAAGATGACAAGCTTTCCCATAAAGCAGATGAAATGGTGTAGTACCAAGTGGCGTTTTGAAGGCTGTTCTGTAAGCCCAAAGTGCATCATCCAATTTCACAGCCCAATCTTTCCTTGTGGCGCCAACTGTCTTCTCTAGAATCTCCTTAATCTGCCTGTTCGAGACTTCAACTTGCCCACTTGTCTGAGGATGATAAGGAGTAGCCACTCTATGCTGGACACCATACTTCTTCAGCAGCTTCTCAAAGACCTTGTTAATGAAGTGCTTGCCACCATCGCTTATAACGATCCGAGGTACTCCAAATCTGGGGAAGATAATGGATTTAAACAGCTTAAGTACCACAGAAGAATCATTGGTTGGACTGGCAATTGCTTCAACCCATTTAGACACATAATCCACAGCAACCAAGATGTACTTATTCCCATAAGAAGAGGAAAAAGGTCCCATGAAATCAATGCCCCAACAATCAAAGACTTCAATCTCAAGGATGAAGTTTTGTGGCATTTCATGTCTCCTGCTGATCTTCCCTTTCCTTTGACAAGCATCACATCCAGAGATGAAAGCATGAGCATCATTGAACATTGTTGGCCACCAGAATCCAGCTTGAAGAACTTTTGAAACTGTCTTGAATGTTGCAAAGTGACCTGCATAATTCGAACCATGGCAATGAAACAACACGTCCTGCACCTCAGCTTCAGCAATACATCTTCTGTAGATTACATCTGAGCAATGCTTGTACAGATAAGGCTCATCCCAATAATACCTCCTAAGTTCCCTGTAGAACTTCTTCTTCTCATACCCCTTAAGACCAGTTGGTTCATCTTCTGCAGCAAGGTAGTTGGCAATATCAGCATACCACGGTCTCTGACAAATAGAGACAACCATCATTGGTTCTTTAAATGCGTCATTCATAGCCTTCAAAATCCGCTCCATCATCTGCATGTGGTGTTGATCGACACTAGGTGTGTCGATCGACACACGGGTTTTCTCGTCGTGCTCGTCGTCCTTGAAGGGTGTCGATCGATGCTGGTCAGTGTCGATCGACACTGACTCCGATTCTGCACTTCTTCCTTTCAATCCTGTCTCAATCGAATTGATAGTCTCTTCTGGCAAGAAATCATCAATTGGCACGTCATCCTCTATCTTGATTCTGGATAGATGATCAGCAACTCCATTTTCAACTCCTTTCTTGTCCTTCACCTCAATATCAAACTCTTGAAGGAGCAGAATCCATCTCAGCAATCTGGGTTTTGCATCCTTCTTCTGCATCAAGTATTTGAGAGCAGAATGATCAGTATGAACCACTACCTTGGACCCAACAAGGTATGGTCGAAATTTCTCAAAAGCGAACACCACAGCTAATAATTCCTTCTCGGTTGTTGCATAATTTCGCTGTGCTTCATCAAGTGTTCTGCTTGCATAATAGATGGCATGAAGCTTCTTGTTCTTCTTCTGCCCAAGTACAGCGCCTACTGCGAAATCACTAGCATCACACATCACCTTGAAAGGCAAATCCCAGTCTGGTGGTTGTACAATTGGGGCGCTCACCAAAGCCTTCTTAATTTGCTCAAAAGCTGGGTGACATTCTGCAGAAAACTCAAACTTCATATCCTTGCAAAGCAAAGTAGTAAGGGGTCTTGCAATTTTGCTGAAGTCCTTAATGAATCTTCTGTAGAACCCTGCATGGCCTATAAAACTTCTCACTGCCTTTACTGAGTTTGGCGCCTGCAGTGTTGTCATCACTTCGATCTTGGCGCGATCCACTTCAATCCCAGCAGCTGAAACTCTATGTCCAAGTACAATGCCATCCTGAACCATGAAGTGACATTTCTCCCAATTTAGAACCAAGTGCTTCTCTTCACATCTAGCTAACACTTTGCAGAGATTGTCCAGACAGCCTTTGAATGAAGACCCATAGACAGAGAAGTCATCCATAAAGACTTCCATACAATCTTCAATCATGTCTGTGAAGATAGACATCATGCAGCGCTGGAATGTCGCAGAAGCATTACAAAGTCCAAATGGCATTCTGCGGTATGCAAATGTACCATAAGGACATGTAAAAGTGGTCTTCTCCTGGTCATTTGGGTGAATGAGAATCTGAAAGAAACCAGAATACCCATCCAGGAAGCAGTAGTAAGGATGATTCGCCAGCCTTTCTAGCATTTGATCGATGAAAGGCAATGGAAAATGGTCCTTCCTTGTGGCTGCGTTCAGCTTCCTGTAATCGATACACATCCTGTGTCCAGTCACAGTTCGTGTAGGAATCAGCTCCTCTTTCTCGTTCTTTACCACTGTGACGCCTTCTTTCTTAGGAACCACGTGAACTGGGCTGATCCAGGCGCTGTCCGAGATAGGATAGACGATCCCTGCGGCCAAAAGCTTCAGAATCTCCTTCTTCACGACCTCCGCCTCCTTTGATGCTCTACTGATGTCTTGGTCTCGTCCTCAAGATGAATGCGATGCATACACAAGTCTTGTGATATACCTGAAATGTCATCAAGAGAATATCCAAGAGCTTTGCGAAATTTGCGCAGCTTGCTTAGCAGTAACGTGAGCTCTGCATTGTTCAAAGTAGCATTGACAATAACAGGATAAGTGGAATTGGGACCAAGAAACGCGTACCTTAGCCCGGCAGGGAGCTGTTTAAGCTCAACTTTAGGTGCCTTGGCCTCACTCCATTCGCCAAGTGTTGTGTTTTTGGTTGATTTCGTAGGGTGTCGATCGACGCTCGTGGGTGTCGATCGACACAGGTTCTCCTGTGCGACTAGTTACAAGACTTGCTCGCTTGTGTTCATCATCTTGTTGAACCCCTCAGTAACCTCGTCGAGATGTTGTGTCTCTGCTGTGGTGTTGGCCAGTATACTCTCCAAAAGATCCTCAGGACTCATCTCATGGAAAATCTCTTCAGCTAGATGGGTGAGTGAATCCACAAAGAAGGTCTGCCCATCTATTGTTGGCCTCTTCATCAGCTTGTCCATGTCGAACTTCATGACTAAATCGCCCACATTCAGTGCAATGCTGCCTCTCTTGACATCAATGATAGCTCCTGCTGTTGCTAGGAAAGGTCTACCCAAGATAAGAGGATCTTTGGGTTCTTCTCCATACTTCAGTACCACAAAATCAGTTGGGATCATGCAATCACCAACTTTGATTGGAACATCTTCCAATACACCTTCTGGTATTCGAGTGGTCCTGTCTGCGAGGATGAGAGAGATCTTTGTTGGTTTAAAATCAGTCATCCCAAGACTTTTAGCAACTGAGAGTGGCATGAGGTTGACACTAGCTCCCAAATCACAAAGAGATCTCGCAAATCTTTCTGCAAAAATCGAGCAATCCAAAACAAAACTTTCAGGATCCTTGAGCTTCTCTGGTAACTTGTTCTGAATTACTGCACTGACTTGCTCTAAAATCAGAGCAACTCCTTCTTCAAGCCCCAAGTTCTTTGTCACCATCCTCTTCACATATCTCCGAAGAACAGGAGTAATCTTCAAAGCATCAATCAATGGAATCTCTAATATGAGTTTATCCACGATTGCCTTGCATCTGGCTTCATCTAGCTCATGTTTGGTCTGCTTCTGGGTTCTGGGATATGGGATTTTGGGTTTGTAAACTCGTTCCTCTGAAGTTTCTGCCGGTTTGGGTGCTTCTGCAGTCGTCTGGGTGTGGCGTCGATCGACACCAGGCTGGTGTCGATCGACACTCGGGTTTTGTGTCTCGACCACTTCGCGATCCTCGTCTGGTGTCAATCGACACTCATCTGTGTCGATCGACACTGGCTCCGCAGAGGGTTCATCAGCTTCTTCCTCAATTTCCTCCAACTCCACAATGTCTTCATCACTTAGATTCTTCCTCTGCTCTGTTTCCAGCTTGCTTCTGCTCCTTGTCGTGATGGTATTGATATGGTGTCTGGGATTTGTATAAGTTTTCCCAGGAAGAAATCCCTCTTGCCTTTTCACAGATTCTGCAGTTTGAGCCACTTGAGTATCCAATTTCTTGACATGGTTGTTCAGAGATTCGAATTTCCCATTCAAGTCCTGGTACATGGCGTCCATCTTTCCATTAAAGCTCACTATCATCTTCTGTTGTCCTTCTAAAAGCTGTTCCATCATTGCTTTCATATCATTATCTGCAGAAGATTGAGCTGGTGGGTTTTGATAGGAGGAAAACCCATAGTTTCTGGTGTAGTTGGTGCTTTGATAAGGCTTCTGAAACTCGGTCTTTTGAAACTGAGATCTTGGAGAATAACCACCTGAGTTCTGAATTCCAGAGAAAGAGCTTCTCTGGTTGTTTCCATTGTAGAACATGTTCCCCTGTTGATTCCCAAACCTCTGCCCCTGAAAGCCACCTTCATTTACGAAATTGCAGTTTTCCTCTTGAGCTTCAGCAGTTGGTTCGAAATGCTCCACCTCTGCAGCAAATTGCACTTGTTTTTTCCCCACTAGAAGGTTGTGCATAGATCCTAGCATGGCCTTCATCTCTGCGATTTGTCCTCCATCGTTTGCGCCAGCTGATGCTTTCCTTTGAAGATCTGCATTCTTGGTACTATTGCTAGATACCAAGTTCTCAATCAGCTTCATTGCTTCTGCTGGTGATCTAGTGCTGAAGTTCCCATTGCTCGCAGCATCTAGAGCCATCTGGTACCTCCAGTCTATTCCTCTAAAGAAAATTCCCAGCAGCTGAACATCAGTGAATCCATGATGGGGGCAATCTCTCTGGTATAATTTGAATCTGATCCAAGAACCTTTGAATGCTTCGATAGGTCCTTGAGAAAAGGTAGAAATCTTCATTCGCAGCTCCTCGGACCTCGCATCATCAAAGAAGTTGTTGAGGAATGCGTTTTTGGTCTCCTCCCAAGTGGTCAAAGAACCAGGTTCCAACTGCTTTAGCCAGTATGCAGCATCTCCTCCAAGAGAATACGGGAAGAGCTTGCAGAAGAGATAATCTTCAGTCACTCCGTGTGCCTTGATACTGGACGCCAGATCTTCAAATCTCTCCAGATGATCCATTGGGTGTTCATGAGGAAGACCATGAAAAGGGTGCTGAGCCACAAGAGTATAGAATGCGGGCTTAAGCTCAAAGTCATTCCTCTGAAAAGTGGGTAGGCGGATTGCAGCTCTATTGGCGTAGAACTGATCTGGCCTGTTGTAGTCGCCAAGGGTGCGCTC
>JAHZTW010000001.1:383428613-383603499 GCA_020283515.1 Alliaria petiolata
CAGTGCTAACCATGCCCTTCATCCGGCGTTTGCATATCTTCTCGAAATGCATTTGAACTGTCCCTGAGATTAAGGGATCCCACGTGTGTGTTTTCTACATTTCCAAGACATGAGATTGATTAGTGAAAAAATAGAAGGAAACACATATATAGGAAATTTAGAGGAGATAAACCTTTACCGCGAACTCAATGAAGTATCTTTCTTGTCTGTCCCGAGGCACAACTGTCCAGCTATAATAGGGACCATCAAATTTGTTTGTAAAGACTTTAGTAATCTCTCGGACCAAGGACCCTTTGTCACGACCAAACCTTCAAACAAAGAAACAATATGTAAAAAGTAAAAGTAGTTAAAAATTGAAATCATGAACGAGACCATATACTTAGAATAAAAAAAAACTCATTTTCAGAAGCAATAAAATGATACATGAAAAGGATAAGATTGTCTTACAGCAGTAAACTGAGAAACAAATACTTAGAAGCAAACAAACTCTCAATTTCAATCGTTATATCTCTTCCTAAAAGCTACACAACGATGGTTAGACTACAAAATTCTTAGACTAAAGAACATACGCAGAGAAGATTTGATCATTTTCATATGCAATAAAATTCATACACAATCATAAATCGCAGATACGACTCATACTCAATTGCAATAAAACTCAGACAAAATCATAAATCGCAGATACGACTCATACTCAATTGCAATAAAAATTAGACTCAAACTGATTAAGAAACAGAAAGGATAAAGAGTCATACCAAGTTGTGTTTGGCTTCGGTTCGGGAGATAGCACGGTGGTAAATTTTTCACGGCATGGCACCAGAAGGATAGAATTCAAAAGACGTTGTAGGTCTTCTTGGAGAACCAGCTCATGTGGAGGTTCTCCATAATCGTCTTCACCATGGAAGTTGTGAGCTGCCGAAGATTGATTACTCTGAGCTTGAGAGTGATGATGTGTAGACGGTGGAGAGGGCTGAAGTGGAGGCGAAGGAGAGTTCTGATTTTGAAGCGATGAGGACGAGTTTCCGATTTCACGCTGTTGTGATGGAGAATCGTGGAAAAGCTGTAGGGGCGGAGGAAAGTCTCTGACATGTGGTTGAGGTGAGTAGATGGGGACTTGAGATTGGGGCATCTCGGTTACCGGAGGTTGGGACGATGGCGTGAAGTTATATTGGCTTGGTAGAGGGGTGGGAGTTCTCGAGGGCGTGGATCCTCCTTGTCTCTGAGATATATTGGGAGCGGCTACTCTCGAAGCACCTCTCGGAGCACCGACTCGTGCAAACTTGCCTCGTCCTCGGTTCGCCATTGGTGAAATCGAATTGGGAGTTAGGGTTCTTAATCGGCGAAGGTTAGGGAGAAGACGATTTTGGGGAGAATAAGAGAGAAATCGGGGTTAGGGAGAAGGGAAGAATCGGGATTAGGGAGAATCGGTGTCTGAGAATGAAAATCAAAGATTTCCCAAATTAGGGTTCTTAATCGGCGAAGAGAGAACTTGGTTTTGGAGAGAATGCGAGATAACTATGGTTTTTGGGAGAATGTGAGAGAAATCGAGCGTTGTAAATTTTGGTTTTGGCCCAAAATCAGGTTTTTATTTAAATTTGGTTTAGGCAAATTTTGGTTTTAGCCCAAAATCAAAATCGAGCGTTTTTAATCGGCGAGGGTTAGGGTGAAATCGAATTGGATCTGGTTTTAGGGAAATTTTTGATTTTAGTGGGAACCAAATTTTGATCAAAATTTAGGGTTTTGTTTTTGATTTTGGTTTTAGGGGGAAAACAAATTTTGATTAAATTTGGGGTTTTGATTTAGATTTTAGGGGGAAAACAAATTTTGATTAAATTTGGGGTTTTGATTTTTGTTTTAGGGAAAACCTAAATTTTGAACAAATTTTGGTTTTGATTTTGGGTTTTGTTTTGATTTTAGTGGGAACCAAATTTTGATCAAATTTTGGGGGTTTATTTGGTTTAGATAAAAAAGTAAATGTTGAGGTTTTGTTTTATTTAGAAAAAAAATTAAATTTTCTGATTTTACAAAATTAAATAGTTATTACATAAAGTTAAAATATTTATTATCCAAACTTAATAAATTTGTTCTTCATTATCATCATCATCAGAGGATGATTCATTACATTGAAATTCATCTTCATCTTCTACATCTCCAACATCGTAATCGAGATCTATTGGGTTTACTCCTTGTACCAAATTTTCGACTTCAATATTGTCAATTGAAGTCAAAAGTACAGCATCATCGTTTTCTTGTTGCAAAACTATAGGTTCCTTATTTTTGTATTCTCCTGAAATATTTTTCCTCGGATTCACTTTTACAACATTGAGCCACGACTGCTTTGGTTTCTTTGTATATGGGTACGGGACGTAACAAACTTGATCCGCTTGAGAAGCTGTGCAATATCAATATATAGAAATATCAATACATAAATATACATATATATATTTATGATATTGAAATTTATGTATACATACCTAGAATAAATGGTTCGTATTTATTGTATCTTCTTGATGAACGAACGTCAATGCCACAATTGCTCCTCCGAGTGCCCCTACCAATAACAGGATCATACCATGTACACTTAAAAAGTGTGATTTTCAAACCGACTATCCCCTCATAGTCAAGTTGTATGATATCAGTTAAGGTCCCGTAGAAATCAGCTTCATCAGATGCATTAGTATAATTTTCTCCTTTAACACATACGCCATAGTTACATGTCTTTCGTCCCTCTCCGTGATTCTGCGTATGAAACACATATCCTCTTGTGAAATAGATAGGCCAAGTTTTGGCCTTATTCACAGGTCCATGCACTATCTCTTGAACCCAAGACGGAAAAGAATTTGTGGCTTTCCAGTAATTGACCTGCATATAGGTATACATTATTAATATATAGAAGTATATATACATACATATATAATATATACATAGATATGAATATTATTTAGACATACATAATCTTTCACCCATGCACTATATTCGTCAGCTCTTTTCGCGGAGAGTTCATTTTCGGAGAGTTCTGGATATTTTGCAGAAATATATTGTTCGAACATACTGTATAAGACCAACACATATGAGAAATCATCATAGTGGATTATAGTAAAACGTAAGTGAAGACATGCCAAATTATACCTCTCAAATGGCTGAAAATAATCACAATTTCGTAAAATATATGCATGTGCGCATTGATAATCCTTCTCTGAAAGCCATATTTCATGCATTTCCCCACTTGGTCGACCTACGTGAGTAAATATATCAGGTACTCCAGGGACATGATATACCGGGACTTCACCTTCGTCGAATCTTGTTATCCTAACCAAATGAGTGAAAAGTAATTCACATTAGAATATATAGAATGTCTCTTCAAATTTGATTAATTTAAACATTTACCTTGATTTCGTTTGTATATGTGCGGCAAAGTAGTGCTCTGAGAAATAAGCTACCTCGTCATTGATATATGATTCAACAATCGATCCTGCCGCATATCTTTTGTTCTTTGCTTTCCCTTTCAACTTCTTGAAAAATCTTTCAAAAGGATACATCCACCTATATTGCACAGGGCCTCCTAGTTCAGCTTCGTAGGGGAGATGTATAGGCAGGTGCTCCATCACGTCGAAGAATGATGGTGGAAAGATCTTTTCCAAATTGCATATGATTAAAACTATGTTTTGTTTTAGAAGTTGGACGTGATTTTTTTGCAAAGTTCTCGAACATAAGTCACGGAAAAATCCTCCAACTCCTACAAAATATATTAAAACAGCAAATTAATGGTTACTATAATATGGTGTGAAGTATATTTAACTGTTGCATCTTTCATAGAGCTATAAGTAATTGGTACCTGATAATGCAAGGTGGACGTTCCGGTCTAGGAGTTCTGCAAAGATAAATGGTAGTAGACGCTCCATAAAAACATGGCAATCATGGCTCTTCATGCCTGAGAACTTTCCGTTAACCATATCAGCACAACTAGCTAAGTCTGACGCATAACCATCTGGGAATTTAACCCCATGTTTCACACATTCCAATAAACTTGTTCTGGCTTCTTCTGTCAATGTGAATGCGGGGAAAGGAGCTTTACCATCACTATCAACATGTAAGTGTGGCCGAGAACAGAATCGTTCTATATCCCTTCGTGACATGATGGTGTCTTTTGATTTACCTTTCACACTCATAAGAGTATTCATGATGTTGTCAAAAAAATTCTTCTCTATATGCATCACATCAAGATTATGTCGGAGATTGAGGTCCTTCCAGTACGGCAACTCCCAGAATATGCTTTCTTTATGCCAGTTATGCCAATTCCCATAGCCAGCCTTCTTCTTTTCATGACCGTTTCCACCACAATTTTTTGTTTTAGGTGGATTAACACCATCTAACCGCTCGTAGTAAACTTGCTCACCTGTCAAAGACCGAGGTGGTTCCTTATTCAAAGCGTGTTTTCCTTTCAAGAAGTCCTTTTTATTCTTCCTCAAGAGTGTATGATCTTGAGGAAGAAATCGTCGGTGACAATCAAACCAACACGTCTTCCTTCCATTAGGGAGATAAAATGACTCTGTATCTTCCATGCAAATTGGACAAGATAATTTACCATGAGTCGTCCATCCTGATAACATGCCATAAGCCGGAAAGTCGCTTATCGTCCACATAAGCACTGCTTTCAGATTAAAATTTTGATTCAAGGATACATCGTATGCATCAACTCCAGTAGACCACAATTCTTTTAACTCGTCAATAAGAGGCCGGAGGAAGATATCCAGACTAGCTCGCGGATGATTTGGCCCAGAATTCAGAATTGTTAGAAACAAATACTCTGTATTCATGCACATACCAGGGGGTAAATTATATGGAGTCAAGATCACAGGCCACAAAGAATGATTACGAGACATGCCAAAAGGATTGAATCCATCTGTACATAATCCAAGATAAACATTACGTGGTTCTTCGGCAAACCGGAGATGTAGGTCTTGAAAATATTTCCACTCTGCTGCATCAGACGGATGACACATTTCTCCCTCCTTTGCTTTGTGCTCAGCATGCCATCTCATTGCCGCTGCAGTCTTCTCGCTCTGATACATTCTTTTCAATCTGTCAGTAATTGGTAGATACCACATACGACTATATGGAACTTTGGTTCTTCGTTGTCCGTTGTTAGGCTTCCATCTTGGTGCATCACAAAACTGACACTTATCCCATTTTTCATCCTCTTTCCAGAAGATCATACAATTGTTAATACAAACATCAATTGTATAATATGGGAGGCCTAAATTGCGCATCAATTTTTCTGTCTCGTAATGTGAACCGGTTGACTGGTTTCCGTCTGGTAAATACTCTGTCAACATATCGCAAATTGAATCCACGCACTTTTCACTCATGTTATAATCTGTCTTATTTTGCAAGACTCGAGCAGCTAAGGATAACTGCGAATGACCTTCGTGACAACCATCGTATAATGGATTTTTCGCTCCTTCTAACAAGTCGTAGAATTTTTGGGAATGGTTATGTATCGGTTCTTCTACATTCTGATAATTATCATACTCATGATAGTTATCAAAACGCTCGGTATCACGAAATGCATCATTCACCATATCTACATATCTATCTTCTACTACATTACCCACTTCTTCACTCCCACTTGTTTGCGTTGTATTAACATAACTCGTTCCTAAATCCATATTGATTTCTTCTCCATGCTTATACCAAACATAATAATCTGGCATAAATCCTTTACTATACAGATGATTCCAAATTTTTTTCCCCGAGATAAATTTGTCGTTTTTGCAAACACTACAAGGACAGTGAAACTTACCCCTATTACTTTGCGCTAGAGGCTGGTTATTTGCAAATGTCATAAATTGATCGACCCCTGCTATGAACTCTGCCGAAAAATTTCCCGTCTCTTCATCTATCCTCTGATACATCCACTCCCGACAATTACTATAATTGTAATTTCCCGACATTACATAGGAAAGAAAAACCTTAATCACTCTTTATTTTGTTTATCAAACACTCACTTTTTTTTAATACAATCTCTCTTTAATCACCCTTTTTAAAAAAAAAACTCTTTTATATTTTTTTTAAACACTTCTCGATTGATTTATATCAAACCAACCGTGGGTTGTATATATATATAAATATTTGCGACCACAAAACGACTACTTTGCGACTACAAAGAAACACACCCACCAGACAACGCAGAAAACGTGTCTCACCGGTTTTTTATGTCGGCGAAGTTTACGACTATTTAGCGACTATTTTGCAACTACGTTAGGCATTAGTCGCAAACTAGTCGCAATGTCTGCCGACATAGGTTATAGTCGCAAATTAGTCGCAAAAGTGCGACTATTTTGCGACAACATTTTCGCGACAACCTAGTGGTCGCTAAATAGTCGTAAATTTACGACTATTTAGCGACTACAAGGCATAGTCTTTTAATAAGCGACTATATTGTTACTAATGTTTTGTTATCGCAATATTAGTCGCAAACTGTAGTCGCAAAAGAGCTGTTTTCTTGTAGTGATCTTTCCGAGGGAAAAGCGTCTGCCCATGAGCTGTTGGATAAAGCTCTATCCAGCCGACAGTGTATCCATTGACCTTGCCTCTTTTTCCTCCAAGATAGGTAGTTACCAGAGTGTCTCAAGTCAAAGAGGTCATTTTGGGATAGGAAAGCTCAAAAGTTTCCGAAGGTTCCTTCGGCCCTGGTCACACCTCCTGTCTTCCACTGTTATCTATAACCTCATTGAAGTCTCATGTGAGAAGCCAAGGTCCATCCCGTAGTGAGGAAATCAAGGTGAGTTGTTCCCAAACCTCCTTTCTCTTGGTGTGGTTGGGTTCCCCGTATACAAAGGTGGCAAATAAAAGTTTACCTTTATAAACAATCTCCGTGTCTATAATGTCTTTCCCTGCCTTTAAGATGCTGATACCCATTTCTTTTTTCCAGAACAGGGCCAAACCCCCCCCCCCTCCCTCCCGGAGTGTTTGGTGGGACCAGGAAATTTGAGTGATAATTCATCCAGCTGAGGTCCTTCAGCATCACTGAATCGAGGTTTTTTGTTTCCGTTAGGAAGAAGATATCCGGGCTTAAATGCTGAAAGATTTCTTGGATTCTTTGTACTGTTGTGGGGTTCCCCAACCCACAACATTTCCAGCTCGCTATCACTAAGGAAGAAGATCTTGAGGAGCTTGAAATCCTCATTTTGCCTCGAAATGCCTAGGATTAGTCTGATAGGAGGGGTCCCCTCAGCAGAGTTTGGTAATGTCCTTGTTGAGTTCCCGGGTTGGCTGCTTCTGCCAGCTCTCCTTGCCGGTGAGTTTTGCACAGTAGAGATATGTCTTTTGCGTGAATTTACCCCATTAATTAAATTTGGACTTTTTGGAATTTTTGTTGAACTTGGGGGTCGTCCTCGTCTTTTGTTCTCAGGAGGTGGTTGCAGTTGGTCCGTATTCGATGGTCCACCTTTTTCAGGCTCCACTACCAGGCCAGGATGATTGTTGACAATGGCTGCTTCCATTATTCCTGATGCTGTTTCAGCCATCATCCCCCTACTTTCCCCATGGAGAACCCTCTTTCTTCTTGCTGAGCTCTCAGTAGGGTCCGGGCAGCTGATATATTGTAGAGTGGTTTCTCTTAGATCCTCCAATACTTGTTCTGATGTGGGTGGTAGTTGCAGTACCGGTGTTGCATACATATCCAGATTTCTTTCGACCCCCATGCTATTGGAACCTCTTTCTACTACTGTAGGTCTAGGTCTTGCGGAGTAAATAGTCTCCTGGACAGGGGCTTTCTCTCGCCACTGCATCACAGTCGAGAAGAGTCTATTAGAGTTTCCATTCTGGTTATACTGATGGTTTCGGGTAGCAACTCTTATAATTTCTGATGCTGTTTCTGCTATGAGGCCTTTGGCTTCTCCCTCAATGATTCTCTGAACTCTAGCAGCCTTTTCCTTAGGGTCAGCACAGTTTGTATATTGGATGGTAACATCCATGAGATCTTCCATGACACGTTCTGTGGTGGGGATGGGTGGAGGGGTGGAGGGGTGGGGAAGTCGTCTCTCTCCAGATTTCTTCCAACCGAGAGTCTTTCTGCCTTGGTATCCCATGAGTTATCCTTGGAGGTGGGGGTCTTTTCTCTCTAGACCCCAGGTACGGGGGTCATTTGCCTTGAATTTAAACCTTGCAGGTCTATGTTCGTTTCCTCCCTGAAGCCACGACTGTCATTGTGTTGTTCTCTCCCTCTCTTGTAAGACTGGGACATTTCAGTAATCTGACCTTGTTGGGGATTTCTGTTACCAAAGCGTCCCTGGCCAGTCGAATGGTGATGGTTGTTCGTCTCCCTGTCTGAGTTGTCTCTGGTGAGGAGCTTCTCTGAGATTATTTCCCCAAAAAATCTCCCGTGTCTGTCTCTCCTAGAATGATAAGCAAAAGCAGATGTCGTATCTGTCTGGGATTTTCGGTGAGATGGTAGTCTAGGGCCATCAGGGAGCCTACCGTCTTGAACCCTGATAGGCCAAGTATTTTCTAGATTGGGAGAGGCCAGCCTTAGTGGTTGCTCTTGCTTGTATCTTTCTGGGCATTCTGAGTCTTCATGGGATAGCATCAAACAAATGGAGCAGTGTTTATCCAGATTCTTATATTCCAAAGATATTAGAGATTCTTCCCCTGAAGCATAATCGATAACAGTGTCCTTAATGAGAGGTTTCATCCCATCAATTACCACTCGAACTCTGGCCGAGGTTTTGGTGAGCTCATATCCATCAACATCGCCGATTTCCTGACCTATGCTTTTGACCATTTTCTCATGCCAGTAGTGAAGAGGGATACCCTTAATACGGATCGAGAAAGGGATCTGAGATGGGAACGAGGCCAAGATGATAGGTTCCCACCGTTGCAAGATAATCATCCACCTCGCAAAGTGGTAGGGTCTGTTCGCCAAGATTTGAGCCATATCTTCTTCGTGGTCGAATCTGAACTGAAAGCAGTTGTGACCCAGGTCCGATCCAACAGCTCTTCCTCTTAAAGACCATTTCCGAGAGAAATGCGGGATGAGGGACCCAAGGCGTTGTTCCTTGGGATTCGTGAGACGTCCAAGGGTCTATGTCACAAAGTAAAGGTCGGTGGAAGCTGGATTATTGTATAATTTTGTATATATTTGTATTATGATGTTCTCGCTATATCTGCTTCAGAAAGCTGAAAAACTATTAACCAAAAAGGGTCTATGTCACAAAGTAAAGGTCGGTGGAAGCCGGATTATTGTTGTTAGTCTAGTTTACATCTTTTCAAAACTAATTAATTATAGATTTTAAAAAAAAGAATTATAGATTTAAATGTGTGTTTCTATTAGAATAAAGGGATAATTGACAAAATACCTTAATTAAGATTATAAATTTGAAAAATACACTGTTCTTATGATTTTTTTAATTACACTTAATTATAATAAAAAGACGTTTTTGACCAGATTTAAATTAGAAATTACATATTTAATAAATAAAATTTAAAATTCAAAATTATTAGTATTATGATTTAACATTTTTATTGTTCATAACTCTCATAGACTTGTCATTTGACAACTTGTCAATGATCATAAACTCGATTAAGTATGAATGTGAAGAACTAAACCCATCTCTTCCTCCTTTGGTCTCTTTGTACTCTTTCCACCACTTCATGAAACTGCTTTTCTCCACGAAAATCTCCGGCGAAACTTTACGTGAGATTGAGGAGACTCTCTTGTCAATAAGAAGAGAGGGAAAATAAATTACTAAGTTGATCAAAACTCAAAACGGGGAAAGTCGAGAAACGCTTGCTCTTCTTCTTCGTCCAAAATCCTAATAGTCTAAGGGTGTAACTCGTAATCACAAATTTGAATGAAATGAATAAATTTATATGGAATAAAAAAAATGGAATAGAACAAAAAATGGATTCCATTTATTCCTTAGCATTTTTTAAGTGGAATAGTTTTTCAAAAGGATTTGTTTTTTTTTCTCTATGGAATGAATGGAATAAGTGGAATGATTTTTTATTTTTTTTCCTTATAACTGGTAACAATTTTATGGAATCTATATGGAATAACTCATTCCACATAATTTTATTCCATAAATTATACATCCAGTTGCAGCCTAAGGAAAAAGAATGAATCGATTTAGGGGATAAGACTTAGCTAGGAAAAAAGACTTAAATATCTACTTCACTAATGCTAACAAAAAAAACATGTAGCTGGTGTTACTCGGTTGGTACAAATTCTTTTTAATCTGAACAATCTTAGCTACTAATATTTGTGAATTCATTTGTAGCTTTTGTTACTGATTATTACAAATTATTTTGTTGCAATTTTAGATACATATATTTTGTTGTTATAAGATACAAAGTTGTTTTATATCTAATTTTATCACGTATTTTTGTGGTTTTTTTAAACTCATTTGCGACAATTACAAATTCGTCGCAAACCATAGCAAAATATCCACAAATAAGTTACACACTGTTTTCTAACAAATTTTGTTACGTTCTATTTGTGGTTTTTGAAACAGATTTGCTACAATTCAAACTTCATCGCAAACAGTAACAATTTATCTACAAACAATTACAATTTTGCTACAACTTATCATTTAACTTCTTTTTTAACAATTTTTCGTTAAATGTAATAAAATTTAGTTACAAATTTTTTTTGTAACAAAAAATGTAGGTATGTGAACTTATTCTTGTAGTGAATTACATCAACACGTTTTTACTTAATGGAGATAGTTAGCTATTAGGAGTCTGCTTGTTCGTGGAATCATGGAAATTCAACATGACAACATCGCACTTAAGAGCCTTAAATACAATACATTTTGTTTACTACATTAAGTATAGAGGATAACCTTACATCAACACATAGTATTTGCTTAGTGGAGAGAATTAACTATTAAGAGTCTGTTTGTTTTGAAATCATGGAAAGTAATAATTATGGGGGAGGGACAATGTCGCATAAAAATAATTTGGGGGGGGGTTTATGTAGCAGGAACTGTAGCTTACATTATAGTTTATGGATATTCATTAGATGTAGTCAAAATACTATAACGTGAACCTTATAATCTAATCGATTTTTTTTTTTTTTACGACTGTAATCTGATCGATTAATAAACTTTAATGCTGATTAATAATCATTTGCAAATGGACAACTTTTTTTTTGGACTAAGAATGGACAACTTTTGTAAAAATAGTCAACTTTAGTTCTATGTGGGTCGTACTTCCACGCGTATATCCGTATTTGTTTCTGCGCAGCTCTGAAGTCTTCCATTTGCCCCATTTATACTCCCTCTGTTTTTAATTAAATGCCATTTGGAGAAAATATATCTGGATGTATTAAACTCAAAACATATCCAGATACATCCAATTACATTGCAGATACATTTCTCCAAACGACACTTAAATCAAAACGAAAGGAGTATATTTTTTCCTTTATTGTTTTGCTGTAAATGTTCATTACTTATTGATAAAACATTTTTCTTATATCCTAAAGGCCAATATTTCACGGTAAGTAATAGAACCAATATTGAATTTTTTAGTTATATAGGTAAATAAATGGTCAATTTATAATCAGTGGCGGAGGCAGAACTTTTATTTATCGGGAGCAAAATATATAACAATAAAATTAATATATATATAAAATGTATAAAAAAGTTTTTAATGAAAATTGTAACATAAACAATTTTTTTTTATATTTAGACTAGTACCACGATAGGTTTTAATAAGTAAATTTGTTCATTATATAATTTTTGAAACGAGTTCTAACTTAATAATATGCATAACTTATATTAAAAAAACATTACAAGTCTATGATTTCTTTTATTTTTTACAGTATAAAAGATATTTGATAGTGAAATAAATATATATTATTGATAGAATTTCAAATTTAGTAAATTATTTTTAAGAAATGAATCTAACATATTGTTTACAATAAATAATAACCATATAAATTCCAAAATAGCAATTTAAGGAACGTAGACATTTAATAAGATTAACCATAATTACAACAGATTTCTAACCCCATTATACCTTAATGATTTTGGATATTGTTTTGATCTCTCATAAACAAATTTAGACAGAAAAAGAAAATAAATATTTTATTTTGGGAAAAGGTTGGAAAGGAAAAAAAAAGAGGGGGCAAACAATAAATTCGACCGGGAGCATTTAATAAAATTAACCATAATTACCACATATTTTGGTAATTTATAGGGGGCAGCTGACCCCGTTAGTCTTTACTTAGATCCGCCATTATAATGTTAAGAAAATAAATAATTTATAATGTCAAAAATAGTTAAAATTATAATTGTCTCGCACATGAGTAATGGTTATTTGTGAATATAAATTACTTCTTTTCCTCTTGTCAAATGTAGACTAGGGTTCTTATATGCAAAAAACTCTTTTTGTTGGGACTTTTTAATTTTTCAATGTGAAATTGCAATAAAATAAAATAAAAGCTGATACGTGGAAACGAAAAGAAGATTTCAACACGTGATTTAGTATACACACTATTAACTATTAAGTATCTTCTACTAGAAAGTCTCGAATACCATAGTTCATTTTTTAATTAGTTTTGTGATTTAAATATGTAACTATGAGTTGACAAAAAAAATTACTATTAGTATTAAACTATAAAATAGCTAAACATTGTCGACTAAAATAAAATAAAAAAATCAATCAAATAAGCATAATAGAAAATCATGCTGTTGTAAGATATTAATTGACCAATGACAAAAAGTCTAAAAGGATTGAATATCTGTCGTCAAGTTGCATATGATTGTGTAAGAAATGTGTGAGTGTGATATGGTGGGGTTGTACTTGCCTGACATTCTTCTCAGTTCTCGGAGGAATCCGAATCTCTCCATTGGACGTTCTCTTAATTCTATTAGAAACCTCGTATTGGTCTCCCAACAAATACATAGCTTAATTACCAAATAAAAAATAGGTTTATAGTTTAAGAAAAATAATAGGCTCTTTCCAAGAAAAATAATAATACGATTTTACCACAACAAAGGGAGTAGACTTTTTCGAAAAGAAATATAATAGTTTATACAAAATAATAACATTTTTATAAAAAAATAATAATAACATAAGATTTTTGTTTTTAACCTAATAATAACATAAGATGCATGGGAGAAAGATTTTAGGGTTGATAAACTCGATTATACAAAATAATAATAGTTTATACATAATAAGATGCATGGGAGAAAGTATTCTTATTTTCCCACAACAATTATTCTGATTCAGCAGTGGGTCCACGACCCCAAACGGATTATATAAGAATCCTCTCTCCCATGCATTTTCTTCATACACACAACGAAATCCTTTCTTGTTCCCTTTTCGTTTTAAGCATCTTTTTCGATTTGAACAAAAAAGCATCTGTCTTTCGTCTCATAGAATTTTAAGGTAACTGTGAAATTTTATGTTGCATCGAGTTTATATCGAGTTGAATTTTATGTTTTTTTTTTATAGAATTTTATGTTGCATTGACTCAAGAACGTATAAGTTCCTTTGTTCAAAAAAAAAAAACGTACTCCTAATTCTTAGAGGGATTTTCGTAGATTTCCAAAGATTTTTAAACATACTCATTTCCTCATGCTTTGAAAAAATTGGAAGGGTCTGTGCATTAACAAAGCTTAAAACAAAGGCTCATCATTTTACATATACTATTGTTTAGTTTATGTTTGTTCCTTGATTTATTTGATTTCATTAAACTGATTTGGCTATCTTTTGTTCCTTTTCTTATGAACTTTTTTTGTTAAAATTATTCAAAATGAATGTAGATCTTTATTTATTTATCTTTTTATGCTTTTTCCCAACATTTGTTTTTCTTGACGGCGTTTTTTTTTCCAATTTAGATCTCTGACTAAACTAATTAATATGTATGTTGGACGCCAATTTTTGATCTACTGCGTATGTCCGTCAAATTGCGTAGCCCGTTTAATTATGACAGTAAATAATAAATTACCATCATGTTACAGTTAAGTACAGTAATATGGGTATTCGCATTTATTTTTTATTTTATGCAAAATTAGCCAGGATGGGAGATCATCAGTCTTATGGTGCCGGTGGCAATAAATCGAAATCCTCCAAACCAAACTCAAATGTTGGGCCCGTAAAAGACATTGTGGTAATTTAATAAACTAACAATTAATTTAAAAAAAATAACTAAAGATGATTTATTTGAAGAAAAATATCATTAACAATGCAATTTTCTCAAAGAATAGACTTATATCATTAACAACAACAACAGAAAGTTTACCAATAAATTTTCTCTGTTTATTTGATTGGCATTTCATCAGTTGACGCATTTGGACGAGAGTTTTCCTACGGTAAGCCATCCAATTCATATTAATCTATTTTTATATGCTTGCATTAAATAATATTTCTTAAGTTTAAAAATGCTCTGTTTTTAGAGCTTAAAAGTTTTCGGGGTTTCTAAACTCGTTGTAGGAAGCCCCTTTTTTGTCTAATTAATATCACATTTCAACCCAAAAAAATATTTCTCAAGGTTTTCCCAAATTTTAATATTGAATGCATATACATAAATATTGGTTTTTACAGGATATCCCAAGACTATCCAGGCGTGATAAGCTTAGAGAGGTGACTAATCAGGGAAATCGGGGTAAGTCAAAACATCTTACTGTATGATTATATAACAAAAAGAGATCTTGTTCGGTTGCATATATATATTATATATATATATATATGCATAAGTGTTATTTCGGGGTTGGGTGATTTCTAGTAATGTAATATGGTTTTCTATTCGGTTTTGAAACGGTTAAATCAAATGGACACCACCAAATCGATTCTCTTTAACCAAATCGGTTGTCTTTAAAATAAAATAAAAAAAGTTCGGTTGTCTTTAGACTATATATATATAATTATTTTTTGCAGCATGAAAGCTTTTCTCTAAAAGGTAATTAGTCTTGAATAAATCACAAAAATACGCATTTTTATGATTGTACATGAGGTTTAATTAGCATAGCTCTGAAATTTCTTTTTGAATTCAACATATGCCCTCTCTTCTTCTTTTTCCCCTTGTTAATATCATGTGCCTAACTTTACCAAGTATTCATTCATATGATTTTAGCTAATGCATTATATACATCTTTTCAGTATATATATATATATATGTAACGTGTGAAATCAATTGAACGTCTAACATATTTACCATTTCCTTGAGTTCAAAGACAACATCTTTTAACATTAACCGAAAGTTTATCTTTTCAAATATTAAAGATATATGTTGGGCGATAGCATCAACCCGAAGTTTATCTGCTCGTCTTCGTATCCTTAAGAATATTGAGGCGCCATTATCAGCACTCCATCTTGTAGTGGGGCTCATCGACAGACTAGATGCCAAAGGAGCACTGAGAGAGTTTGAACATCTGCAAAAGTTTTTGAAGAAGGATGGCGCCATCTTAGAGGATGATTGCAATTGTGTTGAACCATTATTAGATACTAAAAAAGGTAAAGCTAAATCCGAGGTGCCCACACTGTGTACCAACAAAAGACAGGTAACTACAAAATCTTTCATTAAATCCTTATTTCTTAATACTATTTTGATCTCTCTATTAAACATTTCTTCATGCCTTGTAGCCTAAACGCACGTTTAAAGTGAAAGATTTGATCATCTTGAAAAAGGTGGATGAGAAAAAACTTATATCTTTGGTCACCGAAGGTCCTGTGGCGGTCAGTTTAGACGTAGACCAAGAGTTTGAAGACTTTAAAGGGGTTGGTACATCTTTCAACGAAACATATTTTTTAGTGAACTTAATAATATAAATGCATGTTATTCATAATATATTATTTTACTTGTTTATGGTTATGTTTTGTAGGATGGAATCTACAAAGGTCCCAAAAAGAGTAAAAAAGTGGAGAAGCATATGGTCTTATGTCACGGCTACGGAACAGTTAATGGAATACATTTTTGGGAAATCCAAAATTCAGCCGGAACTAGCTGGGGAAATGGTGGGTTCGGAAAGGTGATCCGACAGGTCAGCCGCGACAAAGGGGAACCATCCTTATTTACACTTGTTGTCTACCCTGAGGCATGCTTCTCGAAAACTACAAATATGCATATAATTTAATTAATTCCGAGTATAAGATTTTGTCTATACAGCTTCTCGAAGACTATCCACGATGAAGAATAAGAGACCAGGAGTGTGTTTATGCAACGTGTCTACGCAACATTTATTACAGAGAATAAAAACATGTCTAGGCAACATTTCTTAGTTTATGCAACATGTCTCTTATTTGTTTGTTTGATATAATATCACTATCTAAAACACTATCTCTGTGTGTCTTTAGTTGATCCGAGTGTGAAAAAGCAAAGCATTTTTAAAATAATAAAAATGTGCACAGTTGAACATGATGGTGGTGGTGGTGAGTCATTCGTACCAGCCAATAACACTCTCATAAGCATAATTAAACTAGGTAACAATTCAGCCACAAATAGATAGATACATACAAATATAACAAATGAGCATTTCTCAATTCTCATCACAACACTCCTGCATATGTCAATCTGCAAATTATCATGGACAAAAGAGAAGAAATCAATGGAACAAGAACCATAAAAAGATCCCTAACGTCAACAGAAGTAAGAGAATCATTGGCTAGATATTCCATTTACCATTGTTTTTGACAGTTCCAACACACTCAACTGCAAAAACAATAAAAAATACGATAAATATCAAGAAAGAATAATAACCAATTTCTAAGACGCAAGCAAACAAAAAAAAGATAGATCCTCAGAAGATAAACGGAATTAACCAAGAGATAGAAGGGGAAAAGGAATCATTTCTTACATTTTATCACACAAAACAGAATCATTTCTTACATTTTATCACACAAAAATGAATCATTTCTGCTTTTGTTATGATCCCAAACATAAAATTTTATTGAAAGGATTGCAATGCAAAGTTGTAAAGAAAAGGGTTTTGCGCAAAAAAACTTCCAACCTTTAGTTTTTTTGCAAGATAAACCTTAACTTCAAAATAATGCAAGTCAAAACGCTTATAGAGAGTTTGAAAGAAAAATAGTACCTTTTTGATCGGGTTTAGGCCTGCAAACGAAATACTTCGGCGGCGTATGTGAAGTGTAGTAAACGCTAGTTTGGAAGAGTATTGCCTGGTTATCATAAGGATCCATAACCTCAAACGTGATGAAAAACATGTCCCCAAAAACCGTGTAAAAGATGGCTTTGACAACATTGACAAATTCATACTTTGTGCACTCCTCTTCATTGTAGCATTCAAGGGCTTTATGAGACAGCCGCTTAAGTAAATCCACACTGGTTTCTGGCTCCTTGACGAAAGCATCTCCATTGAGAATAACCGGACGGTAGTTGAATATGCACCTAAAGAATATGTAATCGATATCGAACCCCTACTATCACAAAAAAAAAAACAACTCTCAAATTTCACACAGTTTTAAAACCTTATTGATTACATATCAAACCATAAGCATAAACACAATAAATATAAACCTCGCTTTCATCAATTTGTTCGTTAATCATGTAGGTTTCTTGCTCAATTGTATATTGAGGCTCATCTTTCTCGGTTCTTGTGATATATGGATAATCCTTACTCTCGAAATCATCAGGTGTACACAAATAATACGCAGATACCATGTAAGGAGTCCAAGCTGAGACACAAGTAACGAGGATTAGTTGATCAAACCATATATTTTAGTGAAACAAAATCTGGATTCATCTCGTTGACAAAAAAAAACAAAAGGAAAAAAAACAGATTTGTACCCATAAATTGACTCATTGCTCCTCAGTCCTCACCAATCAAATGTAGCTCGTACGTTCAGGAACATATGTGTTTAAGTTTTAACATCTTTTTATATTGAATTTCTCTCTTTAAGTCTTAACTCTCTCTAAGTTTCTTACCTTTCTCTCTTTTTTTTTTTTTGGACTAATATTGTTAGCTTGGTCACACAATATACAATTTGCGACACATCCTTTGGCAGCTAATCTAAATTTTTTTTATTGGAGTTTTAGTAAAATGATAAGGAATTAAAAAATAAGAATAACATATTTTATTCGTTTTTAATAGTGTTACATTAATTTTTTCTTTTTTAGTGCTGAATCTGTTTTTGTGTGATTAAATTCTAAAAAGTAATAGTTTTTTTTGAACAATTCAATTAAAAACTAATAATATTTATAACAATTCATAATTTTTCCTTTTATCTTCAGGAAATAAGTCAACGACAAAAAATGGTACAAACTATATATTTTTCAGATTTTATATCTAATTTAGAAAAAAGAATGAATCCAACTGAAAAAATAAAAATTATAAGATTATGAAACAAAATCTTTTATTTTGTCGAGATATGGAACACATTCTTTAAAATTTGCTTACAGTAAAATCTCTATAAATTAATACTCGATTAATTAATAATTATTATAAATTAATAAATATTGTCGGTCCCGAGTAGGGCTGTCCAATCTGGATATCAGTTCGGTTTCGGTTCGGTTTTCTCGGTTTTTCGGTTAGTAAAAAATAGTTATCATATTAATATCATAGCTAGTTTGGTTTGGTTTGGTTTGGATATCTTCGGTTTTTGATTTATTCGATTTTTAATCAAAAACCAAAAATTTTGTTCGGTATAATATGGATTTCGGTTTTTTTTTATAGAAAATTAGAAATAGTAACAATAAAAAGTAGAAAACATAGAAACAATTAAAATTGTAAAACTCATCTCTATTATAAAACTAATAAAACTCTAAAATTTGTAATTAAAAAAAAAAACTTAAAAACGAAAGCACTAAAGCACTAGTCTTTAACATCAACAAATAAAATAAAATATTAAACTTAGAATTAAAACTAAAAAAATTGACGGCGCCACATTAGGTTTTTTTTTGTCAACTAATAGGTTAATTATATTATTTTTTTAAATTATTTAGACATTAGATTTTTAGGGTTACATAATTTACATACTTATTGTATACTTTATAATATTATATTATGATT
Source organism: Alliaria petiolata (assembly GCA_020283515.1). Taxonomy (NCBI): domain Eukaryota; kingdom Viridiplantae; phylum Streptophyta; class Magnoliopsida; order Brassicales; family Brassicaceae; genus Alliaria; species Alliaria petiolata. The sequence continues at coordinate 383,447,588 of JAHZTW010000001.1, forward strand.
TAAAATTAATCGGTTTAATCGGTTAATATCCAAACCATATCCGGATCCTACGGTTTTGAAATTATTACATCTCTACGGTTAATATAATATATCTGAATTTAACCATATGTTCTATTTCGGTTCGGTTTTACCAGATTGGACAGCCCTAGTCCCGAATCATGTCAGTGTAAAATTTAGCAAAAATCGATAAGATAATAAGATAATAACTTTTTTGGAACTCCTATTTAATTATATAGTCCTATTAATATTATAAATTAATAATTTGTATATATTCCTTCGATTTTACAATAAGTAATGTTTTAGGGGGAAAATATGTTACAAATTATATTATATTTTTAACTTTCAATTAAAAAATAATTAATTTTTTAGTGTTTTTACCATTTGTATTCCATGAATTGTTTTATTATTGGTTGAATTATGTTTTATAGTGCTTTTAAAACAATGATTATAAATTTATTGTTAAAAAATTATTTTGATGCTATTTAAGCATATTTCTTATAAATTAATAACTCTATAAATTAATAAAATAGCATAGTCCCAACATTATTAATTTATAGAGGTTTTATTGTATCTTTATTTTCACATTTTTACTGAATCAAATTTTTTTTTTTTACATTTTGAAGAAAAATCAGTAAACTCTAGTACTCTACCACAAAAAATGTAAAATGACACGCGTTAAGTAGCAGGTGGCATCAACTCTATAACACCTCATTTTTTGGGTAAATGCTAGCTTCGAGTCACACCTCATTATTGCTACAGCCGGTGGTCGTATAGAGTTGATTTGGCATCAACAGTTGTAATAGATCTTTTGCAGAATTCTAGTCAAATACAAAAAAACTTATCGAATCTTTCTTCAACAGATTGGTTGGACGAAAAGCGATTTTCCAGAGAGGTGAATTTTCTTGATCTTGTTTCTTTTCATTTTTAGTTTTCTTGTGATTGTTTGTTTTTGTGCTTTTTTTCTTCTATGTAGCTGATAAGTCCGATTCCAGTTACGAATCGTTCTCTCTCTCTTTTAATCACTCGTGTGTATTCTTGCAGAAAAGAAAAGAATAGAAAGACAGAGACACGCAAGATTATAGAGTTCTCCAAACACCGGGTACTTCCCTTTTCAGGATTTTTTTGGAATTCACTAGAGCTTAGCGAGTACAAAGATCTCTCACTGAGATATATCAATGACGTCTAAAAGAATGAGGAAGAAGAAGTCACGCTTTTGATATGCTTCGTCACTCATATATTAAACGTGGATTGTCATTGGACTTGACTTCAACCACCGAAGCTCAATTCCCTTTTGGGCCACCTGCTAAGACGAAGCCCACTTAAGCTTTTCTTGGTCAGGAATGCGAACCAACATCTCACAAATCTCCACCTTGATTTCATTCCGACACATGCCTGTCTGAAACTCTGACAACGCCCGTGAATTCTGATCTTGGCACCGTGACCTCTCTCTCTGAGATCAACACGCTTTCTGCTTCTCCTCAACCGGATACGCAACCTGCAAGCTTCGAACTGACCTTTATGAGTCGCACATGTTGTCACGCACCATCTGCGACAGCAGCCTCGGAATCGCCGCCTTCTTAACTCACCGACGACGGCGTCCGACGAAGCCTCTAGGCTTCAATCACGTTCAGCGTCTTCCATCAACCGCTGAACTTCTCTCGAGGTAAGAATTCGTCAACATATTTGCTGGATTTACTGAAGTATGGATCTTCAGCACTTTCAAATCACCATCATCGATTACCTCTCTGATGTAGTTATACTTGACTTGTATGTGTTTAGTCCTCTCATGGAACATGTGATTTTTAGCTAAGTAGATCGCACTCTGCGAATCACAGTAGATCTCCACTGCCTCTTGCTTGAACCCCATTTCCTCACATATACCTTTCAACCATACTATTTCTCTGCTTGCTTCTGACATTAAAATATACTCTGCCTATGTTGTAGATAGCGGCACCACCTTCTGCAAACAAGATCTCCAGCTCACAGTGTTTCCACCAACCGCGTGAAGACGAAACCAGTAATAAATCTTCTCATGTCCAAGTCTGAAGCAAAGTTTGAGTCGCAATATTTCTTTACCTTGAAGTCTGATCCTTTCATGAAAGTTAAGTTTACCTCTGCAGCTCCTTTCAAATACCTCATTACCCACTGAACTGCTAACCAATGCTCTCTTGTAGGTGATATATCATGGTTTTTACCCATTTTTGGACCATGATATAAGTGTTTTTATTGAGTCTTAGTATTATTTTCGAGTCTATTTAGAGTCTATGCAGGTTCAGGTACAATTGGAGTTGAACTGGAAGGTTTGGATACGTTTTGGAGCATAATGGAATGAAGTCACGAAGTTGGATTGAAGATGCACGATTAGTGTCGATCGACACTAGCTGGTGTCGATCGACACCGACTTTCCCGAAACCAAAGACGTGAAGTTTCCAGAATTTTGAAGAAAAAGGAAATCTCCAAGACTTTTCCTAATCTTCCAGGGAATTGAGGATTCGTGCCTTAGCCTATAAATAGAACTTTTATGCCATTGTTTAGGCACACACTTTATAATTTAGAGAGACAAAGAGAGAGTTTAGGTTTTGAGAGCTTTAGGGAGATAAATCTGCACTCTGTTCTTGAGAGATTTGGAACCCTTGTATCTCTTCTATTCTTTTTATGCAAATTACTTATTCTATGATGTTTGCTGCATCCATGTCTGAGTAGTTTCATAGTTAGGTTGTGGGGTTTTCAAGGGATTGATGATAGGTTGTTAGAATTGATTTTCTATTGGGATTATTTGCTTGTTCTTCATCTTAGATTGTTTTAACTCTGAAATTTAGGATTGATCACCTAGATTTCGAAACCCTAGGTAATTAAACAGATGCGAAAGTGTTGTTAATAACCTAGCGACCAGATCTTTAGATGAGCATTGAATCTATTCGCAGCGACAGTTGGTTTAGGTCTTTGTGAACAATATCGAACCTGAAATTAATGCATGTCTTTGTCTTAGAACTCGCAGCGAAAGTTGGTTTTCTAGGTTTAGACATTGATAACATCTGCAGCGAAAGCTGGTTTGTTTGCTTTTCGTGTTTCGAGTTCTAGAACAATTAATCCTAAATAGTAGTCAAACCTTCAACCTAAATCTTCCTGAGATACGTCACTGCCTAGCGCTTTGTCTCCTGATTTAAAGAACCCTAATTCGACTTGCTACCATTTATTTTATTGCTAATTACTGCATTCATACATTACTCTTAGCATAAATCTGAATTAGAATTTGTCTAGTTACATCGATTCTCTGTGGAATTCGACCCCTAAGTACTACAGTGATATCTTAATTTGAGAGAGTAGCTCAGGGCTAATTTGAGCATATCAAATGTTGGCGCCGTTGCCGGGGAATTGATTTCTATCTAGACGGATTTCTTGTTTAGAATTTTTGTCTAAGTTTTAGCTAACTTTTTACTAACTACTTTTCTTTCTTTTGTTTCAGGTGTATGCAGAAACGCTCCACGAGAAGCAACAAGGAAGCAGAGCTAACTTTGCTTGACTTAAAGGCACTTGCGGAACTAGAGCATACGAACCGAAAATCTGCGAGAGCGTCGATCGACACCAACAGCATCGATCGACACCCTTCGCAGAAGAAGATGCCAAACGCTATAGTTTTGATGCAAGATGCGGCGGGTCTGCTACGAGACCGAGAAGGAAACCGGCGCAATGAAGAAGGGGCGCGTCTTGATGACAATGGGGCTGTGATCATTGAACAAGTCAATGACGCAGAGGATGAGCGCACCCTTGGCGACTACAACAGGCCAGATCAGTTCTACGCTAATAGAGCTGCAATCCTTCTACCCACTTTTCAGAGGAATGACTTTGAGCTGAAGCCCGCATTCTATACTCTTGTGGCTCAGCACCCTTTTCATGGTCTTCCTCATGAGCATCCGATGGATCATCTGGAGAGGTTTGAAGACCTGGCGTCAAGTATTAAGGCACATAGAGTGACTGAAGATTATCTCTTCTGCAAGCTCTTCCCCTATTCTCTTGGAGGAGATGTTGCGTACTGGCTGAAGCAATTGGAACCTGGTTCTTTCACCACTTGGGAGGAGACCAAAAACGCATTCCTCAACAACTTCTTTGATGATGCGATGTCCGAGGAGCTACGAATGAAGATCTCTATCTTTTCTCAAGGACCTAGTGAAGCATTCAAGGGTTCTTGGATCAGATTCAAGGCATACCAGAGAGATTGCCCCCATCATGGATTCACTGATGTTCAGCTGCTGGGAATTTTCTTTAGAGGAATAGACTGGAGGTACCAGATGGCTCTAGATGCTGCGAGCAATGGGAACTTCAACACTAGATCCCCAGCAGAAGCAGTAAAGCTGATTGAGAAATTGGTATCTAGCAATAGTACCAAGAATGCAGATCTTCAAAGGAAAGCATCAGCTGGAGCAAATGATGGAGGACAAATCGCAAAGATGAAGGCCATGCTAGGGTCTATGCACAACCTTCTAGTGGGGAAGAAACAAGTGCAATTTGTTGCAGAAGTGGAGCATTTTGAACCAACCGCTGAGGTTCAAGTGGAAGACTGCAATTTCGTAAATGAAGGTGGCTTTCAAGGGCAGAGTTTTGGGAATAACCAGGGGAACAAGTTCTACAATGGAAATAACCAGAGAAGCTCTTTCTCTGGAATTCAGAACTCAGGTGGTTATTCTCCAAGATCCCAGTTTCAAAAGACCGAGTTTCAGAAGCCTTATCAAAGCACCAACTACACCAGAAACTATGGGTCTTCCTCCTATCAAAACCCACCAGCTCAATCTTCTGAAGATAATGGTATGAAGGCAATGATGGAACAGCTTTTAGAAGGACAACAGAAGATGACAGTGAGCTTTAATGGAAAGATGGATGCCATGTACCAAGACTTGAATGGGAAATTCGAATCTCTGAACAACCATGTCAAGAAATTGGATACTCAAGTGGCTCAAACTGCAGAATCTGTGAAAAGGCAAGAGGGATTTCTTCCTGGGAAAACTAATACAAATCCCAGACACCATATCAATACCATCACGACAAGGAGCAGAAGCAAGCTGGAAACAGAGCAGAGGAAGAATCTAAGTGATGAAGACATTGTGGAGTTGGAGGAAATTGAGGAAGAAGCTGATGAACCCTCTGCGGAGCCAGTGTCGATCGACACAGATGAGTGTCGATTGACACCAGACGAGGATCGCGAAGTTGTCGAGACACCAAACCCGTGTGTCGATCGACACCAGGCGGGTGTCGATCGACGCCACACCCAGACGACTGCAGAAGCACCCAAACCTGCAGAAACTTCAGAGGAACGAGTTTACAAACCCAAAATCCCATATCCCAGAACCCAGAAGAAGACCAAACATGAGCTAGATGAAGCCAGATGCAAGGTAATCGTGGATAAACTCATATTAGAGATTCCATTGATTGATGCTTTGAAGATTACTCCTGTTCTTAGGAGATATGTGAAGAGGATGGTGACTAAGAACTTGGGACTTGAAGAAGGAGTTGCTCTGATTTCAGAGCAAGTCAGTGCAGTAATTCAGAACAAGTTACCAGAGAAGCTCAAGGATCCTGGAAGCTTTGTGTTGGATTGCTCGATTTTTGCAGAAAGATTTGAGAGATCTCTTTGTGATTTGGGAGCTAGTGTCAATCTCATGCCACTCTCAGTTGCTAAAAGTCTTGGGAAGACTGATTTTCAACCCACAAAGATCTCCCTAATCCTTGCAGACAGGACCACTCGAATCCCAGAAGGTGTCTTGGTGGATGTTCCAATCAAGGTTGGTGATTGCATGATCCCAACTGATTTTTTGGTGCTGAAGTATGGAGAAGAACCCAAAGATCCTCTTATCTTGGGTAGACCTTTCCTAGCCACAGCAGGAGCTATCATTGATGTCAAGAGAGGCGGCATTGCACTGAATGTGGGCAATCTAGTCATGAGATTCGACATGGACAAACTAATGAAGAGGCCAACAATAGATGGGCAGACTTTCTTTGTGGATTCACTCACCCATCTAGCTGAAGAGATTTTCCATGAGATGGGTCCTGAGGATCCTTTGGAGAGTATACTGGCTAACACCACAGCAGAGACACAGTATCTCGACGAGGTTACTGAGGGGTTCAACAAGATGATGAACACAAGCAAGCAAGTCCTGCAACTAATCTCACATGAGGACCTGTGTCGATCGACACCAGTCTGTGTCGATCGACACCCTGCGAAATCAGCCAAAAACGCAACACTTGGTGATTGGAGTGAAGCCAAAGCACATAAAGTTGAGCTTAAACAGCTCCCTGTCGGGCTAAGGTACGCATTTCTTGGTCTCAATTCCACTTATCATGTTATTGTCAATGCTACTTTGAACAATGCAGAGCTCACATTACTTCTAAGCAAGCTGTGCAAATTTCGCAAAGCTCTTGGCTATTCTCTTGATGACATTTCAGGAATATCACCAGACTTATGTATGCATCGCATTCATCTTGAGGATGAGACCAAGACATCAGTAGAGCATCAGAGGAGGCTGAATCCAAACTTAAAGGAAGTCGTGAAGAAGGAGATTCTGAAGCTTTTGGCCGCAGGGATCATCTATCCTATCTCAGACAGCGCCTGGATCAGCTCAGTTCATGTTGTTCCTAAGATCAGAGGAGTCACAGTGGTGAAGAATGAGAAAGAGGAGCTGATTTCTACAAGAACTGTGACTGGACACAGAATGTGCATCGATTACAGGAAGCTGAACGCAGCCACACGAAAGGACCATTTTCCATTGCCTTTCATCGATCAGATGCTGGAAAGGCTGGCGAATCATCCTTACTACTGCTTCCTGGATGGGTATTCTGGTTTCTTTCAGATTCCCATTCACCCAGATGACCGGGAGAAGACCACCTTTACATGTCCTTATGGTACATTTGCATACCGCAGAATGCCATTTGGACTTTGTAATGCTCCTGCGACATTCCAGCGCTGCATGATGTCTATCTTCACAGACATGATTGAAGATTGTATGAAAGTCTTTATGGATGACTTCTCTGTTTATGGGTCTTCCTTCAAAGGCTGTCTAGATAATCTCTGCAAGGTGCTAGCTAGATGTGAAGAGAATCACTTGGTTCTGAATTGGGAGAAATGTCACTTCATGGTTCAAGATGGCATTGTACTTGGACATAGAGTTTCAGCTGTTGGGATTGAAGTGGATCGCGCCAAGATCGAGGTGATGAAAACTCTGCAGGCGCCAAATTCAGTAAAGGCAGTGAGAAGTTTTCTAGGCCACGCTGGGTTTTACAGAAGATTTATCAAGGACTTCAGCAAAATTGCAAGACCTCTTACTGCTTTGCTTTGCAAGGATGTGAAGTTTGAGTTTTCTGCAGAATGTCATTCAGCTTTTGAGCAGATTAAGAAGGCTTTGGTGAGCGCCCCAATTGTAGAGCCACCAGACTAGGATTTACCTTTTGAGGTGATGTGTGATGCCAGTGATTTCGCAGTAGGCGCTGTACTTGGGCAAAAGAAGGACAAGAAGCTTCATGCCATCTACTATGCAAGCAGAACACTTGATGAAGCACAACGAAATTATGCAACAACTGAGAAGGAAATATTAGCTGTGGTGGTTGCTTTTGAGAAATTTTGACCATACCTTGTTGGGTCTAAGGTAGTGGTTCATACTGATCATTCTGCACTCAAATACTTGATGCAGAAGAAGGATGCAAAACCCAGATTGCTAAGATGGATTCTGCTTCTTCAAGAGTTTGATATTGAGGTGAAGGACAAGAAAGGAGTTGAAAATGGAGTTGCTGATCATCTATCCAGAATCAAGATAAAGGATGACGTGCCAATTGATGATTTCTTGCCAGATGAGACTATCAATTCAATTGAGATTGGATTGAAAGGAAGAAGTGCAGAAAATTTGCAAATTACTGCAGTATCGGAACCAGTGTCGATCGACACTGACCAGCATCGATCGACACCCTTTGAGGACGACGACCACGACGCAAGACCCCGTGTGTCGATCGACACTACACCACATGCAGATGATGGAACGGATTTTGAAGGCCATGAATGACGCGTTTAGAGAACCAATGATGGCTGTTTCTACTTGTCAGAGACCGTGGTATGCTGATATTGCCAACTACCTTGCTGCAGAAGATGAACCAACTGGTCTTAAGGGCTATGAAAAGAAGAAGTTCTACAGGGAACTTAGGAGGTATTATTGGGATGAGCCTTATCTGTACAAGCATTGCTCATATGAAATCTACAGAAGATGTATTGCTGAAGCTGAGGTGCAGGACGTGCTGTTTCATTGCCATGGTTCGAATTATGCAGGTCACTTTGCAACATTCAAGACAGTTTCAAAAGTTCTTCAAGCTGGATTCTGGTGGCCAACAATGTTCAAAGATGCTCATGCTTTCATCTCTGGATGTGATGCTTGTCAAAGGAAAGGGAAGATCAGCAGGAGACATGAAATGCCAAAAAACTTCATTCTAGAGATAGAAGTCTTTGATTGCTGGGGCATTGATTTCATGGGTCATTTTCCCTCATCTTATGGGAATAAGTACATCTTGGTTGCTGTGGATTATATGTCAAAATGGGTCGAAGCAATTGCCAGTCCAACCAATGATTATAATGTGGTTCTTAAGATGTTTAAGACCATTATCTTCCCAAGATTTGGAGTACCTCAGATCGTTATAAGCGATGGTGGCAAGCATTTCATTAACAAGGTTTTTGAGAAGCTGCTGAAGAAACATGGTGTTCAACATAGAGTGGCTACTCCTTAACATCCTCAAACAAGTGGGCAAGTAGAAGTTTCAAACAGACAGATTAAAGAGATTCTGGAGAAGAAAGTTGGCGCCACAAGGAAAGATTGGGCTGTGAAACTGGATGATGCGCTTTGGGCTTACAGAACAGCATTCAAAACGCCACTTGGTACTACACCATTTCATCTACTTTATGGGAAAGCTTGACATCTTCCAGTGGAGCTCGAATACAAGGCAGCATGGGCAGTGAAATTGCTGAATTTCGACATCAAGTCTGCTGCAGAAAGGCGCCTGATACAGCTGAATGAATTGGATGAACTCAAACATCACGCTTATGAGAATTAAAAGTTGTACAAAGAGAGAACTAAGGCCTATCATGACAAGAAGATCATATCCAGGCAATTCGAACCGAATGACCAGGTACTCCTTTATAACTCTCGTTTACAGTTGTTTCATGGTAAATTGCATTCACGTTGGTCAGGTCCTTTCACAATCAAAGCTGTCAAGCCATATGGAGCCATAGTCCTGATCGACCCAAATGGCAAAGAGTTTACAGTCAATGGACAAAGGGTGAAACATTATTGGGCACAAGCCGAAATCCCAGAAGCACAAACGATGCCTCTGGCTGATGCACCCATCGCCTGATCACTTGCCAAAGTCAAGCTAATGACTGTAAAAAAGCGCTTAGTGGGAGGCAACCCACTGGTAAGTTATTTTTGAGTTAGCTTTTCTTTCATTTTTGAGTCAGTTTTCAGTTTGATTTGGAACTTTGGCTGAGTTATGAGATTGGACTAGATATTGGTGCTTTTAATCATGTTATGTGAGTACTCTGACAGTGAAAGCTTTGGAGAACTCGGATTTACACTTTTATAGGCCCCAATTACGATTTTGGGAAGTCATAATCCGACTACAGACACAGTGTCGATCGACACTAGTCTGTGTCGATCGACACCCCCCGTGAACACATGTAAGTGCTTTCTCCTTGCTCGTTTCATGGTTCCTTTTCATTTATTCTTCCGACTTCAGTCTTAATAACACTAGGGACAGTGTTGTTCAAGTCTGGGGGAGGAAAATACTGATATATTTTGCTTTATTTTGGTTATTAAGAGTCAGTCAAAACTTTGTTTTATCGAGTCAAAATCAGTGAAATTTTTAGCTTTCAGAAGAACTAACCACGGGAGATTGACACTTGAAGGACCATTGCCATAGCAGTTGATTGCAGGTTTTAATAAGTAGAAAGCTGCAAGTGGAATCAGTCTAACAGGGCGAGTTCAGGTCCCCTTATATAAGAACTAGGTATGCACAGAACTTGATTCCCCCTTTCAGTCCGAACAGATAGTCAATTGCAGTCTCTCCTTGATCTTCCCTTGAGAAAAGAAAGAAAAAGAGTTTAAGTCTGGGAATAGTGCCTTTGTCACTGTTAGAGTTCAAAATATTACCAAGGAAAGGATCTGGATTCGAACTGGGAGATTGCTAAGCTTGTGGTAAGTACACTGAAATACTACCTAAGGTTGGCTCTATGGTATGTGGATTCAAGAAGTATTAGTTCAATGTGGCGTTCTGAAGGTTAGCTGGATATTTTTGTTTTCAAACCTCGACTCCATTCTAAGTTTATGTTTTGCTTGAGGGCAAGCAAAAGCTAAGTCTGGGGGAGTTGATATATCATGGTTTTTACCCATTTTTGAACCATGATATAAGTGTTTTTATTGAGTCTTAGTATTATTTTCGAGTCTATTTAGAGTCTATGCAAGTTCAGGTACAATTGGAGTTGAACTGGAGGTTTGGATACGTTTTGGAGCATAATGGAATGAAGTCACGAAGTTGGATTGAAGATGCACGATTAGTGTCGATCGACACTAGCTGGTGTCGATCGACACCGACTTTCCCGAAACCAAAGACGTGAAGTTTCCAGAATTTTGAAGAAAAAGGAAATCTTCAAGACTTTTCCTAATCTACCAGGGAATTGAGGATTCGTGCCTTAGCCTATATATAGAACTTTTATGCCATTGTTTAGGCACACACTTTATAATTTAGAGAGACAAAGAGAGAGTTTAGGTTTTGAGAGCTTTAGGGAGATAAATATGCACTCTGTTCTTGAGAGATTTAGAACCCTTGTATCTCTTCTATTCTTTTTATGCAAATTACTTATTCTATGATGTTTGCTGCATCCATGTCTGAGTAGTTTCATTGTTAGGTAGTGGGGAATTCAAGGGATTGATGATAGGTTGCTAGAAATTGGTTTACTATTGGGATTATTTGCTTGTTCTTCATCTTGGATTGTGTTTAACTCTGAAACTTAGGACTGATCACCTAGATTTCGAAACCCTAGGTAATTAAACGGATGTGAAAGTGTAGTTAATCACCTAGCGATCAGATCTTTAGATTAGCATTGAAATCTATTCGCAACGACAGTTGGTTTAGGTCTTTGTGAACAATATCGAACCTGAAATTAATGCATGTCTTTGTCTTAGAACTCGCAGCGAAAGTTGGTTTTCTAGGTTTAGACATTGATAACATCTGCAGCGAAAGCTGGTTTGTTTGCTTTTCGTGTTTCGAGTTCTAGAACAATTAATCCTAAATAGTAGTCAAACCTTCAACCTAAATCTTCCTGAGATACGTCACTGCCTAGCGCTTTGTCTCCTGATTTAAAGAACCCTAATTAGACTTGCTACCATTTATTTTATTGCTATTTACTGCTTTTCTACATTACTCTTAGCATAAATATGAATTAGAATTTGTCTAGTTACATCGATTCTCTATGGAATTCGACCCCTAAGTACTACAGTGATCTCTTAATTTGAGAGAGTAGTTCAGGGCTAATTTGAGCAGTATCAGCAGGATTACCCATGTATCTACTTACTAACCCAACGACGTATGCAAGATCAGGCCTGGAGCCAACATTGCATACATCAAGTTAACAACAGCACTTGCATACGGTATGATCTCCATCTCTGTAGTTTGTGCTTGTTCCTGCTCTATTATTGTTGCATGAAGTTTGAAATGAGAACCCATAGGAGTAGATACCTCTCTGCAATCCCACATCCCAAAATTCTTGAGTCGCTTCTGCATGGAATCTTCCTGAGATAAAACTAGGATTCCCTTTTCACGATCCCTGAAAATGTCCATCCCTAGAATTCTCCTTGCTCGACCTAAGTCCTTCATTTCGAACTCTGTGGTTAACAGCTTCTTCAGATTATTAACCACAGTCTTACTCTTAGAAGCCACTAACATGTCGTCCACATACAATAGCAAGAAGACCCTGTCTTCAATTGTAAACCCCTACTTGTAGACACACGGATCAAACTCACTGCGTTGGTACTCCAGCTGAGTCATAAACTGATCAAACCTGTGATTTCACTCCCTTGGTGACTGCTTTAACCCGTAGAGAAACCTCTTTAACAGACAAACCTTTTGCTCTTGACCCTTCTTGATGAACGCCTCTGGCTGATTCATGTAGATAGTCTCATGTAGAATCCCATGTAAGAAACCAGTCTTAACATCCACCTATTCTAACTCCATGTCATGATTAAATACCAGTGATAGCAGAAGCCAAACTGACAAGTGTTTCACCACTTGTAGTTAATTCCCTCAACCTGAGCAAACCCTTTAGCCACCAATCTAGCCTTGTACCTAGGCTGTTCAACACCCGGGATCCCTGGTTTTAGCTTAAAGATCATTTGCAGCCAATAACCTTTTGATTCTTTGGTTTATCATCCAAATCCCATTGTGATTCTTGTTTAATGAATCCATTTCTTCATTTGCAGCTAGATTTCATTTCTTCCAATCTCTGCTACTACGAGCTGCACCAAAAGACTTTGGCTCGTCAAACTCCATGGATTCGGCACTAGCAAGAGCGTATGCAACATAGTTGCCTTCTCTATACCTCGTTGGTTTCTTGATTTCCCTTTTGTATCCGTCTCCGGCCAACATAAACTCACCTAGGTTCTCCTCTTGATCACTCTCCTCTTCATGTTTTGACTGTTCTTCATGTTCTTCATCTGGCGAACTCAAAGCTTCTTCTTGTGCTGACCCAAACTCTGAAGCAGCTCCACCATGACTTGAATATTCTTCTGATGTGGCCTGCGAAGGCTCTACCTCTACCAAGTCATCCTTGAAGTTAACCCTCATCTTAACTTTTCCCACCGCTATCACCTTAGAAGTAGTCATTTCTGAGTCTTTATCCTTGAAGAACCTTTCTTCATGGAAGATAACATCTTTACTGATAGAAATATTTTGTTCATCTAGAAGCCATACTCTGTATCCCTTAGTACCTTGCGCATATCCCACAAATATTCCCTTTGTAGCTCGAGGACTGATTTTGTCTTGTATTGTGTGAACATAAGCCATACAACCGAATCTCTTTAGATGCCCATACTCAGGTATGCCACCTGTCCACAAAGCCTCTGGAACCTCAAAATCAATCGAAGCAGATGATGATCTATTGACAACGTAAGCTGTTGTATGTGCCGCTTTTGCCCAAAACTCTCCATCCAAGCCTGGTTCATTTAACATGCTTCTTACTTTGTCCATGATCGTCCTCTTCATTCTTTCTTATATGCCATTCTACTGAGGAGTATAGGGATATGTTTTGTGTCGCTTGATCCCTGATTCTCTGCACAAGTTGTCAAACTGATTGTTGCAGAATTCTAACCTGTTGTCTATTCTTCAACACTTCAGGTTCTTGCCCGTTTGATTCTCAACCAACTTCTTCCAATCAATAAACTTATGGTAAGCTTCATCCTTTGTCCTCGTAAAATATATCCACACTTTCTTCGAGTAATCATCAATGAACGTCAAGAAGTACTTATTTCTTGATAAACTTGGGGTAACATTTGATGAACCCCACAAGTCCGAATGCACATACTCCATAATCTCCTTTGTTGTATGTTTTTCTTTTGGGAAACTTTGCTTATGTGATTTTCCCATTGTGCAGGCTTCACAGAAATCAAGCTGCTTGATGTCTTCCATCTTCAATAACCTTTTCTCACCAAGGCTTCCATCGAAGATTGACTCATGTGAGCCAGCCGAGAGTGCCATTTCTTAGTCATGTCAAAAGGTGCTTTTGCAACATTTGCTTGTGCTTCTCTAACCTTTCCTTATAGATAGTACAAACCCTCTTTATAATTTCCTGATAACACCTTCTTATTGTCCTTGTAGAAAACCACTAAGAAATCTTCACCACTGTACTTGCAACCAGACTGCTCGAGCTGTCCATACGATATGAGGTTTCTCCCCATGTTTGGCATGTGAGCCGTCAAGATTGTCTATGGTGATATTTCACATTCCTTTCACTTCACAATGAGTGTTTTTTCCCATAAGAACTTTGTGTCCATCACACTCCTCAAATTCTGACAACAACTCTTTTCTTGTTGTAATGTGAAAGGTACATCATGAGTCTAGAACCCACTCATTTTCTATGTTTTGCACAGTCGCTGCTAGGGCTATAGGTTCAGGGAGCCTGACTACCACATTTGCAGAATTAGCATATTTGCCTTTTCTTTGTGGACAGTCATTCTTCCAATGGCTTTCGTCACCACAGATCCAACACGCTTTAGGTCCAAATTTCTGCTTAGATTTATATATGTGTCTGTTGTTACTCCTGCCTTTTCCTTTGTTGATGTGGTTGCTTGACTTATTGTCATATCTCTTTTGAGGTCTTCCTCTTTCTTCCACATAGATCCCTTCTGAGGACGATCTTGACTTGTTAAGTAACCCTTTCTATCTTAGCTCTGGTTCTTTTGCATACGCTGATGGTGTAACCTCATTAACTGTCAATGTCTCCTTCCCAGTGCCATATTTCAGGGTGTCAACCAAAGGTTCATAAAGAGGTGGAAGACTGGTCAAGAGGTGTATCGCCTGGTCTTCTTCACCAATGACAATCTTCAGGCTGGCAAGATCTGCAATCAATTTCAGAAAGCAATCTAGGTTCTCTTCTATAGACCTCCCTCATCCATCTTGAATCCAGCAAAGTTCTGCTTTAGGTATATCCTGTTTGGTAGGGATTTTGTTTAATAGCCCATTTCCAATGCCTTCCACATACCCATTGCAGTCGGCTCATGCATAATCTTCCTCAAGATTTTGTCAGTGAGGCACGTACCCAACATATTTATGACCCTTATGTCTTTATCAGTTTCCGTCAGATCCAGCCTCCAATCCTTCACAACCGAAGCTAGTCCTGGGTTAACCTCGCCTGGAATTTCACCCACTGGTGTTGCAGTCCCTGGCGATTCCTCCTATGAGGTTGATTTCTCTGAAGATATACCCGCTGTTTCCTTCAAGACTGATCCCAAACATTATATCTTTAGTTGACCCAGAAACCTGTACTTCCACATCCCGAAATCTCCTTTGCCATCAAACTTTTCTATCTCAAACTTTCTTTGTGTTGGTTCCATCGCTTATCTTTTCTCTGTTTAACCTGTCAGCTGCAGATAACAGCCAAGGGAGAGAAGTAATCACTAGAAATTTGTTCCCAACAAGTACGATACCATTTGAGAAACCAAGAAACAATCAGAAACTTCTATGGAGTATATCGCAAGTATCAAAGAAAGAGATAATGCCTGAATTTTCATATCTAGGATGATATGTCTTCTTGAGAAGACCTGATGCGATTCACCAATGATCTGTGAACCTTTGCGATCGTCTTCTCCACCAAACTTGTAAGTCTTGATCCTGTCACTCTCCTTTCCTTCTTGCTCTGATGATCGCTTGCGTATCCTTTAAGCGTTACTAACCTACGTTCTGATACCACTTGTAGCTGATACGTCTTGATACGATCTCCAATTCCAGTTACGAAATGCTCTCTCTTAATCACCCGTGTGTATTTGTGCAGAAAAAATAGAAAGACAGAGACACGCAAGATCAGTGGCGGAGGCACGTTAGTAATAGGGGGTCAGTTGACCCCTATGAAATCTATAAATTTTTGTTTGCAAGCTTATGGACATGTTATTAGTGTGGTGAATTGGTTGATTTTACATAGCATGACCCCGGTGTTATGAGCTCGAATCTAATCTACTACTTTTGCTCGAATCTAATCTACTACTTTTTCTGGTTTTCTTTTATCGTTTGCAGTTTTTATGCCTAAAATTAAAAGTTAAAACTTCAAAATACCAATCAATTTTCACATTATGCTATAAAAATTAATAAAATATTTCATTCATTAAGAAAATATATATGACACGAGAGAGTTTTACTATATAATTATAATACATTAAAAAATATTAAATCATTTGTAAATATTAAATATGTTAAAAAGGACTATATATATTATAAATAGATACCAATAATAACTTATACCTTTTAAAAAATTTTAAAAACAAGAAATATATGTTTTACAAATAATTTAAATATTTATAATATGTTAAATAAATAATAAATAATTAAATTAAATATGACCCCAGTGAACATTAATTCTAGCTCCGCCACTGCGCAAGATTATAGAGTTCTCCAAACACCTGGTATTTCTCTCTCCATGATCTTCCTGGAATTCACAAGAACTTAACGAGTACAAAGATCTCACTGAGATACAACAATGACGTCTAACAGAATGAAGAAAAAGAAGTCACGCTTTTGATATGCTTCGTCACTCAAATGTGGATTGACATTGGGCTTGACCTCAACCACCGAAGCCCAATTCTCTTTTGTACTCCTTTTGGGCCTGCTGCTTAGAGGAAGCCCACTTAATCTCTTCTTGGTCAGGAATGCGAACCAACATCTCACATTCTATATCAATCATGTTTTCTAGAACGACGTCCCTGAATATATAGTATATTTAAGAAATTCTGCAAACTGTGCACAATATTATCTGAATTATATGATTTCATGGCCGTTCCTCCTCTAGTGATCGTTAATTACTACTTTCATTTTTGTTTTGAAGGAGAGTTATGGCTGAAACACTTTTTTCGTTAGGAGATCTGAAGCTTTGGGATCTCCTTGTTCGAGAAACTCATCGATTTAAGGAAGTTGATGAGCAACTCACTGAACTCAAAAGTGATCTCAACTTGCTGAGGTCCTTCTTGAAAGGATGCAGATGCTAAGAAACATGCAAGTGCATTGGTGAGAAATTGTTTGGAAGAGATCAAAGAAATTGTCTCTTTGACACAGAGGATATAATCGAAACCTTTCTTTTCAAGGAAGAGCTAAGAAAAACAAATGACATCAAGAAGCGTATGAGAAGACTTTTTTGTATTTTATTTGTTTATGTTTTATAGGATGGAATCTATACAAACGTCCCAAAAAGAGTAGAAAAGAGGTGGAGAAACATATGGGTTTATGTCACGACTACGGAACAGTTAATGGAATACATTATTTATCCAAAACTCAACAGGAACTAGCTAGGGAAAATAACAGGTTCGCAAAGGTGATCCGACAGGTCAGCCACAACAAGGGGGAAGGGGAACCATCCTGATTTACTCTTGTTGCCTACCCTGAGGTACGCTTATAAAAAACTATAAAGATGTATAATATAAGCTTCTGAGGTCAAGAAAAATTATATAAGATTTTGGCTACACAACTTCTCGGAGACTCGACGATGAATAAGATCAGGAGTTTATTTATGCAACATGTCTAGGCAACATTTATTTCAGGGAAAAAAAAAACATGTCTAGGCAACATTTCTTAGCTTATGCAACATGTCTCTTATTTGTTTGTTTGATATAATATCGCTGATTCCCTGTCTAAAACACTATCTGTGTGTGTGTTTTTAATTTACTCAAAATTAGTTAAGATTGTCAATAAATTGATCCGAGTGTGAAAAAACAAAGCATGTTTAAAATAAGAAAAAAATGTGCACAATTGAACATGATGGTGAGTCACAAGTCACAACATATACCAGAAAATAGTAAATTCATTCGTACCAGCCAGTAACACTCTCTTAAGCTAAATAAAACTAATATTCATATCATATATAGGTAACAATTCTGCCACAAATAGATAGATACATACAATATACAACAAAGGAGCATTTCTCAATTCTCTTCACAACACTCCTGCATATGTCATTCTACAAATTATCATGGACAAAAGAGAAGAAATCAATGGAACAAGAACCATAAAAAGATCCCTAACGTCAACAGAAGTAAGAGAATCATTGGCTAGATATTCCATATACCATTGTTTTTGACAGTTCCAACACACTCAACTGCAAAAACAATAAAAAATACAATAAATATTAACCAAATTCTAAGAGGCAAGCAAACTAAAAAAGATAGATCCTCAGAAGATAAACGGAATTAACCAAGAGAGAGAGGGGGAAACGGAATCATTTCTAACATTTTATCACACAAAAAGGAATCATTTTTGCTTTTGGTATGATCCCAAACATAAAATTTTATAGAAAGGATTGCTATGCAAAGTTGTAAAGAAAAGGGTTTTGCGCAAAAAAACTTCCAACCTTTAGTTTTTTTGCAAGATAAACCTTAACTTCAAAAAAAGCAAGTCAAACGCTTATAGAGAGTTTGAAAGAAAAATAATACCTTTTTGATCGGGTTTAGGCCTGCAAACGAAATACTTCGGCTTATCTGAACTGTCGTGAACGCTAGTTTGGAAGAGTTTTGCCTGGTTATCATAAGGATCCATAACCTCAAACGTGATGAAAAACATGTACCAACAAACCGTGTAAAAGATGGCTTTGAAAACATTGAAAAATTCATACATTGTGCACTCCTCTTCATTGTAGCATTCAAGGGCTTTCTGAGACAGCCTCTTAAGAAAATCCACACTGGTTTCTGGCTCCTTGACGAAAGCATCTCCATTGAGAATAACCGGACGGTAGTTGAATATGCACCTAAAGAATGTGTAATCGATATCGAACCCCTACTAACACAAAAAAAAAACCAACTCTCAAATTTCACACAGTTTTAAAACCTTATTGATTACATATCAAACCATAAGCATAAACATCAATTAATATAAACCTCGCTTTCATCAATTTGTTCGTTAATCATGTAGGTTTCTTGCTCAATTGTATATTGAGGCTCATCTTTCTCGGTTCTTGTGATATATGGATAATCCTTACTCTCGAAATCATCAGGTGTACACAAATAATACGCAGATACCATGTAAGGAGTCCAAGCTGAGACACAAGTAACGAGGATTAGTTGATCAAACCATATATTTTAGTGAAACAAAATCTGGATTCATCTCGTTGACAAAAAAAAACAAAAGGAAAAAAAACAGATTTGTACCCATAAATTGACTCATTGCTCCTCAGTCCTCACCAATCAAATGTAGCTCGTACGTTCAGGAACATATGTGTTTAAGTTTTAACATCTTTTTATATTGAATTTCTCTCTTTAAGTCTTAACTCTCTCTAAGTTTCTTACCTTTCTCTCTTTTTTTTTTTTGGACTAATATTGTTAGCTTGGTCACACAATATACAATTTGCGACACATCCTTTGGCAGCTAATCTAAATTTTTTTTATTGGAGTTTTAGTAAAATGATAAGGAATTAAAAAATAAGAATAACATATTTTATTCGTTTTTAATAGTGTTACATTAATTTTTTCTTTTTTAGTGCTGAATCTGTTTTTGTGTGATTAAATTCTAAAAAGTAATAGTTTTTTTTGAACAATTCAATTAAAAACTAATAATATTTATAACAATTCATAATTTTTCCTTTTATCTTCAGGAAATAAGTCAACGACAAAAAATGGTACAAACTATATATTTTTCAGATTTTATATCTAATTTAGAAAAAAGAATGAATCCAACTGAAAAAATAAAAATTATAAGATTATGAAACAAAATCTTTTATTTTGTCGAGATATGGAACACATTCTTTAAAATTTGCTTACAGTAAAATCTCTATAAATTAATACTCGATTAATTAATAATTATTATAAATTAATAAATATTGTCGGTCCCGAGTAGGGCTGTCCAATCTGGATATCAGTTCGGTTTCGGTTCGGTTTTCTCGGTTTTTCGGTTAGTAAAAAATAGTTATCATATTAATATCATAGCTAGTTTGGTTTGGTTTGGTTTGGATATCTTCGGTTTTTGATTTATTCGATTTTTAATCAAAAACCAAAAATTTTGTTCGGTATAATATGGATTTCGGTTTTTTTTTATAGAAAATTAGAAATAGTAACAATAAAAAGTAGAAAACATAGAAACAATTAAAATTGTAAAACTCATCTCTATTATAAAACTAATAAAACTCTAAAATTTGTAATTAAAAAAAAAAACTTAAAAACGAAAGCACTAAAGCACTAGTCTTTAACATCAACAAATAAAATAAAATATTAAACTTAGAATTAAAACTAAAAAAATTGACGGCGCCACATTAGGTTTTTTTTTGTCAACTAATAGGTTAATTATATTATTTTTTTAAATTATTTAGACATTAGATTTTTAGGGTTACATAATTTACATACTTATTGTATACTTTATAATATTATATTATGATTTAAAATTAATCGGTTTAATCGGTTAATATCCAAACCATATCCGGATCCTACGGTTTTGAAATTATTACATCTCTACGGTTAATATAATATATCTGAATTTAACCATATGTTCTATTTCGGTTCGGTTTTACCAGATTGGACAGCCCTAGTCCCGAATCATGTCAGTGTAAAATTTAGCAAAAATCGATAAGATAATAAGATAATAACTTTTTTGGAACTCCTATTTAATTATATAGTCCTATTAATATTATAAATTAATAATTTGTATATATTCCTTCGATTTTACAATAAGTAATGTTTTAGGGGGAAAATATGTTACAAATTATATTATATTTTTAACTTTCAATTAAAAAATAATTAATTTTTTAGTGTTTTTACCATTTGTATTCCATGAATTGTTTTATTATTGGTTGAATTATGTTTTATAGTGCTTTTAAAACAATGATTATAAATTTATTGTTAAAAAATTATTTTGATGCTATTTAAGCATATTTCTTATAAATTAATAACTCTATAAATTAATAAAATAGCATAGTCCCAACATTATTAATTTATAGAGGTTTTATTGTATCTTTATTTTCACATTTTTACTGAATCAAATTTTTTTTTTTTACATTTTGAAGAAAAATCAGTAAACTCTAGTACTCTACCACAAAAAATGTAAAATGACACGCGTTAAGTAGCAGGTGGCATCAACTCTATAACACCTCATTTTTTGGGTAAATGCTAGCTTCGAGTCACACCTCATTATTGCTACAGCCGGTGGTCGTATAGAGTTGATTTGGCATCAACAGTTGTAATAGATCTTTTGCAGAATTCTAGTCAAATACAAAAAAACTTATCGAATCTTTCTTCAACAGATTGGTTGGACGAAAAGCGATTTTCCAGAGAGGTGAATTTTCTTGATCTTGTTTCTTTTCATTTTTAGTTTTCTTGTGATTGTTTGTTTTTGTGCTTTTTTTCTTCTATGTAGCTGATAAGTCCGATTCCAGTTACGAATCGTTCTCTCTCTCTTTTAATCACTCGTGTGTATTCTTGCAGAAAAGAAAAGAATAGAAAGACAGAGACACGCAAGATTATAGAGTTCTCCAAACACCGGGTACTTCCCTTTTCAGGATTTTTTTGGAATTCACTAGAGCTTAGCGAGTACAAAGATCTCTCACTGAGATATATCAATGACGTCTAAAAGAATGAGGAAGAAGAAGTCACGCTTTTGATATGCTTCGTCACTCATATATTAAACGTGGATTGTCATTGGACTTGACTTCAACCACCGAAGCTCAATTCCCTTTTGGGCCACCTGCTAAGACGAAGCCCACTTAAGCTTTTCTTGGTCAGGAATGCGAACCAACATCTCACAAATCTCCACCTTGATTTCATTCCGACACATGCCTGTCTGAAACTCTGACAACGCCCGTGAATTCTGATCTTGGCACCGTGACCTCTCTCTCTCTGAGATCAACATGCTTTCTGCTTCTCCTCAACCGGATACGCAACCTGCAAGCTTCGAACTGGCCTTTATGAGTCGCACATGTTGTCACGCACCATCTGCGACGTCAGCCTCGGAATCGCCGCCTTCTCAACTCACCGACGAGGCTTCAATCACGTTCAGCGTCTTCCATCAACCGCTGAACTTCTCTCGAGGTAAGAAATTCGTCAACATATTTACTGGATTTACTGAAGTATGGATCTTCAGCACTTTCAAATCACCATCATCGATTACCTCTTTGATGTAGTTATACTTGACTTGTATGTGCTTAGTCCTCTCATGGAACATGTGATTTTTAGCTAAGTAGATCGCACTCTGCGAATCACAGTAGATCTCCACTGCCTCTTGCTTAAACCCCATTTCCTCACATATACCTTTCAACCATACTATTTCTCTGCTTTCTTCTGACATTAAAATATACTCTGCCTATGTTGTAGATATCGGCACCACCTTCTACAAACAAGATCTCCAACTCACAGTGTTTCCACCAACCGTGAAGACGAAACCAGTAATAAATCTTCTCATGTACAAGTCTGAAGCAAAGTTTGAGTCGCAATATCTCTTTACCTTGAAGTCTGATCCTTTCATGAAAGTTAAGTTTACCTGTGCAACTCCTTTCAAATACCTCATTACCCACTGAACTGCTAACCAATGCTCTCTTGCAGAATTACCCATGTATCTACTTACTAACCCAACGACGTATGCAAGATCAGGCCTGGAGCCAACATTGCATACATCAAGTTAACAACAACACTTGCATACGGTATGTTCTCCATCTCTGTAGTTTGTGCTTTTTCCTGCTCTCTTGTTGTTGCCTGAAGTTTGAAATGAGAACCCATAGGAGTAGATACCTCTCTGCAATCCCACATCCCAAAATTCTTGAGTCGCTTCTGCATGTACTCTTCCTGAGATAGAACTAGGATTCCCTTTTCACAATCCCTGAAAATGTCCATCCCTAGAATTCTCCTTGCTGGACCTAAGTCCTTTATTTCGAAGTCTGTGTTTAACAGCTTCTTCAGATTATTAACCGCAGTCTTACTCTTAGAAGCCACTAACATGTCATCCACATACAATAGCAAGAAGACCCTGTCTTCAATTGTAAACCCCTTCTTGTAGACACATGGATCAAACTCACTTCGTTGGTACTCCTGCTGAGTCATAAACTGATCAAACCTGTGATTTCACTCCCTTGGTGACTGCTTTAACCCGTAGAGAAACCTCTTTAACAGACAAACCTTTTGCTCTTGACCCTTCTTGACGAATGCCTCTGGCTGATTCATGTAGATAGTCTCATGTAGAATCCCATGTAAGAAACCAGTCTTAACATCCAATTGTTCTAACTCCATGTCATGATTAAATACCAGTGATAACAGAAGCCAAACTGACAAGTGTTTCACCACTTGTAGTTAATTCCCTCAACCTGAGCACACCCTTTAGCCACCAATCTAGCCTTGTACCTAGGCTGTTCAACACCCGGGATCCCTGGTTTTAGCTTAAAGATCATTTGCAGCCAATAACCTTTTGATTCTTTGGTTTATCATCCAAATCCCATTGTGATTCTTGTTTAATGAATCCATTTCTTCATTTGCAGCTAGATTTCATTTCTTCCAATCTCTGCTACTACGAGCTGCACCAAAAGACTTTGGCTCGTCAAACTCCATGGATTCGGCACTAGCAAGAGCGTATGCAACATAGTTGCCTTCTCTTTACCTCGCTGGTTTCTTGATTTCCCTTTTGTATCCGTCTCCGGCCAACATAAACTCACCTAGGTTCCCCTCTTGATCACTCTCCTCTTCATGTTCTGACTGTTCTTCATGTTCTTTATCTGGCGAACTCAAAGCTTCTTCTTGTGCTGACCCAAACTCTGAAGCAGCTCCACCATTACTTGAATATTCTTCTGATGTGGCCTGCGAAGGCTCTACCTCTACCAAGTCATCCTTGACGTTAACCCTCATCTTAACTTTTCCCACCGCTATCACCTTAGAAGTAGTCATTTCTGAGTC
The DNA here is from genome assembly GCA_020283515.1 of Alliaria petiolata. Lineage (NCBI taxonomy): Eukaryota > Viridiplantae > Streptophyta > Magnoliopsida > Brassicales > Brassicaceae > Alliaria > Alliaria petiolata. The sequence continues at coordinate 383,471,218 of JAHZTW010000001.1, forward strand.
TTTATCCTTGAAGAACCTTTTCTTCATGGAAGATAACATCTTTACTGATAGATATCTTCTGTTCATCTAGAAGCCATGCTCTGTATCCCTTAGTACCTTGCGCATATCCCACAAATATTCCCTTTGTAGCTCGAGGACTGATTTTGTCTTGTATTGTGTGAACATAAGCCATAAAACCGAGTCTCTTTAGATGCCCATACTCAGGTATGCCACCAGTCCACAAAGCCTTTGGAACCTCAAAATCAATCGAAGCAGATGATGATCTATTAACAATGTAAGCTATGTGCCGCTTTTGCCCAAAACTCTCCATCCAAGCCTGTTTCATTTAACATGCTTCTTACTTTGTCCATGATCGTCATGTTCATTCTTTCTTATATGCCATTCTACTGAGGAGTATATGGATATGTTTTGTGTCGCTTGATCCCTGATTCTCTGCACAAGTTGTCAAACTGATTGTTGCAGAATTCTAACCTGTTGTCTATTCTTCAACACTTCATGTTCTTGCCCGTTTGATTCTCAACCAACTTCTTCCAATCAATAAACTTATGGTAAGCTTCATCCTTTGTCCTCGTAAAATATATCCACACTTTCTTCGAGTAATCATCAATGAACGTCAAGAAGTACTTATTTCTTGATAAACTTGGGGTAACATTTGATGAACCCCACAAGTCCGAATGCACATACTCCATAATCTCCTTTGTTGTATGTTTTTCTTTTGGGAAACTTTGCTTATGTGATTTTCCCATTGTGCAGGCTTCACAGAAATCAAGCTGCTTGATGTCTTCCATCTTCAATAACCTTTTCTCACCAAGGCTTCCATCGAAGATTGACTCATGTGAGCCAGCCGAGAGTGCCATTTCTTAGTCATGTCAAAAGGTGCTTTTGCAACATTTGCTTGTGCTTCTCTAACCTTTCCTTATAGATAGTACAAACCCTCTTTATAATTTCCTGATAACACCTTCTTATTGTCCTTGTAGAAAACCACTAAGAAATCTTCACCACTGTACTTGCAACCAGACTGCTCGAGCTGTCCATACGATATGAGGTTTCTCCCCATGTTTGGCATGTGAGCCGTCAAGATTGTCTATGGTGATATTTCACATTCCTTTCACTTCACAATGAGTGTTTTTTCCCATAAGAACTTTGTGTCCATCACACTCCTCAAATTCTGACAACAACTCTTTTCTTGTTGTAATGTGAAAGGTACATCATGAGTCTAGAACCCACTCATTTTCTATGTTTTGCACAGTCGCTGCTAGGGCTATAGGTTCAGGGAGCCTGACTACCACATTTGCAGAATTAGCATATTTGCCTTTTCTTTGTGGACAGTCATTCTTCCAATGGCTTTCGTCACCACAGATCCAACACGCTTTAGGTCCAAATTTCTGCTTAGATTTATATATGTGTCTGTTGTTACTCCTGCCTTTTCCTTTGTTGATGTGGTTGCTTGACTTATTGTCATATCTCTTTTGAGGTCTTCCTCTTTCTTCCACATAGATCCCTTCTGAGGACGATCTTGACTTGTTAAGTAACCCTTTCTATCTTAGCTCTGGTTCTTTTGCATACGCTGATGGTGTAACCTCATTAACTGTCAATGTCTCCTTCCCAGTGCCATATTTCAGGGTGTCAACCAAAGGTTCATAAAGAGGTGGAAGACTGGTCAAGAGGTGTATCGCCTGGTCTTCTTCACCAATGACAATCTTCAGGCTGGCAAGATCTGCAATCAATTTCAGAAAGCAATCTAGGTTCTCTTCTATAGACCTCCCTCATCCATCTTGAATCCAGCAAAGTTCTGCTTTAGGTATATCCTGTTTGGTAGGGATTTTGTTTAATAGCCCATTTCCAATGCCTTCCACATACCCATTGCAGTCGGCTCATGCATAATCTTCCTCAAGATTTTGTCAGTGAGGCACGTACCCAACATATTTATGACCCTTATGTCTTTATCAGTTTCCGTCAGATCCAGCCTCCAATCCTTCACAACCGAAGCTAGTCCTGGGTTAACCTCGCCTGGAATTTCACCCACTGGTGTTGCAGTCCCTGGCGATTCCTCCTATGAGGTTGATTTCTCTGAAGATATACCCGCTGTTTCCTTCAAGACTGATCCCAAACATTATATCTTTAGTTGACCCAGAAACCTGTACTTCCACATCCCGAAATCTCCTTTGCCATCAAACTTTTCTATCTCAAACTTTCTTTGTGTTGGTTCCATCGCTTATCTTTTCTCTGTTTAACCTGTCAGCTGCAGATAACAGCCAAGGGAGAGAAGTAATCACTAGAAATTTGTTCCCAACAAGTACGATACCATTTGAGAAACCAAGAAACAATCAGAAACTTCTATGGAGTATATCGCAAGTATCAAAGAAAGAGATAATGCCTGAATTTTCATATCTAGGATGATATGTCTTCTTGAGAAGACCTGATGCGATTCACCAATGATCTGTGAACCTTTGCGATCGTCTTCTCCACCAAACTTGTAAGTCTTGATCCTGTCACTCTCCTTTCCTTCTTGCTCTGATGATCGCTTGCGTATCCTTTAAGCGTTACTAACCTACGTTCTGATACCACTTGTAGCTGATACGTCTTGATACGATCTCCAATTCCAGTTACGAAATGCTCTCTCTTAATCACCCGTGTGTATTTGTGCAGAAAAAATAGAAAGACAGAGACACGCAAGATCAGTGGCGGAGGCACGTTAGTAATAGGGGGTCAGTTGACCCCTATGAAATCTATAAATTTTTGTTTGCAAGCTTATGGACATGTTATTAGTGTGGTGAATTGGTTGATTTTACATAGCATGACCCCGGTGTTATGAGCTCGAATCTAATCTACTACTTTTGCTCGAATCTAATCTACTACTTTTTCTGGTTTTCTTTTATCGTTTGCAGTTTTTATGCCTAAAATTAAAAGTTAAAACTTCAAAATACCAATCAATTTTCACATTATGCTATAAAAATTAATAAAATATTTCATTCATTAAGAAAATATATATGACACGAGAGAGTTTTACTATATAATTATAATACATTAAAAAATATTAAATCATTTGTAAATATTAAATATGTTAAAAAGGACTATATATATTATAAATAGATACCAATAATAACTTATACCTTTTAAAAAATTTTAAAAACAAGAAATATATGTTTTACAAATAATTTAAATATTTATAATATGTTAAATAAATAATAAATAATTAAATTAAATATGACCCCAGTGAACATTAATTCTAGCTCCGCCACTGCGCAAGATTATAGAGTTCTCCAAACACCTGGTATTTCTCTCTCCATGATCTTCCTGGAATTCACAAGAACTTAACGAGTACAAAGATCTCACTGAGATACAACAATGACGTCTAACAGAATGAAGAAAAAGAAGTCACGCTTTTGATATGCTTCGTCACTCAAATGTGGATTGACATTGGGCTTGACCTCAACCACCGAAGCCCAATTCTCTTTTGTACTCCTTTTGGGCCTGCTGCTTAGAGGAAGCCCACTTAATCTCTTCTTGGTCAGGAATGCGAACCAACATCTCACATTCTATATCAATCATGTTTTCTAGAACGACGTCCCTGAATATATAGTATATTTAAGAAATTCTGCAAACTGTGCACAATATTATCTGAATTATATGATTTCATGGCCGTTCCTCCTCTAGTGATCGTTAATTACTACTTTCATTTTTGTTTTGAAGGAGAGTTATGGCTGAAACACTTTTTTCGTTAGGAGATCTGAAGCTTTGGGATCTCCTTGTTCGAGAAACTCATCGATTTAAGGAAGTTGATGAGCAACTCACTGAACTCAAAAGTGATCTCAACTTGCTGAGGTCCTTCTTGAAAGGATGCAGATGCTAAGAAACATGCAAGTGCATTGGTGAGAAATTGTTTGGAAGAGATCAAAGGAATTGTCTTTGACACAGAGGATATAATCGAAACCTTTCTTCTCAAGGAAGAGCTTAGAAAAACAAGTGGCATCAAGAAGCGTATGAGAAGACTTTCTTGTATTGTAGTGGACGGTAGGGAAGTTGCGTCAGAAATGGGAGGCATAAGTAAGAGGATCTCCAAGGTGATCCGTGATATGCAGAGTTTTGGGGTGCAACAGATGATCGTTGATGGCAGCGTGTATTCACATCCACTACAAGGAAGACAACGGGAGATGAGACACACTTTTTCTAGCGACAACGAAAGCGATTTTGTAGGGTTGGAGCAAAATGTGAAAAAATTGGTTGGCTATTTAGTGGAGGAAGATAGCAGTCAAGTGGTTTCTATAACCGGGATGGGCGGTCTTGGTAAAACCACCCTCGCAAGAGAAATCTTTAATCATGAGACATTAAAAAGTCATTTCACTGGATTCGCGTGGGTATGTGTCTCACAACAGTTTACAAGGGAGTATGTGTGGCAGACGATCTTGTGGAAACTCATGCCAGAATATAAGGCGTTAGAGATGACAAAAGACGAACTTCAAGAAAAGCTTTTTCGAGTGTTGGAAACACAAAAGGCTTTGATTGTCCTTGATGATATATGGAGAGAAGAAGATTAGGACATAATAAAACCAATGTTTCCACGGGGAAAAGGTTACAACATCCTATGATATATATATTAGATAATTATCTTTTTAATTGTCACTGTTTGGGTAAAAATCTAAACAAAAAAAAGGAGAGAAAGATAAGAACATAAGCACACACATATTGGTCATAAAGCATTTTCTTCTTCTTTTTTTTTGTTAGGGAGTTATGTGAAAACATAAATATTTTGTATAGGTTGGAAGCTACTACTTACTTCTCGCAACGATGGTGTCCCATTACGAGCAGATCCAAAATGTTTCACCTTTAAACCAGTTTGTCTTACTCTAGAAGAAAGCTGGACACTTTTTCGAAGGATAGCATTACCTAAAGAAAACACCACCGGTAAGCTTGCAAGACAATTTACTTAATTTTTGTTTTCCATGTTGATCATAATCAAGAATATTTGTCTTAGTATGATCTCCATCACGTCTAATCCTTACGGACAATCATTTAATTTCACCATATCTTGATGATGTTATGTAGAATATAAGGTTGATGAAGAAATGGAAGAGATGGGAAAGCAGATGATCAAACATTGTGGAGGTCTACCGTTGGCTATTAAGGTATTAGGAGGGTTGTTAGCTGCGCAATACACATTGCATGAGTGGAAAAGAGTATATGAGAATATTAATTCTCACATCGTTGGAGGGACTAGCTTCAACGACAAAAATATCAGTTCTGCTTACCATGTTTTGTATCTAAGCTTTGAAGAGCTGCCGACTTATTTGAAGCATTGCTTCCTCTACCTCGCCCATTTTCCAGAAGATTATGAATAGATGTGAGAAAATTGTCCTATTACTGGGCTGCAGAAGGAATACCAAAGCAGGAATTTTATGAAAGAGCAAGCACTCGAGATGTTGCAGATGTCTACATACAAGAATTGGTTAAGAGAAATATGGTTATGTCTGAGAGAGACATGTTGACTTCGAGATTTGAAACTTGTCACTTGCATGACGTGATGAGAGAAGTTTGTCTTTTTAAAGCTAAAGAAGAGAATTTCCTACAAATTATTCACGGCACATCAATTGTACACTCTAAATCTCGCAGACTCGTGGTGCATCGGCTTGATGAAACATATCATCCAAAGGGAGAGATGAAGAATCCAAAACTTAGATCTCTTTTGTTATTCTGCTGGGTAGAAGGTTGGATGCCATCAGATTTGTTGTTAACGAGGTTACAATTGTTGAGGGTGTTAAGTCTCTCTGGACCCAGTTTTGTATCCAAAAGAGGGAAGTTACCCTCTAGCATCAGAAAGCTCATTCACTTGAGATATCTGAGTTTATGGCAGACACATGTAACTCATCTACCTTCTTCTATGTGGAATCTGAAGTTGCTGCTCTATTTGAACCTACAGGTAGATGCTAGATGTGTACTCTACATTCCTAATTTCTTGAAAGAGATGCGAGAATTGACATATCTCTCTTTTCCGTGGAGAATACATACAAGGAAAAGTTGGAATTGGGTAATCTAGTCAACCTGGAAACATTGGAGAATTTTTCAACAGAGCATGTGAGTGTGATGGATCTCCAGTGTATGACACGACTCAAAGCCCTCTCTATTTGTATCGGAGGCGAAGAGTGTAATATGGAAGCTCTATCTTCATCTCTAAGTGAATTGAGCCACTTGGAAAATCTTACTATAGGTTATATGGATTGCTATGCAAAGTTGTAAAGAAAAGGGTTTTGCGCAAAAAAACTTCCAACCTTTAGTTTTTTTGCAAGATAAACCTTAACTTCAAAAAAAGCAAGTCAAACGCTTATAGAGAGTTTGAAAGAAAAATAATACCTTTTTGATCGGGTTTAGGCCTGCAAACGAAATACTTCGGCTTATCTGAACTGTCGTGAACGCTAGTTTGGAAGAGTTTTGCCTGGTTATCATAAGGATCCATAACCTCAAACGTGATGAAAAACATGTACCAACAAACCGTGTAAAAGATGGCTTTGATAACATTGACAAATTCATACCTTGTGCGCTCCTCTTCATTGTAGCATTCAAGGGCTTTCTGAGACAGCCTCTTAAGTAAATCCACACTGGTTTCTGGCTCCTTGACGAAAGCATCTCCATTGAGAATAACCGGACGGTAGTTGAATATGCACCTAAAGAATGTGTAATCGATATCGAACCCCTACTATCACAAAAAAAAAACCAACTCTCAAATTTCACACAGTTTTAAAACCTTATTGATTACATATCAAACCATAAGCATAAACATCAATTAATATAAACCTCGCTTTCATCAATTTGTTCGTTAATCATGTAGGTTTCTTGCTCAATTGTATATTGAGGCTCATCTTTTTCGGTTCTTGTGATATATGGATAATCCCTACTCTCAAAATCATCAGGTGTACACAAATCTTAGAATAACAGAATCCATGAAAGTGAATAAAGTGAATTCTATTATCTGACTTCCCAAATGGGTTATTCGTTACATAAGGATATATATACACTTGGTATAACTAAATCCTATAACCGGAAGTAAATCCTATACAAGTAAACCGGTATAAACCATGAATGTACATTTGATAACAAATAATATGCAGATACCATGTAAGGAGTCCAAGCTGAGACACAAGTAACGAGGATCCGTTGATCAAACCATATATTTTAGTGAAACAAAATCTGGATTCATCTCGTTGACAAAAAAAAAAACAAAAGGAAAAAAAAAAGATTTGTACCCATAAATTGACTCATTGCTCCTCAGTCCTCACCAATCAAATGTAGCTCGTACGTTCAGGAACATATGTGTTTAAGTTTTAACATCTTTTTATATTGAATTTCTCTCTTTAAGTCTTAACTCTCTCTAAGTTTCTTACCTTTCTCTTTTTTTTTTTAACTAATAATTTTAGCTTGGTCACAGAATATACAATTTGCGACACTTCTTTTGGCAGCTAATCTAAAAAAATAATTTTATTGGAGTTTTAGTAAAATGATATGGAATTAAATAATAGGAACAAAGTATTTTATTCTTTTTTAATAGTGTTACAGTAATTTTTTCCTTTTTAATATGATTCTGTTTTTTGTGTGTTTAAATTCTAAAAGTAATAGTTTTTTTTTTTTGAACAAATAAAATTCAATTAAAAAGTAATAATATTTATAACAGTTCATAATTTTTCCTTTTATCTTCAGGAAATAAGTCAATGACAAAAAAATGGTACAAACTGTATATTTTCAAATTTTATATCTAAATTTAGAAAAAAGAATGAATCCAACTGATAAAATAAAAATTAGAAGGTATGTAACAAAATCTGTTTTTTTTGTCGAGATATGGAACAAAATCAATTCTTAAGAATTTGCTTATTTTTGTTTTCACATTTTTACTGAATCAAATTATTTTTTTACATTTTAAAGAGAAATTAGTAAACTCTATAACACAAAAAATGTAAAATGACACGCGTTAAGTAGCAGGTGGCTACACTTCATTTTCTTGGGTATATACTAGCTTGGAGTCGGAAAAAGAGTCAACATCAACCTCAACTAATCCCGTCGTGCTTTTGCCTACCTGAATTATGTTATAATGCGTTTGTCTACCCCAACCTCTATACAGATTTAAATTAACTACCCAAATTAATTTTTTTGTGCCAAAAACGATGTTGACCAAATTACCGTTAGTCAAACGTTAGTTTTCGCTTAGTCACTTGCCACGCTGACGACGATATTAATCTGAATTGCCTCAAAACGACGTCGTTTTGATGTTTGGCAAATCAAAACTCAAAACACACAAAACGGCGTCGTTTTGATTTGGGAACAAAAAAAATAAAACTAAGGATTTCGGGTTTATTGCGAATATATAAGAAGTACAAGGTATATCTTGTAAATATAATAAAAACTTGGGATGAATTACAGCCATTTCGATAAAATCAAAGTGGATCAATTTTTCCCAGCTCTCGATGCGGCATGGACTAAGTTCAGTTGACAATTCCAATTCAGGAAAAAAGGTACAGTACAAAATCAATCCGGCGAATCTTCTCTCGTTTTTCCGGCACTGATCTCGAGTTCTCGACAATCCGTCGAATCGACAATTCCTCGGGTGGCGGATATTATGGCGTTGGATAATGCGTATCTGATGCAGTTTGTCGACGAGACCTTGTTTTACAATCGCATTTTTCTGAGTCACCTTCAGTCGTCGAATCTGTGGGATCCTTTACCGCATTTCTTTCAGACATGGCTCCGGAATTACCTCGCCGGGACCCTACTCTACTTCATCTCCGGCTTTCTCTGGTGCTTCTACATCTATTACCTTAAACGTAATGTTTATCTGCCTAAAGGTGATTCCTTTAATGATCTCTATTCATCGACTTTCAATGTGTTTTATGCTTGAAGTTTAGTGATCGCTTCGATGCACATTGGGTTTTAGTTGGTTTTTGTCGATTTTCAATTTAAGGAAATGGGTTTTAGTTGAGTTTGGTATTTTATTGGATGCACATTGCAAAAGGGACCCGAAATCAGTTTATTTTTTCCCAAATCAAAACGACGTCGTTTTGTGTGTTTTTAGGCAATTCGGATTAAAATCGTCGCCAGCGTGGCAAGTGACTGAGCGAAAGTTAACGTTTGACTAACTGTAATTTGGTCAACATCGTTTTTGGCACAAAAAAATTAGTTTGGGTAGTTAATTTAAATCTGTATAGAGGCTGGAGTAGACAAACACACTATAACATAATTTAGATAGGCAAACGCACGACGGGATTAGTTGAGGTTGATTTGACCCTTTTTCCGCTTGGAGTCACACCTCATTATTGCTACAGCTGGTTGTCTTATAAAGTTGACTTGGCATCAACAATTGTAATGGATCTTTAGAAGAATTCTAGTCAAACACAAAAAAACTTATCGTGCAGGCTTCACAGAAACCAAGCTGCTTGATGTCTTCCATCTTCAAATAACCTTTTATGACCAAGGCTTCCATCAAAAATTGACTCATGTGAGCCAGTCCAGTGTGCCATTTGTTAGTCATGTCAACAAGTACTTTTGCAATATTTGCTTGTGCTTCTCTAACCTTTCCTTATAGATAGTAAAAAACCTCTTCATACTTTCCTGATAACACCTTACTGTAGAAAACCACTGAGAAATCTTCACCATTGTACTTGCAACCAGACTGCTCGAGTTGTCCATACGATATGAGGTTTCTCCCCATGTCTGGCATGTATATCACGTTGCTGAGAGTCACCACTAAGCTGTCATGATTTTCTATGGTGATCTTTCTCATTCCTTTCACTTTACAATGAGTGTTGTTTCCCATAAGAACTTTGTGTCCTCACAGTCCTTGAAATCTGACAATAACTCTTTTCTTGTTGTAATGTGAAAGGTACACATCATGAGTCTAGAATCCACTCATTTTCAGTGTTTTGCACACTCGCTGTTAGAGCTATAGGTTCAGGGAGCCTGACTGCCACATTTGCCGAATTAGCAGATTTGTCTTTTCTTTGTGGAGAGTCGCTCTTCCTATGGCTTTCATCACCATAGATCCAACACGCTTTAGGTCCAAATTTCTGCTTAGATTTAGACCTATGTCTGCTGTTACTCCTGCCTTTTCTTTTGTTGCTATGATTGCTTGACTTATTGTCATATCTCTTTAAAGGTATGCCTCTTTCTTCCACATAGAGCCCTTCTGAAGACGATCTTGACTTGTTAAGTAAGCCTTTCTATCTCAGCTCTGCTTCTTTTGCATACGCTAATGTTGTAACATCATTAACTGTCAATGTCTCATTCCCTGTGCCATATTTCAGGGTGTGAACCAAATGTTCATAAAGAGGTGGAAGACTGGTCAAGAGTTGTATCGCCTGGTCTTCTTCACCAATGACAATCTTCAAGCTGGCAAGATTTGCAATCTCAGAAAGCAATCCAGGTTCTCTTCTATAGACCTTCCCTCATCCATCTTGAAACCAGCAAAGCTTTGCTTTAAGTATATCCTGTTTGGTAGGGATTTTGTTTGATAGTCCTTTTACAATGCCTTTCACATACCCATTGCAGTCGGCTCATGCATAATCTTTCTCAAGATTTTGTCAGTGAGGCACGCACCCAATAGATTTTTGACCCTTATGTCTTTATCAGCTTCCTTCGGATCCAGCCTCCAATCCTTTAAAACAGACGCTAGTCCTGGTTTAACCTCGCCTGGAGTTTCACCCACTGGTGTTGCAGTCCCTGGCGATTCCACCTCTGAGGTTGATTTCTCTGAAGATGTACCCGCTGTTTCCTTCAAGACCGATCCCAAACCTTGTATCTCTAGCTGACCCAGAAACAAGTACTTCCACATCCCGATGTCTCCTTTGCCATCAAACTTTTCCATCTAAAACTTTCCTTGTGTTGGTTCCATCGCTAATCTTTTCTCTGTTTAACACGTCACATGCAGATAACAACCAATAGAGAGAACTAATCACTAGTAATACGTTCCTAACAAGTACAATACCGTTTGAGGAACAAAGAAACAATCAGAAACTTCTATGGAGTATATCGCAAGCATCAAAGAAAGAGATACTCCCTGAGTTTTCATATCTAGGATGATCCGTCTTCTTGATACGACATGATGCGATTCACCAATGATATGTGAACCCTCGCGATCTTCTTCTCCACCAAACTTGTAAGTCTTGATCCTGTCACTCTCCCTCCTTCTTGCTCCGATGATCGCTTGCGTATTATAAATCACTCGTGTGTATTTTTGCAAAAAACAAAAAAATAGAAAGTTAGCGACACGCAAGATTATAGAGTTCCCCAAACACCAGGAACTTCTCTCTTCAGGATCTTCCTGTAATTCACTAAAGCTTAGCGAGTACAAAGATCTCTCACTGAAATACAATAATGGCGTCTAACAGAATGAAGAAGAATTCATGCTTTTGATATGCTTGTCACTCATCTATTAAACATGGATTGACATAGGGATTGACTTCAACCACTGAAGCCCAATTCTCTTTTGTACTCCTTTTGGGCTTGCTGCTCAGACGAAGCCCACTTAAGCTCTTCTTGATCAGGAATGCGAACCAACATCTCACATTCTATATCAATCATGTTTCCTCGAACGACGTCCCTGAATATATAGTATATTTAAGAAATTTTGCAAACTGTGCACAATATTATCTGAATTATATGATTTCATGGTCGTTTCTCCTCTAGTGATCGTTGATTACTACTTTCATTTTTTGGTTTAGAAGGAGAGTTATGGCTGAAACACTTTTGTCATTAGGAGGTCTGAAGCTTTGGGATCTCCTTGTTCAAGAAACTCATCGATTTAAGGAAGTTGATGAGCAACTCACTGAACTCAAAAGTGATGTCAACTTGCTGAGGTCCTTCTTGAAAGATGCAGATGCTAAGAAACATGCAAGTGCATTGGTGAGAAATTGTTTGGAAGAGATCAAAGAAATTGTCTTTGACACATAGGATATAATCGAAACATATCTTCTCAACACTAGTAAAAAATATTACAATAGCCACTAAATGGTTCATAGCAAACTCATAATAACAGTGGCTATAGACTGAAATAGCCACGAACAACCACAAAAAACATAGGTGGCTATAGTGTGGTGGGTAAAATATTGCGTGACCTTTCGTGGCTATTTCTAAAAATTTAGCCACCGAGTAGCCACTCAACTTTTCGTGACTCATCTGCCACGGATTAACCACACAGTTTACAGTGGCTATGTTGTCAGGACAAGAAAGTGGCTACCGAGTGGCTATGTTGTCATGAACTAAACGTGGCTGTATGGTGGCAATATAGCCATTACAACGGTAGTGTCTTTGTAGTGGCTAGTCTGACCACAAATATGTTGTGGCTAAATCTCCTATATATTAATTGAGAAACATTTTTATAGAGTAGACTTACTTTTTGAACTATTTACAGTGGTGTCATTTTGCTGATGTGTCAGCACCACACTTATTCTCCCATTATTTTAATACAAATTTTCTTTTTTGATTAGACTAACTACATTATATGTCTTTAACCATTTATTATTTTTAACATTTAATTTATGAAGATATAATTTATGACTAATTTCCTTATATCATTTATTTATACATAATTCAACATTTAATTTATGAAGATATTATCTTTCTTTCTATTTCTTACCAAAAATATATCATACTAATTATTTTTTTAAACACTATATTTCTTCTCTTATTTTTGTTTAAATTTAGGTTTGTAAACAAATAAATCATCACAACATTCATATAGTAAGATTTTTTTCTATACATGTGTTATAATTCGAATTTTTTAAAATAAATATAAATTTCTCAAATGATTAATAAATATGAGTATGTTTTAAAAAATCTCACATTGGAAATGAGGATGTGTAGATGGTTCAAAAAATCATTATAGAAAGAACATAAATGATAAAAAAAAAAACTGTAAAAGCAAGACGCTTAATTTAATAGTCATCCATATTTATAAATATTTTTTTGGTTTAATATGATTTGTTAATAGAACCATATAAATTAACCAAATAATATAAATATTTATACTTGATAACAAGTTAAAAATATTATATCAAAAAGTCGAAATATTAAAGTAGTTTAATATGTTAAAAACAAATAATATTATAAATATTTTCTTTCTTTATGAAGAAAACATCATTTAATTTATGAAGATATTGTCTTTCTTTCTATTTCTTACCAAAAATATATCATACTAATTATTTTTTAAAACACCATATTTCTTCTCTTATTTTTATTTAAACTTAGTTTTTAAAAAAAAAAATCATCACAACATCCATATAGTAAAAAATATATAATTTTTTTATACATGTGGAATTTTTTATAAAAAGTCCCACATTGAAAATGAGAATGTGTAGATAGTTCAAAAGTCATTCTAAAAAAACATAAATGATTAAAAAAACTGTAAATGTAAGAAGCTTAATTTAATAGACATCCATATATATTATTCATATGTATATATATATATATATATATATAACTCATTAAGTTATTTTTATTTTAAATAATTTCAAAATCATCTTTAATAAATTTTTTTATTGATTTCTCATCCTGCACAGGCGAGGTTATCACCTAGTTGTGACTAATATTTAGCCACTAACATGAATAAACCAGTGGCTTATCCGGATTTTTTAAAGTGTGGTGGCTAAAATTATTTAGCCACATAATGGCAATGGCTAAGTTGTGAAATTGGGAAAAAAATAAAATTGCATAAATTAAACAGTAATTAATAGATTAAGCTAATCTAATTGAATCCTTACATATTAGGATATTACAAAAGATTCTTCAAAACAAAAACCACATATAAGTTGTGAAATTGCTGCAACATCTCCCTTGACAGTTGCTATGTCGTTCTTTGCCTCCAAGACATCCTTTGACTGTTGTAATGTCCTCCTTCACAGCTTCGAAGTTAGTCTCCAAACCAGAGATGCGCTTGTCAACATCCATGTTGCGTGCCAGAGATGCAGGGACATAAGTGGATGGATTGAAATCACGATATTGAGCACTCCCAAGTCCATAAATATGACCTTTGTTAGGCTGAACATGCTGTGAAATAAACAAACAAAAAACTATAAGTGTATGTAATAGAAAGAATTGTGTATAACTATAATTTATGAAAAAGAACCTAAAAACTAAGACTAACAGGAGAAGTTCAGTTATATTGAAAACTGGAAACTAAAAAAATAAGATTATCGGTTATATTTCCAGCTCCTCCAAGGTCCCATGTAATATCCTTGCCAAGTTGCTCGGATGAACTTGGAGACAGAAGGGTCAATACAAAATCAAAAATGAGAGAAAGGTAAGAACAATGTCCAAAAGGTAAGCAAAAAAGGAAAGAACAATGTCAAAGTTAATTACCATAAAGCTCCATTGAGCTTCTTTGGATGGATCGCCTAGAGGGAGCATTCATCATAGCCTCAAGGCTGATGCGTATGTAGTTGTTTGCACCTGATGAAACCGTGCTAGTAGCTCCAGGTGGCATTGGAGGAGGCTGTCAAGGAGTTCCATTTCGAACTCTAGTTACCATGTCTGTAACAAAAGCAAAGAAATTAAACTATTGAAACAGAAGAGGCATAAAAACTGAAGCGAAAACCAATATGAAGCAATTAAAAAGAATGAGCAAACAGAATGAGCAAACTGGGTTTCGGCAAACAGAAACATTAAGAAACCGAATAAAAACTGAAGCCAAAACTAATATGAAGCAACTAATGTCCAATCCCTGAACACTCTCTAGTGAAGAGAAAACCAATATGAAGCAATTAAAAAGAATGAACAAGCATCAATTGAAAAAAGAATGAGCAAGCATCGATTGGAAAAGAATGAGCAAGGAGCAATTAAAAAGAATGTGCAAGCAGCAATAAAGACAGAAGCGAAAATCAGTGATCTAATCGATTGAAAGCAAGAGAACATCCATGATGAAATCGATTGAAATCAGAGCAAACATCAGATATAACTAGAAGGCAAATCGATTAAAAGCAAGAGAATCAAACATCAGAAGGCAAATCAATTGAAATCAGAAGAAAGTCACAACTAGAAGATCCTAAATTAAATTATACCAACAAAACCTAATCTGCACTCTTTTTTGGGAACTCATAGAGAAAAGGAAATGGAAGGAGATTGTAGACAAAGATTACCAGCAGAGGCGAGGCGGACAGAAGCTCGGTTGGAGGCAAGATCGTCCGAGGTGAGGTCGTCGGCAAGTAAGAGCATCTCCAACCCAATACCAAATTTGGTGCCAAATTGCATTTTGCAATAAATTTTGCTCCAACCCAATCTCATTTTCAATTGCAAAATGGTATAATGCCATTTTTGGTTTCAAATATGCAATTATCTCATTTTTAATTGCAAAATGCAATTGAACTTTTTTATTTATAAAATAGTCCTTCAAATTTTAGATACTTTTACTTTTAGAGTTATAAATAATTATTTTGATGAAGATTTCTTTTTTTGATGACTATAAATATTAAAACACTCTAATATATAAAATTTTAATGAAAATAACATGATTCAATAGAAAATATAAAAACATAATAGTAAATAAAAAATAATTAAAAGTATTGAAATTAAAAATAAAATAAAATAAATTTAGTACAACATGATTGGCTACTTAATAAGTGTAGTGTAATGTGTTTTTTTCATTTTTATGTAGTGTAATATATATTTTTTTTAATTATAATAATGAAATTATCATAATTTATGGAAATTTTGAGAGAAATTAAACAATTGGGCCAATTTGTAAATTTTATAGAAAATATGTATAATTAGCAATTAATAATAAAATAGAAAAAGAAGAATATATTAAAAATATTATTTTTGACATGGAAAATGCAATTATGGGTTGGAGAGAAATACAATTGCATTTTGAAATTATTGCATTTTGCAATGAAAAATGCAATTATGGGTTCGAGATGCTCTAAATCAGAGGAAGAGAGTTTTTGAGATTTTTTGAGATTTGTGGTTATATAGAGAAGTAAAGGCAAAGAGTTAAAGAGGGTATATATATCGTAAAGGAAGAGAGTGAGAGATAAAAAAAAAAACCCAAAGGCATAGCCACATCTAAATTAGTGACTTGCAGTGGCTATACGAAAATGAAAATTTATAAAGTCCGGGAAACATGAATATTTTGGTACTAAATAAATGGCATCAAGAAGCGTATGAGAAGACATTTTTGTATTGTTTGTTTATGTTTTATAGGATGGAATCTATACAAATGTCCCAAAAAAGTAGAAAATAGGTGGAGAAACATATGGGTTTATGTCACGACTACGGAACAGTTAATGGAATACATTATTTATCCAAAACTTAACAGGAACTAGCTAGGGAAAATAGCGGGTTCGCAAAGGTGATCCGACAGGTCAGCCACAACAAGGGGGAAGGGGAACCATCCTGATTTACTCTTGTTGCCTACCCTAAGGTACGCTTCTGGAAAACTATAAAGATGTATAAGCTTCTGAGGTCAAGAAAAATTATATAAGATTTTGGCTACACAACTTCTCGGAGACTACGACGATGAAGAATAAGATCAGGAGTTTATTTATGCAACATGTCTAGGCAACATTTATCTCAGGGAAAAAAAAAACATGTCTAGGCAACATTTCTTAGCTTATGCAACATGTCTCTTATTTGTTTGTTTGATATAATATCGCTGATTCGCTGTCTAAAACACTATCTGTGTGTGTGTTTTTAATTTACTCTAACATTAGTTAAGATTGTCAATAAATTGATCCGAGTGTGAAAAAACAAAGCATGTTTAAAATAAGAAAAAATGTGCACAATTGAACATGATGGTGAGTCACAAGTCACAACATATACCAGAAAATAGTAAATTCATTCGTACCAGCCAGTAACACTCTCTTAAGCTAAATAAAACTAATATTCATATCATATATAGGTAACAATTCTGCCACAAATAGATAGATACATACAATATACAACAAAGGAGCATTTCTCAATTCTCTTCACAACACTCCTGCATATGTCATTCTGCAAATTATTTTGGACAAAAGAGAACAAATCAATGGAACAAAAACCATAAAAAGATCCCTAACGTCAACGGAAGTAAGAGAATCATTGGCTAGATATTCCATTTACCATTGTTTCTTGACATGCAGTTCCAACACACTCAACTGCAAAAAAAAATAAAAAATACAAGAAATATCAAGAAAGAATATTAACCAATTTCTAAGACGCAAGCAAACCAAAAAAGATAGATCCTCCGAAGATAAACGGAAGTAACCAAGAGAAAGAGGCAAAAGAAATCATTTCTTACATTTTACCACACACAAAAAAGGAATCATTTCTCCTTTTGGTATGATCCCATACATAAAAGTTTATAGAAAGGATTGCTATGCAAAGTTGTAAAGAAAAAGGTTTTGTGCAAAAAAACCTCCAACCTTACTTTTTTTGCAAGATAAACCTTAACGTCAAAAAAATGCAAGTCAAACGCTTATAGTGAGTTTGAAAGAAAAATAGTACCTTTTTGATCGGGTTTAGGCTTGCAAACGAAATACTTCGGCGGCTTATGTGTGTAGTGAAGGCTAGTTTGGAAGAGTTTTGCCTGGTTAACATAAGGATCCATAACCTCAAACGTGATGAAAGATGGCTTTGACAACATTGAGAAATTCATACTTTTTGCACTCCTCTTCATTGTAGCATTCAAGGGCTTTCTGAGACAGCCTCTTAAGCAAATCCACACTGGTTTCTGGCTCCTTGACGAAAGCATCTCCATTGAGAATAACCGGACGGTAGTTGAATATGCACCTAAAGAATCTGTAATCGATATTGAACCCCTACTATCAAAAAAAAAAAACTCTCAAATTTCACAATTTTAAAACCTTATCGATTACATATCAAACCATAAGCATAAACATCAATTAATATAAACCTCGCTTTCATCAATTTGTTCGTTAATCATGTAGGTTTCTTGCTCAATTGTATATTGAGGCTCATCTTTCTCGGTTCTTGTGATATATGGATAATCCTTACTCTCGAAATCATCGTGTACACAAATAATACGCAGATACCATGTAAGGAGTCCAAGCTGAGACACGTAACGAGGATCAGTTGATCAAACCATATATTTTAGTGAAACAAAATCTGGATTCATCTGGCTGACAAAAAAAAAAAAGGAAAGAAAAAAGATTTGTACTCATTGCTCCTCAGTCCTCACCAATCAAATGTAGCTCGTACGTTCAAGAACATATGTTTTTAAGTTTTAACATATATCCCCTATATATTAATTGAAAAACATTCTCAGAAACCCTTTTATTTACAATTGTGTCATTTTGCTGATGTGTCAGCACCACATTCATTCTGACATATCATTTAATTAAATTAATTAATAGTAATAAAATTATTATAAATTAAAAAAATACTAATTTCGTTTTTGGGGGAATCGAACTTGAAACATAGAAAACAACATAATAAGCACACAACCACTTTCACAAATACATTTTATATGTTTCTCAATCAGTTTCTTTTAAATATTTATAAATGACATTAGATATTAAAATTACTTAAATTAGCCATTAATTGTGATTTTAACAAATAAAGAAAAACTGATATATGGTTTGCCCAACAAGTTATTTAGTATAATCCGAANTTTTTTTTTGACTAATATTTTTAGCTTGGTCACACAATATACGATTTGCGACACTTCCTTTGGCAGCTAATCTAAAAAAATAATTGTATTGGAGTTTTAGTAAAATGATATGGAATTAAATAATAAGAATAACGTATTTTGTTCCTTTTTAATACTGTTACAGTAATTTTTTCCTTTTTAGTACTGATTCTGTTTTTTTGTGTGTTTAAATTCTAAAAAGTTATAGTTTGTTTTTGAACAGATAAAATTCAATTAAAAAGTAATAATATTTATAACAATTCATAATTTTTCCTTTTATCTTCAGAAATAAATCAATGACAAAAAATGGTAAAAACTATATATTTTTCAGATTTTATACCTAAATTTAGAAGAAAAAAAAAGAATGAATCAGACTGATAAAATAAAAATTATAAGATATGGAACAAAATATTTTTTGTCTAGATATGATGGAACAAAATCAATTCTTAAGAATTTGATTAATTTTGTTTTCACATTTTTACTGAATCAAATTATTTCTTTACATTTTGAAGGAAAAATCAGTAAACTCTATAACACAAAAAATGTAAAATGACTCGCGTTAAGTAGCAGGTGGGCTACACCTCGTTTTCTTGGGTAAATGCTAGCTGGGAAGTTATTGCTACAGCTGGTCGTCGTATAGAGTTGTCTTGGCGTCAACAGTTGTAATAATGGATCTTTAGCAGAATTCTAGTCAAACATAAAAAAAACTTATCGAATCTTTCTTCAACAGATCGGTTGGACGAAAAGCGATTTTCCAGAGAGGTGAATTTTCTTGATCTTGATCTTGTTCCTTTTCTTTTTTAGTTTTCTTGTGTGATTGTTTGTTATTGTGCTTCTTTTTTTTCTTTTTCTATATCAATCATGTTTCCTAGAACGATGTCCCTGAAAATATAGTATATTTAAAAAATTCTGCAAACTGTGCACAATATTATCTGAATATGATTTCATCGCCGTTCCTCCTCTAGTTATTGTTGATTACTACTTTCATTTCTTGGTTTAGGAAGAGAGTTATGGCTGAAACACTTTTGTCGTTAGGAGTTCTGAAGCTTAGGGATCTCCTTGTTCGAGAAACTCATCGATTTAAGGAAGTTAATGAGCAACTCACTGAACTCAAAAGCGATCTCAACTTGCTGAGGTCCTTCTTGAAAGATGCATATGCTAAGAAACATGCAAGTGCATTAGTGAGAAATTGTTTGGAAGAGATCAAAGAAATTGTCTTTGACACAGAGGATATAATCAAAACCTTTCTTCTCAAGGAAGAGCTTAGAAAAACAAGTGGCATCAAGAAGCGTATGAGAAGACTTTCTTGTATTGTAGTGGACGGTAGGGAAGTCGCGTCAGAAATGGGAGGCATAAGTAAGAGGATCTCCAAGGTGATCCGTGATATGCAGAGTTTTGGGGTGCAACAGATGATCGTTGATGGCAGCGCGTATTCACATCCACTACAAGGAAGACAACGGGAGATGACTCAGATGAGACACACTTTTTCTAGCGACAACGAAAGCGATTTTGTAGGGTTGGAGCAAAATGTGAAAAAATTGGTTGGCTATTTAGTGGAGGAAGATAGCAGTCAAGTGGTTTCTATAACCGGGATGGGCGGTCTTGGTAAAACCACCCTCGCAAGAGAAATCTTTAATCATGAGACATTAAAAAGTCATTTCACTGGATTCGCGTGGGTATGTGTCTCACAACAGTTTACAAGGGAGTATGTGTGGCAGACGATCTTGTGGAAACTCATGCCAGAATATAAGGCGTTAGAGATGACAAAAGACGAACTTCAAGAAAAGCTTTTTCGAGTGTTGGAAACACAAAAGGCTTTGGTGATATATGGAGAGAAGAAGATTGGGACATAATAAAACCAATGTTTCCACGGGGAAAAGGTTACAACATCCTATGATATATATATTAGATAATTATCTTTTTAATAGTCACTGTTTGGGTAAAAATCTAAACAAAAAAAAAGAGAGAAAGATAAGAACATAAGCACACACATATTGGTCATAAAGCATTTTCTTCTTCTTTTTTTTTTGTTAGGGAGTTATGTGAAAACAAAAATATTTTGTATAGTGTGGAAGCTACTACTTACTTCTCGCAACGAAGGTGCCCCATTACGAGCAGATCCAAAATGTTTCACCTTTAAACCAGTTTGTCTTGAGTTTATTACTCTCAACGGCACTTCTTGAGTTTAGAATTACAAAAAAGGTACTTTGTACTCTTGACATACTTTCTACAAAGTAAAAATCTTTTTTATCCTTTAACTTAACTTCTCAATCTAACTTAATTAGTTACCATTATTCATTCTCTCTTCTTCTTTTTCTTTGTTCCTAAAATTCTTTGAATCTCTAAAATCTCTTGTTGCTTGTTCTCATCACCACTAACATCGTGCCCCCATCTCTCTTCAAAGAATTTGGATCAAGCTCTCTCTTTCTCAACATTAAACTCTCTCTCTCTCTCTCTCTCTCTCTCTCTCTCTCTCTCTCTCTCTCTCCCTCCCTCTCTCTCTCTCTCTCTCCCAACCTCTCTCCCACCTCTGCGAATGATTTATTTTAATTGCAGGAACAATTTTAAAACAATGGTTTTTTGTGTTGTTTGTTCATATACACCAAGTGTTTGTGATATTGTTTCAGATTACGTTTTTAGCGAATTTTAGTTGTATACATGATCCTAAAGATGTCCATAAAACACTGACCATTTTCTTTTGTTTATATGGATGCTGGATTTTGTAAATGTTACATGTGTCCACGATAACATGTTCACGGTAACATGTCTATAACATCATTCATCCATCAAAATTTGTGAAAGAGGATATGCTCTATAACTTTTAATTAAATATATGCAATTAAGAATCATTAGTCTGAAATTTTCAATTGAATGTTTTCCTTTCTTGATTCAACTATGATTGACATGTGCTCCACCCATATGTTAATGCAACATCCGGTCACAAGCCCAATGGGAAAACTAGAAGTTGTTGAACATATGGACAGCAAAACATAGATACAATCAATGTATGGATGCAACTACCAATTACCAGCAAAGTGTTTCGATGCACTGTGTTTGGACGCAATGTGTTGGATGCATAGGTGTGGATGCAACTACCAATTACCAGTACTTCACAAACTGTCATTAGACGTGTGTCACCCAAAATTCTGTTTACCCGAATCAAATGTGTTGGATGCATGAGTGGAAAAATTATCATGAACACGATATAACGGACAAAATTAATCATGTGTATATGATATGTGGATACATTATAATGGACATGTTTGTGTGGTCAACTAATAATGGACATGTTTGTCTCCCAACTACCATCCACAAGTCCATGACTCAAACTGTACACTTTTTCTTTTGACCTCTTGTATACATCATATGCTCTTACATTTATCATCTGTTGGAAATGCCACTGCTCTTATAATAGATGGTGTTCGAACAGATGTCCCCTTACCCCCAAATTTATAGAGATACCCATTGTAACAATACATGTCAACATATCCATAATTATATGTCCACAAAAAATGTATTTGTAAACAGGTTTCGTATCCATAACTATTTGTCCACAAAAATAACAAACTCAAATCTACAACAGCTTTCATATCCAGAATTATAT
This sequence comes from Alliaria petiolata, assembly GCA_020283515.1. NCBI lineage: Eukaryota > Viridiplantae > Streptophyta > Magnoliopsida > Brassicales > Brassicaceae > Alliaria > Alliaria petiolata. The sequence goes on from JAHZTW010000001.1 coordinate 383,493,417, forward strand.
GTCCACACAATGTACAAACATATTTTATTTTCATTGATAATTGTCCACAAAATGTTGACCACCAACTACTACATTGATATATCGACGAACCTACTGAAAGATAGTTTCCATATTTCTTTGTCCATGCTTCTATTACAATAAATCTGGGTCCAAAACATCACCCCATACATATTTTTGTATATCTATCATAGATCTAAACCACTAAATCTCAACCATCCATAACATTGCATCTACACATGAACATCAACATATAAATACCAACAACATTCTCAATCTCAACCCTTTGCATTCTCTTCTGTCTCCGTTATCTTCGCCAAGAACCTTAGAATATCTTCATCCAAATACTTTGTCCACAGTATCGCATCCACGGTCTCGTGTCCACGAGTTTCTTTGAACAATCTTTTGTTCAAATCCATGTGCTCGATTCTTAAATTTACGGTGCCTACTTGAAATCTATAAAAATCAAAAAGAATCTAGACCCAAGTGAACGACACCTTTGAGATCGAGATATGCAGAGAGCATTAGATATGAAGAAATTGAATCCATAGCAATTGGTTAAATTGAGATTGGTGGAGGCAAGAGAAAAAGAGAGGGATAACTTAAAATGAGGAGACAAATAGTGTTTAAAGATCCATAGAAACTGAGAAATTATTATTGTTGGAGATTGAGAGAGAACGAGAGATAGAAGAAGAAAGAAAAAACTTTAAAAAACCACAAACTACATTTACAAAGGCAAAGAAAGAGAAATGGTACTTTGATATCAAAAATTGTACATAGTGTTTAAAGTCACATAATAGCTCAAAGTGCCTTTTTGTAAGATTGAATCTTGAAATTATCTTTAGATGTAAATGACTCGTTTGTCTTACTTTAGAAGAAAGCTGGACACTTTTTCGAAGGATAGCATTACCTAGAGAAAACACCACCGGTAAGCTTGCAAGACAATTTACTTAATTTTTGTTTTACATGTTGATCATAATCAAGAATGTTTTTCTTAGTATGATCTCCACACGTCTAATCCTTACGGACAATCATTTAATTTCACCATATCTTGATGATGTTATATAGAATATAAGGTTGATGAAGAAATGGAAGAGATGGGTAAGCAGATGATCAAACATTGTGGCAGTATACCTTTGGCTATTAAGGTATTAGGCAGATTGTTAGCTGCGCAATACACATTGCATGAGTGGAAAAGAGTATATGAGAATATTAATTCTCACATCGTTGGAGGGACTAGCTTCAACGACAAAAATATCAGTTCTGTTTACCATGTTCTGTATCTAAGCTTTGAAGAGCTGCCTATTTATTTGAAGCATTGCTTCCTCTACCCCGCCCATTTTCCAGAAGATTATGAAATAGATGTGAGGAAATTGTCCTATTATTGGGCTGCAGAAGGAATACCAAAGCCAGAGTATTATGAAAGAGCAAGCACTCGAGATGTTGCAGATGCTACATACAAGAATTGGTTAAGAGAAATATGGTTATGTCCGAGATAGACATGTTGACATCGAGATTTGAAACTTGTCACTTGCATGACGTGATGAGAGAAGTTTGTCTTTTTAAAGCTAAAGAAGATGATTTCCTACAAATTATTCACGGCACATCAACTGCACACTCTAAATCTCGCAGACTCGTGGTGCATCGGCTTGATGAAACATATCATCCAAAGGGAGAGATGAAGAATCCAAAACTTAGATCTCTTTTGCTATTCTGCTGGGTAGAAGGTTGGATGCCATCAAATTTGTTCTTTACGAGGTTACAATTGTTGAGGGTGTTACAACTCTGTGGACCCAGTTTTGTATCCAAAGGAGGGAAGTTACCCTCTAGCATCGGAAAGCTCATCCACTTGAGATATCTGAGTTTGTGGCAGACACATGCAACTCGTCTACCTTCTTCTATGCGGAATCTGAAGCTGCTGCTCTATTTAAACCTACAAGTAGATGCTAGATGTGTACTCTACATTCCTAATTTCTTGAAAGAGATGCGAGAATTGACTTCTCTCTCTTTTCCGTGGAGAATACATACAAAGGTAAACTTGGAATGGTTAGTCACCGAAGGTTGTAACCATAAACACAACAATTGCAATGATTCATTTAAACGGTTGCAAATGTTCATTTAAGCGGTTGCAACAGTTCGTCAACGGTTACAACGATTCACTTAAATTTCCAACAGGAATGTGTCTCAATTTCGATGAAGAAGTGGAGAGTAACCAAGCTTTCCTCCTAGAAGTCTTATAGGCTTACAGATGAAATCTGTTGTGTCCCTTCTTCATACACTTTTCACTTGCTATCATCTTTTGATGAAACTCCAAAATGCACTTGACATTACATTTAATAAAATAAAATTGAAAATCATTGGCAATGAAATTGAACCTTGTATCCTCGATGAAATCAAAATATTTGATGATTCCGGCCAAAGCTTGACGTGTTCATGTTGGAGAATATGTTGATTTTGGAAAACCGAGAGAAGAAACCAAAAATACTGTCTATTCCAAATCTAGTGGTAGTTCAAGAGATGAAACATCTTCTCTTCTCTTTTGCTATTAGTGAGATCTGGGCATAACTTTTTTCTTCTCATCGAACAATCATCAACACCCAAACTGATTTTCCCTGGATCCCAGATTCGTGCGACAAGTTCTCTTCTCCATTTGGAGAAATTGAAATCAGAGTCACGAACTCTATGGAAATAAAATCCAAACGTTTTAATTTTGAAACGACATAAGCCAATCGGAGAAAGCCCGAATGGAAAGAAACCAACACAAATACTCATCGGTCGTTGTCAGGTTTTGGTCGGAAAGAAATTCTCCCAAAAGAAAAGAAAAAGAACCAGATTTAAAAGGCGAAACTTCCAAATCATAGATCTGGTTTTATTTGAGGAATAGAAACTTATTTACAAAAGTAAAAGAAAAGAAAAGAGTACGACTGACGTCTACGTCGACTGGAGGAAATCTGATGAAGAACGGTAGTTTAGGGAATCTCTGGAAAAAATCGCACTTTGGTTGTTCGGGGAGAAAACGGTTACCTGTGACAGTTTACTTTATCTTCGTTATTCTGTAGTTAAAAATCCTTCTTATCTCTCAAGATAACGTCTTCTTTTATGTATAATATTGTTGGTCCACAAACCATCGCCTCTCCATTTTTTGTCCACCTTTCCAAAAGAGATTTATGAAAACGAAAGAGTTCATGTCCATAAACTTTTTTTGTTGAACTACTGTTTTACTCTTTCGAGTACTTATTAATGAAATAAAACGGCCAAAAGAAAAATTGATAGATCAGATTTTAACACATCTTGTTGTACAGATTTTGACACATATCGAGATTAAAATATCTTATAAAATAAAATCAAAATAGTATTTTTAAAATCTGATTGATAGACCTGATTATACAAGTAATATCATAGTTTTTTTTTGTTTATGTGGTGAACTAGAAATCTTTTGTTGAATTTTTTTTTTGTTTGAACAGGATCTTTTGTTGAATATTGCTACAGAAGCCTTGTCATCGTCACGCTCTATAACCGTAAACTGCGGCCGACTCTGTCTTGTAGATTTTTTTTTTTTTGGTTTCTCTCGATTAAACGAAAAAAGGATGTTGAAATTTTCATAACTTTTCCTATACGATCTAGGGTTCAAAGTGGTTATATATTTATAACAAATCTTTTTGTTGTGGTGAAGGAGTAGGATCTAGGGTTCGAAGTGGTGAATTGGACATTGTTGTTGTGCGACGCTATGAATTTGTCTTGCCTTCAGGCAGACGCCACACAACAGGAGAGGACTGAGAGGAGGTTGAGAAAACGAAGAGCGATGCAGGATTCGTTATCTTGTGTCGCACGGGATATTCCTCAAGATCTCCTGATCGAGATTCTGACGAGACTGCCTGCAAAATCCGTGACGAGATTCAAATGCCTCTCAAAGTTTTGGTCCTCTCTCTTCTCCTCGAGATATTTTTGCAACCGTTTCCTTATGGTCCTATCCCCAAGTCAACCTCGTCTTTACATGTCTTTATTGGATTTGCACGACTACTCTAAGTCTGTTCTCCTATCATCCGCTCCAACAACTTCTCCGTCTTCATTAGTATTTGACCATCAGTGAGATGGGAGGCTACTACATGCGCCTTATTCGTGGCTTCATCAGCTTCACAGTCTATGACAAGGCACGGATCTATAACCCCACCACCAGACAACTTGTGTTCGTACCTGCCATAGAATCTGATATCATAGCTGAAGAAGATGTTTATCGCATCATGTACTTTATGTGCCACGACCCTCTTAACGATCAGTATAAACTACTCAGCACAATTACGGTAATATCAGAGTATATGCAAAAGATAAGGTCAGAGCTTTGGGTCTTTATTCTAGAGGCTGGTGGTTCGTGGAAACGGGTTGCAAAGGAGTTTCATCCTCATATTCCTTCACAACTAGAACTTACTATGGAAGGAGTTTTATACTATTTGGCTCTGATTGATTGGCATACTTGTGTGCTTGTGAGTTTCGACATCAGGTCTGAAGAGTTCAATATGATGCAAGTCCCTTGCAAGGTCAGAGATGAGCAACATAGACTTAAGAGGATGACTCTGATAGAATATAGTGGAAAAGTAACTGCTTTTGACACCACCTACATCAAAGAGAATGGTACGGTGGATCTATGGGTTTTGGAAGATTGGAGGAAGAAGGAATGGTCAAGGAAGACTCGGGTTTTGCAACCTTCTCAGAGGCAATTAATCATTAACAATATATTTACAAGATGTCAAACTCTAAAAGGTAAGGTTATCTTGGTACCCAAAGAGTTGATTTCTCCCTATTACTTGCTCTGCTATGATATACAAACAAATAATTTGGAAAAGGTTGAGGTCAAAGGGATACCGGATCACTGGTTTAAGCTTGAAAACCCCATGTATTTTGACATGAAGTTTATGGATTCGAGTGAGAGCATCATGTACTTGGAAACTTGAAACTTGGGATTACGGGATTATTCGAGTGAGCTAATCGTTTCTTCTTTTTATAGTTTAATTTTGTTTCTTTAGCAAATACTTTATACTTACTTATTCAGCTCAAGAGATTCTTCTTTCGCCTTTTGTGGTTATAATTGCCCGATAGATGAACATTACGGTCTCAAAATTCATATATTTCGTTCATTATGTGTATGTTGTAAACTTGTAATGCGCCTGAAACCTAACTGAACACACAAGTTATGCAATGATTCAAATAACTCACAAATGTCCTTTTTTTTTACTAAGATAAAATTACTAAATATATATATATATATATATATATATAAGGTGATTATAACAAAAAAAAGGATAAAATACATCGAAGAAAATATACAAAAAATTTTAGAATATAGGTAGCAGGTAAAGTAGAGATGTTGAAAATATAAAGATTATATATAACTATTGTAGACTCCATTAATAGAAGAGAAGATGATGAACAGAAATGATCTCAAGCTCGATCAGAGATGTATCGCAAAGATGAGCTCGAGAGATGAAGGAGAAGATATTTTTCGGAAAAATTTCTGTTAAATTGGATAATGCTCAAATTAGAGCTTATGTACATTTGATAAAGTAAACCGGAACAAACTGGATGTGTATTATATACTACTAAACCACTATAACCGAAAACAACAATCTGATATCCATGTAGAGGGTTTTATATTTTTAAATTTAAAACCTGTTAAAAAAAAATCAAAAATGAAAAAGTGGAAAAAAATCAGATCATCCATAAAAATAAATAAAATAATATTAGGAATGGCCATACGAATTAATATACTAACCGATAGAATATCCTAATAGAGAAATAGTTACTTATTTAACAAAATCTAAACACCAATGAAAATAAATAATTTAAGATTAAGAACAACAATAGAAAACCACTTAGGGGGTGTTATTCAATCATGGATTCAAAATTGAATTCTTAACATTTTATAATCCATTGTTATTCAATGATTGATTCTAATTTTTTTTTATTAAAATATAGTGTTATTGGTTCTTGTATTTAAAATATCTTCATTAAAAGATTTTGAAATCTAGTGTTATTGATTCTTTTATTTACAATCTCTTTATAAAAAGAGTTTGAAATCTATTGTTATTCAATTAAAGATTTGAATACAACAATTAAACTTTTGTGTTATTCATGTTTAAGAGGGTGTTATTGGTTCTATATGTTTAAATCAATTCCATTAGATTTTAAATAGATCAGATTTTATTTTTTTTTATTCATTTAGAATGATTCATTAATCATTTTATAATCCCTTTTATATAAAAATTTAAATCCCTAGTGTATTTATAAACTCAACATATTGTCATTTGATTTTACAATAGAATTGAGTTTATAAATACACTAGGGATTTAGATGAAGACTTTTAACAACAAATAATAAAAAGGTAAGATGAAGACTTTTATGTTTGATTTTGTGAAAAAATACAGAGCGTATATAACTATATATTCAAGTCGTATAGACTTTAGAAACAAGAAAGTATAAAGAACAACTCTTCTTTATTGATTTAGAAACTCTCTCAAAACTAAATCTCTCTCTTGAGTCTTATGGAATATCTCTCCATAGGCTCTATATTTATAGAACTAAGCTACCCCTTATTCCTTTTAGAAATAGGAAACTATTCTTTCCTTTTTCTAATGACAATAGAGATAGGAAATTACTCTTTCTTTTTCTCTTAACAACAATAGAAGATTTCTTTTTCTATATATTGAATCCTTATTTCTTTTTTCCTTTTGGAATTATCAAACATTCTCCCCCTTAATTCCAACTTGAATTCTGGGAAGCTTGATCTCTTCAACTCCAATTAGACTTCTCATTTCCTTGAATTTGATCCTTGCTAACGGCTTGGTGAGGATGTCCGCCTTCTGTTCCGTGCCTACATGCTCCCAAGTCTTGTTTCTTACGATAGAGTCTAGCTCACTTTCCATCGCGTCAATCCATTCTTTTGAGCTTGCAGCTTCATATTAACTATCTTGTTCTCCATCGACTTCTCTCATTGTAGACGCCCAGTCCCATGCTTTCTTCTCATTAAAGACTATGTCTAACTAACGATTACCCTTCTTGTAACCTCCATCAAGATTCTGTTTCTTCTTTCTACCATGTTATTCATCACACTGAAGCTTACATGTCCTAGCCGAGCGTGCCAAGTCCATGTAGGATCTTCACGTTGTATCTGAAAACACTTAGGAAAGCTGATTTCCATCGGTGTCTTGTAGAGTCGGTTTGATGATCTTATGACTTCTACAAGCAGCCTTCCGCGAGGATCTCTTAGTGTTAAAGTATCTCCCTTCATATGTACTTCACACCCACTCTCGGTTGCTTGTCCAAGACTTATTATGTTGTGCTTCAGGTCTGGTATGTAGTAGATGTCTTTGAGTGCTCTTCTTTCTCCAGTCTTGCCTACAAAAACAATCGTACCCTTCCCAACAATATCAACATACGATCCATCACCAAACTTGACTTTCCCTTTGATGTTAGCATCTAAGCTTGAGAAGTAATCCTTGTTCCCTGTCATGTGATTGCTTGCTCCATTGTCTAGATACCAAACGCTTGTATCGTCGTTGTTGATATCATAGTTTCTTGGAAACACTTTGTCTTCATTCAAGAACACAACCTCATGGACATAAAGAGTGTCTTCTTATTCAGCATCGTTTAGGTTTGCCTCTTGATTCTCTTTTGGTCTTTCGGGACAAGCTGATACATAGTGACCCGACTTGTCACACCTCCAGCATGTTACATGAGACCGATCTTTGTCTTTCTTCTGCCTTTGATCACTTCCTCCTGCTTCTCCTCCTGTGGTTTGACTAGTAGATCCTCCTCGACCCTTGCCTCTACCACCGCGGCCTCTTCCTCTTTCTCTTCCTCGAGAATCTCCATAGTTCCCATGACCACTCTGCTCATTATTGGAAAATATAAGTTTTCCTTGGTCCTCTCTCTGGCTTTCTTCCCCTACACGTTCTTCATATGCCTTTAACCTCCCAACTATGTCCTCAAACCCCGTTGTATTGAGGTCTAGAACTTGTTCCAGCGAGGCTACAATTTGAATATACTTGTGTCTTGGGAGACCCTTTAAGAACTTTTTCACCATCTTGGACTCTTCTATGGTTTCTCCCAACGAGGCTGATTTTGAAGATATACCCGATATCTTTCCCGCGAAGTCATCAACTGTGTCGCTATCCTCCATCTTTAACCTATCGAATTCCGCCATCAATGTCTGAAGTCTCGCCTCTCGTACACGATCCACTCCAAGGTGTCGTGCTTTGATGGCCTCCCAGAGAGAATTTGATGTGGTTTGTTCTCCTACTTGCAGGATTAGGGTTTTGGGAATCGATTGAAAAAGAAGCGCTGTCGCCACATCGTTTTTTTTTGAGGTCAAACGATCCAGGTTCTATTGTTTCCCAGACTTCATGCACACGCAATATAACCTTCATTCGCATCGCCCAAACTGTGTAGTTTGTCGATGTCAACATCGGACATTGGATCGATGTGGATCCAAAGTCTTTTTTTCTCGGCAGCGGAGCTATCGCGTCTCCCATACTTGGTTACGTGAATCTTCTCTTGCCGTGTTGATCGAGTCTTCTTCCCAAGGCTCGGATCGAGTCTTCTTACCAAGGCTCGGATAGAGTCTTCTTCCCAAGGCTCGGATCGAGTCTTCTTACCAAGGCTCGGATAGAGTCTTCTTCCCAAGGCTCGGATCGAGTCTTCTTCCCAAGGCTCGGATCGAGTCTTCCAACCTGAAGCTCTGATACCAATTGTTGGGCTTTTCAAGTCCATGTTCAACTCCCCAATTAGTATGAGGTCTTTTGGGAAGGAACCCAAAGATAAATCCGTGCGGACTTTGCCATTTGGGCCCAAAGCGACAATATCATAATAATGGGGGAGTTGGATATGTGCTTGAAAAGCCCAACATATATTCTGAGTTTCTTTTAATTGGGTCAAAAATTATGAGAGGATATTTGTTTTTGAGTTTGATGACTTTTTTTATGTTTGAGAATTGAGAAAATAGATGCGAGTCATGTGACGAGAGATGAGAAGAGATGTGACTTTTTTGATAGTTGATAATCTTGAGCTGGATTTTATAGACAACAAAAATCTGAGGATAAAATGTAAGATTTTGATTCTTACAATTTACACATAAAATTAGAATCTAATTCATTCAAACTCTTTCAAATCAAAGGAATTGTAAAAATCTATTAGGGGGGTGTTATTCCATCATGGATTCAAAGTTCATTCTTAACATTTTATAATCCAGTTATTCAATGATTGATTCTAAATTTTTTATCAAAATCTAATGTTATTGGTTCTTGTATTTAAAATATCTTCATTAAAAAAATTTGAAATCTAGTTTATTGATTATTTTATTTACAATCTCTTTATTAAAAGAGTTTGAAATCTATTGTTATTCAATTCAATTCAATTAAAAACAATCAAAAATGAAAAAGTTTAAACTCTTGTGTTATTCATGTTTAATAGATTCAAAAGCCACTGATTTTTGTTTTCTTTTCTTGTAAAGCTTTTACCAGTTCCAACTTTCACTTCTCTGCATAATAGTAATACCATCAAAAAGCAGGTTCACTTGTTCCCAAAGGTAAAAAAAAAAAACATAAAAGCTTCAATCAAATTGATCCTGAGGATTCGGAAATGGAAATTTATCTGACAAGTGAAGTTTAGACAAATGACAAAAGCCAAACTAATGAAGATGATCGTCCTCCTTTGGTGTTGCCCGATCAACAGCAACCCAGATCATGAGTGTCTTCCCACTGAATCTGAAATCACAAAACAGAAAGGTTTCTTTTGATTCCAACCAGGTTTAAAGATGAACTAAAACTGTAACAGTATCTATAGCCAGGACCGCATTCACCAGTTTTCTTTCTCATGAATTTGATGATCAAACTGGTAAAGAAAGTTTTACCATCAAAATCTATAAATGACTACTCTGAAGCTGGTATATTGCTGCAGAGAAACTAGATATGCATCTAAAGGAGATTTGAGCAAAACCTGACCAGTAGTAGCGAATGTGATAAACCCAATTCCTGAGTGTTGTTTTGAGTTGTGATCCTAAAACAGAAGATGGAGAAATGGTATCAATAAACACAGATCAAGGAGGCGCTAAGCATAGCCAAACCTGACTGAGTTTAGAAATGTTGGATATTACCAAACACACAATTAGATACTGATGCCACTAAGTATTAGGCATGTATAAGTCTGTAGTTTCCCCATACCACTCAAAATGGCTTGCATAAGAGAAGTCAAAGGAATGCTTCTAGTTTCAAAAGCTATTAGGAAACCATTCTCAAAACAAAAATACACATTAAAGCAAATCGGATCACCTTCGAAAATCTTAATTCAGAGACTGATGGAGGGATTCGAGCAACGAAGATCCTCATCACCTTTTTTTTGCAGGCTGTCTCATCTCTTCCTGAAAGAATAACATAACCCCCTTTGAACAAAGATTATACGAGAAATTTTTTTTAAAAAAACTAATTTCTTATAAGATTAACAAAATCCATGTACTGACTTTTGGAGTAGCCCACTTTTACTTCCAAGATTCTGTTCCCTCAAAAGTGTTCACCTTTCAAAGCGTTCTACAAGCACTCAAACAAATAACAAACAGTAAGACAGATTTGTCAATTTAAAAAAATAAATATAAATAAAAATCATCCAGAGACCAATGAAACAAAAATGCAACTACTGTAGTAATTTTACCTTTGCATCTTCACTTGAAGCAAAAGTGACATACCCAAATCCACGAGATCTTCAGTTGATAGATCCTAAAACAAAAAAAAACAACTTCAGATGATTGTATCGAGTTTCATCGCGACATTGCTTCCAGATTGATTTAGACAAAATTGGGGAAAAAAAAGAAGACTCAAATTCAAACCTTCATGACAATTACAATCCTCCCCAAAGGCTCCAAATTTTGAGCCCATCGGAATCAATATCCCACGGGATACCCAAACCCACAAGCTTCCGCTCCATCAGATGAAGGAGAGAAACTAATGTAGATCTTGAGAAGAATTGAGAAACTGTAATAATAGAAACTCTAAAGACACTCAGATAAATCTCTCTCCCTCTCCCCCTAAATCTCTCACACTCGTCTCTTCTTTCTCCTCCTCATGCAAACCACAAGCACATCTCTTTCTCACACACAGATATCATTAAGCACCAAATCATCATCAATTTTTTGGGATACGGAATCTCTCCGATAAGAAACAAAAGAAACTTATGATTATCATTTAGATGCCACAATACCAGAATATTCGAAACTCACACACTGGCCAAATCTATCTCTCTCTCCCAAGGATTTCTCAAGAAAACCTTTTTAAGGCCAGACTCTTTGTTTCGAAATTGAAACATTTTGATTTCTTTTAAAATGATGACCTTCTTTTAACACCAAAGTATTTTTGACTTTTTTGTAAAATAAAATAAATAAATATTAGGAATTAAAACTGACTTTTGTTTTTTTCCTAGAAAGTAAGTTTGGAGTTTTTATCACAGTGGTTTTGTTTTAATGTTGTCAGTTGTCACCGTATCTTCTTAACTCGAGTTCAAACCTGGTGTATAGTGGTGTGTATGTTATCACATGTGTGAATTAGAAAAAAACTAAATTATTCTTGTGTTTCATATAAAATAACTTTATAATAACATTTTATTTTACGAGTATAGTCCTATGTTTTTTAATACTACATTTTTGTTTTTGCTCTCAAGTCTCATATAATTTCAAAATTATTTTTGACTCAGTTCACGAATAGTTTCTATTAGCTCTAAAAAGGCTATTTTGTAAAGGTCAAGTTTATCTTTTACTTAATTTTTTTTTTAAAAAAGATAGCCACTTCACAAGAGGTTAAGATATACTGTATAATTTTGTATTATGATGTTCTCGCTATATCTGCTTCAGAAAGCTGAAAAACTCTTAACCAAAAAGGGTCTATCTCAAGAACACTACAAGAATAAGCTAACATAGTTACGAATTTTGTTACAAAAAATAATCGTAACTATATTTTGTTACAATTAGCGACAAATTTGTTACAAAGAAAAAAAGATGATAAATTGTAGTAAATTTGTAACTTTTTGTAGTTACTTTGCTACGGTTTGCGATTTAATTTGTCGTAAATTTTGTTTCAAAAAATCACAAAAATACTTAACAAAGTTAGTAACAAAATATTTTGTAACAAACGATAAGAAATGTCACAAATAGTAACAAATTCTTTGTAACTAATTATGAATAATTTGTGTCGATATGCCACAAATATAAAATTGTCTCTAAATTATGTCAAATAGCAATAAAATATATGTATCTAAAATTGCAACAAAATAATTTGTAATAATTTGTGTCAAATATGTATGACTTTATCCCTCAGCGAAGAAATCAAACAATCAAATAACAAAGTATTTTGCCTAAGCGGCGATTTTTCTTCCAACATCTTAATATAGTCTCAGATATACTTGGCTGCGGCATAGTAATTTAATTTGACATTATGACTTTTAAATGTTTAATCTTTATAAGATTAATAATTTGTAATCACATTTTATTTATTGTAATTTAATTTGTTTTTTTCTAATTAAAAATTTCTAAATAGCCACATAATATTTGTAGCTATTTGTGGTATTATTAAAATATTAGCAATAAAAAAGTGTAATATTTTGTATCTAATTGCTGCAATTAAATTGTGGTAAATTGTAACACATTTGCGACGAAATTTTGATTGTAGGATTTTCTGTAAAATTATCACAAATTATTTGTAGCAATTTTTAATTGCGACATTTCACTGTTGTCTCTAATTTGTAGCAAATTGTTACAAATAGTTACATCACCGACATTTGCTACGACCCAATAGTTTTGCCGGATTGTTGTAACTAATTTGTAGTAAATCAATTATTTGCTACAAAAACAAATTTATACATACAAATAAAATTGTACTATGTTAATATTTTCTTGTAGTGGGAGTAAAGGTTGGTGAAAGCCGGATTATTGTTGCTAGTCTAGTTTACATCTTTTCAAAACTAATTAATTATAGAATTTTTAAAAAAAAGAATTATAGATTTAAATGTGTGAATCTATTAGAATAAATTCCTAATCGAAAAGATGACATATAAATACCACCTATCACTTCATCTAAGATTAAAATAAAACTAAGATTTTATTTCAAACATGCCTATAATATGTATGAGTCATTTAACATATGCTTTTGCCAAACTGAAGATAACTTAAAAATGTTGAAATATATATATATATATATATATATATATATATATATATGTTGTCTGTGAGAAAAATCGAGCTTCCATCTGAAAATAGAGACGAGCTTCGTTAAGGTTTCTTTATGAACTTTTAAAAAGCTTTTGTCCCTAAAAAAAAAAAACTTGAAAAAAGTAACTTGAAATAAAATCCATGAAAAGTAGAAAACGTCACATCTTTACTAGACAAAAGATTGAATATGTGTAGAGGAAAATTATCTTACATCAACACGTTTTTACTTAATGGAGATAATTAGGTATTAGGAGTTTCCTTGTTCGTGGAATCATGGAAAATTCAACATCGCAGTTAAGAGCCTTTAAATACAATACATTTTCTTTACTACATGTATAGAGGATATAATCTTACATCAGCACATAAAATGTTGAAAATTTATGTGTTGTCTCTGAGAAAAATTGAACTTCCATCGGAAAAGAGAGACGAGTTTCGTTAGGGTTTCTTATGAACATTTAAAAAGCTTTTATCAAAAAACAAAACTTTTAAAAAGTAACTGGAAAAAAAATCCATGAAAAGTAGAAAACGTCACATCCTTACAAGACAAACGATTGAATATGTATAGAGGATAATTTTAGACCAAAAAAAAAAATGTATAGAGGATAATTATCTTACATCAACACGTTTTTACTTAATGGAGATAATTAGCTATTAGGAGTCTGCTTGTTCGTGGAATCATGGAAAATTCAACATCGCAGTTAATTTGTTCGTGGAATCATGGAAAATTCAACATCGCAGTTAAATACAATACATTTTGTTTACTACATTAAGTATGGAGGATAACCTTACATCAACACATATTTGCTTAGTGGAGAGAATTAACTATTAAGGGTCATGGAAAGTTCAACATTGCAGGTAAAAGTCTTAAACAAAATATATACAGTTTTAATTTATTTTAATCTAAAAAATTATGGTTATATGTAGCAGTAACTGTAGCTTACATTATAGTTTTGGGGGGGGGGGGGGGTTATGTAGCAGTAACTGTAGCTTACATTATAGTTTATGGATATTCATTCGATGTACGTAGTCAAAATATAACGTGAAACTTATAATCTGATCGATTTTTTTTTTTGACGACTATAATCTGATCGATTAATAAACTTTAATGCTGATTAATAATCATTTGCAAATGGACAACTTTTGTAAAAATGGACAACTTTAGTTCGATGTGGGTCGTACTTCCACGCGTATATCCATATTTGTTTCTCCGCAGCTCTGAAGTCTTCTATTTGCCCCATTTATATATTTTTTCCTTTATTGTTTTGCTGTAAATGTTCATTACTTTTTGACAAAACATTTTTCTTATATCCTAAAGGCCAATATTTCACGGTAAGTAATCGAACCAATATTCAATTATTAGTTATATAGGTAAATAAATGGTCAATTTATAATGTTAAGAAAATAAATAATTTATAATGTCAAAAATAGTTAAAATTATAATTGTCTCGCACATGAGTAATGGTTATTTGTGAATTTAACTTACTTCTTTTCCTATTGTCAAATGGTTCTTATCTGCAAAATCTCTTTTTGTTGGGACTTATTTATTTTTCAATGTGAAATTGCAATAAAAAAAAAACGTTGATACGTGGAAAAGAAAAGAAGATTTCAACATGTGATTTAGTATACACTATTAAGTATCTTCTACTAGAAAGTCTCGAATACCATAGCTCATATTTTAATTAGTTTTGTGATTTAAATATGTAACTATGAGTTGACAAAAAAATATTACTATTAGTATTAAACTATAGAATAGCTAAACATTGTGAGCTAAAATAAATAAAAAAATTAATCAAATAGGCATAATAGAAAATCATGCTGTTGTAAGATATTAATTGACCAATGACAAAAAGTCTAAAAGGATTGAATATATGTCGTCAAGTTGCATATGATTGTGTAGGAATGTGTGAGAGTGATATGGTGGGGTTGTACTTGCCTGACATTCTTCTCAGTTCACGGAGGAATCCGAATCTCTCCATTGGACGTTCTCTTAAATCTATTAGAAACCTCGTATTGGTCTCCCAACAAATACATAGCTTAATTACCAAATAAAAAATATGTTTATAGTTTAAGAAAAATAATAGGCTCTTTCCAAGAAAAATAATAATACGATTATCCCACAACAAAGAGAGTAGGCTTTTTCGAAAAGAAATATAATAGTCTATACAATAACCTAGATTTTTGTTTTTAACCTAATAATAACATAATGCATGGGATAAACATTTTATGGTTGATAAACTTGATTATACAAAATAATAATAGTTTATACATAATAAGATGCATGGGAGAAAGTATTCTTATTTTCCCACAACAATTATTCTGATTCAGCAGTGGGTCCACGACCCCAAACGGATTATATAAGAATCCTCTCTCCCATGCATTTTCTTCATACACCGAACGAAATCCTTTCTTGTTCCCTTTTGTCATTTTTTTTTTTCGTTTTAAGCATCTTTTTTCTATTTGAACAAAAAGCATCTTTCTTTCGTCTCATAGAATTTTAGGTAACTGTGAAATTTTATATTGCATCGAGTTAATATCGAGTTGCATTTTATGTTTTTTTTTTTAATTTCATGTTGCATTGACTCAAGAACGTATAAGTTCCTTTCTTCAAAAAAAAAAAAACGAACTCCTAATTCTTAGAGGGATTTTCGTAGATTTCCAAAGTTTTTTACACATACTCATTTCCTCATGCTTTGAAAAAATTGGAAGGGTCTGTGCATTAAAAAAGTTTAAAACAAAGGCTCATCATTTTTACATATACTATTGTTTAGTTTATGTTTGTTCCTTGATTTATTTGATTTCATTAAACTGATTTGGCTATCTTTCGTTCTTTTTCTCATGAAATTCTGAATTTTTTGTTTTTATTCAAAATGAATGTAGATTTTCATTTATTTATTTATTTATTTATGCTTTTTCCCAACATTTGTTTTTCTTGACGGTGTTTTTTCCCCAATTTAGATCTCTGACTAAACTAATTTATATGTATGTTGGACGCCAATTTTTAATCTACTGCGTATGTCCGTCAAATTGAGTAGCCCGTTTAATTATGACAGTAAATAATAAATTACCATGATGTTACAGTTAAGTACAGTAATATGGGTATTCACATTTATTTTTAATTCTATGAAAAATTAACCAGGATGGAAGATCATCAGTCTTATGGTGCTGGTGGCAATAAATCGAAATCCTCCAAACCAAACTCAAATGTTGGGCCCGTAAAAGATATTGTGGTAATTTTATAAACTAAAAGATGATTTATTTGAAGAAAAATATCATTAACAATGTAATTTTCTCAAAGAATAAACTTATATTATTAAAAACAACAACAGAAAAGTTTACAAATAAATTTTCTCTGTTTATTTGATTGGCATTTCATCAGTTGACGCACTTGGACGAGAGTTTTCCTACGGTAAGCCATCCAATTCATATTAATCTTTTTTATAGGCTTGCATTAAAAAAAATTTCTTAAGTTTAAAAATGCTCTGTTTTTAGAGCTTAAAAGTTTTCTGGGTTTCTAAACTCTTTGTACAAAGCCCTTTTTTGTTTAATTAATATCATATTTTCAACCCAAAAAATATATTTCTTAAGGTTTTCCCAAATTTTAATATTGAATGCATATTCATAAATATTGGTTTTTACAGGATATCCCAAGTGGAACTAAAATCTATAGACTATCCAGGCATGATAAGCTTAGAAAGGTGATTAATCAGGGAAATCGGGGTAAGTCAAAACATCTTACTACTGTATATGATTATATAACAAAAAGAGANAAGATTGGTGGTCCAAAGCCAAAAAAGGAAAAAATGATGTTCAAAGGTAAGGTTATTTGATTTTTAAAATATTTGTGCTCCATTATAAAACAGATATGTGGCCCAAAATTTAACAAAATTGTTGGTGGTCCTAAGCAATGGCTTAGCCCGCCTGTCCTCTGGGCCGGGCCTGTATCTACCCTGAGGTATGCTTCTCAAAAACTACAAATATGCATAATTTAATTAATTCCGACGTACAAGATTTTGTCTATACAGCTTCTCGAAGACTACCAATGAAGAATAAGAGACCAGAGTGTGTTTATGCAACGTGTCAACGCAGCATTTATTTCAGAGAAAAAAAAACATGTCTAGGCAACATTTCTTAGTTTATGCAACATGTCTCTTATTTGTTTGTTTGATATAATATCGTTATCTAAAACACTATCTCTGTGTGTCTTTAGTTGATCCCAGTGTGAAAAAGCAAAGCATTTTTAAAATAATAAAAATGTGCACAGTTGAACATGATGGTGGTGGTGGTGCTGTCTCTTATACACATCTAGATGTGTATAAGAGACAGATATGTAGAAGTCCATACAGAAAAGAATTACTTGCCGAGTTGTATAGCTTCATTGGAGAGAAATTTTTTATAACTCATTCTCAATCACAACAGTCCTAAATTTTTATTTTTTTCCTTTTCTGTAATTTTCTTTTTTTATCGTCACCTATTCTATAGATCAAGTTTATTTTTATGCTACATGATTTTAAACTTTAGTCTTTTTTCACAGCAAAACTTTAGTTTTTTTTATATAAAAAACCTTCATTCATTCTACAACGTAAAGTATGATTTTTTTTTCTGCATAAATTTTTCTAAATATTTTTTTTAAGCTTCAACAACTATTCTGTGTAAGTTCTTTCATTGTTCGATTTAACCTCTATTTTCATATCCTGTTCAGCTTTTGTGTTTTGTAAAATTGGTATTTTATTTTTTAAGTTAATATCTTAAAAGGCCCAAAAACCTGCATGAAAATAAACTTACATTAGTTAATATTATGTGAAAACCCAAAATACTTGAAAGCCCAAAAAATAAAAATGCTGATGTGGATAGCTTAGATGGAGAGAGGTTTGCCTAATTATATATATCATTTTTTCATCCCAAAAAAATATTTCTTAAGGTTTTCCCAAATTTTAATATTGATTGCATATACATAAATATTGGTTTTTACAGGATATCCCAAGTGGAACTAAAACCTATAGACTATCCAGGCGTGATAAGCTTAGAAAGGTGATTAATCAGGGAAATCGGGGTAAGTCAAAACATCTTACTGTATGATTATATAACAAAAAGAGATCTTGTTCGATTGCATATTTCTTTCAAGTATATATATATATGCATAAGTGTTATTTCGGGGTTGGGTGATTTCTAGTAATGTACAATATGGTTTTCTAACAAATCTAGATGTGTATAATAGACAGCAATTATTCTGATTCAGCAGTGGGTCCACGACCCCAAACGGATTATATAAGAATCCTCTCTCCCATGCATTTTCTTCATACACCGAACGAAATCCTTTCTTGTTCCCTTTTCTCATTTTTTTTTTTCGTTTTAAGCATCTTTTTTCTATTTGAACAAAAAGCATCTTTCTTTCGTCTCATAGAATTTTAGGTAACTGTGAAATTTTATATTGCATCGAGTTAATATCGAGTTGCATTTTATGTTTTTTTTTTTAATTTCATGTTGCATTGACTCAAGAACGTATAAGTTCCTTTCTTCAAAAAAAAAAAAACGAACTCCTAATTCTTAGAGGGATTTTCGTAGATTTCCAAAGTTTTTTACACATACTCATTTCCTCATGCTTTGAAAAAATTGGAAGGGTCTGTGCATTAAAAAAGTTTAAAACAAAGGCTCATCATTTTTACATATACTATTGTTTAGTTTATGTTTGTTCCTTGATTTATTTGATTTCATTAAACTGATTTGGCTATCTTTTGTTCCTTTTCTTATGAACTTTTTTTGTTAAAATTATTCAAAATGAATGTAGATCTTTATTTATTTATCTTTTTATGCTTTTTCCCAACATTTGTTTTTCTTGACGGCGTTTTTTTTTCCAATTTAGATCTCTGACTAAACTAATTAATATGTATGTTGGACGCCAATTTTTGATCTACTGCGTATGTCCGTCAAATTGCGTAGCCCGTTTAATTATGACAGTAAATAATAAATTACCATCATGTTACAGTTAAGTACAGTAATATGGGTATTCGCATTTATTTTTTATTTTATGCAAAATTAGCCAGGATGGGAGATCATCAGTCTTATGGTGCCGGTGGCAATAAATCGAAATCCTCCAAACCAAACTCAAATGTTGGGCCCGTAAAAGACATTGTGGTAATTTAATAAACTAACAATTAATTTAAAAAAAATAACTAAAGATGATTTATTTGAAGAAAAATATCATTAACAATGCAATTTTCTCAAAGAATAGACTTATATCATTAACAACAACAACAGAAAGTTTACCAATAAATTTTCTCTGTTTATTTGATTGGCATTTCATCAGTTGACGCATTTGGACGAGAGTTTTCCTACGGTAAGCCATCCAATTCATATTAATCTATTTTTATATGCTTGCATTAAATAATATTTCTTAAGTTTAAAAATGCTCTGTTTTTAGAGCTTAAAAGTTTTCGGGGTTTCTAAACTCGTTGTAGGAAGCCCCTTTTTTGTCTAATTAATATCACATTTCAACCCAAAAAAATATTTCTCAAGGTTTTCCCAAATTTTAATATTGAATGCATATACATAAATATTGGTTTTTACAGGATATCCCAAGACTATCCAGGCGTGATAAGCTTAGAGAGGTGACTAATCAGGGAAATCGGGGTAAGTCAAAACATCTTACTGTATGATTATATAACAAAAAGAGATCTTGTTCGGTTGCATATATATATTATATATATATATATATGCATAAGTGTTATTTCGGGGTTGGGTGATTTCTAGTAATGTAATATGGTTTTCTATTCGGTTTTGAAACGGTTAAATCAAATGGACACCACCAAATCGATTCTCTTTAACCAAATCGGTTGTCTTTAAAATAAAATAAAAAAAGTTCGGTTGTCTTTAGACTATATATATATAATTATTTTTTGCAGCATGAAAGCTTTTCTCTAAAAGGTAATTAGTCTTGAATAAATCACAAAAATACGCATTTTTATGATTGTACATGAGGTTTAATTAGCATAGCTCTGAAATTTCTTTTTGAATTCAACATATGCCCTCTCTTCTTCTTTTTCCCCTTGTTAATATCATGTGCCTAACTTTACCAAGTATTCATTCATATGATTTTAGCTAATGCATTATATACATCTTTTCAGTATATATATATATATATGTAACGTGTGAAATCAATTGAACGTCTAACATATTTACCATTTCCTTGAGTTCAAAGACAACATCTTTTAACATTAACCGAAAGTTTATCTTTTCAAATATTAAAGATATATGTTGGGCGATAGCATCAACCCGAAGTTTATCTGCTCGTCTTCGTATCCTTAAGAATATTGAGGCGCCATTATCAGCACTCCATCTTGTAGTGGGGCTCATCAACAGACTAAATGCCAAAGGAGCACTGAGAGAGTTTGAACATCTGCAAAAGTTTTTGAAGAAGGATGGCGCCATCTTAGAGGATGATTGCAATTGTGTTGAACCATTATTAGATACTAAAAAAGGTAAAGCTAAATCCGAGGTGCCCACACTGTGTACCAACAAAAGACAGGTAACTAAAAAATCTTTCATTAAATCCTTATTTCTTAATACTATTTTGATCTCTCTATTAAACATTTATTCATGCCTTGTAGCCTAAACGCACGTTTAAAGTGAAAGATTTGATCATCTTGAAAAAAGTGGATGAGAAAAAACTTATATCTTTGGTCACCGAAGGTCCTGTGGCGGTCAGATTAGACTTATACGAAGAGTTTAAAGACTTTAGAGGGGTTGGTATCTTTCAACGAAACATACTTTTTAGTGAACTTAATAATATAAATGCATGTTATTTATTCATAATATATTATTTTACTTGTTTATGGTTATGTTTTGTAGGATGGAATCTACAAAGGTCCCAATAAGAGGAGTAAAAAAGAGGTGAACAAGCATATGGTCTTATGTCACGGCTACGGAACAGTTAATGGAATACATTTTTGGGAAATCCAAAATTCAGCCGGAACTAGCTGGGGAAATGGTGGGTTGGAAAGGTGATCCGACAGGTCAGCCGCGACAAAGGGGAACCATCCTTATTTACACTTGTTGTCTACCCAGGCCCGGCACAAAAAGATTGGTGGTCCAAAGCTAAAAAAGGAAAAAATGATGTTCAAAGGTAAGGTTATTTGATTTTTAAAATATTTGTGCTCCATTATAAAACAGATATGTGGCCCAAAATTTAACAAAATTGTTGGTGGTCCTAAGCAATGGCTTAGCCCGCCTGTCCTCTGGGCCGGGCCTGTATCTACCCTGAGGTATGCTTCTCAAAAACTACAAATATGCATAATTTAATTAATTCCGACGTACAAGATTTTGTCTATACAGCTTCTCGAAGACTACCAATGAAGAATAAGAGACCAGAGTGTGTTTATGCAACGTGTCAACGCAGCATTTATTTCAGAGAAAAAAAAACATGTCTAGGCAACATTTCTTAGTTTATGCAACATGTCTCTTATTTGTTTGTTTGATATAATATCGTTATCTAAAACACTATCTCTGTGTGTCTTTAGTTGATCCCAGTGTGAAAAAGCAAAGCATTTTTAAAATAATAAAAATGTGCACAGTTGAACATGATGGTGGTGGTGGTGAGTCATTCGTACCAGCCAATAACACTCTCATAAGCATAATTAAACTAGGTAACAATTCAGCCACAAATAGATAGATACATACAAATATAACAAATGAGCATTTCTCAATTCTCATCACAACACTCCTGCATATGTCAATCTGCAAATTATCATGGACAAAAGAGAAGAAATCAATGGAACAAGAACCATAAAAAGATCCCTAACGTCAACAGAAGTAAGAGAATCATTGGCTAGATATTCCATTTACCATTGTTTTTGACAGTTCCAACACACTCAACTGCAAAAACAATAAAAAATACGATAAATATCAAGAAAGAATAATAACCAATTTCTAAGACGCAAGCAAACAAAAAAAAGATAGATCCTCAGAAGATAAACGGAATTAACCAAGAGATAGAAGGGGAAAAGGAATCATTTCTTACATTTTATCACACAAAACAGAATCATTTCTTACATTTTATCACACAAAAATGAATCATTTCTGCTTTTGTTATGATCCCAAACATAAAATTTTATTGAAAGGATTGCAATGCAAAGTTGTAAAGAAAAGGGTTTTGCGCAAAAAAACTTCCAACCTTTAGTTTTTTTGCAAGATAAACCTTAACTTCAAAATAATGCAAGTCAAAACGCTTATAGAGAGTTTGAAAGAAAAATAGTACCTTTTTGATCGGGTTTAGGCCTGCAAACGAAATACTTCGGCGGCGTATGTGAAGTGTAGTAAACGCTAGTTTGGAAGAGTATTGCCTGGTTATCATAAGGATCCATAACCTCAAACGTGATGAAAAACATGTCCCCAAAAACCGTGTAAAAGATGGCTTTGACAACATTGACAAATTCATACTTTGTGCACTCCTCTTCATTGTAGCATTCAAGGGCTTTATGAGACAGCCGCTTAAGTAAATCCACACTGGTTTCTGGCTCCTTGACGAAAGCATCTCCATTGAGAATAACCGGACGGTAGTTGAATATGCACCTAAAGAATATGTAATCGATATCGAACCCCTACTATCACAAAAAAAAAAACAACTCTCAAATTTCACACAGTTTTAAAACCTTATTGATTACATATCAAACCATAAGCATAAACACAATAAATATAAACCTCGCTTTCATCAATTTGTTCGTTAATCATGTAGGTTTCTTGCTCAATTGTATATTGAGGCTCATCTTTCTCGGTTCTTGTGATATATGGATAATCCTTACTCTCGAAATCATCAGGTGTACACAAATAATACGCAGATACCATGTAAGGAGTCCAAGCTGAGACACAAGTAACGAGGATTAGTCGATCAAACCATATATTTTAGTGAAACAAAATCTGGATTCATCTCGTTGACAAAAAAAAAAAACAAAAGGAAAAAAAAAAGACTTGTACCCATAAATTGACTCATTGCTCCTCAGTCCTCACCAATCAAATGTAGCTCGTACGTTCAGGAACATATGTGTTTAAGTTTTAACATCTTTTTATATTAAGTCTTAACTCTCTCTAAGTTTCTTACCTTTCTCTTTTTTTTTTTTTGGACTAATATTGTTAATTAGCTTGGTCACACAATATACAATTTGCGACACTTCCTTTGGCAGCTAATCTATATTTTTTTATTGGAGTTTTAGTAAAATGATAAGGAATTAAATAATAAGAATAACATATTTTCTTCCTTTTTAATAGTGTTACATTAATTTTTTTCTTTTTAGTGCTGAATCTGTTTTTGTGTGTTTAAATTCTAAAAAGTAATAGTTTTTTTTGAACAGATAAAATTCAATTAAAAAGTAATAATATTTATAACAATTCATAATTTTTCCTTTTATCTTCAGGAAATAAGTCAATGACAAAAAATGGTACAAACTATATATTTTTCAGATTTTATATCTAATTTAAAAAAGAATGAATCCAACTGATAAAATAAAAATTATAAAATTATGAAACAAAATCTTTTTTTTTGTCAAGATATGGAACAAATTCTTTAAAATTTCCTTACAGTAAAACCTCTATAAATTAATACTCGATTAATTAATAATTATTATAAATTAATAAATATTGTCGGTCCCGTGTAAGGCTGTACAATCTGGATATCAGTTCGGTTTCGGTTCGGTTTTCTCGATTTTTCGGTTAGTAAAAAATAGCTACCATATTAATACCATATCTAGTTTGGTTTGGTTTGGTTTGGATATCTTCGGTTTTTGATTTATTCGATTTCTAATCAAAAACCAAAAATTTGGTTTGGTATAATATGGATTTCGATTTTTTTTAATAGAAAATATAAAATAGTTATAATAAAAAGTAGAAAACATAGAAACAATTAAAATTGTAAAATTCATCTCTATTATAAAATAAATAAAACTCTAAAATTTGTAATTAAAAAAAACTTAAAAACGAAAGCACTAAAGCACTAGTCTTTAACAACATCAAATAAAATAAAATATTAAACTTAGAATGAAAACTAAAAAAGTTGACGGCGCCACATTAGGTTTTTTTGTCAACTAATCGGTTAATTATATTGTTTTTTTAAATTTATTTAGACATTATATTTTTAGGGTTACATAATTTACATACTTATTGTATACTTTATAATATTATATTATGATTTAAAATTAATCGGTTTTATCGGTTAATATCCAAACCATATCCGGATCCTACGGTTTTGAAATTATTACATCCCTACGGTTAATATAATATATCTGAATCTAACCATATGTTCTATTTCGGTTCGGTTTTACCAGATTGGACAGCCCTAGTCCCGAATCAGGTCAGTGTAAAATTTAGCAAAATTCGATAAGATAATAAGATAATAACTTTTTTGAAACTCCTATTTAAATATATAGTCCTATTAATATTATAAATTAATAATTTGTATATATTCATTCGATTTTACAATAAGTAATGTTTTAGGGGGAAAATATGTTTCAAATTATATTATATTTTTAACTTTCAATTAAAAAATAATTATTTTTTTAGTGTTTTTACCATTTGTATTCTATAAATTGTTTTATTATTGGTTGAATTATGTTTTATAGTGCTTTTAAAACAATGATTATAAATTTATTGTTAAAAATTTATTTTGATGCTATTTAAGAATATTTCTTATAAACTAATAACTCTATAAATTAATAAAAGAACATAGTCCCAACATTATTAATTTATAGAGGTTTTATTGTATCTTTATTTTCACATTTTTACTGAATCAAATTATTTCTTTACATTTTGAAGAAAAATCAGTAAACTCTATAACACAAAAAATGTAAAATGACACGCGTTAAGTAGCAGGTGGCATCAACTCTATAACACCTCATTTTTTGGGGTAAATGCTAGCTTCGAGTCACACCTCATTATTGCTACAGCCGGTGGTCGTATAGAGTTGATTTGGCATCAACAGTTGTAATAGAACTTTTGCAGAATTCTAGTCAAATACAAAAAACTTATCGAATCTTTCTTCAACAGATTGGTTGGACGAAAAGCGATTTTCCAGAGATGTGATTTTTCTTGATCTTGTTTCTTTTCATTTTTAGTTTTCTTGTGATTGTTTGTTTTTGTGCTTTTTTTCTTCTATGTATGTCAAGAAACCTAGATTGATGTAAAAGAGTTTCTTGTCTATTAAGTTGTGAAGGCATAGCCTTATATACATATGTATCCGTAAACCTAATTACATCTCTTCTCAATTACCAAAACCATACTTAACTATATATTAATTACATATTCAGTCCAATACCCCCCTCAAGTTGGAATATGTAGGTCACAAATACCCAACTTGCGAAGAGAAATATCGAAAGCATTGCGACCAAGAGCCTTGGTGAAAATATCAGCGAGCTGTGTAGTTGTAGACACATGTTTCGTAGCTATGACACCACGAACAATCTCATCCCGGATAAAATGACAATCCGACTCAGCATGTTTTGTTCGCTCATGGAAAATCGGATTGGCACTTAGATGAATAGCAGAGAGACTGTCAAAATGTAGGATAACCGGAGCAGAGCAATCTACTCCCAAAGTCGTAAGCAACTCACGCATCCACAGAATCTCACTAACCGTATCTGCCATTGCTCTATATTCAGCTTCAGCGGAAGATCGTGAGACAACACGTTGCTTGTGTGTCTTCCAAGAAACCGGAGAGTCACCCAATTGAATAAACCAACCAGTAAGGGATTTACGAGATATCGGACAAGCAGCCCAATCCGAGTCACACCAAGCAACTAATCGTAAATCAGAACCAGCACGTAAAAGGATTCCCTGTCCCGGATTGTCTTTCAAGTAGCGAACAACACGCACAACTGCATCCCAATGCTCCGAAGTAGGTGCTTTCATGAACTGTGAAAGAACATGAATAGCATAAGAAAGTTCTGGACGCGTCGTAGCCAAATAGATGAGACGACCAACTAATCGTCGATACCGAGTAGGATTCGGTAGAGTTAATGCTGTCAATTTAGCGAGAGAGTGATTCTGCTCCATAGGATGAGAAACCGGTTTAGCTCCTAACAAGCCTGTTTCAGCAATGATATCAAGTACATATTTTCGTTGGCATAAGTACATACCGGAAGAACTCCGAGCAACTTCAATACCCAAAAAGTACTTTAAAGGACCCATATCCTTCATACGAAATCATGAGCTCAAATAGACTTTGAAAGCTTGAATACTCTCCAACGAACTACCAGTGACAATAAGATCATCGACATAAACCAAAACATGAAGGCGAACATCTCCTTCAACGAAAACAAACAGCGAGTAATCTGAAATATCTTGGCAGAACCCGAAATCCTTAAGATTTTGGGAAAGCTTGGCAAACCAACAGCGTGGTGCCTGTCGAAGACCGTATAGAGATTTATGCAACCTACAGACTTGAGACTTATCATGTGTTCGAAAACCGGGTGGAAAACGAATACACTTCCTCCTCTAAATCACCATGTAAGAAGGCGTTATGTACGTCCATTTGATGAACCTCCCAATCCCGAGAAACAGAAATTTCTAACAGTGAACGAACACTAACCATCTTACAAACCGGCGCAAATGTCTCATCATAATCAACTCCCTCAGTCTGGTTGTTGCCAAGAACTACTAAGCGAGCTTTGTATCTCTCAAGTGTACCATCAGCACGATATTTAACTGTAAAAACCCATTTGCAGCCTAAAGCTTTCTTACCCGGAGGTAGAGTCTCGACTGTCCAAGTTCCACTCTCTTCAAGTGCATCAATCTCAGTTCGAACAGCCCCTCGCCAATTCTCATCCTCAAACGCTTCAGCATATGTGCGAGGAATTACGTCGGACGATATAGCGGCAAGAAAAATCTGATGTTGTTCGGAAAAACTAGAGCAATCAACATAGTCATCAAGAGGATACCATGACGAATCCACAAAATCGCTGTCCGAGCCTGCATGCGTCGTATTTTGGACATAATCCAACAGTTTGGTAGAAGGGATCTTCTTACGGCATCCCTTTCCCATAGGTATATCAGTGGAAACAGAGTCAGCCTCTGTTTCATGAATCGGTAGCACCTCCAAAGGTTTCGAAGAAGCAGGTGGAGAAACAGATGGAGAAGACAAATCATCTGTCAACTCAGTAAATCTGGAAATCTCAGGACTCAATTTGTCACTCGTAGTCGGCGATCCCAGTAATGTATCATCGACGAGAGCATGTTGTGGAGGAGTAGTTACCACTGCTGGAACCAAGGGTGACGAGGAAGATTCTAGTGCCGAGGGTAAAGATGAAGATTCTGCAGCAAGGGGATCATCCTCATGATTACCGGGCACAGATACGGAAGGCAACAAGGAGGAAAGAGGATTCTCGGTGAGAGTCTCTGCATAGGGAAACTTGGTTTCACAAAAAAATGACATCACGGGATGTTGAGAAAACTCCAGTTTCAAGGTTGTAAATTTTCCAACCCTTCTTACCAAAAGGGTAACCTATAAACACAGATCTATTGCTGCGTGTAGCAAACTTATCTCCCCCAGTACGCTGATTATGGACGTAGCATAAGCAGCCAAATACGCGAAGATGATTCATCGGAGGCTTGCGATGATACAACATTTCAAAAGGTGTTTTACCAGCAAGAATCGCCGTATGAGTTCTGTTGATTAGGTAACCTGCTGTAAGTATGCAAACCTCCAAAAATCCACCGGTAGATTAGCTTGAAATCGTATAGAACGCGCAACATTAAGTATATGTCTATGTTTCCGCTCGACTCTCCCGTTCTGTTGAGGAGTCCCGACGCATGATGTCCCATGAGTATGCCTTTTGTACGGAAATATTCCGTGAGACAAAGAAATTCGGACCCATTGTCACTACGAATGGTCTTCACTTTCTGATCAAATTGTCGTTCAACTAGAGCTATGAAATTTTGTATAGTAGAACCAGTTTCCGTTTTAGAGGGAAGTAGATATATCCAGAGAGCACGTGAGTAATCATCTACGATTGTGAGGAAGTAACGTGATCCACACACAGAAGTAGTTCGATAAGGTCCCCATAAATCACAGTGAACAAGTTCAAAAGCCATTGTTGTTTTATTAATGCTCAAAGGGAAAGAGTCACGTGTCTGCTTAGCACGAATACAAACGTCACATGACTTATTATCAAAACCACTACTACTACTACTACTTAGATCTGATAAATCAAGCATCCTAATTGCCGTAGAAGCTGGATGACCCAAGCGTCGATGCCACACATCCACTGGTTGTTTCTCCACAGCATGCGCTACTTCCACAGTCTCCACACCTCTAAAGAAATAGAGACCATTCAATTGTTCACCCGCTCCAATCAGCATCAGTGTGATGCGGTCCTGAACAATACAAATTTTGTCAGATATCTGGAAGATACAGCGACTGTCCCTAGTTATCTGTGAAACTGAGATCAGGTGGCATTGGAGATCCTCTACGAAAAACACATTAACCAAACGGAGATGGGAGCCTAAATAAACATTCCCTTGTTTAGTAGTTGTAGTGAATCTGCCATCCGGAAGCTTTATGTAAACAGGTGGCATCTCACAAACATCCATGAGAAATTCGATGCTACCAGTCATATGATTAGAAGCACCCGTATCTATAATCCAAGATTCGATAAAAAACTTACCAGAGAGACGCTCATGTTGTCCGGAGTTCCGATCATTCAACATGGTAACCAACGTTTTCCATTGTTGATTATTTAGGCCGCTGAAACCATCTCGATCTGCATCGGTAATCACCGTGTTTGCAGCAGAGGTCGGTACGAGACTTTGAACCTGATTTGCTCGAGCGTGTTCAACACGTTTCTGTGATGGAGAAGGAGCTTGAGTATTTCGCTGCTCAGTCAGTGCATCCGCAACTACCATTGGTGTATTAGGCAGCGTAGAACGTGGCCTAGAGATGTCAGATGGGCCGGCCCGCGTCCAACTGGACTTGTCCGTTGCGGGTTCGTTTTTTTCTTTGTCCGTGCGGGTCGGCCCGCCGCGGATTGCGGACAAAAATTATAAGCCCAAGCCCGCCCCGCCCTTATTTAGCGGGTCTGCGGACTGGCCCGCGGACGTGTTCTACTTTTAAAAACCGATCTTAAAACGATTTTAAGAACTTTAAACTGATTTAAATTGTTTATATACTCATAGATTTAAAGCTTTCTGTAATCTATTGTTTGGTATGCTTTGTATTGACTTAAGTCATATTACATTTTTCATACTTACTTATTGTTGAGAGTCACGTTACGTGACAGTTTTTGACTAAAAGTGTTTGACTAAGAATTGTCTATGACAATTTTGGAAGTTAATTGCGTAACAGTTTTTTTTACAGATTCTTTGACAGTTTTCTTTTTATTTGCATAACAAAAGTAATCAAACTGAAACTTAAAAAATGAAATCTGAGAACTTAAAGATGTAATTCGAGAAGCAACAAACTGAAACTTAAAAAAACAACCCGAAAAGCAACAAGAAGTCATCAAAGAAAATCAAACTGAAATTCGAAACCAATCCAAGAAGCAACAAAATGAAACTTTTAAAACCAATCCATGAAGCAACACAACAGTTCAGCATATCAATCATCTTCATCATCACAAATTGATTCGAAAGAAGGGATATCTTCTTCATTGTATTTTTCATCCTCCTCTGCATTTGTAAAATAAAAATCAAAGTTAGAACACAATTTTTAAGCTTTAGTTGTAGACATGTAGTACTTTAGAAAATAAATTATTTACCATTTTCATATGCTTCAAAACCTCTTAACAAATTGCGACTGCAGATCAAAGCTTGCACATTTTTTGGAAGAAGTCGGCTTCTGTACTTGTTCAAGACTCGAGATCCAATGCTGAAAGATGATTCTGAAGCTACTGTTGTGATAGGAATGCTGAGTAGATCACAAGCCATTGAAAACAACTGACCATATTTTTGCGAGTTGTCTTTCCAAAAATCTAGAATATCCATGCTCACATGACTTCCCATGTCTAAAGGCGGTTCATCAAGATACATTTCCAACTTAGACTTTCCACTAACAACAACATGAGTCTTGCGAAAAGCCAAAAAATCCTGAAATCAAAGAAAGAAACAGAAAACTTAAAAACAATATATACCAGCAAATTACATTGGACTACATCTATAGAAAGATACTTACATCATAGTTGTTGAAGCTCCCTTTAGGTTTTCCATCATATATGTTTTGATCTTCACTTTCTCGAGGATGTGTAGATGGTGCGGTCGACTTCGGCTTGTTCTCATATGATTCAAAAAGAGTTCGCAGTTTACCACGCAAGTAATCCATCTTTCTTTGAAAAGATACTATATCAAGCTGAGCAAAACAAAATTCTACAAGAGTAAGCTTCAGACGTGGATCAAAGATGCTTGCCATTGCAAAGATATCATTCACTTCTTCCCAATATTTGTCAAACTTCTCCTGCATCGGTATGATCATTTCTCTCACAACTTCATCTCTGCTTCCTTCATTCACTTTTAGCCAATTCTGGATCTTCCAAACTTGCATGAAATACAAATTTGAAGTTGGATATGTCGAACCTGACATAAGCCGCGTGATCTCATCGAATGGCTTTAAAAATTCACACAAATCATTTAGTCGATTCCATTCATCTTCTGAAGGATTAACCTTGAAGTTTCTCCCATCCATCTGCTGAAGATAACTAAAAGCATCACGATAGTCGATAGCCCTAGCAAACATCTTATATGTTGAATTCCACCTTGTTTGAACATCCAACAGCACACCAGCCGTCGTTTTAATCTTCACAGATTCAACACATTTAGCAAACAATAGCTCACGAGATTCTGAGGCTGTCACATACTTTATACTATCCCTGATTTTATGCAACGAATCGCCAATGACTTTGAGACCATATTGAACTATAAGATTCAAAATATGAGCTGAACACCTAACATGGAAGAAATCTCCTTGGCACAACAAATCATCACGTAACAGAAGATGTGATTTCAGAATATCCTGCATCGAGTCATTACTAGTAGCATTGTCTAGTGTTATCGAGAACACTTTTTTCTCGACTCCCCATTCCTTCCATTTCTCAAGAAGTTGCATTGCACAGTTCATACCTGAATGTGGAGGCGCAAAAGCACAAAATGAGAGAATCTTGTTCTTCAATTTCCAATTTCGATCAATGTAGTGTGCTGTCAAACACATGTAACCCTCATGTGTGATAGAAGACCACAAATCAGATGTAAAACTAATCCGACCAGGAAGATTAGCTAGCTCTTTCTTCAAGTTATCTGTCTCACTTTCATAGAATTTGTAAACATCTTTTGCTGCTGTGTTGCGACTGATAAATCTCACATCATCATTCAGGTACTTCCAAACATCTCTGACCCTTTCGTATTCAACGTAAGCAAAAGGCAGATCATGCTGAATTATGGTCTTAGCTACCATCACACGAAAAACAGAGTGATCAATTTTCCGTGCTTGTAATTTCGCCTGTGCAGTCACCAGCATTTTACCAACATCACCATTCCTAGGTTTGAGATTGCAGGTAGCAATATGGCGTAGTAAATGATTAGTACCATTCTTGTGGGAGTCATGCGAATATTCCTTCTTGCAATGATTGCACTGTGCTTTTTCTGTCCCATCTCGCTTAGTAATCACTGTAAAATCTAGCCAAGCTTTTGAGTATTGCCTTTTCGGCTTTTTCGCTTTCTGATCCGATGCCTTTTCTTTCTCCTCGTCATCTGATTCATCTTCAATCTCGACAGTTTTTCCTCTTTTCTTACTTGTTTGGCTTTGCTCAGCCTCAAACACTTTCTTTCTCGGTTCAGGAGTCACTCTTTCTTCAACCTGAAACCTCCTATTCCTCCTATTCTGCGATTCTTTTTCTTTCCCAACAGCAAAAGCAGGCTGAAACAGATTTTTCCTACTCCTATTCTGCGATTCACTTCCTTTTCCAACATCAAAAGCAGGGTGAAACAGATTTTTCTTACTTTTAATTTGAGATGCTTTGTTCTGTCTTGGATCAGGGGTGATTTCAACTTCATCATCATCTTCATCATCTCCAACCTGAATGAGCCTTCTTTTGCGAACATTTAATGATTCGGATTGGGATCCATCAGAGTTCATTCGATTTTCTTCTTCAGCAGCTAATTTTGCCATAAGTTGCTGAGTCTCAAAGTCAACTGTTTGCAAGTAGGAGAAGTCTCCAGAGTTCTGTCAATAAGAAGTGAAGATCATAATGAAAAACACAAAGAAAACAGATTCACGGTTTCATAAGCAAACTTCAATATTGCTTAATAAACAAACTAAGCATTCCTTTCATCACGTAAGGAAAAATTAAGTAACAACAGAGAAGACAAAAGTCATGAATGAAACGTACCAGGTCAAACATGATTCACGATGATCTTCTCTCCAACTGCCTTCAATGATTCAACCTCTCAAGTCTCAGCCGAATGAACCAGAAAATTTTGAGATGCCTTTTGCGGCCAAAGTATGTTAATACTTAATACTTAATTGTGGTACGGTTTACGTTAGACGTAAACTCTAGTTGGTTCAAAAGGTTTACAAAGTTATGGTTTAAAATTGTAAATTGAAAAACCTAAAAATTGTAAACTAAACCCTACAACTACAAGTCTACAAGGCTAGTTTCACAGAAAAGGAAAACCCAACACTGCCTAGAGATGAGCTTACTAGAATGAACATCAACAGCTCTTGAGCCATAAGAGCAAAAGGATGCAGATGCTACCAGAGATATTAATCGGTGAATACCAAAAACAAATAAGAACAGATAAAAAGAAGAGCAGAAGAACGTACAAGGACAATGAGAGCCAAAGCAAGGAGTAATCTTGAAACTTTAGTCCCTGTTTTGCAAAGTACGAACTCTAATTTAAGTGCATTTTATAAACCAAACGAATTCCAGATAGATACAGTAAAAAACCAAACTCTAGGTTTCTCTAAATGTTCCAAACATAGAATTGGCATGACATTTTTGAGGTTTCTTTTTACTTACTGCAATGCCCTGGATGCTCCTAATGCAACATTCATACGCACATTCCAAGTGAGCTTCTTGTGCAATTTGCGATCCAGCTGTAGTGCATCTTGAAGTGATCCATTAAGACAGTACTCATACACAAGCAGCCTTTGACCATATTCGTTACAGTAGCCAAGAAGCTCCGATATATTCCCACGTTTAAGTTTCAAAACATTGGAGACTTAATTGAGGAATTCGCTGTCACTCTGAGTTATGTTGATGCAGAGTTCTGTTGATGTTATTGCTAAGCTTCTTCACCGCAAGAAACTACACATCACAGAGAGATTTAAAACATACTATGATGTCAAGATGTAAAATAAAAAAATGCAGAATGGCCAAATAGTAGATAAGAGAGAAAGTGACACACCTTCCCATTAACAGATTCTCACAATGAAGGTCTGGGATTTCAGCAACTGTTACAGGATTATTCTTTGCACCGGTTTCAGTGGCATCTCCAAATTCATTATCCTCGTGAGAGACGAGTGCTGCCTCCTGAAGCTACAGACCAAGTTTCAAGTTATATTTTAGAAATAAACGATCTAATATCTGCATCAACAACTTGTTCGAGATTACAAAGAAAAAGTCTAGCAATTGTGCAATCTAAGGATTGATATTGAACAAACAAAAAGAAAAGGACAGTCGCTCCTTTTTTAAGTGGAAAATGTAGTTTCTTATACAACTTCAAGTATACTAGTTACCTGCATCTCGTCGATGCAGATTTTTTTAAAAATCTCGTAAATAGTCCTCACATACATAGAAGTTGAAAAACATTACCTGAAAATTCATGGTGGGAGCAAAACCTCGGGGTACATCTATGGAGCTAGCGTTAGGATGCTGGGATGGCTTTCAAGAATTTTTTTGCTAATTAGATGTAAAATTCAAAATAATAAGATCAAGAATACAAACATATCTAAATCCCATCGCAAAAACAAGAATCATTCTCTTTTCACATGTGCATGCAGAAGAGATCCTTCGTAATGATCTAATTGAAGTAGTAACGCCACTCAAATCCTCTTCAAAGCATTTAAGAAACAAAATATCACTAATTCAGCTCAATTTCTACAGTATAGTTCCCAGAAGAATTTGATTGAAAATTCTCCTGCTATTCTTCTTCTTAATTCAACAGAAATATGAACTAAGTAATCCAGATTCACGAAACAGCTCAAGAATTTCACAAATTAAAGCCGAAAATTAACCCAATAAAAGAAGATTAAGAAGAAGATATACAACAATCGGGAGACTATAAGTGCATACCTTAGCTGTATTTTCTCTGGAAGAAACATGTTGCAAATTGGATTCTTCATTATCGAGCCCATCGAGAGACTCTTATCTGAGGAGTAATACTAATCTTCTTCCTCACCGCTCAAATAATCATCCATCGGCAACAGCAATGAATCTTCTTCATAAACACCATCTTTAGAGGAAATCAATGGGAAATAAGGGTGGATTGTGATCAACAATGGCCGAATCATAGAGAAATTGAGCTTCATAGCTCAATCAATGGCGCATTTGGAGGATTCGAAGCTAAATTGGATGAAATGAAACTCAAATCGCGGTCTAACCCGTCAACCCGCAAACCCGTGACGGACAGACCCGCAAAGCCTGAGATCCGCACGGATCGGGCCCGCGAGACCTGCTAATTTGTGGACAAATATTTACCAGCCCAAGCCCGCCCCGCATTATAACTACTTGGGCCTGGCCCGCGGGCAGCGGGTGCAACTGACATCTCCTCGTGGCCTGTCTCCCCACCAGTATGGATATCCAATTTTCCGAAAACATCTTTCAGCTAGATGTCCTTTACGCCCACAAAGAGTACACATGGCATTCAGGTCACGTAGCTAAGCTGGTGGGCGTGGTTTGTAGGAGGTTTGAACAGCAAAGCTAGCGCCCTCATTGCGTTCCTCCAGCCCACGACCAGATCGTTTGGACTCTTCGTCCTGAGCTACAACTTGATATGCTTCATCAAGGGTTGGAAGTGGATCACGAGATAGCAGGGAATTTAACAGCGCCCAAGACACTCTCATCAAGTCCCATCAAAAATTGGTGAAACTTGTCTTCTTCACGTTCCTTAGCGATTTCTTCAGCTGTCTTTGCACGTTGAAAATCACCCAAACAAGTCCATAGTTTTGTCAATTTTCCATAATAAGTTTCCACTGCCAAGCCTCTCTGTTGACAGTTTGCAAGTTCCATCTTAAGCCTTTGAACACGTTGACCGTTTTTCAAGGAAAAACGCTTTTGGATATGTGTCCAAAGGTCACTGGCAATCTCATGATGAGATAATGAACTGCTAAGTTCTGGAGCAACCGTAAGTTTAATCCACGAAACGACCATAGCATTATTGGCCCACCAATCTTCTATGTCTTCCAAATCGTCGGAAGGACAAGGGATAGCACCATTAACAAACCCAAATTTCTTCCTTGCACGCAAAGCCAAGCAAAGATTCGATGCCCATTCATCATAGTTAGGGCCTCGAAGTTGAGGTTGAGAGATAACAGATCCAGGGTTGTCTCCCGAAGACAAGTCGTAGGGGTCGATACGTCGACGTGATGCCTCTGTCCAAACCCTAGAAACCGGTGTCGTTGTCGCCGTATTTTTAACACCACTCGATCCATCAACCGTATCACTCATGTTTGTAGTTTAGAAGAGTATTACGACAGAATGATCGTAATACTAAGGTCAAAAGAAAGTAGATCAAAGAAGAACGATAAAGGGGGCAGAGAATCGAAGAACCTAATTTTTTAGGTTTTGCTCTGATACCATGTCAAGAAACCTAGATTGATGTAAAAGAGTTTCTTGTCTATTAAGTTGTGAAGGCATAGCCTTATATACATATGTATCCGTAAACCTAATTACATCTCTTCTCAATTACCAAAACCATACTTAACTATATATTAATTACATATTCAGTCCAATAATGTAGCTGATAAGTCTGATTCTAGTTACGAATCGTTCTCTCTCTCTCTCTTTTAATCACTCGTGTGTATTTTTTCAGAAAAGAAAAGAATAGAAAGACAGAGACACGCAAGATTATAGTTCTCCAACACCGGGTACTTCCCTTTTCAGGATTTTTTTGAAATTCACTAGAGCTTATCGAGTACAAAGATCTCTCACTGAGATATAACAATGGCGTCTAAAAGAATGAGGAAGAAGAAGTCACGCTTTTGATATGCTTCGTCACTCATCTATTTAACGTGGATTGACATTGGGCTTGACTTCAACCACCGAAGCTCAATTCCCTTTTGTACTCCTTTTGGGCCACCTGCTAAGACGAAGCCCACTTAAGCTTTTCTTGGTCAGGAATGCGAACCAACATCTCACAAATCTCCACATTGATTTCATTCCGACACATGCCTGTCTGAAACTCTGACAACGCCCGTGAATTCTGATCTTGGCACCGTGACCTCTCTCTCTCTGAGATCAACATGCTTTCTGCTTCTCCTCAACCGGATACGCAACCTGCAAGCTTCGAACTGGCCTTTATGAGTCGCACATGTTGTCACGCACCATCTGCGACGTCAGCCTCGGAATCGCCGCCTTCTCAACTCACCGACGAGGCTTCAATCACGTTCAGCGTCTTCCATCAACCGCTGAACTTCTCTCGAGGTAAGAAATTCGTCAACATATTTACTGGATTTACTGAAGTATGGATCTTCAGCACTTTCAAATCACCATCATCGATTACCTCTTTGATGTAGTTATACTTGACTTGTATGTGCTTAGTCCTCTCATGGAACATGTGATTTTTAGCTAAGTAGATCGCACTCTGCGAATCACAGTAGATCTCCACTGCCTCTTGCTTAAACCCCATTTCCTCACATATACCTTTCAACCATACTATTTCTCTGCTTTCTTCTGACATTAAAATATACTCTGCCTATGTTGTAGATATCGGCACCACCTTCTACAAACAAGATCTCCAACTCACAGTGTTTCCACCAACCGTGAAGACGAAACCAGTAATAAATCTTCTCATGTACAAGTCTGAAGCAAAGTTTGAGTCGCAATATCTCTTTACCTTGAAGTCTGATCCTTTCATGAAAGTTAAGTTTACCTGTGCAACTCCTTTCAAATACCTCATTACCCACTGAACTGCTAACCAATGCTCTCTTGCAGAATTACCCATGTATCTACTTACTAACCCAACGACGTATGCAAGATCAGGCCTGGAGCCAACATTGCATACATCAAGTTAACAACAACACTTGCATACGGTATGTTCTCCATCTCTGTAGTTTGTGCTTTTTCCTGCTCTCTTGTTGTTGCCTGAAGTTTGAAATGAGAACCCATAGGAGTAGATACCTCTCTGCAATCCCACATCCCAAAATTCTTGAGTCGCTTCTGCATGTACTCTTCCTGAGATAGAACTAGGATTCCCTTTTCACAATCCCTGAAAATGTCCATCCCTAGAATTCTCCTTGCTGGACCTAAGTCCTTTATTTCGAAGTCTGTGTTTAACAGCTTCTTCAGATTATTAACCGCAGTCTTACTCTTAGAAGCCACTAACATGTCATCCACATACAATAGCAAGAAGACCCTGTCTTCAATTGTAAACCCCTTCTTGTAGACACATGGATCAAACTCACTTCGTTGGTACTCCTGCTGAGTCATAAACTGATCAAACCTGTGATTTCACTCCCTTGGTGACTGCTTTAACCCGTAGAGAAACCTCTTTAACAGACAAACCTTTTGCTCTTGACCCTTCTTGAAGAAAGCCTCTGGCTGATTCATGTAGATAGTCTCATGTAGAATCCCATGTAAGAAACCAGTCTTAACATCCAAATATTCTAACTCCATGTCATGATTAAATACCAGTGATAACAGAAGCCAAACTGACAAGTGTTTCACCACTTGTAGTTAATTCCCTCAACCTGAGCAAACCCTTTAGCCACCAATCTAGCCTTGTACCTAGGCTGTTCAACACCCGGGATCCCTGGTTTTAGCTTAAAGATCATTTGCAGCCAATAACCTTTTGATTCTTTGGTTTATCATCCAAATCCCATGTGTGATTCTTGTTTAATGAATCCATTTCTTCATTTGCAGCTAGATTTCATTTCTTCCAATCTCTGCTACTACGAGCTGCACCAAAAGACTTTGGCTCGTCAAACTCCATGGATTCGGCACTAGCAAGAGCGTATGCAACATAGTTGCCTTCTCTATACCTCGATGGTTTCTTGATTTCCCTTTTGTATCCGTCTCCGGCCAACATAAACTCACCTAGGTTCACCTCTTGATCACTCTCCTCTTCATGTTATGACTGTTCTTCATGTTCTTAATCTGGCGAACTCAAAGCTTCTTCTTGTGCTGACCCAAACTCTGAAGCAGCTCCACCATAACTTGAATATTCTTCTGATGTGGCCTGCGAAGGCTCTACCTCTACCAAGTCATCCTTGACGTTAACCCTCATCTTAACTTTTCCCACCGCTATCACCTTAGAAGTAGTCATTTCTGAGTCTTTATCCTTGAAGAACCTTTTCTTCATGGAAGATAACATCTTTACTGATAGATATCTTCTGTTCATCTAGAAGCCATGCTCTGTATCCCTTAGTACCTTGCGCATATCCCACAAATATTCCCTTTGTAGCTCGAGGACTGATTTTGTCTTGTATTGTGTGAACATAAGCCATAAAACCGAGTCTCTTTAGATGCCCATACTCAGGTATGCCACCAGTCCACAAAGCCTTTGGAACCTCAAAATCAATCGAAGCAGATGATGATCTATTAACAATGTAAGCTATGTGCCGCTTTTGCCCAAAACTCTCCATCCAAGCCTGTTTCATTTAACATGCTTCTTACTTTGTCCATGATCGTCATGTTCATTCTTTCTTATATGCCATTCTACTGAGGAGTATATGGATATGTTTTGTGTCGCTTGATCCCTGATTCTCTGCACAAGTTGTCAAACTGATTGTTGCAGAATTCTAACCTGTTGTCTATTCTTCAACACTTCATGTTCTTGCCCGTTTGATTCTCAACCAACTTCTTCCAATTAATAAACTTCT
Source organism: Alliaria petiolata (assembly GCA_020283515.1). Taxonomy (NCBI): domain Eukaryota; kingdom Viridiplantae; phylum Streptophyta; class Magnoliopsida; order Brassicales; family Brassicaceae; genus Alliaria; species Alliaria petiolata. The sequence goes on from JAHZTW010000001.1 coordinate 383,532,653, forward strand.
GGTAAACTTCATCCTTTGTCCTCAGAAAATATATTCAAACTTTCTTCGAGTAATCATCAATGAACGTCAAGAAGTACTTATTTACTGATAAACTTGGGGTAACATTTGGTGAACCCCACAAGTCTGAATGCACATACTCCATAATCTCCTTTGTTGTATGTTTTTCTTTTGGGAAACTTTGCTTATGTGATATGTGATTTTCCCATTGTGCAGGCTTCACAGAAATCAAGCTGCTTGATGTCTTCCATCTTCAATAACCTTTTCTGACCAAGGCTTCCATCAAAGATTGACTCATGTGACCCAGCCGAAAGTGCCATTTCTTAGTCATGTCAAAAGGTGCTTTTGCAACATTTGCTTGTGCTTCTCTAACTTTTCCTTATAGATAGTACAAACCCTCTTTATAATTTCCTGATAACACCTTCTTACTGTCCTTGTAGAAAACCACTAAGAAATCTTCACCACTGTACTTGCAACCAGACTGCTCGAGCTGTCCATACGATATGAGGTTTCTCCCCATGGCTCCATTATCATCAAGTCTCTGGCCTTGGGCGTTCCTTCTGTGCCCTTCCGCATCAACCAAGTGACCAGCTTCGTCTCGGGTTAGAACCATAAGATCTGGTATCGCGTTGTGCGACTGGTGTCGATCGATGCCAATGGTGTCGATCGATGCCAATGGTGTCGATCGACACTCGGGTAGATGCTCGGTTCTTGCGTTCGAGACGATCTAGTTCTTGGTTCAATGTGATTAGTTCATTTTCCTTGTTGCTTCTGGTACTGGGCATGCACCTGAAACAAAAAATTAAGAAACTAAATCAGTAACAAAAATAAAGCAAAACCTAGTCAAAATCCTAATACTAGATTCCGTAAGCAGCTATTACTTCCCCGGCAACGGCGCCAAAAACTTGATAGGGCTCAGGTTTTACCCTAATAAAACTACTGCAAGTGCACATCAAATGCAATCGTAGTATAAGGGGTATCAAAATCCCAAGGGAAGTAGATGCTACACTAATGTTTCTAAGTTCAGATTATGCTAGGTCAAATCGAATGAAAGTAAAACAAAGCAGGAAGTAAACGAGCAATCACGAATTAGGGTTCTTAAATCAGGAGACTAAGGCGCTAGGTTCAGGGAAATTCTCAGATGATCTAAATTGCAAGTCTAGACAGAATGTTATGAAATTATTAAGATCCGTTCTTGAACTCGAAACACAACAATAAAATCAACCAACTCTCGCTGCGAAGACTTTCTATGTCTAAACCCTAGAATTTCAAATCTCTTTGCAAATCATATCCATTCAGACAAGCATTAAAGTTCAGGTTCGATTGTTCACAAAATCCCTAAACCAAATCTCTTTGTGAATAGGTATTTTGCTCATCTAACATTAGTTCATGCAATCAATAATACTCTCGCATCTATTAATTAACCTAAGATCAGATTCTAGGTCACGAAGCTAGAATAAGCATTAAACACAAATCCAGATGAAGAACTCTAATCATTTTATCCTAACAATTTAATTCGACCTAACAATTCATCAATCACCTTTGAAAACCCTAAACCTAACTAGCAAACTACTCAGACATGATCAATGAAACAGAAATCATNTCTCTGCAATGTCTTTTGTCATGAGGTTCACGCTAGCTCCTGAATCGCAGAGGGATTGTTTAAACTCAACTCCACCAATGGAGCATGGAACCATAAACATCACAAGATCTTCAACCATAAGCAGCTGCTTCATTAGTGATGTACCCCTTGCTTTGTTGAAGAGTTCTTCAATTTCTTCAAGACTTTCTCTGCTATTCTTAAAGAAAACCCACAAAGGATAATCCTCACAGGCTTCAAAAAATGAGATCGCATTGGAGATCCTTCTAACCTTCTTGTTGAAACTAGCCAGCTCTTTTGCACTAAGGGGCGGCCTTAGGTGTTTGGGTATAGGAGGATATGGAACCTTAGGCTTGTACACTTTTTCCACTATATTTGTTGAAGCTTCAGGCATGTCTGACGAGGTATGGGTAAGGTGTAGATCGACACTATGGAGGTGTCGATCGACACTGACTTCTTGTATCGAGGATGCGTGTTCGATCGAGCCAGAATCCTTGAGTTCCTCTAAGGGTGTCGATCGACACTCAGTGGTGTCGATCGACACTTGCTCTTCAGCCTGCAAATTCACGAGTTCCTCAGCATTTAGATCCCTTTTCAGCACTGGTTGAAAGCTTCTTTCACTATGGATTGTGATGGCATTCACATAATGCCTCGGATTCGTGTCCGTCTTTCCAGAAAGAAATCCCTCTTGTCTTTTCAAAGCTCCAGCAGTTTGAGCAACTTGAACATCCAATTGCTTCATATGAGTACCTAGAGACTCAATTTTCTCATTCAGATCCGTGTACAAGGCATCAATCTTCCCATTGAAGTCTACAGTCATCTTTTGTTGGCCTTCCAAAATCTGCTCTATCATAGACTCCATCTTATTGTCTTGTGCAGGAGGGTTCTGGTAAGAAGAAGAACCATAAGTTCTCTGGAAGTTGTTGTTCTGAAAAGGCTTCTGGTAAGAAGAACCATAGCCTTGATGATTGTTTAACCTCTGTCCTTGAAAACCAGCACCATTGATGTAGTTAACCTCTTCTTGCTCTGGTTCAAAGGTCTCTACTTCATTAGCAAAATGAACCTGCTTCTTTCCCATCAAGCGACTGTGTACGTTGTCTAGCTTCCTGTTGACTTCAGCGATTTGGGTTCCTCCATTTGCACCAGCTTGTTGTCTCCTTTCAAAGTCTGCGTTCTTGGTGCTATTACAAGAGGCCAAATTCTCTATAAGCACTACCGCGTCAGCTGGGTATCTGGTGTTGAAGTTGCCATTGCTTCCTGCGTCTAAAGCCATCTGGTACCTCCAATCAATCCCTCGGTAAAATATTCCGATAAGCTGCGGCTCGCTGAAACCATGATGTGGGCAGTCCCTCTGGTAAGATCTGAACCTCACCCAAGAAGCTTTGAATGCCTCAGTAGGTCCTTAAGAGAATGTAGTGATCTTCATACTCAGCTCCTCCGATCTCGCATCATCAAAGAAATTGCAAAGGAATGCATTCTTTGTATCTTCCCAAGTAGTCAAGGATCCTGGTGGCAGCTGCTTCAGCCAGTATGATGCATCCCCAGCAAGCGAGTACGGGAAAAGCTTGCAGAAGAGATAATCATATGTAACTCCGTTGGCCTTTATGCTTGAGGCTAAGTCCTCGAATCTCTCAACGTGGTCCATAGGGTGCTCATTAGGAAGACCATGGAAGGGATGCTGAGCCACTAAAGTGTAGTAAGCAGGCTTCAGCTCGAAGTCATTCCTCTGGAATGCAGGAGGACGGATCGCAGCTCTATTAGCATAGAACTGGTCTGGGCAGTTGTACTCGCCTAGTGTTCTTCCACGTCCAGCTTCTGCAGTTTCGACGATGATGGCGCCAGCCTCATCAAGTCTCTGTCCTTGGGCGTTCCTTCTGTTGCCCTGCAGGTCAACAAAGTCGCCAGCCTCGTTGCGTATCATAACCAAACGTTCTGCCATCTCTGCCCACGCAAGGTGTCGATTGACACTGAGTGATGGTGTCGATCGATGCTAGATGTGTCGATCGACGCTCGTGCAGATGCTCGGTTTGTGCGTTCGAGATGACCGAGCTCCTGGTTCAATGGGATTAGTTCCTCTTCCTTGTTGCTTCTGGTACTGGGCATGCACCTGAAACCAAAGATAAGAAACTAAATCAGTAACAAAAACAAAAATAAAAACCTAGACAAAATTCAGCTGATTTCCTTTTTCTGATGGAAGTCCGAACAACCACCCAGACCAGTTCTATGCTAATAGAGCTGCGATCCGTCCTCCTGCATTCCAGAGGAATGACTTCGAGCAAAATTTGATATGGGTCAAATTTACCCTAGAACTACTCTCTCAAATTAAGAGATCAGTTGTAGTACTTAGGGATCGAATCCACAGAGAAGGGATAGTCACACAACGGAATTCTAAGTTCGAATTAAGCTAAGTGAGAATGTAAAACTAAAAGACAGAAGGCAAATAAAAACGGTGTAAGTTCAGGAGACGAAACGCTAGGTTCAAAGAAATTCTCAGGTGATCTAAATTCTAGGTCTAGGAGAATGTTAGGAATTATTAAGCACTGTTCTTGAACTTGAAACACTAATGTAAAATCGACCAACTCTCGCTGCGAAGATTATCTATGCCTAAATTACAGAAAACCAAATCTATTTGCGAATTCAAACAATTCAGACAAGCATTAATATCAGGTTCAATTGTTCAAAAAATACTAAAACAAATCTCTTTGCGAATAAGTATTTTGCTCATCTAACACTAGTTAAGGCAATTAATAATACTCTCGCATCTATTAATTAACCTAAAATCAGATTATAGGTCGCGAAGATAGAATAAGCATTAAACACAAATCCAGATGAAGAACTCTAATGATTTTATCCTAACAATATAATTTGACCTAACAATTCATTGATCACCTTTGAAAAACCCTAAAACTAACTAGCAAACTACTCAGACATGGTGAATAAAGAAAACATCATGAATAAAGAAGAATGCATAAAAAAAATCAATAGATAAATAAGGGAGTTCCAAATTTGCTCTAAAGGAGACAAATTATTCTCTCCAAAAACTCTCTATAAATCTCTCTCTAAATAATTCTGTATTATAAAGTGTAGCCTAAACAATGGCTGAAAAACTATATTTATAGGCAAACTCGCGTCAGAGGCAATCTTGTAAATAATGCAAACTTCAGCTGATTTCCTTTTTCTGATGGAAGTCCGAACAATGTGTCGGTCTGGTCTGGTGTCGATCGACACTGATGGTGTCGATCGACACCCTATGCGTAATTCCACTCTTCGACTTCATCACTTCGCAGCTTCTTGCAGAATGCTCCAAAAAGCTTCAGAATCTCCAATTATGCTCCAAACGTAGTCCAACCTATAAAGACTCAGAAAAGACTCGAAAACTAACAAAAGACTCTATAAAAACACTTATATCATGGTACAAAAGTAGGTAAAAACCATGATATATCACTACCCTGAGGTACGCTTATGGAAAACTATAAAGATGTATAATATAAGCTTCTGAGGTCAAGAAAAATTATATAAGATTTTGGCTACACAACTTCTCGGAGACTACGACGATGAAGAATATTTATGCAACATGTCTAGGCAACATTTATTTCAGGGAAAAAAAAACATGTCTAGGCAACATTTCTTAGCTTATGCAACATGTCTCTTATTTGTTTGTTTGATATAATATCGCTGATTCGCTGTCTAAAACACTATCTGTGTGTGTGTTTTTAATTTACTCTAACATTAGTTAAGATTGTCAATAAATTGATCCGAGTGTGAAAAAACAAAGCATGTTTAAAATAAGAAAAAATGTGCACAATTGAACATGATGGTGAGTCACAAGTCACAACATATACCAGAAAATAGTAAATTCATTCGTACCAGCCAGTAACACTCTCTTAAGCTAAATAAAACTAATATTCATATCATATATAGGTAACAATTCTGCCACAAATAGATAGATACATACAATATACAACAAAGGAGAATTTCTCAATTCTCTTCACAACACTCCTGCATATGTCATTCTGCAAATTGTTTTGGACAAAAGAGAACAAATCAATGGAACAAAAACCATAAAAAGATCCCTAACGTCAACGGAAGTAAGAGAATCATTGGCTAGATATTCCATTTACCATTGTTTCTTGACATGCAGTTCCAACACACTCAACTGCAAAAAAAAATAAAAAATACAAGAAATATCAAGAAAGAATATTAACCAATTTCTAAGACGCAAGCAAACCAAAAAAGATAGATCCTCCGAAGATAAACGGAAGTAACCAAGAGAAAGAGGCAAAAGAAATCATTTCTTACATTTTACCACACACAAAAAAGGAATCATTTCTCCTTTTGGTATGATCCCATACATAAAAGTTTATAGAAAGGATTGCTATGCAAAGTTGTAAAGAAAAAGGTTTTGTGCAAAAAAACCTCCAACCTTACTTTTTTTGCAAGATAAACCTTAACGTCAAAAAAAATGCAAGTCAAACGCTTATAGTGAGTTTGAAAGAAAAATAGTACCTTTTTGATCGGGTTTAGGCTTGCAAACGAAATACTTCGGCGGCTTATGTGTGTAGTGAAGGCTAGTTTGGAAGAGTTTTGCCTGGTTAACATAAGGATCCATAACCTCAAACGTGATAAAAGATGGCTTTGACAACATTGAGAAATTCATACTTTTTGCACTCCTCTTCATTGTAGCATTCAAGGGCTTTCTGAGACAGCCTCTTAAGCAAATCCACACTGGTTTCTGGCTCCTTGACGAAAGCATCTCCATTGAGAATAACCGGACGGTAGTTGAATATGCACCTAAAGAATCTGTAATCGATATTGAACCCCTACTATCACAAAAACAAAAAAAAACTCTCAAATTTCACACAGTTTTAAAACCTTATTGATTACATATCAAACCATAAGCATAAACATCAATTAATATAAACCTCGCTTTCATCAATTTGTTCGTTAATCATGTAGGTTTCTTGCTCAATTGTATATTGAGGCTCATCTTTCTCGGTTCTTGTGATATATGGATAATCCTTACTCTCGAAATCATCAGGTGTACACAAATAATACGCAGATACCATGTAACGAGGATCAGTTGATCAAACCATATATTTTAGTGAAACAAAATCTGGATTCATCTGGCTGACAAAAAAAAAAAAAAGGTAAAAAAAAAGATTTGTACCCATAAATTGACTCATTGCTCCTCAGTCCTCACCAATCAAATGTAGCTCGTACGTTCAAGAACATATGTTTTTAAGTTTTAACATATATTTTTATATTAAAGTCTTAACTCTCTCTAAGTTTCTTACCTTTCTCTTTTTTTTGACTAATATGTCACACAATATACGATTTGCGACACTTCCTTTGGCAGCTAATCTAAAAATATAATTTTATTGGAGTTTTAGTAAAATGATATGGAATTAAATAATAAGAATAACGTATTTTATTCCTTTTTAATACTGTTACAGTAATTTTTTCCTTTTTAGTACTGATTCTGTTTTTTTGTGTGTTTAAATTCTAAAAAGTTATAGTTTGTTTTTGAACAGATAAAATTCAATTAAAAAGTAATAATATTTATAACAATTCATAATTTTTCCTTTTATCTTCAGAAATAAATCAATGACAAAAAATGGTAAAAACTATATATTTTTCAGATTTTATACCTAAATTTAGAAGAAAAAAAAAGAATGAATCAGACTGATAAAATAAAAATTATAAGATATGGAACAAAATATTTTTTGTCTAGATATGATGGAACAAAATCAATTCTTAAGAATTTGATTAATTTTGTTTTCACATTTTTACTGAATCTAATTATTTCTTTACATTTTGAAGGAAAAATCAGTAAACTCTATAACACAAAAAATGTAAAATGACTCGCGTTAAGTAGCAGGTGGGCTACACCTCGTTTTCTTGGGTAAATGCTAGCTGGGAAGTTATTGCTACAGCTGGTCGTCGTATAGAGTTGTCTTGGCGTCAACAGTTGTAATAATGGATCTTTAGCAGAATTCTAGTCAAACATAAAAAAAACTTATCGAATCTTTCTTCAACAGATCGGTTGGACGAAAAGCGATTTTCCAGAGAGGTGAATTTTCTTGATCTTGATCTTGTTCCTTTTCTTTTTTAGTTTTCTTGTGTGATTGTTTGTTATTGTGCTTCTTTTTTTTCTTTTTCTATATCAATCATGTTTCCTAGAACGATGTCCCTGAAAATATAGTATATTTAAAAAATTCTGCAAACTGTGCACAATATTATCTGAATATGATTTCATCGCCGTTCCTCCTCTAGTGATTGTTGATTACTACTTTCATTTCTTGGTTTAGGAAGAGAGTTATGGCTGAAACACTTTTGTTGTTAGGAGTTCTGAAGCTTAGGGATCTCCTTGTTCGAGAAACTCATCGATTTAAGGAAGTTAATGAGCAACTCACTGAACTCAAAAGCGATCTCAACTTGCTGAGGTCCTTCTTGAAAGATGCATATGCTAAGAAACATGCAAGTGCATTAGTGAGAAATTGTTTGGAAGAGATCAAAGAAATTGTCTTTGACACAGAGGATATAATCGAAACCTTTCTTCTCAAGGAAGAGCTTAGAAAAACAAGTGGCATCAAGAAGCGTATGAGAAGACTTTCTTGTATTGTAGTGGACGGTAGGGAAGTTGCGTCAGAAATGGGAGGCATAAGTAAGAGGATCTCCAAGGTGATCCGTGATATGCAGAGTTTTGGGGTGCAAAAGATGATCGTTGATGGCAGCGCGTATTTACATCCACTACAAGGAAGACAACGGGAGATGAGACACACTTTTTCTAGCGACAACGAAAGCGATTTTGTAGGGTTGGAGCAAAATGTGAAAAAATTGGTTGGCTATTTAGTGGAGGAAGATAGCAGTCAAGTGGTTTCTATAACCGGGATGGGCGGTCTTGGTAAAACCACCCTCGCAAGAGAAGTCTTTAATCATGAGACAGTAAAAAGTCATTTCACTGGATTCGCGTGGGTATGTGTCTCACAACAGTTTACAAGGGAGTATGTGTGGCAGACGATCTTGTGGAAACTCATGCCAGAATATAAGGCGTTAGAGATGACAAAAGACGAACTTCAAGAAAAGCTTTTTCGAGTGTTGGAAACACAAAAGGCTTTGATTGTCCTTGATGATATATGGAGAGAAGAAGATTAGGACATAATAAAACCAATGCTTCCACGGGGGAAAGGTTACAACATCCTATGATATATATATTAGATAATTATCTTTTTAATACTCACTGTTTGGGTAAAAATCTAAACAAAAAAGGAGAGAAAGATAAGAAGAGAAGCACACACATATTGGTCATAAACCATTTTCTTCTTCTATCTTTTGTTAGGGAGTTATGTGAAAACATAAATGTTTTGTATAGGTTGGAAGCTACTACTTACTTCTCGCAACGAAGGTGTCCCAATTGCGAGCAGATCCAAAATGTTTCACCTTTAAACCAGTTTGTCTTACTCCAGAAGAAAGCTGGACACTTTTTCGAAGGATAGCATTACCTAAAGAAAACACCACCGGTAAGCTTGCAAGACAATTTACTTAATTTTTGTTTTCCATGTTGATCATAATCAAGAATATTTGTCTTAGTATGATCTCCATCACGTCTAATCCTTACGGACAATCATTTAATTTCACCATATCTTGATGATGTTATGTAGAATATAAGGTTGATGAAGAAATGGAAGAGATGGGAAAGCAGATGATCAAACATTGTGGAGGTCTACCATTGGCTATTAAGGTATTAGGAGGGTTGTTAGCTGCGCAATACACATTGCATGAGTGGAAAAGAGTATATGAGAATATTAATTCTCACATCGTTGGAGGGACTAGCTTCAACGACAAAAATATCAGTTCTGCTTACCATGTTTTGTATCTAAGCTTTGAAGAGCTGCCGACTTATTTGAAGCATTGCTTCCTCTACCTCGCCCATTTTCCAGAAGATTATGAATAGATGTGAGAAAATTGTCCTATTACTGGGCTGCAGAAGGAATACCAAAGCAGGAATTTTATGAAAGAGCAAGCACTCGAGATGTTGCAGATGTCTACATACAAGAATTGGTTAAGAGAAATATGGTTATGTCTGAGAGAGACATGTTGACTTCGAGATTTGAAACTTGTCACTTGCATGACGTGATGAGAGAAGTTTGTCTTTTTAAAGCAAAAGAAGAGAATTTCCTACAAATTATTCACGGCACATCAAATGAACACTCTAAATCTCGCAGACTCGTGGTGCATCGGCTTGATGAAACATATCATCCAAAGGGAGAGATGAAGAATCCAAAACTTAAATCTCTTTTGTTATTCTGCTGGGTAGAAGGTTGGATGCCATCAGATTTGTTGTTAACGAAGTTACAATTGTTGAGGGTGTTAAGTCTCTCTGGACCCAGTTTTGTATCCAAAAGAGGGAAGTTACCCTCTAGCATCAGAAAGCTCATACACTTGAGATATCTGAGTTTATGGCAGACACATGTAACTCATCTACCTTCTTCTATGAGGAATCTGAAGTTGCTGCTCTATTTGAACCTACAGGTAGATGCTAGATGTGTACTCTACATTCCTAATTTCTTGAAAGAGATGCGAGAATTGACATATCTCTCTTTTCCGTGGAGAATACATACAAAGGAAAAGTTGGAATTGGGTAATCTAGTCAACCTGGAAACATTGGAGAATTTTTCAACAGAGCATGTGAGTGTGATGGATCTCCAGTGTATGACACGACTCAAAGCCCTCTCTATTTGTATCGGAGGCGAAGAGTGTAATATGGAAGCTCTATCTTCATCTCTAAGTGAATTGAGCCACTTGGAAAATCTTACTATAGGTTATATGGATTGCTATGCAAAGTTGTAAAGAAAAGGGTTTTGCGCAAAAAAACTTCCAACCTTTAGTTTTTTTGCAAGATAAACCTTAACTTCAAAAAAAGCAAGTCAAACGCTTATAGAGAGTTTGAAAGAAAAATAGTACCTTTTTGATCGGGTTTAGGCCTGCAAACGAAATACTTCGGCTTATCTGAACTGTCGTGAACGCTAGTTTGGAAGAGTTTTGCCTGGTTATCATAAGGATCCATAACCTCAAACGTGATGAAAAACATGTACCAACAAACCGTGTAAAAGATGGCTTTGATAACATTGACAAATTCATACCTTGTGCGCTCCTCTTCATTGTAGCATTCAAGGGCTTTCTGAGACAGCCTCTTAAGTAAATCCACACTGGTTTCTGGCTCCTTGACGAAAGCATCTCCATTGAGAATAACCGGACGGTAGTTGAATATGCACCTAAAGAATGTGTAATCGATATCGAACCCCTACTATCACAAAAAAAAAACCAACTCTCAAATTTCACACAGTTTTAAAACCTTATTGATTACATATCAAACCATAAGCATAAACATCAATTAATATAAACCTCGCTTTCATCAATTTGTTCGTTAATCATGTAGGTTTCTTGCTCAATTGTATATTGAGGCTCATCTTTCTCGGTTCTTGTGATATATGGATAATCCTTGCTCTCGAAATCATCAGGTGTACACAAATAATATGCAGATACCATGTAAGGAGTCCAAGCTGAGACACAAGTAACGAGGATCAGTTAATCAAACCATATATTTTAGTGAAACAAAATCTGGATTCATCTCGTTGACAAAAAAAAAAACAAAAGGAAAAAAAGAAGATTTGTACCCATAAATTGACTCATTGCTCCTCAGTCCTCACCAACCAAATGTAGCTCGTACGTTCAGGAACATATGTGTTTAAGTTTTAACATCTTTTTATATTGAATTTCTCTCTTTAAATCTCAACTCTCTCTAAGTTTCTTACCTTTCTCTTTTTTTTTGACTAATAATTTTAGCTTGGTCACACAATATACAATTTGCGACACTTCTTTTGGCAGCTAATCTAAAAAAATAATTTTATTGGAGTTTTAGTAAACTGATATGGAATTAAATAATAAGAATAAAGTATTTTATTCCTTTTTAATAGTGTTACAGTAATTTTTTCCTTTTTAATACGATTCTTTTTTTTGTGTGTTTAAATTCTAAAAGTAATTATTTTTTTTTGAACAGATAAAATTCAATTAAAAAGTAATAATATTTATAACAATTCATATTTTTTCCTTTTATCTTCAGGAAATAAGCCAATGACAAAAAAAATGGTACAAACTATATATTTTCAAATTTTATATCTAAATTTAGAAAAAGAATGAATCCAACTGATAAAATAAAAATTATAAGATATATAACAAAATCTGTTTTTTGTCGAGATATGGAACAAAAATAATTCTTAAGAATTTGCTTATTTTTGTTTTCACATTTTTACTGAATCAAATTATTTTTTTACATTTTAAAGAGAAATTAGTAAACTCTATAACACAAAAAATGTAAAATGACACGCGTTAAGTAGCAGGTGGCTACACCTCATTTTCTTGGGTAAATACTAGCTTGGAGTCACACCTCATTATTGCTACAGCTGGTTGTCTTATAAAGTTGACTTGGCATCAACAATTGTAATGGATCTTTATCAGAATTCTAGTCAAACACAAAAAAACTTATCGAATCTTTTCAAGAGATCGGTTCGACGAAAAGCGATTTTCCAGAGAGGTGAATTTTCTTGATCTTGATCTTGTGTCCTCATTATTGCTACAGCTGGTCGTCGTATAGAGTTGACTTGGCGTCCACAGTTGTAATGGATCTTTAGCAGAACTCTAGTCAAACACAAAAAAACTTATCGAATCTTTCTTCCACAGATCGGTTGGACGAAAAGCAATTTTCGAGAGAGGTGAATTTTCTTGATCTTGATCTTGTTCCTTTTCTTTTTTAGTTTTCTTGTGATTGCTTATTTTTGTGCTTTTTTCTTTTTCTATGTAGCCGATACATCTTGATACGATCTCCGATTCCCGTTTCGAATCTCTCTCTTAATAACTCGTGTGTATATGTGCAGAAAAGAAAAGAATAGAAAGACAGAGACCCGCAAGATTATAGAGTTCCCAAATAACAGGTACTTCTCTCTTCAGGAACTTCCTGAAATTTACTAGAGCTTAGCGAGTACAAAGATCTCTCACTGAGATACAACAATGGCGTCTAATAGAAGAGAGAACGGCTAATTCATGCATGAACTCAAACAAATTGTGCTAATCCATTCTTGAACTTAGACACCACATTTACACATATGTAAACATTTAAATTTTTAAAAACTCATACCCGAACTCCAAAGTCGTTGCTAATCCATATATTGATCTAAACGGAGTTATTGCAGCAGTGAACAGTGCTAACTCGGCCATGAACAGTGCTGACGTGGATGGTGTCATGGATGGTGTGTCAAGGCCTGAGTTAAAACGATGTTGTTTTAGTTTTTTTCTGTTACAAATTTATCAAAACTACACGTTTTGATTAAAAAAAAAAACACACAAACCCTCATCGCCGAAATTAGATATCGTCGTCTTCAAGTTTTTTTCTGGGCAAAACTCAACGCTGAAATTGAGAGAACAAAGAGGAAAAACTCGAATTGCAGTATATCACAAAACAAAATTCTGCCTTGGGTTTGGGTTCCTCGTTTCCCATAAAAAAATGAGGTAACCCATAGACTTTTATCAAGTTCTGGTTTGATTTTTTACGAGTTTTGTGATGTGTGTGTGGATAATATAAGGTAATCATATAATTTGTGTAATTTCAGTTTTGTGGGAGATACCGTTTTCCATATATATTACAATGGGAAATTTGAAACGAATGAAGGTGGCGAATTTTAATGTCAAATTTTTTGTTTTACTTCGATTTTCTGGTTTTACTTCAATTGCCCATAAAAAAGCTTGAAGACGACATCTTATTTCCGCGACGAGGGTTTGTGTTTTTTTTTAATCAAAACGGTGTCGTTTTACCTCAGGTTGTGACTCAGCATCCATGGCACCATCCAAGTCAGCACTGTTCACAATAGTTGTAACTCCGTTTAAGTCAATGTATGGATTAGCGATGACTTTGGAGTTCGGGTACCAGATTTTGAAAATTTAAAAGTGTAGATATGTTTAAGCGTGGTGACTAAGTTTATGAATGGATTAGCACAATTTTTTTGAGTTTAGACATGAATTAGCCGTTCTCTCTCTAACAGAATGAGGAAGAAGTCACGCTTCTGATATGCTTCGTCATTCATCTATTAAACGTGGATTGACATTGGGCTTGACTTCAACCACCGAAGCTCAATTCCCTTTTGTACTCCTTTTGGGTTTGCTGCTAAGACGAAGCCCACTTAAGCTTTTCTTGGCCAAGAATGCGAACCAACATCTCACAAATCTCCACCTTGATTCCATTCCGACACATGCATGTCTGAAACTCCGACAACGCCTGTGGATTCTGATCTTGGCACCCCGTGACCTCTCTCTCCGAGATCAACACGCTTTCTGCTTCTCCTCCACCGGATAAGCAACCTGCAAGCTTCGATCTGACCTTTCGGAGTTGCACTTGTTGTCACGCACCACCTGCCACAACAGCCTCGGAATCGCCGCCTTCTCAACTCACCGACGACGACGTCCGACAAAGCCTCTAGGCTTCAATCACGTTTAGTGTCTTCAAGCAACCGCTGAACTTCTCTCGAGGTAAGACCTTCGTCAACATATATGCTGGATTTACTGAAGTATGGATCTTCAACACTTTCACATCACCATCATCGATTACCTCTCTGATGTAGTTATACTTGACTTGTATGTGCTTAGTCCTCTCATAGAACATGTGATTTTTAGCTAAGTAGATCGCGCTCTGCGGATTATAGTAGATCTCCACTACCTCTTGCTTGAACCCCATTTCCTCACATATACCTTTCAACCATACTGCTTCTCTGTTTGCTTATGACAATCAAATATACTCTGCCTCTATTGTAGATAGCGCCACCACCTTCTGCAAACAAGATTTCCAGCTCACAGTGTTTCCACCCACTGTGAAGACGAAACCAGTGATGGATCTTCTCATGTCCAAGTCTGAAGCAAAGTCTGAGTCGTAATATCCCTCTACCTTGATGTCTAATCCCTGCATGAAAGTTAAGTTTACCGCCACAGCTCTTTTCAAATACCTCATTATCCACTGAACTGCTAAAACTTGATATGCAGAGTTTTAACCCTAAAATAGCTACTGCAAGTGCACAGCAATGTCGTAGTATTTAGGAATCGAATCCACAAGTTCCAAAGGCTACACTACGATTCTTTGGACCAAAATTAAGCTAAGACAAAAATATGGTTGTTGGTTGTAATGCAAAACGAAAATAGCAATTAAAAAAGATGTAAAAATCAATTAAACGAAGCGTTAGGTCAAGGGCAATTCGCAGGAATTCGGAGATCATGAATCAGACAATTATTCACGGAACAAATAAGCTCAATCTAGAACTCAAACATGAATGTTTAACCAATCCACCGTCGTGGTATTAATCACTTTATCTAGCAACCTAAGTATCTAAACTGTCGTTTGAACTTAGAATTCTAAACAAGCATTAACGAGCAGGTTCAATTTGTTCACGGATTGCCTTAGCATCAGCTTTCGTTGGCTAAGGACAAACCGCTCACCTATGTTCTATCAAGCAATCTATAACACTTTTGATGAATAGATTAAACCCTAAATCATAGACTAAGTGATCAATTCAGTCTAAGCAATGAACACAACTATAGGTGAAGACAACGTTTGATAAATCCCTATCTATGTCTAATTCAATGATTCCTAAGTTCCCTTGAAACCCTAAACCTAACTATGGATCTACTCAGACATGGAAATAGAGAAACAGCAAAGAGATGAAGAGAAACTCATAATCAAATAAATATAAATCCAAAGGGGTTCAGAAATCTTCTCAAAGATGTAGAGTCAGAGATTCGTCTCCCCGAAGCTTACAAATTGCCAAAAGCCAAAAGTATGAATGTGAAAGAAAGCGTTGCCTAAACAATGGCCAAAAATAAGTATATATAGGTCTATGGTCGAAATAAGTTGAGTTAGGGTGATTCCAGGGCAAAAAAGGAAGTTTCAGATTGCCTTTTTCTCGTCTGAGGGTTAGATCGATCGATCTAATGTTGGAGTGGTCGATCTAAAAAGCTCCTGGTATCGTCCAGATGTTGGATCGATCGATCTAAAGTTAGAACGATCGATCTAATAGTTCCCTGGACTTTTTCTGCACATGCTTCATCTTCTCGTCAGGCTGGACAGTCTTCACGAAAACTGGCATAACATTTGATCGCACCGTTGGATCTACTTCAAATTAATTGCATATGAAAGCTAACTCAAAGTTCTACTCTGTGTCCAAATTTCAGCTCCATCCATCGGTGGGAAGTGCTTCATCAAAAGCCAAACTTCAGACGTATCTGCATGGTTCTGCATCTCCATATGCTCGTTTGTACCCAAAATGACTCCTTTTCTTCCAAAGCGACCTAAAACCTGAAAAGACTCGATAAAACACTAAAAGACTCTAAAAAACACATGTTGACTCGAAAAACCATTGAAAACATTAGGTTAGAAATCCTCAAAAACGCAATACATCAACTCCCCCAGACTTAGTCTTTTGCTTGTCCTCAAGCAAACTACTAAGAATAGAGTCGAGGTTTGAAAACAGAAACTCACCATATCTCTAGAACTCTATCCTGACCAACACTCTTGAATCCACATATCACATAGCCAACATTAGATAGTATTTCAGCATACTTACCACTAGCTTAGCAATCTCCCAAATACGGTTCAAACCCCTTAGAGAAATTTGAAACCTCCATTATTGACCCCTTTAATCAATTAAGCGTGTGGTCTCATCGAGGGAGTATCGATCAAAGAACTTATAGATTCTTTCCCTTCCAAGCTCCTGAACACACAGAAAGTATTTGCACAATCTCTCTTATTTTTTCTTCACTTAGTCGATTTCTCCCTACTTTTCTAGGGTATCATTTTATTTTTTCTATCGACTAATTTTTTTTTCTTTTCTAAAGATCAAGAACGATGCTACTCACTTTCGTGTTCCTTGTGAGGAGGCGCTTTCATGAGTGTAAGCTCGCCTTCATAGTCCTTTTTATGGAACTTAGACTGTCGTTCTTAACCTTAGACTTCTCTATATATATTTTTTTTTCTTTTTAGGAAAGATCAAAGAGAGACTGTGACAAAACTTATCTTTAAAGTGCTGGAAGAGGAATCAGGTTCGATGTATATCAAGCCCCAAGATGAGAAAAATAAAGTTCATTTGGGCGGAGCCAACAATGAATCTTTCGAACTCTCCAGAAATCTGAACTTTCTCTGTTAGATTGAACCACTCACAGCGTTCTACCTAATAAAATCTGCAATCAACTGATGTGGCAATGGTCCTTCAAGTGTTAGTACAAAATATTTAGTTCCAAGAAAAGCTCATAGTTTCAACATAGTCTTGACTCAATAAAACAATCTTGGACTGACTCAAGAAAAACATCAAAATGACTAAAGAGAAAGAAAAGAAAGAAAATGGTATTAGTTATGGATGAACATCCTCCCCCAGAATTAAATCACACTGTCCCCAGTGTGAAGAAAGTAGGAAGACGATGGTAAGGATGAAAAAAAAAAAAATAAGGGATGAGAGAACTTACCTGTTCGTGGTCGAATGGGAGGTGAGGGTGGGTCTGGGCGTTTTTTTTTTTTTTTTCAATTTTTTTTTTTTTTCGTTTTTTTTAAGACATGAAACACTTTAAACCAAAACTAAAAGTTAAAAAAAAAAAAACTAAAGAAAAACGAAATATATACACTTACCAGTGGGTTGCCTCCCGTTTAAAGTCTATAGCTTGACTTCAGAGCACATATGTTAATCTTGATAATCAAAAGGCTGAGCCAATGCACCTTTGATCCTTCTCCTGTTAATGCAAGAAACAAAATGTGCAAAATGGCATGCAATTATCCATGCCAAAGAGACTAAACTCGCATTAAGGAAGTCTACTACAAATGTAGCATATATCTTTGAATCTTCCTTGATGGTTAGATGCTCACGAGGATCAAATGCATTTGGTGGAAAGATAAAGTCAACTTCTGGTCTAAACGAGTTTATCACATAATAGTCAACTTCATCGCCATCAATCATATAAAAAACATCATCATCCTTAGAATCTATCTCAACCTTTGGGTTCTCTATCTCATTCAAGATCATATTGATATCAAACACATCCCCTAGGTAAGATTTTTCAAGAAGAGATCTAGATTCTTCAGGCAGTGAAAACTTAAACTCAAGATCATGAACATTCAAAGCGCATAAATAACTAATATCAAAGCACACTTCATGGTAATCTCTAGCAAGCTTTTCTACTCTTAAAGTATCTAGTCTTTCAAACTCACATATTAAATCATAACATTCATCAATGAGCAGCGGAGTGTGCAAACTAGAAGCTACATCTTCAATGTAAGGCATGCAACTATCATCATCATCATGAGATTCCAAGGTTAAGAAAGGTGTACCTTGTATTGAGCTTGGTGGAACCCAATATATTACCTCCTCAAGTGCATGGGCTATCTCTATCTCATATAAAGTGAGCTTCCTTCCTTCAAGTGCTGCCCGATATGACATGAGGTTCAACCGAATCATAGCTGCTAGATCACTCCTTGTCAACGTTGGATTTTATTTGCAAAGCTCATCCAACTCAACTATTTGTTCCAATGTGAGTACACTCTCATCAAGTATTGGCTCCACATATTGCTCATCGTGAATGTATTCATCAAATGTGGCATCTTCTTCTTGTGGCCAATCATTGTAATCCATGGCCATCACCTGTAAGAAACAAAACACTAAAAGAAAAAGTTAGTGAAAGTTAGGGTCTTAGACTAAACTTCAAACCTAGACTCGAAGGTAACACAATTGGAACTTGGCAACGGCGCCAAAAACTTGATGTGCAGAGTTTTAACCCTAAAATAAGTACTGCAAGTGCACAGCAAATGTTGTAGTATTTAGGGATCGAATCCACAAGTTCCAAAGGCTACACTACGATTCTTTGGACCAAAATTAAGCTAAGACAAAGATATGGTTTTATGTTTGCAAGTAAAAACGAAAATAGCAAATAAACGAAGTAAAAATCAATTAAACGAAGCGTTAGGTCAAGGGCAATTCGCAGGAATTCGGAGATCATGAATCAGACAATTATTCAGGGAATAAATAAGCTCAGTCTAGAACTCAAACATGAATGTTTAACCAATCCACCGTCGTGGTATTAATCACTTTATCTAGCAACCTAAGTATCTAAACTGTCGTTTGAACTTAGAATTCTAAACAAGCATTAACGAGCAGGTTCAATTTGTTCACGGATTGCCTTAGCATCAGCTTTCGTTGGCTAAGGACAAACCGCCCACCTATGTTCTTTCAAGCAATCTATAACACTTTTGATGAATAGATTAAACCCTAAATCATAGACTAAGTGATCAATTCAGTCTAAGCAATGAACACAACTATAGGTGAAGACAACGGATGATAAATCCCTATCTATGTCTAATTCAATGAAAACCTAAATTCCTTTGAAACCCTAAACCTAACTATGGATCTACTCAGACATGGAAATAGAGAAACAGCAAAGAGATGAAGATAAACTCATAATCAAATAAATATAAATCCAAAGGGGTTCAGAAATCTTCTCAAAGATGCAGAGTCAGAGATTCGTCTCCCCGAAGCTTACAAATTGCCAAAAGCCAAAAGTATGAATGTGAAAGAAAGCGTTGCCTAAACAATGGCCAAAAATAAGTATATATAGGTCTAGGGTCGAAATAAGTTGAGTTAGGGTGATTCCAGGGCAAAAAAGGAAGTTTCAGATTGCCTTTTTCTCGTCTGAGGGTTAGATCGATCGATCTAATGTTGGAGTGGTCGATCTAAAAAGCTCCTGGTATCGTCCAGATGTTGGATCGATCGATCTAAAGTTAAAACGATCGATCTAATAGTTCCCTGGACTTTTTCTGCACATGTTTCATCTTCTCGTCAGGCTGGACAGTCTTCACGAAAACTGGCATAACTTTTGATCGCACCGTTAGATCGACATCAAACCACTCCCAAATGAAAGATAACTCAACGTTCTAGGTTGTGTACAAAACTCAGCTCGATCCATCGGTGGGAAGTGCTTCAACGAAGGCCAAACTTCAGACATCTCTGCATGGTTCTGCATTTCCATATGCTCGTTTGTTCCCAAAATGACTCATTTTCTTCCAAAGTGACCTAAAACCTGAAAAGACTCGATAAAACACTAAAATTCTCTAAAAACACTTGTTGACTCGAAAAACTATTTAAAACATTATGTTAGAAATCCTCAAAAACGCAATACATCACTCTTGCAGGATTACCCATGTATCTACTTACTAACCCAACGACGTATGCAAGATCAGGCCTGGAGCTCACAATTGCATATATCAAGCTACCAACAACACTTGCATACGGTATGTTCTCCATCTCCGTAGTTTGTGCTTATTCCTGCTCTGTTGTTGTTGCCTGAAGTTTGAAATGAGAACCCATAGGAGTAGATACCTTTCTGCAATCCCACATCCCAAAGTTCTTGAGTAGCTTCTGCAATTACTCTTCGTGAGATTTAATTAGGATTCTCTTTTCACGATCCCTGAGATAGAACTAGGATTCCCTTCATTTCGAACTCTATGTTTAACAGCTTCTTCAGATTATTAACAACAGTCTTACTCTTAGAAGCCACTAACATGTCGTCCACATATAATAGCAAGTAGACCCTGTCTTCAATCGTAGACCCCTTCTGGTAGACACACGGATCAAACTCACTGAGTCATAAACTAATTAAACATGTGATTCCACTCCCTTGATGACTGCTTTAACCTGTAGAGAGACCTCTTTAACAAACAAACCTTCTGCTCTTGACCCTTCTTGAAGAACGCCTCTGGTTGATTCATGTAGATAGTCTCATGTAGAATCTCATGTAAGAAAGCAGTTTAACATCCAACTGTTTTAACCCCATGTCATGATTAACTACCAGTGATAGCAGAAGTCGAATTAAAAAGTGTTTCACAACTTATAGTTAATTCCCTCAACCTGAGCAAACCCTTTAGCCACCAATCTAGCCTTGTACCTAGGCTGTTCAACACCTGGGATCCCTGGTTTTAGCTTAAAGATCCATTTGCAGCCAATAACCTTTTGATTCTTTGGTTAATCAACTAAATCCCATTTGTGATTTTTGTTTAATGAATCTATTTCTTCATTTGCAACTAGATTCCATTCTTCCAATCTCTGCTACTACGAGCTTCACTAAAAGACTTTGGCTCGTCAAGCTCCATGGATTCAGCACTAATAAGAGTGTATGTAACATAGTTGCCTTCTCTAGACCTCGCTAATTTCTTGATTTTCCTTCTGTATTAGTCTCTGGCCAACATAAACTCACCCAGGTTCTCCTTTTGATCACTCTGCTCTTCCTGTTTTTCCTGTTTTCCTGTTCTGACTGTTCTTCATGTTCTTCATCTGACGAACTCAAAGCTTCTTCTTGTGTTGACCCAGACTCTGAAGCAGCTCCACCATGACTTGAAGATTCTCCTGATGTGGCATGCGAAGCCTCCACCTCTACCAAGTCATCCTTGAAGTTAACCCTCTTCTTAGCTTTTCCCATCTCTATCACCTTAGAAGTAGTCATTTCTGAGTCTTTGTCCTTGAACAACCTTTCATCGTGAAAGATAACATCTTTACTGATAGTAATCTTATGCTCATCTAGAAGCCATACTCTGTATCGTTTAGTACCTTTCGCATATCCCACAAATATTCCCTTTGTAGCTCTAGGACTGCTCTTGTCTTGTATTGTGTGAACATAAGTCATACAACTAAATCTCTTTAGATGCCTATACTCAGGTTTGCCACCTGTCCACAAAGCCTTTGGAACATCAAAATCAATCGAAGCAGATGGTAATCTGTTGATAATGTAGGTTGTTGTATGTGCCGTTTTTGCCTAAAACTCTCCACCAAAGCGTGTTTTACTTAACATGCTTCTTACTTTGTCCACGATCGTCCTGTTCATTCTTTCTGATATGCCATTCTGCTGAGGAGTATAGGGACATCTTTTGTGTCGCTTGATCCCTGATTCTCTACATATGTTGCAAAACTGATTGTTGCAGAATTCTAACCCGTTGTGTATTCTTCAACACTTCAGGTTCTTTCCCGTTTGATTCTCAACCAGCTTCTTCCAATCAACAAACTTCTGGTAAGCTTCATCTTTTGTCCTCTGAAAATATATCCAAACTTTCTTCGAGTAATCATCAATGAACGCCAGGAAGAACTTATTTCCTGATAAACTTGGAGTAACATTTGGTGAACCCTACAAGTTCGAATGCACATACTCCAGAATCTCCTTTGTTGTATGTTTTCCTTTTGGGAAACTTTGCTTATGCGATTTTCCCATTGTGCAGGCTTCACAGAAACCAAGCTGCT
The DNA here is from genome assembly GCA_020283515.1 of Alliaria petiolata. NCBI lineage: Eukaryota > Viridiplantae > Streptophyta > Magnoliopsida > Brassicales > Brassicaceae > Alliaria > Alliaria petiolata. Next base: position 383,554,610 of record JAHZTW010000001.1, read on the forward strand.
TGATGTCTTCCATCTTAAAATAACCTTTTCTGACCAAGGCTTCCATCAAAGATTGACTCATGTGAGTCAGCCCAGTGTGCCATTTGTTAGTCATGTCAGCAAGTACTTTTGCAATATTTTCTTGTGCTTCTCTAACCTTTCCTTATAGATAGTAAAAAACCTCTTCATACTTTCCTGATAACACCTTCTTACTGTCCCTATAGAAATCCACTAGAAATCTTCACCATTGTACTTGCAACCAGACTACTCGAGTTGTCCATACGATATGAGGTTTCTCCCCATGTCTGGCATGTATATCACGTTGCTCAGAGTCACCACTAAGCTGTCAGGATTTTCTATGGTGATCTTTCTCATTCCTTTCATTTTACAATGAGTGTTGTTTCACATAAGAACTTTGTGTCCTCACAGTCCTCGAAATCTGACAATAACTATTTTCTTGGTGTAATGTGAAAGGTACACATCCTGAGTTTAGAACCCACTCATTTTCAATGTTTTGCACACTCGCTGTTAGAGCTATAGGTTCAGGGAGCGTGACTGCCACAATTGTCGAATTAGCAGATTTGTCTTTTCTTTGTGGAGAGTCACTCTTTCAATGGCTTTCATCACCATAGATCCAACACGCTTTAGGTCCAAATTTCTGCTTAGATTTAGACCTATGTCTACTGTTACTCCTGCCTTTTCTTTTGTTTCTATGATTGCTTGACTTATTATCATATCTCTTTAAAGGTATGCCTCTTTCTTCCACATAGAGCCCTTCTGAAGACGATCTTGACTTGTTAAGTAAGCCTTTCTATCTCAGCTCTGCTTCTTTTGCATACGGTAATGTTGTAACCTCATTAACTGTCAATGTCTCATTCCTTGTGCCATATTTCAGGGTGTGAACCAAATGTTCACAAAGAGGTGGAAGACTGGTCAATAGTTGTATCGCATGGTCTTCTTCACCAATGACAATCTTCAAGCTGGCAAGATTTGCAATCAATTTCAGAAAGCAATCCAGGTTCTCTTCTATAGACCTTCCCTCATCCATCTTGAATCCAGCAAAGCTTTGCTTTAAGTATATCATGTTTGGTAGGAATTTTGTTTAATAGTCCTTTTACAATGCCTTCCCCATACCCATTGCAGTCGGCTCATGCATAATCTTTCTCAAGATTTTGTCAGTGAGGCACGCACCCAATAGATTTTTGACCCTTATATCTTTATCAGCTTCCTTCGGATCCAGCCTCCAATCCTTTTTAACAGGCGCTAGTCCTGGTTTAACCTCGCCTGGAGTTTCACCCACTGGTGTTGCAGTCCCTGGCGATTCCACCTCTCAGGTTGATTTCTCTGAAGATGTACCCGCTGTTTCCTTCAAGACCGATCCCAAACCTTGTATCTCTAGCTGACCCAGAAACAAGTACTTCCACATCCCGAAGTCTCCTTTGCCATCAAACTTTTCCATCTAAAACTTTCCTTGTGTTGGTTCCATCGCTAATCTTTTCTCTGTTTAACACGTCACCTGCAGATAACAGCCAATAGAGAGAACTAATCACTAGTAATCCGTTCCTAACAAGTACGATACCGTTTGAGAAACAAAGAAACAATCAGAAACTTCTATGGAGTATATCGCAAGTATCAAAGAAAAAGATACTCCATGAGTTTTCATATCTAGGACGATGATCTGTCTTCTTGATACGACCTGATGCGATTCACCAATATCTGTGAACCCTCGCGATCTTCTTCTCCACCAAACTTGTAAGTCTTGATCCTGTCACTCTCCCTCCTTGCTCCGATGATCGCTTGCGTATTATAAATCACTCGTGTGTATTTTTGCAGAAAACAAAAGAATAGAAAGTTAGTGACACGCAAGATTATAGAGTTCCCCAAACACCAGGAACTTCTCTCTTCAGGATCTTCCTGTAATTCACTAAAGCTTAGCGAGTACAAAGATCTCTCACTGAGATACAACAATGGCGTCTAACAGAATGAAGAAGAATTCATGCTTTTGATATGCTTGTCACTCATCTATTAAACATGGATTGACATAGGGGTTGACTTCAACCACTGAAGCCCAATTCTCTTTTGTGCTCCTTTTGGGCTTGCTGCTCAGACGAAGCCCACTTAAGCTCTTCTTGATCAGGAATGCGAACCAACATCTCACATTCTATATCAATCATGTTTCCTCGAACGACGTCCCTGAATATATAGTATATTTAAGAAATTTTGCAAACTGTGCACAATATTATCTGAATTATATGATTTCATGGTCGTTTCTCCTCTAGTGATCGTTGATTACTACTTTCATTTTTTGGTTTAGAAGGAGAGTTATGGCTGAAACACTTTTGTCATTAGGAGGTCTGAAGCTTTGGGATCTCCTTGTTCAAGAAACTCATCGATTTAAGGAAGTTGATGAGCAACTCACTGAACTCAAAAGTGATGTCAACTTGCTGAGGTCCTTCTTGAAAGATGCAGATGCTAAGAAACATGCAAGTGCATTGGTGAGAAATTGTTTGGAAGAGATCAAAGAAATTGTCTTTGACACATAGGATATAATCGAAACCTTTCTTCTCAACACTAGTAAAAAAATATTACAATAGCCACTAAATGGTTCATAGCAAACTCATAATAACAGTGGCTATAGACTGAAATAGCCATGACAAAACCACAAAAAAACGTAGGTGGCTATAGCGTCGTGGCTAAAATATTTCGTGACCTTTCGTGGCTATTTCTAAGAATTTAGCCACCGAGTAGCCACTCAACTTTTCGTGACTCATCTGCCACGGATTAACCACACAGATTACAGTGGCTATGTTGTCAGGACAAGAAAGTGGCTACCGAGTGGCTATGTTGTCATGAACTAAACGTGGCTGAATGGTGGCAATATAGCCATTACAACGGTAGTGTCTTTGTAGTGGCTAGTCTGACCACAAATATGTTGTGGCTAAATCTCCTATATATTAATTGAGGAACATTTTTATAGAGTAGACTTACTTTTTGAACTATTTACACTGGTGTCATTTTGCTGATCTGTCAGCACCACACTTATTCTCCCATTATTTTAATACAAATTTTCTTTATTGATTAGACTAATTACATTATATGTCTTTAACCATTTATTACTTTTAACATTTAATTTATGAAGATATAATTTATGACTAAATTCCTTATATCATTTATTTATACATAATTCAACATTTAATTTATGAAGATATTATCTTTCTTTCTATTTCTTATCAAAAATATATCATACTAATTATTTTTTTAAACACTATATTTCTTCTCTTATTTTTGTTTAAATTTAGGTTTGTAAACAAATAAATCATCACAACATTCATATAGTAAGATTTTTTTCTATACATGTGTTATAATTCGAATTTTTTAAAATAAATATAAATTTCTCAAATGATTAATAAATATGAGTATGTTTTAAAAAATCTCACATTGGAAATGAGGATGTGTAGATGGTTCAAAAAATCATTATAGAAAGAACATAAATGATAAAAAAAAAAACTGTAAAAGCAAGACGCTTAATTTAATAGTCATCCATATTTATAAATATTTTTTTGGTTTAATATGATTTGTTAATAGAACCATATAAATTAACCAAATAATATAAATATTTAAACTTGATAACAAGTTAAAAATATTATATCAAAAAGTCGAAATATTAAAGTAGTTTAATATGTTAAAAACAAATAATATTATAAATATTTTCTTTCTTTATGAAGAAAACATCATTTAATTTATGAAGATATTGTCTTTCTTTCTATTTTTTAACAAAAATATATCATACTAATTATTTTCTTAAATACTATATTTCTTCTCATATATTTGTTTAAACTTAGTTTTGTTTTAAAAAAAGTCATCATAACATCCATAAAGTAAAAAATATGTAGATTTTTTATGCAAGTGTTATAATTCGAATTTTTTTTAAATGAATATAAATTACTAAAATGATTAATAATATGAGCATGTTTTAAAAAGTCTCACAATGCAAATGAGAATGTGTAGATGGTTGAAAAATCATTATAAAAAGAACATAAATGATAAAACAAATGGAAAAGCAATAATATTGATTTAATAGCCATCTATATTTATAAATATTTTTTTTGGTTTATTATGTTTTGTTAATAGAACCATATAAATTAACAAAATAATATAAATATTTACACTCTACAACAAGTTAAAATACTATATCAAAAAGTCAAAATATTAAAAATAGTTTAATATGTTAAAAAAATAATATTATAAATATTTTCTTTCTTTATGAAGAAAACATCATTTAGTTTATGAAGATATTGTCTTTCTTTCTATTTCTTACCAAAATATATCATAGTGATTATTTTTTTAAACACCATATTTCTTCTCTTATTTTTTATTTAAACTTAATTTTGTAAAAAAAAAAATCATCACAACATCCATATAATAAAAAATATATAATTTTTTTATACATGTGGAATTTTTTAAAGATAAAGTCCTCAAAATACCATTAAAACTAGTTTTCATTCCAAAATTACCACACACGCTCAAATATGACATCTCTAACATTTTTCATTAAACTAATGACTATACTGACCTTACCTAAATAAACCTTATTTGTTTGAAAAACACATTGATCAATTTTGAATCGCATCGTCATCTCCGTTCTCATTATCGGACGTTAGGGGTTTTCGCAGTGCGGAGGTGCTGAACGAGGGCGGGAACAACCTAAGGATCCTTGTCCGGCATGATCCGGTGTTAAGATTAACCGTCTGATTCACCGTACTGATAACACACCCTGCCGTCAGATAAATACAGAGGAGGCGGATAGGAAGACATCGGTGATCGATGGTAGTGGTGGTGGTGATAACGTGGAGATAACGGCGGGAAAGTTGATATATTTGGTTTACGACGGAACCGGGTGGACGGCAGAGCACTCCGTTAACGCCGCTTTGGGGCAATTCGAGGATCGCTTGGCCAATAGAGGTTTCTCTGTTAATACCCATCTCTTCTCTTGGGTATTCAAATCTTCTTCTCCGAAATTTCATTCAATTTTATAAAGAAATCTGTGTGATTTTTGCTAGTAAGATTGCTCATAGGACATATAAGATAATCTTTTGCGCCGAAAGATTGCAAATTCGCTGGCATATGTGTTTCTACACTCTAGTAATTCCTTCAATGGCGAAATCGGCGAAACAAGCTTGCGAGCAATGTGGGTGCTTTCGGTTGATATTCTAGGACCAATCATCGAAGGGATTGCATCTCACTTGGGTGCTTCTCCATCAGGTCTTACCTGTGGAGCGGCCGGTAGGGTCAAGACTCTCAAGGATGCATATTTCAAAAGAATTGAAGCCATTGAGTTCACCATTAATGTGAATGCTCATGTGTTGTTTGCCATTCATACTACATGGAAGTGAACAAGATCTTGTTAAACGTGTTGACCGGTAGAAGATCTTGGTCACAGTTGAGTAAATGTAAAACCATACTAATCTTCCGTTTATTTATCATCATCATTTGTAAATTTGAAAAGGAGAAGCAATGACTGTTGTTACCTGTTAGTACTGTTAACATCATAAAAGCTTAATAATTCAGTAATGGTTCTTATTGACTGAAACCCAAAAAACCAAGAGTTGTATTCTTCGACCACGATACAAATCTCTCTTTAAATTAAGAAAAAAATAAATGAGAACTATAATGAGACCAGTATATGATAGTCTTATTGTTTTCTATTAGCCAAATAAGATATTTTTTTTACATCTCAATGTCTTCCAGGTCTGGTAAAGGAAACCTGAGAAGAGCTGCAATTCTAGTCAGCTGTGCCAATTCTGCAGGTTCATCAACACTTATAAGAGTTTGGCACAATAGATAAAAAAAAAAAAAGCAAAATAAACAAGGGATTTAAGAAGCAAGCGACACTCACGTTCCCCTAAAACATGCATCGACGAAAATATAAAAGCCTCTCCTCATGAATCTTTCACCGACTCCACCAAATTCTCATAGTCCTTCCTTGTTTTCACGTCAGAGTTCTTGGACCAAATTTTTTATAATATTAATTATGTAGGAAGCCTTTATATAAAACTAGGAAGACATTCCTAAATATATATGAATCATTTTTTTAAAATATTTTTGAAAGCCTTCGAAGAAACGTATGTGAACTACTATTGTATAAAAGTAAACTTGTAAAAGAAACTAAATACATTTATTCTTAAAAAGACACCAAGTGACAAAGTTAAAAAAAACAAATAGAACGATATTTTGGAAGTCTTTCCTAAACATATAGGAATCCTTCATAATTTAGTTTGCGTGTGCTCCTCCTCAGAAACTTGATGCTCAGCCCTTCACCCCTCATCTTCTTAGCGGGATGATCATCTTCATCATTGTCTCTAATCTTCTTCCCTTTTCCCTTTGGAAAAAAAAACCGATTAGAGAACAATATCATGATGACTTAGGATTGCTTTCCTAACATCCTAAATGTTTTTTATTTTGCCTTTTAATAAAGTTTTTTCACGTTTAAGAATGCCTTCCTAAAACAATTATCAGGATTCCTAAAACTTGGAATTACAGTAATAACATCCATAAATAATGTCCTTAAAGATTTGAGGGGCATATGCTCAACCCTTCACCCCTTATTTAGGAAGCCTTCATATAAAATTAGGAAGACATCCCTAAATATATATGAATCATTCCTTAATTTAGAAGCTTTTTAAAATATTTTTGAAAGCCTTTGAAGAAACCTATGTGAAACTATTGTATAAAAGTGAACTTGTGAAAGAAACTAATCATCAAAGACATCAATTTTTGTTTTTTTGTTTTATTTTTAGAAAGACAACAAGTGACAAAGTAAAAAAAAAAAATAGAATGAACTTCAGAGTTCATAAGCCTTTCCTAAACATATAGAAATCCTTCCTAATTTGTATGTTCAAAACGTTTTGTACATATTTTGTTCTCACATAAGCAAAACGTTTGTTCTTTGTTTCACGTATGTATTTTTTTTTATTCTTGCTTTGTACATGTTTTTCCCCCGTTAATTTAAAAGAAAAGTTAGGAAAGCCTTCACAAAACAGTGAAACTGATTCCTAACATTCATTAACATTCCAAAACACTAAACATATGCATTGATTCAAAAACAGAAGTTTGATTTGGGGAACTTGAATGTCTTGTGCCTCTGAAACAGGATGCTCTTGATCAGCACCAACATCCTAGAGAGAACCTCTCGATAATGTCGCTGACTTGTTGGATGTAGTTGTAGCTGGCGAACTGGTTTATGGCCGTTGTTGAGTTTGGCTCCTTTCCCATGTTGAAATGCATCGAGATATTCAAAGGATATGAATCTCTCATAATGTTTTCACCTGTTAAAAATAAAAGAAACAAATATCAAATTTTGCAATGTTTCGAAACGATTCAGGAAGGCCTTCCTATATTATGAATCATTCCTGAAATTTCAAAAATGCTTTCTAAATCGTTAGACATATTTCACTTTGAAGTTTAAACCAATCATTATGTGTTATTTAAGGTAATATAAACTTCATTTGATCGTGTAAACAACTAAACCTCAAGAATAATTGACTAAAAAATGTTGACCATAATTTTTCACAAATTAAAGATGGTCTTCCTTAAATATTAAGAATCCTTCCTGAAATTCCGAAAAACTCTTCCTAAATGTTATTAATACTTTTTAGACAGGTAATGCAAGTAGACAGTAAGTTACTTTGTATAAATGAATCACTTGAGAGCACAATATACAAAGTATGTATGCACTTTTATGGAATCGAACCGCAGACTTAGGGAACTCAAAGCTCCTAAAGTTGGGAATGTGTAACCAATGGATTACACTATCATTTGGAAAATCTAGGAAATTATTTGGTTAAATAAAGTACATACATTTAGGAAACGATCGTACACATTTAAGAAAGCCTTCCTAAATGGTTTATTTAAACTATATATTGGATGATGTTCTCGTTATTTTGTGATCCACTAATCAAAAATATATTGATTCTGGCACATATACAAATTTAGGAAACAGTCATCCACATTTCAGAATGGCTTCGTGAGTTTAGACAACTATACTTTATATAAAAATTGATCGCAGCTACTTATGCGGACTTATCTCCAATTTTGTATAAAAATGGAGGCATTGAAATCTTTAAAGGGAATGAATCGTCCATATTTTATACACCTACATGAACAAAAAACAAACGCTGGACATATTTTTAACCTTCATGAAAGGCTTCCTAAACGATAAGGAAACCTTCATAAATTTTCAAAAAGGATTTATGAATCATTAAAAACAGTTTACTTTTAAATTTAAATCAATCATTATTCGTTATTTAAGCTAGTATAAGCTTCATATGATCTCCTAAACAAGTAAATCTCAAGAATGATTAACAAGAAATAAAAGTTAAACGTAATTTTTAAAATTCAGGAAGGGATATCTACTCACACATAAGTCATGGTGTTGTGTAAGATGTTCAAGAAGTCATTCGATGGATTATGATAATTGTATGTTCATAACGGGCGTGAGATCTGAAATCCCATAGTTAGAAGAGTCTCTTCTGTACTAACCACATTAACAGCGCATTTCTTAATTAACATAGCATTTCTCAAAAAGAATATTTAGAATGCAAACATATCCTGCAAAGAAACCACAAGCATGAAAACGATAAATCTCTATTCTTGCTAGTGCATATTATCGTACTCAGTTAGGCTTATTACAGCTATGCCTGAAACTACACATTGATATAAGAACTAGAGGCTATATGAATTTCTTTGAAACCAAAATCAATACCGAAACAGTTGCAGAGCTTAGTATGAGGAAGATTTCATTCCCAAAATCAAACATTTCACCCTTTGTAATCAACATGATACTAAAATTCTGCCCAAATTTACACCCAATGACAAAACTTCCTTTAGCTGAACAGCAGGCTCCCACAAGCATGTATCGAAGAATATTTCATTATCAAAATCAAAGAGATCAAGAGAGTACGTTACTATAACTGACAACTTGTTCTTGCAAATAGAAGGGGGAGAATGTTGGATAATTCCAAAAGGAAAAAGGAAATAAGGATTCAATAGATAGAAAAGGAAATCTTCTATTGTTGTTAAGAGAAAAGGAAAGAGTAGTTTCCTATCTCTATTGTCATTAGAAAAAGGAAAGAGTAGTTTCCTATTTTTAAAAAGAATAAGGGGTAGCTTAGTTCTATAAATATAGAGCCTATGGAGAGATGATCCATAAGAATCAAGAGAGAGATTTAGTTTTGAGAGAGTTTCTAAATCAATAAAGAAGAGTTGTTCTTTATACTTTCTTGTTTCTAAAGTATATACGACTTGAATTGGTATCAGAGACAGGTTGTAAGACTCTATCCGAGCTTCAAGTTGGAAGACTCGATCCGAGCCTTGGGAAGAAGACTCGATCAACACGGCAAGAGAAGATTCACGTAACCAAGTATGGGAGACGCGATAGCTTCGCTGCCGAGAACAAAAGACTTTGGATCCACATCGATCCAATGTCCGATGTTGACATCGACAAACTACACAGTTTGGGTGATGCGAATGAAGGTTCTATTGCGTGTGCATGAAGTCTGGGAGACAATAGAACCAGGATCGTTTGATCTAAAGAAGAACGATGTGGCGACAGCACTTCTTTTCCAGTCGATTCCCGAAACCCTAATCCTACAAGTGGGAGATCAAGCCACATCAAAAGCTCTATGGGAAGCCATCAAATCTCGACACCTTGGAGCAGATCGTGTAAGAGAGGCGAGACTTCATACATTGATGGCAGAATTCGATAGGTTAAAGATGGAGAACAGCAACACAGTCGATGAATTCGCGGGAAAGTTATCAGGTATATCTTCAAAATCAGCCTCATTGGGAGAAACCATCGAAGAATCCAAGTTGGTGAAGAAATTCTTAAAGGGTCTTCCAAGATACAAGTATATTCAAATTGTAGCCTCGCTGGAGCAAGTTCTAGACCTCAATACAACGGGGTTTGAGGACATAGTTGGGAGGTTAAAGGCATATGAAGAACGTGTAGGGGAAGAAAGCCAGAGAGAGGACCAAGGAAAACTTATGTTTTCCAATAATGAGCATAGTGGTCATGGGAACTATGGAGATTCTCGAGGAAGAGAAAGAGGAAGAGGCCGCGGTGGTAGAGGCATAGGTCGAGGAGGATCTACTAGTCAAACCACAGGAGGAGAAGCAGGAGGACGTGATCAAAGGCAGAAGAAAGACAAAGATCGGTCCAATATAATATGCTGGAGATGTGACAAGCCGGGTCACTATGTATCATCCTGTCCCGAAAGACCAAAAGAGCACCAAGAGGTGAACCTAAACGATGCTGAAGAAGAAGACGCTCTTTATGTCCACGAGGTTGTGTTCTTGAATGAAGACAAAGTGTTTCCAAAGACCTATGATATCAACAGCGACGAAACAAGTGTGTGGTATCTAGACAATGGAGCAAGCAATCACATGACGGGAAACAAGGAATACTTCTCAAGCTTAGACGATAACATCAAAGGAAAAGTCAAATTTGGTGATGGATCGTATGTTGATATTGTTGGGAAGGGTACAATTGTTTTTGTAGGCAAGGCTAGAGAAAGAAGAGCACTCAAAAACATCTACTACATACCAGAACTGAAGCACAACATAATAAGTCTTGGACAAGCAACCGAGAATGGGTGTGAAGTACACATGAAGGGAGATACTTTAACACTAAGAGATCCTCGCGGAAGGCTGCTTGTACAAGTCATAAGATCATCAAACCGACTCTACAAGACACCGATGGAAATCAGCTTTCCTATGTGTTTTTAAATACAACGTAAAGATCCTACATGGACTTGGCACGCTTGGCTAGGACATGTAAGCTTCGGTGTGATGAATAACATGGTAGAAAGAAGAAACAGAACCTTGATGGAGGTTACAAGAAGGGTAATCGTTAGTAGAGACGTAGTCTTTGATGAGAAGAAAGCATGGGACTGGACGTCTACAACGAGAGAAGCCGACGGAGAACCGGGTATGTTCACATTACCGAATTACAGACCCACAAAAGATGAAGGGGGACAACAGCATGAGCAAAACAACAATCAAGATCACATAAACCAAGACGAGGAAGAAGGAGCAAACGACGATCAAGAAGTGAATCAAGAGCCTGATCCTCAACCTATGGTGACAAGATATGGCCGCACAATAACTAAGCCAAGGTATCTTGATGATTATGTACTGCTAGCTGATCTTGAAAGTGAAAGACTATTGCTCACGGTAGATGGAGAACCAGAGAGTTACTATGAAGCTGCAAGCTCAAAAGAATGGATTGACGCGATGGAAAGTGAGCTAGACTCTATCGTAAGAAACAAGACTTGGGAGCATGTACCCGACACGGAACAAAAGGCGGACATCCTCACTAACCCATTAGCAAGGATCAAGTTCAAGGAAATGAGAAACCTCATCGGAGTTCAAGCGATCGAGTTTCCCAAAGTTCAAGTTGGAATTAAGGGGGAGAATGTTGGATAATTCCAAAAGGAAAAAGGAAATAAGGATTCAATAGATAGAAAAGGAAATCTTCTATTGTTGTTAAGAGAAAAGGAAAGAGTAGTTTCCTATCTCTATTGTCATTAGAAAAAGGAAAGAGTAATTTCCTATTTTTAAAAGGAATAAGGGGTAGCTTAGTTCTATAAATATAGAGCCTATGGAGAGATGATCCATAAGACTCAAGAGAGAGATTTAGTTTTGAGAGAGTTTCTAAATCAATAAAGAAGAGTTGTTCTTTATACTTTCTTGTTTCTAAAGTCTATACGACTTGAATTGGAAGATAACGCTCGAGGTGAAATTGCGATTAAGGCGGTACAAGATGGTGCCATGTTTCGCAGAAGGTTGGAGACCAAGAGTGATGTGGTCTTTGGCTTGAAGGGGGGGTTACTGAAATTGCGATTAAGGCGGTACAAGATGGTGCCATGTTTCGCAGAAGGTTGGAGACCAAGAGTGATGTGGTCTTTGGCTTGAATGGGGGATTATTGGGATATCAATCCAAGTCTCACATCGAAAGATTAGACATGAATGGTCTAATATATAAGTGATGTCCAACTCTGATTAGTATGAGACATTTTGGGAAGGAGCCCAAAGACAAATCCGTGCGGGCTTTGCCATCTGGACCCAAAGCGGATAATATCATACTAAAGAGAGAGTTGGACATGGGCTTTAAAAGCCCAACATTTGGTATCAGAGCCAGGTTCTACAAAGTGGACCTGGAGAAGTGGGAAGATAACGCTCGAGATGAAATTGCGATTAAGGCGGTACAAGATGGTGTCATGTTTCGCAGAAGGTTAGAGACCAAGAGTGATGTGGTCTTTGGCTTGAAGGGGGGTTATTGGGATATCAATCCAAGTCCCACATCGAAAGATTAGACAGGAATGGTCTAATCTATAAGTAATGTCCAACTCTGATTAGTATGAGGCCTTTTGGGAAGGAGCCCAAAGACAAATCCGTGCGGGCTTTGCCATCTGGACCCAAAGCGGACAATATCATACTAAACAGAGAGTTGGACATGAGCTTTAAAAGCCCAACATCGATTGCGAGATTACAATAAGAAAACACTATCAAAGATATAAGGAAAACACAAAGGATACAAACTATCATTATCATCTTTTTTTTGTAGAGATTACAGCAAATGGTCTGATAAATCTGAAACCATTTCGTCTGAAATTTTACCTTTTTTCTTTTCTTTTCACTCGGAGCGATTAACGAACCTCTCGACCTTCTCGTCGTTGAGATTGATCCCAACCATGGCTTCTCCAAGCCCACAGCTCACCTCCACAAGCATATCTTGATCACTGCAATGAGTCACAGACTGAACAATGGCACGCGCGCGACGAGCTGGGTCACCGCTCTTGAAGATGCTCGAACCGACGATGACACCGTCGCATCCAAGCTGCATCGGCTGGAGTAGCGACTCCACCGGCGCTGAATTGCACGACGGGAAGACTTAGAGCGATCCGAGAAGGAGGAGCCATCAATAATCATGGTGGCTGATCGGAGAAAAGCTGGTGAATGAAGCTCATCTTGCTCAAACTGATTCGAGACGGCAGCCCCTGGGTTTCGGGCAGAGAATATAGACTTTTTAGTCATGGGCTATTTTGTGTTTTTGGTGTTTATGAAACAAGGACAAAATCGGAAGAGAACAAATCAAAAATGGTAGAGTTGGAATAATTTGGAGTGTTATGTCATTTTTGGCCGACAAACATAATTATGTGTTAAATATGAGAATTGCCCTTATAAATTACTCAAATGATTAATAAATATGAGTATGTTATAAAAAGTCCCACATTAAAAATGAGAATGTGTAGATAGTTCAAAAATCATTATAAAAAAACATAAATGATTAAAAAAACTGTAAATGTAAGAAACTTAATTTAATAGACATCCATATATATTTTTAAACAATTTCAAAATTATCTTTAATAAAAAATTTTATTGATTTCTTATCCTGCGGGCGAGGTTATCACCTGGTTGCGACTAATATTTAGCCACTAACATGAATAAACCAGTGGCTTATCCGGATTTTTTAAAGTGTGGTGGCTAAAATTATTTAACCACATCATGGCAATGGCTAAGTTGTGAAATTGGGAAAAAAATAAAATTGCATAAATTAAACAGTAATTAATAGATTAAGCTAATCTAATTGATCCTTACATATTAGGATATTACAAAAGATTCTTCAAAACAAAAACCACATACAAGTTGTGAAATTGCTGCAACATCTCCCTTGACAGTTGCTATGTCGTTCTTTACCTCCAAGACATCTTTTGACTGTTGTAATGTCCTCCTTCACAGCTTCGAAGTCAGTCTCCAAACCAGAGATGCGCTTGTCAACATCCATGTTGCGTGCCAGAGATGCAGGGACATAAGTGGATGGATTGAAATCACGATATTGAGCACTCCCAAGTCCATAAATATGACCTTTGTTAGGCTGAACATGCTGTGAAATAAACAAACAAAAAACTATAAGTGTATGTAATAGAAAGAATTGTGTATAACTATAATTTATGAAAAAGAACCTAAAAACTAAGACTAACAGGAGAAGTTCAGTTATATTGAAAACTGGAAACTAAAAAAATAAGATTATCGGTTATATTTCCAGCTCCTCCAAGGTCCCATGTAATATCCTTGCCAAGTTGCTCGGATGAACTTGGAGACAGAAGGGTCAATACAAAATCAAAAATGAGAGAAAGGTAAGAACAATGTCCAAAAGGTAAGCAAAAAAGGAAAGAACAATGTCAAAGTTAATTACCATAAAGCTCCATTGAGCTTCTTTGGATGGATTGCCTAGAGGGAGCATTCATCATAGCCTCAAGGCTGATGCGTTTGTAGTTGTTTGCACCTGATGAAACCGTGCTAGTAGCTCCGGTGGCATTGGAGGAGGCTGTCAAGGAGTTCCATTTCGACTTCTAGTTACCATGTCTATAACAAAAGCAAAGAAATTAAACTATTGAAACAGAAGAGGCATAAAAACTGAAGCGAAAACCAATATGAAGCAATTAAAAAGAATGAGCAAACAGAATGAGCAAACTGGGTTTCGGCAAACAGAAACATTAAGAAACCGAATAAAAACTGAAGCCAAAACTAATATGAAGCAACTAATGTCCAATCCCTGAACACTCTCTAGTGAAGAGAAAACCAATATGAAGCAATTAAAAAGAATGAACAAGCATCAATTGAAAAAGAATGAGCAAGCATCGATTGGAAAAGAATGAGCAAGGAGCAATTAAAAAGAATGTGCAAGCAGCAATAAAGACAGAAGCGAAAATCAGTGATCTAATCGATTGAAAGCAAGAGAACATCCATGATGAAATCGATTGAAATCAGAGCAAACATCAGATATAACTAGAAGGCAAATCGATTAAAAGCAAGAGAATCAAACATCAGAAGGCAAATCCATTGAAATCAGAAGAAAGTCACAACTAGAAGATCCTAAATTAAATTATACCAACAAAACCTAATCTGCACTCTTTTTTGGGAACTCATAGAGAAAAGGAAATGGAAGGAGATTGTAGACAAAGATTACCAGCAGAGGCGAGGCGGACAGAAGCTCGGTTGGAGGCAAGATCGTCCGAGGTGAGGTCGTCGGCAAGTAAGAGCATCTCCAACCCAATACCAAATTTGGTGCCAAATTGCATTTTGCAATAAATTTTGCTCCAACCCAATCTCATTTTCAATTGCAAAATGGTATAATGCCATTTTTGGTTTCAAATATGCAATTATCTCATTTTTAATTGCAAAATGCAATTGAACTTTTTTATTTATAAAATAGTCCTTCAAATTTTAGATACTTTTACTTTTAGAGTTATAAATAATTATTTTGATGAAGATTTCTTTTTTTGATGACTATAAATATTAAAACACTCTAATATATAAAATTTTAATGCAAATAACATGATTCAATAGAAAATATAAAAACATAATAGTAAATATAAAATAATTAAAAGTATTGAAATTAAAAATAAAATAAAATAAATTTAGTACAACATGATTGGCTACTTAATAAGTGTAGTGTAATGTGTTTTTTTTTCATTTTTATGTAGTGTAATGTATTTTTTTTTTAAATTATAATAATGAAATTATCATAATTTATGGAAATTTTGAGAGAAATTAAACAATTGGGCCAATTTGTAAATTTTATAGAAAATATGTATAATTAGCAATTAATAATAAAATAGAAAACGAAGAATATATTAAAAATATTTTTTTTGACATGGAAAATGCAATTATGGGTTGGAGAGAAATACAATTGCATTTTGAAATTATTGCATTTTGCAATGAAAAATGCAATTATGGGTTCGAGATTTTCTAAATCAGAGGAAGAGAGTTTTTGAGATTTTTCGAGATTTGTGGTTATATAGAGAAGTAAAGGCAAAGAGTTAAAGAGGGTATATATATCGTAAAGGAAGAGAGTGAGAGATAAAAAAAAAAAACCAAAGGCATAGCCACATCTAAATTAGTGACTTGCAGTGGCTATACGAAAATGAAAATTTATAAAGTCCGGGAAACATGAATATTTTGGTACTAAAGTTTTAAAATTTTTGCTCTCAACAAAGCTATGAGTACATTGCAATGGCTAAGTAGTGGCTTGCCTTAGAAAATTCCCAAATATTTCGGTGCTAAATTTTAAACCCAAACCTGACAAATTTTAATATAACCCGCCTAACATTATGTTTAGATACGAAATTTTAAAATTATTGATTTTATGTAGCCACTGATATATCAGTGACTAAGATGTGGATATTCAAAATAATTTTGGGAGTTTTTGTTGATTATATGAATTATTTAGAAACATATTTTAATTTAGTAAACTTTTGTTAATTTTCCAAATAATTATGTTAAATTTTGTTAATGTTGTGAAATAATTATACTAATTTTATAAAATTCCTATCACCACAAGAAAATAACTCATTACACACATCATATTTATTCTAGGTTTGTTTTTAATTTCACTAATTCTATTATGAAACCATGTAATAAAAATAAAAATTGATGTTTTAGTTTGTTACGACATATTTTTATAGAGCTGATGGAGAATGGGATTAAGGGAGAAGACATGAATTGAAGTGCATTGTGGTATTGGCAATTATAAGGCACGGTGCCTAGAAAAATGGAAGGGAGTATGCCAAGAAAGTAAAACAATCGGCCAAGAGAGTATCGGTCAAGCATGAGTATCGAGTCTCTATGTACTATAATCATGCAATTATAAACAAAGAAAAAAGGTTGTGACTAATAGCCTAAAAATCAAATTAACAAAAACAATATTAAATTTTTGTTCTTTTTTTACGCTTATCTTTTTATCTTAGCTAAAAATAATTTGTATCAATTAAAATTGTCAATAAAAATTGCTTAATATATATGAATTATAAAGAACACTTAATTTTGAAAACAAAATGTTTATAAAGTTATATTCAATAAGAAAATAAAAATACAAGAACTAAGTTTAACCAGAACCTGAATTTTAATCTGAATCTTAATCATCACATGAATCTTCTAATTCATCTTCTGATACGTATTCATCATTGAGAGGACAAACATGTACTACATCAAAATATCTTCTAATTCATATTGTGTGTATCATCTTGTAATGTAGTTAGAGCAAGTTCAGATATTTCACAAACTTTTTGTGGCATAACTTACGTACAAGTCCATCAAACATCTACATTAAGACGACATGAGGATAAGAAATGAAACATGCTTGATCATAATTACATAGCAATACGAAAGGATCATATTTTGCGTATTGTCTGCACTGTGCAACATCAACTAAACCCGATGGATGTCTGCGGATTCCATGATCTTGTGTTGTGCCGAACCACTTGCATCTGAAAATCATGGTCTTAAGCCCACAATACCATAGTACTAGATCATCATTATCTCCTCGATGAGTTTGTAGTAATCCGTCTCAGTGGTTCCCCATACATAGACACCATATTTTTTTGTCTTTCTATTTTGGGCATGCCTAATTGCCTATGCATGTGAAAGGTGTATCCCCCGTAAATAGACACCATAATTTTGTGTCTTTCTTTGCCCATTTCTGATCAATCAATTGTCATTTCTGTCTTCGAGCCACACTATAGCCACTGCCTTTCTGTGTCTAAAATATTTTTGGTGGCCAAATACAGCTGTTTGAATGATCTAATATGACACCACCTAAGGCCACATATAATGGTGGTTAATTAGTGACTATAGTAGTCATCGAATAGCCACTGCTTCAGTCTGTAGTCATCCTGCCACGATATAGCCACTGTTTTTCTGTGGCAATTCTGCATTCAGTCAATAATATCTTCGATTCAATAATTGGATTAGACAGCATGTTTAGCCACAACTAGTATGTGAATATTTGGTGGATACCTTGTCACTGGCTAGCCACTTGATCCATCCGTGGCTACGTAGCCACTGAATCTGAGTGGCACAATGTGGCTGATGTGGCCACTGTAGCGGAGTGGCTACAAAAGTGGTTGTTTAGCCACGACTTGCCACTACTTAGCCACTTTTCGCGCTTTTTAATCACGTGGCTGTTTGGTGGCTAATTGGTGGTTAATTTATTATAACCACCTTATATAAGTGACAAGGCCGTGGCTATACCAGATATTTCTAGTAGTGCAAGAAAGAGCTAAGAAAAACAAATGGCATCAAGAAGCGTATGAGAAGACATTTTTGTATTATTTGTTTATGTTTTATAGGATGGAATCTATACAAACGTCCCAAAAAAGTAGAAAATAGGTGGAGAAACATATGGGTTTATGTCACGACTACGGAACAGTTAATGGAATACATTATTTATCCAAAACTTAACAGGAACTAGCTAGGGAAAATAGCGGGTTCGCAAAGGTGATCCGACAGGTCAGCCACAACAAGGGGGAAGGGGAACCATCCTGATTTACTCTTGTTGCCTACCCTAAGGTACGCTTCTGGAAAACTATAAAGATGTATAAGCTTCTGAGGTCAAGAAAAATTATATAAGATTTTGGCTACACAACTTCTCGGAGACTACGACGATGAAGAATAAGATCAGGAGTTTATTTATGCAACATGTCTAGGCAACATTTATCTCAGGGAAAAAAAAAACATGTCTAGGCAACATTTCTTAGCTTATGCAACATGTCTCTTATTTGTTTGTTTGATATAATATCGCTGATTCGCTGTCTAAAACACTATCTGTGTGTGTGTTTTTAATTTACTCTAACATTAGTTAAGATTGTCAATAAATTGATCCGAGTGTGAAAAAACAAAGCATGTTTAAAATAAGAAAAAATGTGCACAATTGAACATGATGGTGAGTCACAAGTCACAACATATACCAGAAAATAGTAAATTCATTCGTACCAGCCAGTAACACTCTCTTAAGCTAAATAAAACTAATATTCATATCATATATAGGTAACAATTCTGCCACAAATAGATAGATACATACAATATACAACAAAGGAGCATTTCTCAATTCTCTTCACAACACTCCTGCATATGTCATTCTGCAAATTGTTTTGGACAAAAGAGAACAAATCAATGGAACAAAAACCATAAAAAGATCCCTAACGTCAACGGAAGTAAGAGAATCATTGGCTAGATATTCCATTTACCATTGTTTCTTGACATGCAGTTCCAACACACTCAACTGCAAAAAAAAATAAAAAATACAAGAAATATCAAGAAAGAATATTAACCAATTTCTAAGACGCAAGCAAACCAAAAAAGATAGATCCTCCGAAGATAAACGGAAGTAACCAAGAGAAAGAGGCAAAAGAAATCATTTCTTACATTTTACCACACACAAAAAAGGAATCATTTCTCCTTTTGGTATGATCCCATACATAAAAGTTTATAGAAAGGATTGCTATGCAAAGTTGCAAAGAAAAAGGTTTTGTGCAAAAAAACCTCCAACCTTACTTTTTTTGCAAGATAAACCTTAACGTCAAAAAAAATGCAAGTCAAACGCTTATAGTGAGTTTGAAAGAAAAATAGTACCTTTTTGATCGGGTTTAGGCTTGCAAACGAAATACTTCGGCGGCTTATGTGTGTAGTGAAGGCTAGTTTGGAAGAGTTTTGCCTGGTTAACATAAGGATCCATAACCTCAAACGTGATGAAAGATGGCTTTGACAACATTGAGAAATTCATACTTTTTGCACTCCTCTTCATTGTAGCATTCAAGGGCTTTCTGAGACAGCCTCTTAAGCAAATCCACACTGGTTTCTGGCTCCTTGACGAAAGCATCTCCATTGAGAATAACCGGACGGTAGTTGAATATGCACCTAAAGAATCTGTAATCGATATTGAACCCCTACTATCAAAAAAAAAAAACTCTCAAATTTCACAATTTTAAAACCTTATCGATTACATATCAAACCATAAGCATAAACATCAATTAATATAAACCTCGCTTTCATCAATTTGTTCGTTAATCATGTAGGTTTCTTGCTCAATTGTATATTGAGGCTCATCTTTCTCGGTTCTTGTGATATATGGATAATCCTTACTCTCGAAATCATCGTGTACACAAATAATACGCAGATACCATGTAAGGAGTCCAAGCTGAGACACGTAACGAGGATCAGTTGATCAAACCATATATTTTAGTGAAACAAAATCTGGATTCATCTGGCTGACAAAAAAAAAAGGAAAGAAAAAAGATTTGTACTCATTGCTCCTCAGTCCTCACCAATCAAATGTAGCTCGTACGTTCAAGAACATATGTTTTTAAGTTTTAACATATATCCCCTATATATTAATTGAAAAACATTCTCAGAAACCCTTTTATTTACAATTGTGTCATTTTGCTGATGTGTCAGCACCACATTCATTCTGACATATCATTTAATTAAATTAATTAATAGTAATAAAATTATTATAAATTAAAAAAAATACTAATTTCGTTTTTGGGGGAATCGAACTTGAGACATCGAAGACAACATAATAAGCACACAACCACTTTCACAAATACATTTTATATGTTTCTCAATCAGTTTCTTTTAGATATTTATAAATGACATTAGATATTAAAATTACTTAAATTAGCCATTAATTGTGATTTTAACAAATAAAGAAAAACTGATATATGGTTTGCCCAACAAGTTATTTAGTATAATCCAAATTTTCTTTAAAAGGGAGCAAAATAAATGACACTCATTAATAAGACATATCCACTTTATGATTATCGAAAATCACATACGACACTCGTTAAAATCATATTATTATTTATTTCAGATATTGTTTCCATAATTTATTTATGATATCTTTTCATTTCTCTTACTAATTGTTTTAATATCATACAAATTTAAACTTTTTCCTACTATATTTTCAACATAACAATTTATGTTATAAAAAACTGAATTAAAATATTTTACTATATTTTAATTTTTCAATTATAAAAAACATAATAATAAATAAATTCAACTTCACTTAAAAAAAATTAAATATTATTTTATTAATCCCGTTAATTAATAAGAATTTAATGAAATTTTGATATTAACATAATTAGAAATTATTATATTTTAAATTCTAATTCACTTATCCGAAAAAATATAAATCTTTCACCCCGTGCAGGGCGCGGGTTATCACCTAGTTTTCATATTAAAGTCTTAACTCTCTCTAAGTTTCTTACCTTTCTCTTTTTTTT
The DNA here is from genome assembly GCA_020283515.1 of Alliaria petiolata. Classification (NCBI taxonomy): domain Eukaryota; kingdom Viridiplantae; phylum Streptophyta; class Magnoliopsida; order Brassicales; family Brassicaceae; genus Alliaria; species Alliaria petiolata. Next base: position 383,575,708 of record JAHZTW010000001.1, read on the forward strand.
TTTGACTAATATTTTTAGCTTGGTCACACAATATACGATTTGCGACACTTCCTTTGGCAGCTAATCTAAAAAAATAATTGTATTGGAGTTTTAGTAAAATGATATGGAATTAAATAATAAGAATAACGTATTTTATTCCTTTTTAATACTGTTACAGTAATTTTTTCCTTTTTAGTACTGATTCTGTTTTTTTTGTGTGTGTTTAAATTCTAAAAAGTTATAGTTTGTTTTTGAACAGATAAAATTCAATTAAAAATTAATAATATTTATAACAATTCATAATTTTTCCTTTTATCTTCAGAAATAAATCAATGACAAAAAATGGTAAAAACTATATATTTTTCAGATTTTATACCTAAATTTAGAAGGAAAAAAAAAAGAATGAATCAGACTGATAAAATAAAAATTATAAGATATGGAACAAAATATTTTTTGTCTAGATATGATGGAACAAAATCAATTCTTAAGAATTTGATTAATTTTGTTTTCACATTTTTACTGAATCAAATTATTTCTTTACATTTTGAAGGAAAAATCAGTAAACTCTATAACACAAAAAATGTAAAATGACTCGCGTTAAGTAGCAGGTGGGCTACACCTCGTTTTCTTGGGTAAATGCTAGCTGGGAAGTTATTGCTACAGCTGGTCGTCGTAAAGAGTTGTCTTGGCGTCAACAGTTGTAATAATGGATCTTTAGCAGAATTCTAGTCAAACATAAAAAAAACTTATCGAATCTTTCTTCAACAGATCGGTTGGACGAAAAGCGATTTTCCAGAGAGGTGAATTTTCTTGATCTTGATCTTGTTCCTTTTCTTTTTTAGTTTTCTTGTGTGATTGTTTGTTATTGTGCTTCTTTTTTTTCTTTTTCTATATCAATCATGTTTCCTAGAACGATGTCCCTGAAAATATAGTATATTTAAAAAATTCTGCAAACTGTGCACAATATTATCTGAATATGATTTCATCGCCGTTCCTCCTCTAGTGATTGTTGATTACTACTTTCATTTCTTGGTTTAGGAAGAGAGTTATGGCTGAAACACTTTTGTTGTTAGGAGTTCTGAAGCTTAGGGATCTCCTTGTTCGAGAAACTCATCGATTTAAGGAAGTTAATGAGCAACTCACTGAACTCAAAAGAGATCTCAACTTGCTGAGGTCCTTCTTGAAAGATGCATATGCTAAGAAACATGCAAGTGCATTAGTGAGAAATTGTTTGGAAGAGATCAAAGAAATTGTCTTTGACACAGAGGATATAATCGAAACCTTTCTTCTCAAGGAAGAGCTTAGAAAAACAAGTGGCATCAAGAAGCGTATGAGAAGACTTTCTTGTATTGTAGTGGACGGTAGGGAAGTTGCGTCAGAAATGGGAGGCATAAGTAAGAGGATCTCCAAGGTGATCCGTGATATGCAGAGTTTTGGGGTGCAAAAGATGATCGTTGATGGCAGCGCGTATTCACATCCACTACAAGGAAGACAACAGGAGATGAGACACACTTTTTCTAGCGACAACGAAAGCGATTTTGTAGGGTTGGAGCAAAATGTGAAAAAATTGGTTGGCTATTTAGTGGAGGAAGATAGCAATCAAGTGGTTTCTATAACCGGGATGGGCGGTCTTGGTACAAGAGAAGACTTTAATCATGAGACAATAAAAAGTCATTTCACTGGATTCACGTGGGTATGTGTCTCACAACAGTTTACAAGGGAGTATGTGTGGCAGACGATCTTGTGGAAACTCATGCCAGAATATAAGGCGTTAGAGATGACAAAAGACGAACTTCAAGAAAAGCTTTTTCGAGTGTTGGAAACACAAAAGGCTTTGATTGTCCTTGATGATATATGGAGAGAAGAAGATTAGGACATAATAAAACCAATGCTTCCACGGGGGAAAGGTTACAACATCCTATGATATATATATTAGATAATTATCTTTTTAATACTCACTGTTTGGGTAAAAATCTAAACAAAAAAGGAGAGAAAGATAAGAAGAGAAGCACACACATATTGGTCATAAACCATTTTCTTCTTCTATCTTTTGTTAGGGAGTTATGTGAAAACATAAATGTTTTGTATAGGTTGGAAGCTACTACTTACTTCTCGCAACGAAGGTGTCCCAATTGCGAGCAGATCCAAAATGTTTCACCTTTAAACCAGTTTGTCTTACTCCAGAAGAAAGCTGGACACTTTTTCGAAGGATAGCATTACCTAAAGAAAACACCACCGGTAAGCTTGCAAGACAGTTTACTTAATTTTTGTTTTCCATGTTGATCATAATCAAGAATATTTGTCTTAGTATGATCTCCATCACGTCTAATCCTTACGGACAATCATTTAATTTCACCATATCTTGATGATGTTATGTAGAATATAAGGTTGATGAAGAAATGGAAGAGATGGGAAAGCAGATGATCAAACATTGTGGAGGTCTACCGTTGGCTATTAAGGTATTAGGAGGGTTGTTAGCTGCGCAATACACATTGCATGAGTGGAAAAGAGTATATGAGAATATTAATTCTCACATCGTTGGAGGGACTAGCTTCAACGACAAAAATATCAGTTCTGCTTACCATGTTTTGTATCTAAGCTTTGAAGAGCTGCCGACTTATTTGAAGCATTGCTTCCTCTACCTCGCCCATTTTCCAGAAGATTATGAATAGATGTGAGAAAATTGTCCTATTACTGGGCTGCAGAAGGAATACCAAAGCAGGAATTTTATGAAAGAGCAAGCACTCGAGATGTTGCAGATGTCTACATACAAGAATTGGTTAAGAGAAATATGGTTATGTCTGAGAGAGACATGTTGACTTCGAGATTTGAAACTTGTCACTTGCATGACGTGATGAGAGAAGTTTGTCTTTTTAAAGCTAAAGAAGAGAATTTCCTACAAATTATTCACGGCACATCAACTGCACACTCTAAATCTCGCAGACTCGTGGTGCATCGGCTTGATGAAACATATCATCCAAAGGGAGAGATGAAGAATCCAAAACTTAGATCTCTTTTGTTATTCTGCTGGGTAGAAGGTTGGATGCCATCAAATTTGTTCTTTACGAGGTTACAATTGTTGAGGGTGTTACAACTCTGTGGACCCAGTTTTGTATCCAAAGGAGGGAAGTTACCCTCTAGCATCGGAAAGCTCATCCACTTGAGATATCTGAGTTTGTGGCAGACACATGCAACTCGTCTACCTTCTTCTATGCGGAATCTGAAGCTGCTGCTCTATTTAAACCTACAAGTAGATGCTAGATGTGTACTCTACATTCCTAATTTCTTGAAAGAGATGCGAGAATTGACATATCTCTCTTTTCCGTGGAGAATAGATACAAAGGTAAAGTTGGAATTAGGTAATCTAGTCAACATGGAAACATTGAAGAATTTTCCAACAGAGCATGTGAGTGTGATGGATCTCCAGTGTATGACACGACTCAAAGCCCTCTCTATTTGTATCCGAGGCGAAGAGTGTAATATGGAAGCTCTATCTTCATCTTTAAGTGAATTGAGCCACTTGGAAAATCTTACTATAAGTTATCTTTATGGGGTTGCTCCCAAGAATGATGAAGAAAGGTTTGTTTTGGATTGCGTTCATCTCAAACAGCTGGAGTTGAGAATACATATGCCTAAGTTACCTGATGAACAACATTTCTCTTCTCACCTTACAACCATATCTCTAACTCAGTGTCATTTAGAGGAGGATCCAATGCCGATTCTAGAAAAGTTGCTTCACTTATATGAGGTCAGTTTATTGAATAATTCTTTCTGTGGGAGAAAAATGGTTTGCTCGGGCGGTGGGTTTCCTCAGTTGTGAAACCTACTTTTCTTTGTACTAGAGGAGTTGGAAGAATGGATAGTAGAAGAAGGCTCTATGCCCTTTCTTCATTCTGTGAGTATCCGTCACTGTCAAATGTTAAAGGAACTTCCAGATGGGATGAGATTTGTCACTTCGTTGAGAGCACTAGTTATTGGCACAATTGAAAGGGAGTTTAAGGAGAAATTGTCCAAAGGAGGAGACGATTATTACAAAATCCAACACATTCCTCTTTTGAAAATTTTCTTAGAGTCTCCCATATAAAAAAAAAGGTAATGAGGATGGCTAGACTTCACTGATGCAAAACAAAGTTGATTATGTACTTCTATGGAAAGTTTAAATTATCGTACATGTACTAGAGCCTGTTTGGACCATACAACAAAATTCTTTTTCTTTTCTTATTTTTTTTTGGGATTGGTCCCCATTTCTGGGACTATATTTTTTCTTATTTAATTTTTTCACTAGTTTAAACTTTAAAGAAAGAATAATACTTGTGTTGTGTTTGTAGATAGATGTTGTTAGAAACACATATAATATAAGATATACCAAGTGTTCGTTAGTTCGAGTGGAAAAATACCATAGACAAATCTTAGAGGTCACAAGATCGAGTGACGTTTGGAACGAAACTAATATTACATGTTGTGGTTTCGAGTTTGAAAGGAGATTCGTCTCATTTGGTCATAAGCTGTGGTCTATTATTGTGAGATGAGATACATTTATATACCGAGAGTATTGACATGAAAGGAAATAATATATTTGAACAATGAATGAGAAGAATATGATGGAGTGATTTGAGTTAATCAAATCTTCCTTGACTGATCTTTGATATCACTAATACTTTGCTAGATTTATCTGTCATCTCTTTTTCGTCTTTGAGAGATAAGAACTCGTTGATCCGTGATAAATGTTCACCAACATCGAACCCGTACCTATCTAGCTCAACAAATGACTTGTGGGAACGTCCTTCCCCATATTCTCTACTTTCTTTGATATTTCGAGATAAGTTTGCAGAAAAGCTAACGGATAAGTTTAGGCAACTCAAACACTGGACCGTAGTGAGGACTATGTTGTTATCTTTTTAATTTGGCTTGAAGGTACAAATAGTCTGGTCGAGGAAGACTATCCCAAAGGGTTTTAACAGAAAAAAGAAAAACAAAAATGTACCTTCAAATTAACTCATTGCTCTTCACCAATCAAAAATTTGTGCTTTCAAGAGCAGATGAAGAACCCTCACTGCAAAAAAATGATTCTAAATTCGTTGCATGATTTGCATCCCAAAGTGACCCGTGTTTTATGTATATAAAGCTAACATGTACATTAAAATAACTTATGATTTTAAATTAAAAATAAATAAATCATTAATTACATAACACAAAATTGCAAACACAGAGGAGTCAATAAACCTTGAAGTCCATGAGTTAGGGTTTTGGCGATTGCGGAAAAGTTATCTGCGCTTTCCCAAAAATACCCTTATCGTCGTCACTTTCTTATTACTCCTAATCTCAATATACCGTTTTGTTCGCCGCTAAGTCCTCGACGGCGTTTTTCATCTTCCTCCTCTCAAACTCTCCTCTGAGCCAGAGCAAGAGCAATCGCCGGCGGAAAACTATACACACCCATTCACCATGGGCTCGGTGAAGAGAAAATCGGCGGAGGAATCCTCTGATTGTGCTCCGCCGCAGAAGGTTCAGAGAGAGGATGATTCCACTCAGATCATCAACGAAGAGCTCGTGGGTTGCGTTCACGATGTTTCCTTCCCTGAAAATTACGTTCCTCTTGCTCCCTCCGCTCAAGGAGACAACAAACCACCGGCCAAAGAATTCCCTTTCACCCTTGACTCCTTCCAGGCTGAAGCTATCAAGTGTCTCGATAATGGCGAATCAGTCATGGTAAGCTGAAAAATCGATTTCAAAGGTTCAAACTTTTCCGGTCATTATGTAATTAAACCGTGTATAGATATCTTAGGTCTCGAAAGATTGGAACTTTTGTTCACTGCCAATGATTCTCATTAAGTTTGGTTTTGGTTACTGAATTTGTAGTCTTCTGTAATTGATTTGGTTACACAATTAGTCGCAGTCTTTAAATTCTACTTCTTTGGTTTCTGTCACTTGATTGATTCAAGCTGTGGCATTTACAATGATTGTCTAATTCAGTTGAAAGTAGAAGAGAAAATAAACTGAAGTGAATGGTTCATGTTCAGGCTTCAGCTCATACATCTGCTGGTAAAACAGTTGTGGCATCCTATGCGATTGCCATGTCGTTGAGGGAGAACCAGAGGGTTATTTATACCTCTCCTATAAAGGCACTTAGTAATCAGAAGTACAGAGATTTTAAAGAAGAGTTTTCTGACGTTGGTTTGATGACTGGGGATGTGACTATTGATCCTAATGCTTCTTGCCTGGTAAGTGTATTCACCACTGTTTGATGCCGTCTCAGAAATTGCTTTATTTGCTGTGTTTTCTTAGGTTTTTTTGTTATCTTTGTTTCAGGTCATGACCACAGAGATCTTGCGTAGCATGCAGTATAAAGGGTCAGAGATTATGAGGGAGGTTGCTTGGATTATTTTTGATGAGGTGCATTACATGCGTGATAGCGAGAGAGGTGTGGTTTGGGAAGAAAGTATTGTAATGGCTCCAAAAAATTCTCGTTTTGTGTTTCTATCTGCAACTGTGCCCAATGCCAAGGAGTTTGCTGATTGGGTTGCAAAGGTAATTTTCTGTTGCTAAAGCCGTCTACATCTCCTGCGTGAATGGATTAATACGTTGTATACAAATTTTGTCTAAATTCTCATATCATCTTGTAATTCTGATTTCATAAACATGTCTTGGCGGAATGCAAAATAACTTTCATAACCATGGAGTTTCTTTGAGTTGACATAATAACGAAGCCTGTTCAAACGAAAAGAAATTGAAAATTTTATTTGGTTTAGTTGATCCGGAGATGTGATTTTAGTGTTGTTATTGCAGGTTCACAAACAACCATGCCACATTGTTTACACTGATTATCGGCCAACTCCACTTCAGCACTATGTATTTCCTGCTGGAGGTAATGGGCTTTACTTGGTTGTGGATGAAAAGGCTAAATTTCACGAGGATAGTTTCCAGAAATCTCTTAACGCACTGGTTCCCGCTAATGATGCTGACAAGAAAAGAGAGAATGGAAAGTCTCAAAAGGGATTAATGGTTGGAAAATTTGGTGAAGAAAGTGATATCTTCAAATTGGTGAAAATGATAATTCAGCGGCAATATGATCCCGTGATTTTGTTCAGTTTCAGCAAAAAGGAATGCGAGGCACTTGCTATGCAGGTTAGTTTCCTCCTCTTCTGTTTTGTCTGACGCAAGTGAATACAGTTGCCAACTATTTTTTTAGTTTGAATTGAACAAAACAAATTTTAGTCATCTCATTTGGGGGATGTTCTTGTGTTTGTATCATAGCCATTCAAAAAAAAATCTGAATTTGTTTCTGCTGAAATAAGAAAATGTCCCCAAAAACGTGGGTTTTTTTTGTTTCTTCTTCATCTTGTGCATGGGAGTATAATAGGTGAGTATTCTGATAGTATACTGTTCTGGAGTATACTGATAGGAGTTAAATACATTTAGTAGCAGAATAGGTGAGTATTCTGGAGCATCTTGGGATCCTCACTTTAATCAAGACTTATCTCTCGTATACTGTTCCTGCCACTGAATCAATAAAGTTTCTACGTTCTGAATCTTAACAGTATGTTGTTAGTTGTTACATTGCAGCAGTTCATTTTATTTTTGTGTACATTTTGTTTGTATAGACAATTCAACATCTGTTTTAGTGATTTCTCTAGTGTGTTAACCTGCACCTTGCAATGTCTTGTTTTATGTGTATTGTTAAACCTGAAATTCATTGTCTGCTTATCATGGCTCGTACTGTCAAAAATGTGATCAAAACGCCTGTCTGTTTGCTCCACAGATGTCTAAGATGGACTTAAACAGCGATGATGAGAAAGACCTTGTGGAGACAATCTTCACTAGTGCAGTCGATGCGCTTTCAGATGATGATAAGAAGCTACCTCAGGCAAGCATTCATTAAAGCTCTTTCTTGAAACATTTATGTTTGGACATCTCTGTACACAATGGCTAGTAATTCATTGGCTTATTAGTAGTGGACTTCACACCAATTTCTCCTCTTTTATCTCAAATTTTATTTTCTATTTTACTTGCCCTGTTGCCATCCTCCTGCGCATAAGTTGAGCTTCCCTTAAATATTGTACTTGTCACTAACATGTAATAACTCATTTTCCTTACTCCTAATGTTCGATAAATGGTCATTTTAGTCCTTGTTTAGTTGATCTAGTTTCAGTTGTGATTTGGCTTGTTGGATATATTTGTTACGCAGGAAAATTGACATGGTTCCTGGCTTCATGTACTGCAGGTGTCAAGTATCTTACCCATCTTAAAACGTGGTATAGGCGTTCATCATTCGGGTCTGCTCCCAATTTTGAAAGAAGTAATTGAGATATTATTTCAAGAAGGTCTGATTAAGGTAGGTGAAAGCGTTGAGCAACAATTTCCATATTTTCAATTCGTGCACCGTCTAGATCTGTTTGGTGTGTAATTTTATGATGTTTGCCTTTACTCTCTTTGCCATGCATCACTACGTTTTAAGTTTTCCCCTTTTGGATTGTTTTTTTCTCTTTCTCACGTTTTAAAAGCCACTTAAGTTTGAAGTATTTTCTTTTAGTGTTTGTTTGCAACAGAGACATTTAGTATTGGGTTGAACATGCCGGCAAAGACGGTTGTATTTACAAATGTACGTAAGTTTGATGGAGACAAGTTCCGGTGGCTATCTAGTGGAGAGTACATTCAGATGAGTGGTCGTGCTGGACGTCGAGGTATTGACAAACGAGGTATCTGCATCCTCATGGTTGATGAGAAGATGGAACCCGCTATTGCTAAATCAATGCTCAAAGGAAGTGCTGATTCTTTGAACAGGTACAATGTTAAGTATCGGATATATATTAAATCCACAGGGTAGAGAATAATCAACCTGACTGATAATTTCTGGTTTAAGAGCTTTAGACTTCTTGAAATAGCTATTGACCTAAACTGTTTTGTTTCCTTTTTCAATCAGTGCCTTCCATTTGAGCTATAACATGCTTCTAAATCAGTTGCGGTGTGAAGAAGGTGATCCTGAGAATCTTCTCCGCAATTCTTTCTTTCAGTTTCAAGCTGACCGTGCTATCCCTGATCTAGAGGTGCAGTTGCAAAATGAGTAAATGTCATATTTATTGATTATATAATGTTCACTTTATGTAAATGATGTGATTGTGGTCTGGTCTTTGCAGAAGCAAATAAAAGCCCTAGAAGCAGAGAGAGACTCTATGGTGATTGAAGAAGAAGAAAGCTTAAAAAATTACTATAACCTGATTTTGCAATATAAGAGTCTGAAGAAGGATATACGTGAAATTGTGTTCACTCCAAAGTACTGCTTACCCTTTTTGCTGCCAAACAGAGCTGTTTGTATCGAGTGCACAAATGGTGATGAAGAGCCACAATCATTCAGCATTGAAGACAAGGATGCGTGGGGAGTGATAATGAAATTTAGCAAAGTCAAAAGCTTATCTGAAGGTTAGAATTCTGATCATATTTTTGATTTAACGTTATTAGTCCCTTTAAACATTGATGATTCCGTCTTGACATGAGCAATTCATCCAGATGATGATAATAGAAGACCAGAGGATGCAAACTACACCGTAGATGTGCTGACTAGATGTATGGTCAGAAAAAATAGCGTTGGCAAAAAGAAAATTAAGGCTGTGCCATTTAAGGAGCGTGGTGAGCCTGTTGTGGTCTCAGTTCCTTTATCTCAGGTAACATGGCTGCTACGTTTATATTTCCTTTTCTTGACTTCATAGTCCTTTTATAATGTTAACAAATTGCAGCTTATCCTCCCAGGATTCTGCTCTTGATGATCTTTTTGTTTATTCTTTATTATCATGGACAGATTAAGAGTTTAAGCAGTGCAATCATGAATATACCAAAAGATCTTGTACCAGTAGAAGCTCGAGAGAATGCTCTGAAGAAGGTTTCTGAGTTACTTTCTAGACATCCCGATGGAATACCCCTTGATCCTGAAGTTGATATGAAGGTACGTATATTGTCTTTTTTCCCAAGTACTCTTCTGCTTTTGCTTTCTCTCATTTGTCTTAAGAGATGAATACAACTTTTACCTCATTAGATTCGGAGCAGCTCTTACAAAAAGACAGTTCGTAGGCTGGAGGCTCTGGAAAACCTATTTGAGAAACACAAAATTGCAAAATCTCCCCTCATAACAGAGAAGCTGAAAGTTTTTCACATGAAGGAAGAGCTGACAGCCAAGATCAAATCACTGAAGAAAACTGTCCGATCCTCAACAGCATTGGCGTTTAAAGATGAACTTAAGGCCAGAAAGCGTGTTATACGAAGGCTAAGGTAAATATTTGCTAAATTTAGCACATTCCTTTACTTTTGAAACATTCTTGTGAAACCAACTCAAATTTCTACATCAGCCACACCTTCTATCTCAATCTTGTTTGACTGTAGTACTGTTGTTTGTTCTGTTGATAACTGTATAAACTTCTTTTAAACACAGATACATCACTAGCGATAATGTCGTGGAGTTGAAGGGGAAGGTTGCGTGTGAAATCAGTAGTGCAGAAGAATTAACATTAACTGAGTTAATGTTCAGTGGTGTCTTCAAGGAAGCAAAGGTGGAGGAGTTGGTTTCTCTCCTCTCTTGCTTTGTGTGGCGAGAGAGACTCCCCGACGCAGCTAAACCCAGAGAAGAACTTGACTTGCTCTTCATACAGTTACAAGACACGGCCAGGCGTGTCGCTGAACTTCAGCTTGACTGCAAGGTACTCACTAACACTCTTTTTCCCTGCTCATCCAAGAAAAGAAAACCTGACCACTTGAAGAAGATTTGGGTCCCTAACTTTTCCGTCTTTTGTTCCAATGTGACAGGTCGAAATCGATGTGGAGAAGTTTGTGCATTCGTTCAGACCGGATATAATGGAGGCCGTGTATGCGTGGGCAAAAGGGTCGAAGTTTATTGAGATCATGGAGATTGCTCATGTTTTCGAAGGGAGCCTGGTCAGAGCGATAAGGAGAATGGAAGAAGTTCTGCAACAGCTCATAGTAGCTGCAAAATCCATAGGAGAAACAGAGCTTGAAGCTAAACTAGAAGAAGCTGTTTCCAAGATCAAAAGAGACATTGTATTCGCTGCATCTCTCTACTTGTGATGGCATCTTACTTCTTTCTGGCAGCAAGATTGAAAACAAAAGAAGCAAAGAGTTTTGTTTGTACCTTCATTCGTTTTTTCTTAAGAATTTATAACGTCTACTAAGAACTATAAAGGAAGAGGAAAATTAATTTCATAATTTTTATTTTTGACCATGGTCATTGGTTTGATGTAGAACGAAGAAATGAATCTCAATTTCCACATTTCCCTTACAAAAGCTACACAATCCCCCCAAAACATTACATCTAAGTGACTTCATAAGACCTGAAGATAAAAACACTTCATTGCTATACACAGACATCTCATTTCTCAATTGTCTTTCGATTTTTTGCTTCTGCTTTCATTTTTTTCTACGATGCGTTAAAACAGTGACATACTCATTTTTTCTACCGTGCCTTCTGTGTTCCCATTTTCGTCTGCATCAGTTTTGGGCTGCATCCTAACATTGACTGCGAGTTTGTTCTTGGGTGAAAGTTTCTTCACTTCCTCAGGTGTGTAGATGAATATCTTTCTCACCATTCCACAGAACTCACTGCATCACAAAACAGAAGACCAACAAGATCCATTAAAGAGGAAACATTACAGTAGATGATGCTCTAGACTTGTAAACAATGCCGTGTTTCTTTAGCATATGCAGCTCTCTTGAGATTAAAACATAATTGAATTTTAGACCGCAAATACACTTACTTCCATGGATCATCACCAACCATCATCATGTCATCTTCATCATCGGTGTAAACAACTTGCCATTTTTTGGTAGATTCTAAGAGTTCACCCTCGATGTCAAACATCTCTTCCAGCTTCTTGAACAGGTCTTCATAACACTCAGACCTTGTCAAATCAACAGCTCTACCTACTGCACTGCCTTGCATGTGCACCTAAATCAAATTGCCAAAGCAAGACCAATGTCAAGACTGTCAATTTAAGACCAATATTGAAGTTGTTACCAACAATAATTGATTTTAATAGAGCAAACGATCCATAAGGCTAATAATCACCTTTGTGCAGCTACGTATCTGTCTACTTTGCGATTCTTGAGGAGACCTCAGAGAAGACTTCTCAGGATCACCACTCCCCGAAGGAATATTAGATTGGTTGATAATTAACGGCTCAGATTGCTGGCTGGAGTCAAACTCATTGGATGGGACAGGTTGATCTACAGCGACCGCACCGGACACAGAGGCAGCAGAGAAACACTCGTCCACATTAACATTTTCAACTAGCTCAAACCCAAAAAGTCTGCAGGCATTTCCATTAGTTTGCTTCTTTTCAGTAGGTTCGTTGTTAAACGCTGAAGCAAAGGATTCAGCTGCATTATCTGCATGGCAAGGCCAAAAGGCTGATCCTATGGATGCTCCACCAAATAATTTGTTCCCACCATGACCAAAAGTAGCAATCTTGGCAGGAGGAGAGAATAGTGGCACCAAGGAAGGAGTGTCTGCCGGGGATTTCCACACACCATCTGGAGTAACTGAAGAGAGCATTAATAAAGTGAGCATGGAGCTGCCACAAGGAAGAACAGTTCAAAATAGAAGAGAACACAGAATACCAGGAGCCGATGGACCAGTGTTTGGTGAAGGTAAACCAGGAGGTCTCGGTCGTTTGTTCCTTTGTGGAGGCTGAGGATGTGAAGCAGGGGTACTATTTGCAACTAGGGGATCGAGTTCCCATGGTGAAACTCTTTCAGGACGGAATACAGATGAGGGCTCGTCCCATTGAACCTGAAGCATTATAAGTTTCGCAACAAACATATTAGGATGCATCACTATATTCATTAGGTTAAAGAAATACCAATCCACAACTTGCCCCACTGCAAAGTATAACAGCAGCATGTTCTAACCTTCAGCGATCTCCATTCAGAATCATGCCAGACCGAAGACTTGTTTTCCTGAACACCAACTATTGTGCCACTGAACCTGCATTGTTAAAACACAACAGAAAAAACTTGAAGTTATATTGCATTCAGCTTTATCAGCGAAAAGAAAACAAACTATTTAGATGTCTACCTTTTCTCGGGAGCTTCTTCACCCTCGAATCTCATCTTGAAACGCATGCCTACAGATAGCTTCTGGTTCTTAGCTTCGAGATACCTATTGACGCTCACAATAAACTCTGACCTACTTGTCCTGATAATAGAAGATACGTCAGTCTGGATTGTCAGCCAAATGACTATCGCATATGCAAGCAACAGACAGCAACTCAAAGGCATAATAAGATGAATATTTGGAAAAAAAAATGTCTGATGTGTCTGTTCCAGACCAGCTAGCTACGTCTAACATAGCAAAAGTTTAAGCTGACAATCCGATGCGGCAACGGATGAGTTTTGGACCATTTGATGGCTTTTAGGATTTTGTTTCCAGACAATGACTAAATTAACTAAAGTAAGAAAGCAAGACCTTGGCTTGTAGAAGACAGAAAAGATTGTTCCTGTTGTAATGGCATGAGCAGCAGTCGCAAGGACCCCAATATGCATGCTATGACTTGAAATGACAGAGGACGGAATATTAGTCTGTTGTCTCATGTGCCGCCTAACACCAACTCGGAGCTCTTCATTCTCACCCCTGAAAGACAATACTATGTCACATGCTCAGACGTTTAAGGACAAATAATTTCCAGAAAAATGAAATGATGAGGAACTTGCCTTAAGAATATGAAAGCATCACCAGCCACTAGTTTCTTAGAGCTAACAAAAACACTCCACCCAGTTGTTAGCAAATGGCGCCTTGGTTGGCCTGTAGTCACAACATTGTGATATTTAATAGCCATAAAACAACAATCTTAATTCGTAATTATGTAAAGCTCCAAAAGTTTAAGTAGCAGTAGCATTGGGGTGTAGGAAACGAAACTCAAAGACAATCTCATAATAAGATAGCAAGTGTATTAACCTCGGAAAATGTGCCTAAAATGCCATTCGTTATTGTGCAAATCAGTTGCAACCAATTCTTGCCATGGTGGTTGTTGGGACATATCCTAGAAAAGAGAAAGCAAAGTATTACAAAAAAGCAGTTGAAAGCGTTTCCTAAAAGCAACAAGAACACTGGAGCAAGTCTGACCAAGGGTGGAAGACAATCATCTGCGTGTCTCCGTAGCACAGAGAATCCACCGTGTGTGCTTGTGTCCGAAGCGGTTAGTGTCTTGCAAAATGAATGTACTGTGCACTTTTCAGGTTCTTGAACAGGAGCATCTGGGCTGATGGGTTCACTTTGCTGATGATCAAACACAATAGTTCCACCAAAATCAAGAAAAGAAAATAAATATAAAAAACCGTATTTTATGAAACACCAAACCATAGCTTATAATAAACTTACATCCCCTTCTGGCAATAAGGTTATTTGTGCATAAACTTCGTCAGTCTCGGGCTCTGCCTGAGCTTGCAAGGTGAAGCACAGCAAGGCTTGAAATTATTAGCCAACACATTTCATGAAGAAAAAGTACGGAGATTATTTCATTTATCATGGAATTCAGCCTACCCTGCGCTGGATATTGATCACTTTACAGAGAATCTTAGATGGGAGATTGAAGGAAGGCATTTGTTGCTCCAAACCTTGATGCATAGATGCCTCGAGCTGCATAGGCAGTGATCAGTTAAAAACACAAATGCGATAATCATATAAGATGATCAATTGATCATATGAAATCAAAACAGGCAGTACATTTCATCTCTTCTATACAACAAGACATGTTTTTGTGATGTTATTTTCAGCTAGAAGGCATCAACAAGATAATTTGAAGTGTCAATACGACATACAGAGTAAGAACATCACAATGTCGAGTGATTCAAACTAATAACCAAAATACCTGCTCCATGTGACCTTCAGGGAAATAATAAACTCGTTCCCCTTCACGAGGTAGTGTTACTAGAGGTCCAGCACACGCATGCCATAGCTCCCTATATAAAGCATCGCTCAAAACCCCTACGAACAAATGGATTGACGTCAACACAGAGAAAATTTATGGGATGCAACATATTAATAAGCGAACTCCACTCAATTCAGAATTTCTCCAACGTTTTAAAACCCTTATCAAACCTAGAAAGTAGAAAGCAAAGTCCAAGTAGAAAAGAGCAACACACACTTGAGAGAATGAGAATGGTATAACAAAAAAATATTCCACGAACCTCCAGGTTTTGCAGATGAGTGATTGCTAGCTGCCATTTGAGAATCCATTTAATTTGATAATTTACCTGCAAACAAAAAAAAGAAAGAAGAGAAACTATAAGATTGAAATGTCTTTCAGAAAGAGAAAAGAAGATGGACCTATACTCATCTTAATTTAGACAAACAAAACTCTGAAAGATGTCATCATGTATCAACATTTAAACCCCTTTCTTAAATTTACTGACAAAAATGTGGGCCATTTATGCAACTGCTTTGCTCTACATTGTGTCTAAAGCACACTCACAAGACTCAGATTCTCAAATTTTTATTACCCAATTTGAAGAGAAGTCCTATGGTCGCTTAAACTAAAGGGTAAAAAGAAAGAACCAAAAAAAGCAAAAGCAAGACAAGACCAGATTTTCAGTCCTTAACTTCACACTTTGCAAAACAAAACTGTCAGTTTTAACTTCAGTGTACTACAAATCATGTCAACAAATGGCAAGATTTCAACTCAAGAACCTAAAAAAATGATCTGATATAATGAAATCTGTGGAGAAGAGAACAAAAAGCTACAGACGAATTTTTCAGCGAAACCAAAGAGAAACCCCATAAAAGAAAGAAAAGGGGGTAAACGATATTCAAAGGAAAATCAAGATCAAGTACGAAAGAAAAGAGTTGAAATTGGGATGTGAAACGAAGTATCGACTCTTGATCTAGATTATCCCCAAGAATCAAATCCAGCTAAAATCGAGAAACAAAACCCAAATCTGACAATGGATCCTCGAAAGTCTCCACCTTTTTTCAGTATTTACTAAACAAGCAGCAAAACCCCAGAAATCAAATCGAACCTTTACTTCAAAACTCTCTCCAAGTATCCAACGATCTAAACGAAACCGGAGCGAGCTAGGGTTCAAATAAAACCCAGATGAAAAAAAAAGGCAAAATTTTGATCGAGGGTAGTGAAAAATCTAGAGGATGTAGAAGTGGAATTGCTGTCAAAACAATGCAAAGAGTGATAGAGAGAAACAGAAGATTTGTGCATAGATGTGAGATAAAAGCGTGTATGTAAAGGTGTATACATACACCGTCAGTGTTTGGTTGAAGCCGACACGAACCCTTTGGCTATGGCTGCCTCTTTTTTTTTTTCTCCTCTTCTTCCTTTTCTTTATTTTATTTTCCTCTCTTTGGGTTTTTCTATCACACAAGAAGACACAACACAAGTATGACATGCTCTCTCTCTATACTTAAAAAAAAAAAAAAAAAAGACGCACTCCTTACAAAATTTCACCAAAATGATGAGCTCGTGGTTAACGGAATTTTGGGGTTTTAATTGTTAATTTAGCAATTAGTCAGCCTGCAATTGTTTAGAAACATTGCTTTTCTTTTAAAATTTCCAACATTTTTGTGAATTGAATCGTGTTGTATTACTTTTTTTGTGATTTTGGAGGATGTTGTTATTCAACTTTTGGATCCGTAGTTTTCCTCTGTCAATCTCACTAGTGAAAAAATACATTTCTCTCAAGTTAGGTTCAAAGTTTAAACAAGTTAGCTAATAGCACCATTTTCTCTAGAAAACGCTTAAGATTACTACACTTTCTATACTTGGTTGTTGGTCAAATGCATATATATTTGGAAAAAAAATGTCCTATATAAATATAAGATTATTTTTTGAGAATTACACTTTAAAAAAAATATATTGAAAACAACACTTCTCTCAAACTTAATTGACTATATTATTTTTACTTATAGTTTATAAATTATTTCAATATCTAAATTAAAAATTTAATGAAAAATACAAAGAAATGTCATGTGAAAGGGATATGCAAATTTTGTTATTGTGAATATTGTAAAAGTGTTTTCTTGGTCATGTGAAAGGGATATGCAAATTTTGTCAAAGAAATGTCATAAAATTTGTTCATATGAGCTCAATCGGCTATGTAAGAATGAAGGAATTGGCTCACATCACATAGTCAAAGATATACCACAACATAATGGTGTAGATAAAGGGACAAAATTATTAGGGAGAGTGAGGTGTATGATCTAATGTTGCTTTAGAAAGAAAGTTTTGGGAGCAGAGAATGGTAACTTTGACAAGCATGTGTAAAAAGTGTCTAACCCAAAGATGTCTACCCCAAAGATGTTAGATGTAGTAACCGATAGAGTGTGGATTCGATTGTTTAGTCTAAGAATTCCCAAACGAAACACGCCTTCTTGAACTTATTGGAAACCGAAGTTCTAGCTGAAAACAAGAGTTTAAGAAAGCAAAGCTTCTTTGATAAATAATTCAATAAGTCATATCAACTATTTATAATAAACATCAAAACCCTAAACGATTAGGAAAAAAGAAATTATGTTTATCGTTAAAAAAAATAACAAAAAAAAAAGAAAATAACCAAAATCCAAAACCAAAGCAAACATAAAAATAATGGACCAAAACCCAAATACAATGCAAAAATAAAAATAATGTACCAAATCCCAAAGCCAAAGCAAAAAAAAAATGGATATACACTACATCACATGTTTAGCCCAAATGAGCGTCTGGTTCTACGAAACATACAGTAAAAACTCTATAAATTAATAATGTTGGGATTATGATATTTTATTAATTTATAGAGTAATTAATTTATCGATTTTAAATAAAATAAATTATATATTAATAATTATTTAAAAATAATAATTTTTGTTAAGTTTATAATATTTTCTAAATTTTAGTTTTAAATTATAGATCAATTGTAACAATATTTCAATTTTAATATAAAAAAACGAAAAACAATATACTCATAATTAATAGATTATCATATGTATATCTTTGAATAAGGTTATTTTTATGGTAATTATTAATTTATGATATTAATGGGACCGTATATTTACATAGGTTTCTTAAAAAAAATTATTATCT
The DNA here is from genome assembly GCA_020283515.1 of Alliaria petiolata. NCBI lineage: Eukaryota > Viridiplantae > Streptophyta > Magnoliopsida > Brassicales > Brassicaceae > Alliaria > Alliaria petiolata. The sequence goes on from JAHZTW010000001.1 coordinate 383,593,752, forward strand.
TATTATTTTATCGATTTGTGTTATATTTTAAACCGGCTCAACTCGGAGAAGTTTATTAATTTATAAAATTTATTAATTTATCGATTATTAATTTATATAGTTTCTACTGTATGTTAGATCTGAATAGAAAAACATTTGATACGTAAGTTTGGTTCAAGGAAAAGTTTAGTTTGGTACATCTGGCATTACAAGTGGTAGGATGATTTCTGATACATCTAGCATTATAAAAGTGTATTTGATATATCTAATAAGAGAACGTTTGATATATTTGGCTCGTAAACCACAAAAATTTAGATGAAACTGAACATTTCATCAACGGAAAATTATGGTCAAAGTATGCCTTTTATGTGTCATTAAAATGGATTCTCAATTAATAATAGATAGGAGGATTTGTGAAAAAATCAAAGTATGCCTTTTATGTGTTAAAAAAAGAACAAAGTGTATGTTTTACAATATATATTTTTATAATATATGGTTGAATTTTAAAAATAAATAAATATGTATATTTATGCATGTAAGTATGAGTTAAAAATATGTGAATTGTAATATTTAGGTGGTGGTTAGTTTTCTGATATTTTCTGCAAACTTTATGTTTTTACACGATGCAGTTTTTGGTATTGAAGAACAATCACGAAAACCGTTTCTATCATTTTTTTAATTAAAAAAAAATTTAAAATTTTTCAGCATTTTAAGATATATGGTTTCAAATTAAAATTTATATTAAATATTAACAAAAATTACAAAGAATTTTTTAAAAATTGAAAATATAATATTTGACTTTATCATAAAAATTAATATAGCACATTGGATAATCTATTAATGATTTTCCTTTTCAATAAAAATTATAATCAATATTTGTTATAAAATTTGTGAAATCATATTTTATAAAATTCTCTGTCCGCTCATCTCTTTGAACAATATTGAGGAATTGGTTTGATGAAGAAAATAAATTTATTATGGTTGGCATGCATGCATTTGTTCAATATAAAATTTGAGATGCACATGCGTTTAATATAAAATTTGTTTCTTAAGACTTTTAAATGGCTCTGTAAAACAAAGCACGTGAATGTTACAGAAAAACAAAACTGTAGAGAATTATTTTTATTTTTACTTCTACTTCTTATTCATATTTGTTTTATCTTATTATAATTTTTTTTTCATCCAATTACATTTCATTTTATTTATGATCTCAAATTCTCGATCTACAATGAGACTATATATGAGTATGATATAAACTTTTTATTTATTTAAAAAAGAATAAAAGATAAAAATCAAATTTTCTATGTAAAAATTAATTGTATTTTTGTTGTTTTGAATGTTTGAATTCTGAATCCTATTTTTGTATTGGTTGAACTGTTTTGGAATTGACAAAAAAACATGTTTTATTTTGAGAGAATAGAGAATTAATTGATTTCTTAATCTGTGTGCAAATCTCTAAAACATCATATAATAAAAAACGGAGGGAGTATTATTTTTATATAAAAATATAATATATATTGGTTGTAAAAAAATTTTAGTCATATTTTATGCAATTTATTATGAATATATGTACAAAAAATTGAAATTAAAGTAATTATTATTTTCTCTTAATTTAAATTTATTAATTTTGTGTTATAATCTAGTGTATTCATGTTTTAATTTTATAATTTATTTAATTTTAACTCAACCAATCAAAACACTTCGTTTATTTTAGGAAATTTGACATGTCATATTTACATGTCATCAAAAAAATACACTAACTTTGATTTTAAAGTTGACAAGTAAGTTTTTTTCATTAAAATGGATTCTCAATTAATAGGTAGGAGGATTTAATTTTAACTCAACCAATCAAAACACTTCGTTTATTTTAGGAAATTTGACATGTCACATTTACATGTCATCAAAAAAATACACTAACTTTGATTTTAAAGTTTACAAGTAAACTTTTTTCATTAAAATGGATTCTCAATTAATAGGTAGGAGGATTAAATAATAAATTTTTTTTATAAACTCAGGAAAAAGGCATGTGTTGGTAAACGAAAAATAATGCAAGCGCAGCGGAAATGCTTACAGCTTCACTGCTTGTCCCCTGTGGTGGGCACTCGACTGAGATTCACGCGCTACAGAAAAGCATGCCACTTGGATTAATTAAAGGATTTTTAATTAGTATTGTAAAAAGGGGGATGAGATTAGCCTAACAGTAATAATAAATGTATCCTTAATAATTGAGCTGTTTTTGTCTTTGACAGTACTATCACGAGCTTGCCGTGTTTTCTTCTCGGTAAGCAAGGATCTGTCTCCTTGTCTCTAACCAAATTTTTTTTTTTTTTGAGTATTTTTAAAAATAAAAAGGAAATCTAATTTTCTAAGTTCTGAAAGTTCAATTGAAAAATATGAATATTTCATTAAACTTCAATTGAACTAATTTTCAAATGAACATTCAAAACTCAGAAAATTACTAATTTTCAAAGGAATTAAAATGTTTAAAAGTTTTAAAGGAATTAAAAGTTTCAGAACTAATTTTTAAAAAGTTTTCAAAGGAATTTTTTTAAAAAACATTTCTGGCAGTAACACAAACAAAGCAACACATGGCAAAGATGTTTCCTTTTCTCCAATGAAACCAAAATGGCACATTAGTTGCATTGATTAAGATTCTTTTTTCCTGGCAAATAACCTTACAGATTCCAATTTTAATCACGATAATACCACAATTTTTGTAATATCTTGTTTCAATACTTCTATATAGCTAGTACGTGAAGACAATGATTATTGTTGACTTATTGTCCACTAAGATCTTTGTTGGCTGCAAACTCAAATCCTTTAATAGATTCCATAACCAAATAGCATGTCAAACATACGAAGTAGCCGCTACATACTCCGTTTCACAAGTAAAAAATGTGACAAATCGATTATTTCTTCAACATTCATGTGAAGGTTGTATCTCTAATGAAAAACACGAAGCTATTTGTGCTTTTTGGGTCATCTACGTCTCCACCCAATTACTATTGTTATATCCAACAATTTTGTTATCGTCGTAAATAGAATAATACTCCTTATATTTGTAAAAAATGAATGTTTTAGATTTTTTCACATATAAAATTTTTTTTAGAAATGACTCTGTTAAGCTTATTTTTATTAACTATTGCTTAAAATTTTATTGAAATAATAAATATTATAAAGGTAAATTAAGTAAAAATGAGTAATAACTACATCTAAAATTTTTTAAAACATCTAATTTTTTGAAGCAATTTTTTTTTTCAAAACATTCATCATTTAGAAACACACGGAGTACATGCTAAAATTTAGGGTACATTTGATATAGCAAAAAATCATTTTTGTTACCTTGAAATGAGCTGGTGTTGGATGCTCGATGTATCGACTCATAACTCTGAGTGCATATAAGATATCAAGTCTATGCACGTTTTTTTTTTTGATCAAAAGTCTATGCACGTTAATTAACATAAACTTTCAACCAAGCTCTTAAAGAGTGTTGAATCCACACTCTTTCTTTCCTCGTGCTTTGACAACTTGGCTCCACATTTCTATTGGCAGGATTTGAATCATTCATCTTGAACTTTTTAAAAACCTCCTTAGCATAGCTTTATTACAGTATTTCCCTATTTTTTTACTATAAAATAAAAAGTGCAAATGGTTGTTACTAAAAATACTAGTATAACCTCCCCCAGAGATTAGTATGGGCTCTTCCATAAGTCTGGGATTCCCTGAGTTATCCAAAAAAAAAAAATACTAGTATAATAAACAATAGAGGAAAAAATTAGTTATAACGAATTAAAAAATTGTACCAGTATAACCTCCTTAGCATAGCTTTATTATTTCTCAATTTTTTTACTTATACTTTTTATTTATAAAATTCAAATTATCCCACTTGTTTTGTTATTTGCAAAACTTACATAAATTATGATATGTTTAAAAAATATAAAAAATTAATATATATGTAAATTAATTAACAAAAAAATTGTAATTAACAAAAATGTAATTTATATTGTTTTCTTTCAGTAATAATTTTTTTTTTAAAGAACCATTTTATAGATTAAAAATTTTAACTTTAAAATATAGTAAACAATATTGTGCAACTTATTATCATGTCTGTCAATGTCTCTCTCTTTTTTTTGTCATCTCAAAGATTTTATTAGAACCAGAAAATGATACAATTGAAAGGATACATTTTAGAGATACTATGTTGAAATCCGAAATTAGAGGGGGGGTTATTGGGAGAAGAATTTATGTAGATTTTAAAATTTTCTAAAATTGAGAGATTTTAAAACTTCTAGTGGATTTGAGAGAATAGGATTTGGATTGTCATTGATTGTTAGAATATGTTACTATGGATTGTCATTGATTGTTATTGATTTTCATTGATTTTTATTTTCTCATTTTTATTCTACAAATTAAACTTTAAGGTAACATGTATATGTAATACTAGAAAAATTCCAAGATATTGCATAAATAGTGGCTACGTGGATTGTCATTGATTGTTATTGATTTTCATTGATTTTTATTTTCTCATTTTTATTCTACAAATTAAACTTTAAGGTAACATGTATATGTAATACTAGAAAAATTCCAAGATATTGCATAAATAGTGGCTACGTTTCTTCAAGATATTGTAAGATATTGTATAAATGGTGGCTATATTTAGGGGGGGGGGGGTTATTGGGAGATGCATTTTTAAAATTTTGATTGATTTTAAGAGTTGATAGATTTGTTAAATTTGTTAAAAAATTTGTTAGATTTGGAAAGAGCTTGTGTATTTAAAAAATCTATCAAAATAGTTTTGTTCTAATGACTTTGAGAATCTAAGCTATATAGGTAGTATTTTCAAAGTCTTGATAAATCTTGTTTTATGTGTTAAAATGTTTAAAATCCTTGTCTCAGTAATACAAGATTTTAATAGAATCATAAAATCATTAAAAACCAAACTTTTTGAATAACAAAGGATTTTGGATATAATTTTAAAATCTTTAAACTAATAACAATGGATTCTATTATGATTTTAAGAAACTATAAACCAATAATGATGAAATCTCAAAATTTTAAAAATTATTTAAAATTCATCTCCTAATAACCCCCTTAGTGTATAATTGGTCTTGTTATTGTTAAGAGAGAGCTCCAAGATATTGTATAAATGGTGGCTACGTTTCTTCTCACCATTGGTCAAAGTTCAAAACATTTGCTCTTCTTCTGATTCTTCTCGTTTTATTTACAAGATTCACTATTGAAAGAAAGTCAATTGTTTTTTGTGTGTGTTTTTGTTTTTTGTTCGTGTGTGTGCTTTTTTGTTTTTTTTGTTTACATGGATTTTAAGAATCTCATATATATACATGGTATTTTGAAAGTTGAATCTTATGAGTAAAAATGTAGAGAATCCATGTTCCAATAATATAGATTTTAATAGAATTACAAAATCAATGATAACTAAAACCTTTTGAATAACAAAGGATTTAAGATGGAATTTAAAAATCTTTAAACCAATAACAATGGATTTTACTAAGATTTGAAGAATCTATGAACCAATAATGATGGAATCTTAATTTTTTTTTTTAAATTCTTTAAAATCCTTCTCCCAAAACCCCCCCTAAAACTCAATGAACCCAAAACTAAAACAGCCAAGGAAGCAGAAGATCCACCGAATAACAATTACAACCGCAAACTTGCAAGTGAAATAAAACTTTTGGAGCCCCTAAACCCGATAGTATCGAAGATGCTCAAAGCCAAACAACGAAACCAAACCTCCTCTTACGTCAGAACCAGAACCAATACTTCATGAACCGGCAAGCAAGGGCTACATCTTGAAAAATCCCGGAAACGGCGATGTCGAAGGACAGAAAAACGCCTAGACAAAAACCTGAAAGAAAAACCAAAGCTCCAACGGCAATGGACAAAGGACCAAGATCGAAGCCTAAACCACCGCGCAGTAAACAGACCACGACAACAAGAACAAAGAAGCGCAAAGTGATGGATTAGCGAGCAACTGACCGCCAATAAAGAGAAACAAAAAAATGCAAGATTAAGGCCATAAAAACCTACCCCAAAACCTATTGAACCTCTTCTTTAGAACAGGAAAGAGCCACCTACTAGAAGCGCAAATGATTCAACAAAAAGAAATAAAGAGAGATGACCCGATCGGAAAAAGAGAGTTGACAAAAGGAGCATGACCAGAGGAAAGCCAAAGAACACAGCCAACCACTCCGGCAGCTCAAAATCAGCGAGACACGCAAAGATCTAAGGCGAGATCTGAGAGAGAAAAAGCTATTGCAGACACTCTGCACCGAAGATCTAACAGATCTGGCGCTTCCAACCTCCCACCACCTAAATCTGCTCAATAATGAAGCTATGGACCGAAACAAACACCAAATCCTAATCCCCAATCAAACCATGAACTCAAAGCCCGCATAAATTGAAATCCAGAAAAACAGACAAAAGCAAGAGCAAAAGCAAGAGTCAATGTCTCTCTCTTAAAAAAATCATTTTTGTGCAAATAAAAAATAAGGGGAATTATAATGAACTAGAGATCAATCCGCGCGTTGCGCGGTTTTATTTAATTTAATTTTGTATATTATAATTTCATATATTTACATTATTATTATGTTTATCTTTATTTTATATTTGGTTTTGTTTTTTTTTTGTTTTTATTTTAGATGTTGTTTTAATTTTTTTTATTATCCTAAAATATGTACACATATTATTATAAAGTTATTTTCTTAACATAAATTGTGATGTGTTAATTGTTAAAAAACTTTCTCCTATACTTATATGATGTTGTAAGTATATATGTCTCCCCACTCAATATATATCTATTCAATTTTTTTTTATGTCCATTATTTCTAGCGAGATCAACATATTGAATTCACCATCAAACCTAGCCTGAAAATTTTGGGACTGATTTCTCGTTTCGTCCCTTACCCATCCCGAATTTTCCATCTATTCTCAATTCTGTTCAAAATAACTATATGTTTGGGATCATTCATTTTATTCAAACGGGTACGGAAAGAGTACGTGAGAAGAACGGATATGAGATCACGTACCCAAATTACCCATTTAAAAAAAATCTAAATTTGAAACTCTATATATTTTCTCGATTCTTTTTTAAATTACCCGAATTTTCTTGAAATTTTTCAACTTATTACGATTTTTCCATAATTTTCCCAAAACTATCCGAAATATGTAAATTGATCTTTACCCCAATTATTGAAATTTTGGAAACATATTTTAGGTTAAAAAATTTCCGAATCCGCCCCGTAGCCCAAAAATTTCGTTTCGTTCTTATCGGATTCCCTTTTGGGAATTATTTTCCCAATTATTCGTTCCCATCCCGTACCCATAAATTCTCGTCCTAAAACCTGAAATGCCCAGTGCTAATTCCATCCACTCTTTTTTTATTTCTTATTCAAAATAACACTTTATCAATTTTTATTCCAAAAAGCATTTCTAATTTCTGTGTTTGTAGAATAAGTGTGTTTTTATTTTTAAATTTGGTTCTTGTTTGTTTTCTTAATTTTAAATAATATTTTCAGTTTTTTTTAATCTCAAAATATGTAAATCTATTGTGAAATTCTTTTCCTAATATAAATTGCCATATGTTAATTCTTAAAAAACTTTTTCTTATATTTATACGCTATTGTAAGTTTATATATGTTTTCCCACTTAATATATATATTCAATTGGTTTCTTTTTTTTGAGTCGCTTATTTTCAGCGATATGAAGAAAGTTATTTCACCATTGATCTAATCCACTCTCTTTGTTTTTTTTATTTGAAATAGCATTATGATTTTTTTTGTAGAGAATTTATAGTTTTTGTTTTTTTTAGATTAAGTATCTTTTTATTTTTTAATTAATGTGTGAAAGCCCAAAAATATATTTACCCAAAATATATAAAAGCCCATTTAAAAAATAAAAATTTGCTGATGTGGATGGTTTAGATGGAGAGATGTTTGGCTAATTATATATATGATTACAATAAAAAAGCTCAAAATTAACAAAGTAACCATATTGAGATCTTGGCTAGAGTATAGACTGAATAATATGTAATATTGTCAAACTACCTTTATTGATGATAGAAAAATCGCTGTATATATATGAACATCCATAAATATAATGTCATCAGTATTATACTAATTACTATGTCATATCATTCTATTTAATAGAGCAAATACAAACGTCTTCTTTTGTATTTCCCTCTCCCCCTTATTGATGATAGAAAAATCGTCATACTATATGAACATGTATAAAATATAATGTCATCATATACTATACTATTTACTATGTCATACCATTCTATTTATTAGAAAGAAAATCTTATCAGTTTGTGTATCTATTGTTTTAGCCTTTGAAGTATGTAATATATGCACATTTATTAAACAGAATAGTACACATGAGGATAAAATAGACAATTTTTAGGGTTTTTGATTAGTGTTTTTATTACTAACTTCCTATGTCTATATTTTAATTTTTTTTCTGTCTAATATGGTTAATTTTACAAAAGATCTAAACACAATCACTTTTTTCTATTTTTTTTGTAATGTGGTTTTGACTATCTGTAAAACAAGAGGAGAAATGTTGGTCGAATAATTAGAGAATTTAGGGGGACTAGTGACAACATTATCCATATATCAACAATGCGGTAATATATATCACATATGTAAAAATCGTTTCTTCTCCATATATATTAGTAGTTGTATTCAGTTTTCTAATCCACATATGTCTCTCTAGTCCTGTCTTTCGATCAAAATTGGTTTTAGTACTCCAACACAAGAAACAACATTGTTTAGCGACAAAAACAAATCAACTAAAGATATAGATCATCAATTCGAATATGGTTTGGAAGATTCACAACGACAATTAAAAATATATGGATGCCAACAAAGAAATAGTCACCACACAATATTTATGAAGCACAACCACAATAAAGTAACATTTTTGCTGCTCATGTATGCTGAGGATGTAATCATTACAGGCGACAGACAGAGAGATCATAAAGCACAAGTAGGCGTTTACAATAATTTTGAGATGAAAAATCTCAAAAATTTTGATATATTTTTTGGACATCGAAGTAGTAATATATATTATTATAAGAAATCTTAATTTATCAAAATAGATTTGTTAGTTGGAAACTAGAATGCTAAATTGAAAACCAGCATGTAGGAGTGGGCAAAAAAACCGTAACCGAAAAAACCAAACCATACCAAACCGAAAAATGTGATATGGTTTGGTTATGGTTAAACCTAAAAAACCATTTGGTTATCATTTTTTAAAACGTTTAGGTTTATGTTTGGTTTGGTTTAAAACCGTCAAACCGAATGGTTTTTTTGGTTTATAAATATTTTCTTATATCCTTAGTTTAGTTTATGTTCAGATATTATTATTGGTTTAATTATCTTTATAATTTACTAAATCTTAACTCATAAATTTAATATATAATATTTAAAAAAATATAAACATATAAATAATAAAAAGTTGTAAACCCTAAGACTTGTGTTTTTTTTTATTTTAGTTTTTGGCTTTTATAGACTTGGTTTTATTGAGGATTTATATTTATTTTTTATGATTTGGATTCTATTCTTTGAACTTATTGTTTTGTTTCACTCATATCTATTATTAATTTATTATTATTTCTATTTATTGTTTGAATCAAAGTTTTCCGTAATAGTATAATTCCAAAAAACCCGAAACCGAACCATACCAAACCGAACCAAGTTACATATGGTTTTTGTTTTTGTAAAACCGAAAAAACCGAAAACCGAAGAAAACC